>OX454528.1:10561559-11761559 GCA_949715645.1 Portevinia maculata | reverse complement strand
CTGGCGCTGTAATCTATGGGGTTCCACACTTACACAAGGAGGACTTGCCCAACCTATTCAACAAACTTTGCTCCACCATCACAATTACACCACCACATCTGAAGAACATCTTTCGTACCAACCAACGCAACAATAAAGATGAGCCACCTGTGATTCTCCAATTTAACAGTGTGGGAGAGAGAAATGCGATGCTAAAAGCGCTCTCTTTCTACCGGCGTAAGAACAATCGTCCACTTCTTTTGTGCGATCTTGGGTTTGACGCTAATCTCAACAGAAAAGTGTTCATGAATGAGAGCCTGACGCGAAGAGATCGCTCTCTTCTTCAGCACGCAGCGCGTATGAAAAAAGAAGGCAAACTGCTCTCTATGTTCACCAAACTTGGATCTGTGTTTGTCAAGTTCCATAAGGAAGACGAAAGTGTAGCTGTCGACGACTTCAACGACTTGATTGCTGCTACCGGGAGGCGTCAGCTGAGAGGTAGAAACGCTGTTCAAGAATAGCTAATCGACCGTATTAATATGTATGTGGTATTATTTCACACTTGTCACCGTAGTCATTCTTCAATTCTTTTTATTTTGTTTACTTTACAACTATTGTTCTCTTTGTAATTTGTTTCTCTTAAAATTTATTCCAATGGCCAACGTTTATTTGTCTTCTCCTTCATCATGTTACACTGTTAGAGTATTTGTCTGTGTTTGCGATTCTCTGTTTATTATTTATTCCAAATTAATTAACTATGCAACCAGGGGTTCTTTGTAATGCGTCCAATGGCAGGATAATGGATCGGAGTTTATATAGTATGATTCGAGTGTTACGCTCGCAGAAAAAAGGACTACATATTGTCACATTAAGCCTGTATCCAAGCTGGACGAATTTCGTCTGCTGTTTATCAATTCTCAGGTGCAGATAATCTGCATAACAAAGACATGGTTTTATCCTGATTTCAGTGATAGTGTGTATGACGTTGATGGGTATACTCTCTACCGTGGTGATAGATTTGGTAGAATCGTGGGGGTGTGGTTATGTACGTACGCAATGGGATAAGCTGCAAAGTTGTCTGCAGATCAAGTGCGCTTAGTAAATATAAATGATTATCTTTTTCTAAGTATTTCTTGTGGCGTTGAACGTCTGCTCCTGAGTGTGGTGTATAGGCCAACCAAAAACGTTAATTTTTCCGCAATTTTAAACCTCTTGGAGGATATTACTATAGGCTATAGCAACATTATCATTTGTGGGGACTTAAACTGTAATCTATTAAATTCATATACCTCCGCCCAGCTCATTCAGGGTTTTAGGTGCCTAGATCTCAAATCCGTCAATACCTCAACAGCTACCGACTTTTCCGATAATTCTGCTACTCTTCTTGATGTTTTCTTTGTGGACGATATTGATAAAAGTTTAGTCTACAGTCAACTAGCAGCTTCTGGTTTTTCAAAACACGATTTTCTTAACCTAAGATATGCAATATGATGTGGATGAAACAGTCATGGCCTATTGAGATTTTAAGAGCATAAGGTACGATGATTTGCGATCTGACGTGATTAACATTCAATGGGAACAAATTTATTATATGCCATTGGTAAATCAACAAGTAATGTTTTTTCAGGACAATATAAAAATAATTCTCCGCTATGGCTTAATAGATATATTCTCGATCTGATTCAAAAGCGAGACCATGCATACCTTCGATGGAAACGCTATAATCTACATGAGCTACATGAAACGTATCGTCAATTGCGGAACTTAGTTGTCTCGCGCATTAAAATTGCTAAACGTTCTTATTATAAACACTTCTTGAGTCCTCATGTGCAATCGGGAAAAAGTATTTGGAAAAAGCTACGAAAAATGGGAAATGGAAAGCAGCGATCAGGAGTACCATCGGACATAGACTGCAATCTGCTAAACTCACAATTCGTTTCTGTAGGGGCTACCCCTACTAATGTAAGTAGTATTAAAATCCGAAGTGCAGTATGCCAGGATTGTCTGCATTCGCGGGTGCTATTTCTTCTGCTCAACTGCGACATACTTTGTAACGTACGTGGCTGTTGTTGGGTCGTTGCTGGCATGCTGGACCGGCCTGTTCGCTCGCCGGAGGGCGTGGAGAACTAGACCCAGAACGCTAAAAAAAAAACATGCCAGTCTTTGGCGACAGTTGGTATTCGCTTGCGAGAAAATGTTCTATACCCACCCTACCTGGTCACCATACTCGCCTCAGTAACCCCTTCACTGGCATCTTCTCAGTGTCCACTCACCACATCGCTCTATTCCTTCTCCACCTCATCTCCTCATCCACTCATCTCTTTTCTATTCAAAAACCATGTTTAATAAAAAGATTCAAATTTCATACGAAATTATTCATAAACATTTTATTGTGTTCAAAAAATATAAAAAAAAAACTATCTTAACTTATTTGTTCTTTACTTTACTTTACTTTAAAAAAAAACTAGAGGAAGTAATCTTAAGAACAGTGAGAAATCAGTACTGTACCACAAATTTTACTATCTTTAATACACCTTTGTTCCCCGCCCAAGCTTCTATAATATGTATACATATATATATTTATAAAAATAGTCAATTTGACTCACCAAATAATTCTTAACACATCCAGCAACTGACGATGTCGTGGCCACTGCATCCAGGTTGCTCCGTACTGCTTTTTCATGTACCTGTTTCCCTTTTTAAAATGTTTTAATATATATGTATATTAATTATATGGCTTTTTCCCATAAAACACTCTTATTCTAAGTTGAACTTCTTTTCTTTCTCTCAACTGTAGATTAGGGTTACTTTCTCTAACCTTCAGTAATATTTCAATAAATTTACGTTAAATTTAACTCAATTAATACAAAAAAAGGAAATTGATTTCAAAACAAAAAAAAAAGTTTTTTTCTAAAAACTGCTTCGCCCGGGACTCGAACCTATACTCCATTCAACTGCTCTTGTCGGCAGTGTCGGTAACCGCTACGCCAACGGGGCTAACGCCTACCCGCTTTCCAAATTACGGTTTGATTTTACCGGGATTTGGCGGTTTGCGGTCTTCACAAAGTATTCAAGAAATGAATTAAAGTTGAATTTAATTTGGACGCACACCGTCCGGAATTTGCAACGAAAATCCTCGGACAAAATAGAAATTTAAATTCCGGTTCCTACTTATTGATTTTAAACTCTTTTACCTGTCTTTTCTGCAATTGGTACTATTTAATTTCTATGTGTGTCTTCTGGGTCTTCTTCTGATTATTTTCTAATATGTAGTGGTTTTCTGATTTTCTAATCAATTTAAATTTTTTAACACTTTTTATTTAAACTTGCTTCTACGACTGTTAAATTTAAAAAGTCTAGTCGGAAATTTATAGCTTTTGTTCCTACCGGCAAATTTCCCCTTTTTCCTAATGTAAAACATATCCCAGTTGCTTAATACTGTTTGCGCTTTGCCTATGTATTCTTTCCCTAATTAACATTTTCTCTCCTTGTTTATTCATTTTCGTATATACCTGCACACTCCGAATCTTACTGGTCTAATTGTGACAACTACTGCCAGCATGACAGTTGCGAATACTTTTTTTTGACATTTCAACCTCTGTTTTGCAACAACTTGCTGCATCCTGCATCATTGGTTGGGAAAACCAAAGATTGAAGTAGACACTGACATCCTGGCCTTGACCTTGACCATGGCATATATTCTTCTATAAGGAAAGGCAAAACTATAACGCTTTGCTAGGGCCCAAAGATGGTTTCAAATTGCCTGCTTTCTCATTAAATCATAGACCTTCACCGAAGAGTCCGAAAATGGGAGCTGCGGCTAACAAAGACCCCTTAGCATGGACTTGCCGAAAGTTTCAAGTACCTCATTGAGATTGAAATGTACTGCAATCAACCCTCTGTTAAGTAACATCAGACCCAATCAGACTTCATCCAGTTAAAAAAAAAATACCTTTCAGGCCCCTAGTTTTTAATTTCTAATTTTATTTCCTGATTCCTTTGTTCAAAACGAAAAAAGGATATGAAGGAACATGACAGACTCGGCAGAATTTGCTCTCTTCTCTTCGAGCATTCTGAAATCAAAAAGAAGAACTTTAAACCCAGTGCCAAGAGAAGTTCCAATATCAAAGCCACACTACGCCTACGAATCCCTTGTAGAAGGATGCTACAATCAGTTCACCGACACCGTTTTTAACTTTGAGACCGACTACAAATTAGAAACAGCTCAAAAATGGATCACATTTCCAGGGAAACATCAAGTACTATTCCCCCTTCAAACGATCCTTCCCAAGGTTCAAATGCTACGTCACGTGCCACAAAAACAGCTGCTCCGCGACGTCGAAGTAGACAGACGCCGAAGGCAGTACGTTAAAGTAAGGATCTCTGAACTGCTTCTCGAGGCGGGAATTCCAATTTCGAAACTAATCCCACCCGACGAAGTCCCCGAGGAATCCGCCAAGATGGTGTTTGAACGTAGCTTCTTCTGTCCCCTGTACGTGTTTGACGATGAAAGTTTCGACTCTAACAGTGTTGAGGGTTGGTTTGGCACAGGTCTGGTTGAGGGTCGACGGCATCCGTTGCCCGCTTGGGCATTGATCAAGAAAAACGGCCTATATTCTTGGGAAGTGGTGGCGGTTTATAGCTACGATGAGAATTCCTATTTGTATACCGTGATCGACCTGCTAGAAGCCAAAACTCACCACATCTACAGGATTCAATTGATGTTCATGGCCGAAAGCCCGTTTTTGTTTGTCGATCGAATCAAGTACGCCTTAAACCAAAGAACCTTGTCGGAAGCAACAATTCGGTATCAGATTCTACTGGACTGCGATATGTTTGAAGGAGCGCAGCCAATGAATCAATCGTTGCTAAATCGAATCATCAAACTTTCCGGGTTGGAGAGAAAAAACTCGGATGAAGAAAATTTTATTCTACGTAGTATAGCCAATGAGATCAGCTTGAGTTACCAGAGAGTGATGATATCCTATGACTTTGAAGCCTTTTTAAGGACCCACACTGAAGAATTTCGTATGATCCAGGCTCCTCCAAAGACTCCACGCTTGATGAAGCCACTTTCATTGCGCATGACACAAAACGAGCGCTTGGTCTTTGAAAATTCCAGAAGGACACTGCGGGTTATAACTCTTTTCTATGTCTCCGAATCCATACAAGCTATGCTAAATGCCGCTGCCGAGTGCGTGCACATCGAATCGTCTTGCCTCTTCCAGTACATTTTCACAAAGTCTGTAGCACTGACGGATTTCGTGAACTGTCAGGAGAATAATTGTTCCACTGTGGTAAAGTATCTTAAGTACGCTTGGTCTGAGAACCTATCCGGTAAAATTTGCCTCTGTCTACGAAGCATCGGCAAGGGCTGGCTTGATCTATCCGTCTCCGACTGGAATGTCTTCAACGTGGCCAAGATCTCCAGATTCTTTCTTCAGGTTAAGTTCCGCATGCAGGAGTCGCTGCAGGTTCTTTTGGAAAAGTCTATCCTTAACTACAGCCGCTTGTTGAACGATCCTTGCTTGGATTTTATGGATCTTGACGACAACTACGAGTGGACTGATGATTTTCGAAATACACCCTTCGATAGACTCCACCTGCCTCCTGTTTTCAAACTTGTCATACACTTATGCGCCGATGGACCGTTTTATTCCACAAACCCAAAAGAATTTGAGCCCACAGTAACTAAACTGTTATACACATCGCTTATGTCGACCTGTGGCATCCGCATCATCGACCCGGACAGCTTACTCAATCTGAACTTTGCCAGGAATCTGTACATCTTTACTGTGGAACTAATCGAAAAGAACTACATCCATCATGTCGCTCTGCTGCATGCATCCTATTCCAAGGCAGTGATCCCCCTCAACGCCTATTCGAGAAAATATGAACGCTTTGTCGAATTTCACGAACTGCAGGTGGATAAGTTCATTCAAGACTTTGTCGAAGCTGAAAAGTCCTCCCAGGAGGTAAAAAACGAAATTCTCTGGCAAAAGGAGCAAAAGGAAAAACTAAGGGAGATTCTACCAGATCAAATCATAATCGGATCGTTCCAGATTATCGTCGAACCGCTGAAAAAACACTTGGTCAACAAGAGAATTGAAATTATCCGCAAGCTGTTTCTATACTACGTCGATCGAATGTACAATATTAACGATAAGCTACTTGAGGAACTGCTCGAGATCAACGCAAGGCTTCACGAGAAACTCGTGTCCATTGAGCATCTTTTGCAAATCAAAGATTTCATGAATCTGGTGCCCGATAAGCTGAATGCTCTGCGTGAACGTATTCAAATCATGATGCTCGAGTACAACATTTTGGATTTGTTTTTCTACAATCTGAGCGATCAGCAGTTCTCCATGAAATGGGGGGCATTTGCTTGGCCGTATAAAATCTCCAAGCGGCTGATAGTCATGAAAGAGGAGCACAAGATCGATATTGAAGAGTTTAAACGCATACAAATTCGGGAGTTGGCATCGTTTCAAGAGCGGCTGGAGTCGCTGAATGAGGAAATTATGTCGTTCTCATTGCAATTTGACGCGGACAAGGCGCTGGAGGTTGCTGTTGATGTGAGTTCGAAATATTTTTAAAAATAATAAGAGGAATTTCCTGCCCACAAACAACGAACATAGTAATCCTGCGGTCAAATAACGTCTAAGAACTTTTTTCTAACGTTTTTAGGGTTTGTAACGAAGCTTTACACTTTGACTTTTAATGTTTGAAGGAGGATTTCTTGTAAACATCCTTACTATGCGTATTGTAGGCAATCTAGCAAACAATAAGGGTTGATTTCTATGGACTCTTTCATTGGGACTTTTATTCTCAAACCAAATGCTTATTGGAGAATATCTGTCTTTATATCCTGTCAACGAGTATTGAAATCACCTAAGGTCCCAGAATGTATTTAAAAATAATTGGCCCGGGATTTCTAACGAAGCGTTATTACTTGCTTCTCCAGTATTCAATACCAGATCCAGTCATGACCGGATCCATGTAACGTAATGAAACGCAAATTTACGTTTGAACAGCTCCTTCCCTATCTTTCGCCTTTGCACTTAGGCCCTTCTATCTTCGTTATAAATTTCAAAGAATGCCAACAGTATCAAATCCCATATCCGTCTCGTAGTAAACAATTCTCGAGCTTACTCGATTTTGATACCTTTGCCACATTTTCTCGTAACATCCATTCGTAATTTGGATTCTTTTTGGTCTTCTACCGACAACCATAAATAAAGTAATCTTGTGCTTCATTCTTAGGGACCACATTGCGGAGTGCAATGCTTGTTTAAGGCATGGCATGTGGCGATCTTTTAGAGTGCTTGACTCGCTGCCCTCTGACCGCAGTTAGAAACCAGTTTAACGCAGTGACTTCTTTCAGACTGGATATTTTGAGACGACATTAATTATTGCACACACGAATGTCTGCAGGAGTTGCCAGGCTTTAGGCCAGCCACAAAAGTAGCTACCGTTCCTGAGTACATTTTTCGCGGAATTTAACTCGACATCCTGATACTGTAGGCCGTCCGTTACAGCTCTTGACTCATTCAATATCCTACTTTCTCTTCTTTTCACCAGACAAAGAAGACCTGGAAAATAATAAGCGAACTCCAAAAGATTGGAAAACTATTACAGGAAAGGCAGTTGCTCTTCGAAGCTGAACCATTATCTCTGGACTATCTGGAAAGCATCATTGAAAGTTTCAGCCCATATCGTGCAATGTGGACGGCTTGTTCTGACTTTATAAAATTAGAAGAAATCACCATTGACAATCCATTAACCACAATCGATTTATATGAGACTCGCGAAAGCCTAGCAGTATTGAAAGAAATTTTAGAAAAATCAGTTCAAATTTTCAACGAAAAAGAAGAAGTTCAAAATGTAGCAATTATTTTTCTGAAAAGAATTGCTGAGTTTCATCCGATTTTAGAGACCATTGACTGCATTAAAAATGAAAATTGGTTGCTATTGCATTGGCAGGAGTTTGCTCAACGATCAGGTATCGATATAAAGTTTTCAGTTTCCATGAACTTTTCCTACTGCATCAAGAAGGGTATGCTGAATCATATTCCGTTGGTAAAAGATATTGCTGAACGGGCTGTACTTGAAGCTGATGCCATACGTTTCGCTGTGGAAGAGGAGGAACGTTTACGGCGTGAGGCAGAGTTGGCACTTCTGGAAAGGAAACTTAATCGAAAGTGTCGCACTGATATACTCTGATGTCGAGTGTTTATTTTGCAATAATATTTATGACGGCTAAAAAACGCAGAATGTGTGGTTTATTTATGTGTTTAATTGTAATTCAAGTTTGTTCGAAAGATTCATTATAAGGTAAGGGTTTAAGATAGAAGAAAAATATACATATAGATAGGGGGTAGTACCGTTACGTCTTTGCTAAACGGTGTAGGCTTTTCGACTGACTCTGCTTTCGTCATGTACGGTAGCTTTTGGATCCAGAATTTGCAGCATTAATTGGTCCTACGTATATTGGCGGTAGCTACGAGTAGATTCTGTGTTTATTTTAAATACTTTCTAACTTATTGGTTGAGGTAACTTGGCCTATGCATAAGCATCCGATTCAATGGAGTCATGACAATTCATTTATTTTCCTCTTTTAAAGTTACTTACTACAGTCCGGAAGGGAACACCACCTTAACCAAGCCCCTTAGCTAGTTTAATCTAGTAATGCACACTAAGTTGTTTGAGGTCACTCTTTACTTGTGTGCGCCACATGAAATGGAGTGTCATCTGCAGCGTTGCCTCTCGACGGTCGAATTAAAGGCTTGTCGATCTTGTGCGTTGTTTTATATTAGCTCCGCTTGTCCTAACATAAACGCCTAAATAGTTTAGGGCAAATGCAAGACATTTTGTCATTTTCCCATTTAAGGAAAACAAAAACACGCAACAAAACTTTAGAAAAAAACGTCAGCAAGGTCTTTACCTGTTTTTCCAAATCGAAGAGGAAAACACCACTCACTACCCGTCCTTAATTAAACCTGTTCAAGAGATAGCCCCATAAGCCCATAAGATCTCTCCATATTTTTTTTATATTTAACAGGTTTAATTAGAATCGGTGAGATACGCGCTGTGCGGGAAATTAAAAAAAAAGACAAAACAGATCTTCAAATTAGGATCTGGAAGGAGTACCCGGATCCTGCCAGGATATCTCTTCAACAGATTCAATAAAAGACGGGTATGTGACACGCTAAATAAAAAAAAAATATTGTTATATACGACTACGATCACGAAGGAAAACTTAAATTGTTTTTGGTTCTTTTCCTATTTTATTTTGGGTGTTTTATCCAAAATCAATCGCATGTGTGTTGAGCATGAGAACTAACGGCAAGGAACAAAATGAGAAAACTGACTTCAGCATGTATATTTAGGACTATAAGCATTTTTCACCCGGAATGATTCCCATAAGATGAATACTAAATTAAATAAGCCTGGGTTGCTAAGTGGCCAGCAATTTGGTACAGCACTAAAGAAAACCAAATCGACTTGGAAGTTGATTAATATATCCGAGATCTGTACAAATAGCTGGAAGTACGAAGTGTGGCATCTCAGCTGCTATCGCATCATTTGCACTGCCGTGTATCCTTCTGTATACAGGAAAATTGCGGATAAGAAGCACATTGCCGAGGATGTTTAGTGGTGCTTCATACACACAAGTCACCTGTTTATCAAAGCGTATTTCACAGGGCAGTTGACAACAGAGCAAACGTTAGTATTTCACCAAAGATGGAACCAGTTTTCATCTAATTACCATTTTATTTATACTATAAAAATTAGATCCAATGGATTAAAAATACATTTTAAAAAATATAAACAAATATATCGTCACAATTTAAAAAGGTAAAATTTGTCTATCACAAGAAACTAGTTTTTTATTAAGAAGCTCCAACCTTCTTTACTTCTGCAAATGGTTTAGCATTTGCTTCGGAATACTCCACAAACGACTTGCCATAGTGAAACATCACCTTTTTCAAGAGTAGCACATCCGCTTCAGCCTGATGTGCAGTTTGTGGAGCTTCACCGAACAGTCGAGTGTATATGGTTCCCAGTTTATATTGACCAAACATGTTCGTTTGTTTAATATTTCCGCATTGGTTTGGTGATTTGAAGAGAGAGCGACGGGATTTTATTTTCGATTCAGTTGGTGAAGTTTCATCGTTGTCGCGAATCAAGTGACCATGATTCCTTTTTGCGCCCAAGGCGCCTGGTGGCCTTTTCGGTGTTGTCTCGTTTAGCTTCTGCCAATCAGAGGGCTTTTCATTTTCGATGTCCGTTTTCGCAATGGTTTCGGATGGACCATCGACAATGTCATGCAGAGGAATGGAAATTTTCTCTTCCTGCGAAAAGCATATCACGTCGTCTTCCTGTTCTTGGGCTAGTCTGTCCAATTCCTTGATTGCTTCGAGTGTATCGATGCAGACAAGATCGCTAGGTAAATCCTGAAAATTAAATATATATGAATTTCCTTTCTAATAAGAACAGAGCTTACGCATTTATGTTTCTCTAGCGCTTTCTTGATGAGCGGAAAATCAAACTTATTACCATTATGAGCTACCAAGCAGACTGGCTGCCTCAAATGCTTTAAGAAACTAACTATTATTCTAGCTGCATTTTCGTCAAGCGAAGATTCGTTCTCGAGCATAAAATTGTCAAGACCTGCACAGGAAAAAAAGTGTCAATAGTATATTCTAGTAGGTAGGTAGGTAGGTAGTTACCAGTGATTTCTTCAGCCCTGGGCTGAATCATCATCTGTGGATTAAAATTGAGAGATAATTTGTGGTTTACTCTTGGAATGTCGCTACTGGCAGCTTTTCGGACAGCTTCGCTGCAAAATCCATGAATGGCTAGCTCTGTAATGTTGGCTTTGTTGAAATTATATCCCGGAAAACCAGTTGTTTCCAGATCTAGAACAGCAAATGAGCCTATTTTCCCGGTGTTAGACATGGTAGCTTTTGTGGTGCACTGTTGCACTTAGCAGAACGCTTGTCTTGCTACAAGATTTATAATACTAGTTAGAATTCTGGTGAAATTAATTGAAAGCGACTGTCAGTTTTATGTCAGAGTTGGCGTTTTGTAACGTATTTATTCGATTCGTGAACCAAGCTAGTTCGACCAAAATATACTGACAAAATAAAGTGTAACCGTAGGTAATAAATGAAACGATATAAACTAAGTGCTTTATTATTTTTGATCCTTCTTTAATATGTAATTATGTTATTTACTCTGTATACATTTTGAAATTTTATAAGAATTTCCCAGGTGGGATATTTGGTGTGGTTGAGTGCATCCCACCCGAATGGTTCCTGCAGTCATTGTTCAATGTCAACTACAACGTCAACAGATTTGAAAATGGGTGCGTTTTCAGACAGAATAATATCGATTTTGATGGTTACTTTTATTCTTTTCTAATATCGTTTTCTATTGGAACAGTCGGAGTACTCTTTTTTGCCCTGCGAAAAGAAACAGCACTCCCAAAATGTTCAATTGGAGCAGTCGAAGTACTCTTTTGGGAGTGGTTTATGCATGATTTATAAACAATTTGCAACGTTGCCGCCTAATGCTTAAAGTGTGTTTAGAGACTGCGTAATGTAATGCAGTAACGCACATGAACGAGATGTGCAGTAAGAAATATATAGAACAAAATTCAATTTTGTAGAGGAAGAATGTGCCGCAAACACTGCTTTGGAACCAAGTGCCAAGGAAAAAGCGGCGGTGTTCGGAACACGTTCAAAGGTTTTCGAGCTTCATCATCGTAAATATGAAAATAAGCTATCGTTGAACTCCTTCTGGCTGCGGTGCCACTGTCGCTGTGCCGTATGCAACGACCCAATAAAGTGTCTAAGAAAAATTTGTTTAATTGATGTACCCGTTGCGATTCAATCGAAATCAGTTATCATCCCCGACAACTTAGATGTCCTCAGAATCAAGTGTAAATATAGTAGTTGTCTTCCTGAACTCACTTCTCATTTACCGTTTTTATTCTAGGGGACGATGGCCAGATATCAATGCACGATATGAAACTTCCTTTTCACAGAGCTAAACGAATGAAAGACTCGACCTTTGTTATATATAAACACTCTTTAATTAACCCTAACTGGTCGTAGAGACTAAAAGGTTTATTCTAATTTGGTTGCCGATGATTCACTAGAAGACGAAAGTAGTTTTGACAGCTCAGTTATGACAGAGTCGGTGTTACCTCCAACAAAAGGAAAAAGAACGCTTCGCGAGAACGTCAGTGTCAAATGGGAAAAAAGATAAAAAGTTAATTTTATGATCAAATCGGTGAATTTGTATGGCGGGAGACGAGCTTTTCGCGAATATTTCATAAAAAGTTTCTAATTTTGACGTTGAAGAAAAAGATTCGCTACTTCAGGAAGAGATAGCCTCGCAAAGTGCTCTATCGAGAAAAATGTCAAAAATCGTACTGGTATGAAAGTTCCTAACATCTTTGCAGTTTGGCCATTACGTTATCCGTAGGTTGGTTTAGATAAGTTAAGGCAAAAGGCATACTGAATGCGGCCATTGTCAACCAATCATCCGATTTGTTTTCGTCTGCACTTATGCACTCCCGCAGTGTTTATATTTTGTTTTGAAGTATTGTTGCAAAAATGTAAATAGAAAACAAAACCACTAAACTTTTACTTAAACTGTTAATTTTCTTGTTTTGATCTCACAAGGAACCAGAAGAAGAAGAGCACTTGCTGCGTCCCAATATGCAAAGGTGAACGTTTCGACTTGGCGCATAAGTTCCCCCGAAATCCAGAGCGAACTCTCCAGTGGCTAGAAGTTATAGATTCCCCTCATCTCAAAGAAATTTCTTTACACAAACTCAGTCAAATATATCAAGTCTGCAGTCGGCACTTTCGTAACGAAGACTACAAGCATTCAGTTTCTAGAAGCTTGAACATGACCGCAATTCCGTCCCTGAATCTGAGCGATTTGAGCCAATTGCATTTGTCTAAAAGTTCAACTATCGAAGAAAGCACATCGGATGGTGCATACATAATGGAACAAGAATGGATCAAAATTGAGACAGAGCAGGCTCCAACGCTCGAACAAGAAACTGGGCAAATAGAAGAACAGGAGTTCGGCTGTCTGGAAATAAGTCAAGTAAATGATGAAGAACTGTGTCCGGCAAACACTTTCTTAGAACAAAATTCTATTTCTGTAGAGGACGAATGTGCCGCCAACATTGCTTTGGATCCAAGTGTTAAGGAAAATGCGAAGGTATTCGGAAGCCTTTCGACGTTTTTCGAGGTTCATCATCCAAAATATGAAAATAAGCTATCGTTGAACTCCTTCTGGCTGCGGTGTCACTGCCGTTGTTCTGCATGCTACGACCCAGTAAAGTGTCGAAGAAAAATTAGTCTAATAGATATACCCATTGCGATTCAACCGAAAGCAGTTATCCCACACGACAACTTGGATGTTCTCATAATCAAGTGTAAATATGGTAGTTCCCTTCGCGCTTCTCAATTAACGTTTCTATTCCAGGGGACGATGGCCACAAATCAGAGCACGATATAAACTTTCTTTTCACAGAGCTCAACGAATCCAACTCACAAAATGTTCCCCAAATACCGTGGTACAGTAACTCTGATAACATTCTCGAATTCAAATCATTGGAATTCGGCGAGCTAGTCACTTCGGATAAGTTCATTGAGACAGCATTTTCGAATCTTAGCCAACTTGGATTCACAATGGTTCAAACAATTCCAACGCAGAGCCTTGCAATGGCAGAACTTGCTGTGTTGCGGCTGTTTCCGCAGCTGCAGCACCTCCACTTTGGTCAATTCGATGAAACACACTCGGATGTTTGCACAAATTTCACTTACTCCAATGCGGATTGCGGACTCAAGTGCTTTTTCGTCACAGAGCAAGTAGAAATGATACTAGTCGATGGACTGAATGCCGCACAAGAACTTCGATCTTTGAATCCTAAGGCTTTCAAGACGTTATGCAAAGTGGCTGTGCCGCTGGAAGTGAGTGACAGTAATGTGAAGTGGAATCTCACAGCGCCGATCATCGAAACAGATCCATTTACTAAAGAAATACTACATTTGAGGCTAGATGTACACCGAATAGGTTTACTCAACACCGTGCCTCAGACAGAGATAGAGGAGTTCTACGATAGCTTGAAGGTAATAATTGGGTTAACTATGAAAAAAGAAAACCAGTGGGCCATAACGCTAGTGCCTGGTACAATGATCATCTTAGATAACTGGAGAATTTTTCATAAATTCCTTGGGCAGACTGGAATATCACAATGCTTTATCGATCGCAAGGATTTAGCTAGTCGTATTCGGTTTTTCAGGTTGACATAGATTTGAATTGGCACTTTCTGAAGGGCATAATGTTCCACAATTTACAATAAAATCAAAATGTTTTCTAATGAGACGAGTTTTGTTTTTTTTTTTTTGTCAAATATGCGAATATGCACGAAATGGTCGAAAGGTACGAGGGCGGGTCAATAAGTCCGTGACTTTTTGAATTTCTGACCTCTTTACTGAAACAGCAACACTGCTCCTGTCAACAGGCATCTGTCAGTTGACTCCTGTCAAAATTTAAACTTGCTGCGTGAGTTAGTTTGTGTTTGACAGCTATTTTTATCAGACTACTCACTAATTTGAGGAGAAAATGGAAAAAAGTGAATTTCGTGTGCTTATTAAGCATTATTTCTTGCGAAAAAAAACCATTACCGAGACCAAGGCTAAGCTTGAAAAATACTGTGGGGACTCTGCACCATCGATTTCAATGGTAAAAAAGTGGTTTACTGAATTTCGTTGTGGCCGTACAAGCACTGAAGATGCCGAACGTCCTGGACGCCCAGTTGAGGTCTCTACACCCGAAACAATCGAAAAAATTCACGATATGGTGTTGGCCGACCGAAGATTAAAAGTGCGAGAGATTGTGGAAGCCGTAGGGATCTCGCATGGCTCAGTGGTTTCAATTTTGAATGATCACTTGGGCATGAGAAAGCTTTCCGCAAGATGGGTGCCGCGTTTGCTCACAGTCGACCACAAACGCAATCGTGTAACAACTTCACAGGAAGGTTTGGCGTTGTTTAATCGCAATATGGAGGAGTTTTTGCACCGTTTTGTAACCATGGACGAAACATGGATCCATCACAACACACCAGAGACCAAACAACAGTCAAAACAGTGGGTTTCTAAGGGTGAATCGGCGCCAAAGAAGGCCAAGGTGGGTTTGTCAGCCAATAAAGTTATGGCGACTGTTTTTTGGGATGCACGCGGGATAATCCACATTGACTACCTTCGAAAGGGAAGAACAATCAATGGGGAATATTATGCCAACTTATTGGACCGATTCAATGACGATTTGAAAAAAAAACCGACCTCATTTGGCCAAGAAAAAAGTTCTTTTCCACCAAGACAATGCAAGGGTGCACACATGTGCAGTTGCCATGGCAAAAAACCATGAATTGGGCTATGAATTGCTCCCTCATCCACCCTATTCTCCAGATTTGGCTCCGAGCGACTACTTCTTGTTCCCAAACCTGAAGAAATGGCTTGGTGGAAAAAGATTTGACTCCAATGATGAAGTCATCTCGCATACAAAGGCCTATTTTGAGGACCTCGACAAATCATTTTTTTTGGAAGGAATAAAAAAATTGGAGAAGCGTTGGACAAAGTGTATAGAGCTCAAGGGAGACTACGTTAAAAATAAAAAAAAAATTTTATCAAAAAATCTGTGTTTTATTCCAAAAGTCACGGACTTATTGACCCGCCCTCGTATTAACCTATTACCAGATCTTCGCACAGAAAATGAAACAGTTCCCATGTCGTACGCGTCGCAGCAACATGGGCATAGAGTGGGAATGAAATAGGCATGAAATGTGCGTATTAGCCAGGAAATACTTGCTGGTAGCCACTAGTCTGGCGACGTCCGCAAGGATTTTTCAGCATAGACATATTCTATATCTTCTATATACAGTATGAAGGCGAAATGTTTTCTCTAAACGAAACAGTTAGAAAAATACGTCCACCTAGACTCTGCCTTGAGAAAAAGTATAAGAAGATTAGTGATTGCTCCGCAGATAATATGTGAAGAATGGAGCCATTTCTGAAGCTGAGTTTGATCTTGGAAAGGCCCTTGACTTGCCCGGCAAGTGCATCTTTGCAGTAGTGAACAACGTTGAACTCGTAGTTGAATCGATAACCTGAATCGCAGCCTGATTTTCAACGAAGATCGCTCTCTATCTATAGTGACCACACATGAATCCGAAATGTTTAAAGGGTGTATAAATATGAGTCCGTGGAGTATCTGCCTGAGAAACTGCTGCCTTTCATCCTCCGCGGACCCGGGAACGCTGCTTCCAGACCAATCGCTCTGGCAACCGCAATGACTCGATCTTTAAAACGGAGGTTCTGTCTTGTCGTCTCGAGCCTGAGGCTGGGAATCGAAGATCCTCTTCGCTGGAGGATTATTTCCTATTCGCTCGATGTGCCCGGCTTAATGTAGTCGACGTGTTTAAGCTTTTCAGACTAATAATATTTGGTTAGGGTATATTACTCTGCGACCTATTGGTCTATTGTGTCCCCTTGCTTGTGCCTCGAAGAGGTGCATGCCCTCGTTCAGAGCCCTCTCTACATACTTCTTTGTGAAGCGTATCGAGGAATTGCTCTGATTTTTTTCCTTGGCAGGTCACACTCCTTAGAGCACAGCGTCCAGTCCAGTTTCTTTGATGAATCTGAGAATGAGCTGTGGGTCCATGGTATATATGTCCTTGTCTGTTATTTGGTGCCTGCCCAAATATTTCATCCTTTTGTGGGTCAGTGCCCCACAGGATTCCAGTATATGGTCTGGAGTTTCGGCGGTTTCACTGCAGAATCTGCAGAGCCCGTCCTCCGATATGCCCATTTTCCTCAGATGCTCCTTGAGTCTACAGTGCCCCGTGAGGGGGCCTGTTAGGATTCTTAGGTTGTTTTTGTTAAGGCCGATACAAACTTTGAATCTCTTTTGGTTGTAATTTCCTAAGAGTTTCTTTGCTTGCCTCAGACCTTGGAGGTTGAGAAATGTTTGGCCTTTGTTTCTTCCTCCAGTCTCCTGAACTATTCGCGTATAGTGTGTTCTCCTATCCCGCAGAATGGTTCAGGTCCAATGAAGGGTTCCTCTGCCCCTTTTCTTGCCAGAAAGTCCGCTGCCTCATTGCCCGTAATGCCAACATGGCCAGTCACCCAGCAGATGGAGATTCTGTTATTCTTGCCTAGTCTATTCAGTCCTTGTAGGCATTCCCACAAGAGTTTTGACTTGATAACGTAGGCGTCAAGAGCCTTTATAGCTGCTTGGCTGTCAGACATTATTGCTATGTTGCAATTTCTGTAGTTTTTCTCGAGGTTGATTCGAACGCACCTGTCTATGGCACATATTTCTGCCTGGAAGATGCTGGTACATTTGCCCATGGATTCGTAGTGCTTAGTTCCCGGCCCAAACACTCCTGCGCCAGTTCCCACGTCGGTCCTCAAGCCGGCCGTGTACCACTTTGTTGTGTGGTTGCTTAGCCCATACGTTGTGGATTCATTGCTCCAGTTCTCCTTATTGCTGAGCTTTATCTGGAAATTCTTCTCGAAGTTGAATTTTCTGATGCTGTCGTCCCTAGGTATGCCAAGAAGTGGGAGTTTTTTGAGTAAGTCGCCGTGTTCATTCGAACCGATGCATTTCCCTCTCCCAATTCCCTCCTTTGCCATCCTAAGGATTGTTTTGTCTGCCTCGTTCATCACCATGATGTGTAGAGGGGTCAGTTCCAATAACACCTCCATGGCTGCGGTTGGGCAGCTACGCATTGCTCCGGTAATGCACAGGCACGCCAGTTTTTGCACTTTGCCGAGTGTCTCTCGCGTTGTGACTAGACTGGTTCGTTTCGCCCATGCTACCGCTCCGTATGTGATCATTGGTCTCACGATTGCAGTGTACATCCATCGCAGGATGTTTGGGCTGCATCCCCATGCCTTCCCCGCTAGGCTCCTACATATCATGAGAGCGCGGGCGGCCTTCTTGGATATCTCCTCTGTATGTTTTCGCCAGAGGAGTTTACTATCTAGATGGAGTCCTAGATATTTTACTTCTTTGACTGGTGTCAGTGTCGTGCCTGATAGGTTTATGTCCTTAAGTCTTTGAAGTTGTCTTTTCCTTGTGAATGGTGAATAAGTCCGACAGTATGGCACCATTCCTTGGTTACTTTAAGCCCCTTTTGTATGATGTCTACAAGGGTTTCTTCGAACTTGCCCCTGGCAATCAATACAATGTCATCGGCGTACGCCTGACAGTTGATGCCATGGTTGGTTAATTTTTCCAGCAGTTCGTCTACAACTAGGCTCCACATTAAGGGTGATAGTACCCCTCCTTGTGGACATCCTCTTGTTGTGTTTACTCTGATGGTTCCAGATGGTGTTTCAGTCTCTGCTGATCTAGTGCTCAGCAGCTCACACATCCAGTTGGATACTATACTGTTAACTCCTTTCCTATCCAGGGATCGTTTGATCGCATCATGTGAAGTGTTGTCAAATGCTCCCACTATGTCTAGGAAAGCGCACAGTACTATTTCTTTTGCCTCCAAGGCACTTCGAATTATCTCCGTCAGCTGATATAGGGCGGTCTCTGTTGATCAGAGCGGGCACTGTATGCATGCTGACGATGATGTAAGGGGGATGTGTTCAGAACATCTTCCCTTAAATAATTGTCTACAGCCTTTTCTGTCATCTTCAGAAGAAATGACGTAAGTCTGATGGGTCTGTACGATTTTGGCTGTGTGGGGTCTTTTTTCCCCGCTTTTGGTATACACACAACCCTTGCTCGTCTCCATTGCATTGGTATGTGGCCCAAGGCAATACTGCTCCTTGTTATCTTTAGCAGGTGTGGTATTAGTACCCTTTGCCCTTCTTGAAGAAGGGCGGGTATAATGCCGTCCACTCCGGCAGATTTGAAAGGTTGAAAGGAATTTATTGCCCATTTCAGCCGTCCCTCAGAACAGATGGTTGATGTTGTTTCCCAGATTTCCCTCCGAGGTCTGATTGAAGTGGTATTGATTCCTGGCTCAGTACTAGGCGAGCTGCCAGGAAAGTGAGTTTCTAGTAGCAATAGTGCCCTTTGATCCTCATCTGATCCGTGAACTCGCCATCTGGTTTCCTCAGAGACATCGGCACCCCTCCTGACTTCGCAAGAGCTTTGTGTAGCCTTGCCGCAGTAGGAGTGCTGGTGATTGTCTCACAGAATTTTCTGAAGCTATTTCTTTTAGCTTTTCTTATTTCCTTATTATATGTAGTAAGGGCCATTTGGTAGCTTTGCCATTCTCCGCTGCGCTTTGCTTTATTGAAAAACTTCCGCACCTCGGATCTTAATTTTGACAAGGTATTGCTCGACCATGGCGTCTGTTTCCTGTCCCGTTTTCAGACTTCATCCGCCTCTTGGTACAGCCCATAGAGTTCGCGGTTGTATCCTTTCCTCCATTCGCCCTCCTCGCACACAGGACCAAATATCCGACGGAGTATTTTTCTTTCGAAAGAACCCAATATTAGCTCTCTTTTGCTGCTTATCGTCCGGCGCCATAAAGCAGAACTGGCAACATCGGTGTTTTGTAGAGCTTACACTTTGATTTCGGGGTTAGGATTTTAAAAATTATTTGATTTGCACAACCGAAGTAGCAATGGTTTTCGAGGGTAATTCTTCGTGGGATCTCTACTAAGGTATCAATTTGTGGAAGTTGCTGTTGGTGGATAGATGTTTGTTTGTTTGCTCAAAGCAAATACTTCGTTTTCTTTTCGTTGACTTTAGGGCCAACTAATTTTGCCTGTTCTTCAATCGCCATGAAAGCCTCTAACCCGACACGGTGAGATCCCGTTGTTGGACGGATCTGTTGAAGATAGTGCCTTCAGTGTTGATACCCACCCTGCGCATTATCAACGCATCCCCCGCCGGAATCCGGTGCAGGTTTGGAATAGTTCGGAAGAGCTGAGATTTAATAGCACTGAGGCAGTTGTTATCAAACCACCTCTGTGACTTGTTAAGAGTATAATTAGGAAAAAATCACAAAGGTTGCCGACCTGAACTGGGCGAATCTACGTATGGGTGTTGGGCCTTGGAGTGTCCAAGGCATTATGACAGCATTTGGACCACAATCCATCTATTGAAATTCTTATATTAAGCAGGGGGCAGCTCAGGATACTTGTATCCGGTCTGGACATTCTCTCGTGAGGAAACAAGCCAAGTGGCTGAGACTGACAGATACGAACACGTGCAGATACTGCAGCGACCTATATAAGCTGAGGAGAACATAACACTGGGAATATTGCAAAACCAAAGGAAAATACATAGGGAAATACATATTTGAGCAGCTAAAGGAAATAAGTTACAGAAACTGCTCGGATTCAGCAGCGATATTGGATGTTTCTAGAGGAAAAGTACCAACATATTTAGCCTTTCTACTGTTAGATAAATTGGTTTTCCAGCGATCGCGATTAGCCCAGGTTGCTGCCTGGTGTTATATGACCCAAGGCCTGACCAGGAGTTGATATTTGTGGCGGTAATTATTTAGAATATAAGAATACGTGCACCGCATCTTCATTACTTCCAAAATTAAGATTAATTTTTGTTAAGAGAAAAATTTAATAGTATATATACTCGTAAGTATTATCATCCAATGTGAGTATCTTAACTTCATCACTTACCTAGAAAGAAAAAAGAAAAATAAGTTATAAAAAAACAACCCAATATTCAGTACATAAAAGATTTTTTTATCAAAGAAATGAATTGCCTCAGATTTCAGATACATCGTGTGCGGATTCACATCCGTTTCAAAATGGCATGTTGGCATACATGTCCCCTTGCACCTAACCAATATGAAAACAAAATTTGCGCCCACGTCAACATTGAAACTCATCAAATCACTTCCTCTCTTTTATGAAAAAAAGAAGTAGAACGGTAAACCCTGTCGAAATCATGTTTGCAATTTCCTTTGCCTAAAATTCGATTTAATTCAGGAAGATTTTGCTGTTGCTATTTGCTCCGCGCGAATAGATTATAGGATACTCATGCAGTACACTCTTCAACAAAAGGATTCAAAAATATTCCGTTTCATTTTTGCTTCGAATTTAAATTTCGGAATTTTCTACGTACAGCCGGGAGTTACAAACACCACGTGCCATCGACTTTGCCCATTATACGCCTACCATACCAATGCCCAGGGGAGTAAGAATGACGAATACGAGCAGAACCACGGCCACGACCAGCGCCAAGCTGAGCTGGATAATGCACCCTCCATTTGTTGTTTTGACAAAATATTCACTCACCTGTCCTTATATCCTGTCGTCATGGGAGCGCCATAACCAAAACCAAAAACAAATTCGATTTCCTTTTCGTCCGCATTGGGAATTCGCTGTCAGTTAGCGTAGCGCTGTGAATTTTAGTTGCCAACAATTGCTTCCAGAGGACATTTGGATGTGAAAATTGATTGCATAAGCCATTCCAAGCTTTCTGCCAACCAATTGATGGCGGAGGTGTATATCATTGGACAGATATTGAAAGCAGTCGATTTTGAAGAGTCTCACCTCTTCTGCAAGTGGAGCCTTCAAAGTGGTAGGTATGGCCGCATATAAATGTGGAGAAAACTTCGTAATGCATTAGGCTCATTGAATCGTTTAAATAGGTTCCGCTTGGAAAGTTGTACAAGGCAGATCGGAGGGGCGCTCCTTTGTTGGTTCAAATCGATTTGAGCAATCTTCGGAATTCTGTTGTCCCCTGGACATTCATTTGGCAACGGGCAGTGTTCAGGGTTGGCCGAAATTGCATTTGGAAATTTACGCTGTAAATTTTCTCAAGAATAGCTGGCCCGTGGGGTATGTTTCAGTGATTTGATTACTTTAATGGAACTTTGACTAAGTTGAGGGTGGTTTTTGTGATCTATTGTAGATTCGGCGTCGCTTATATTCCAACACGTCCGGGTTTTCATAAAATCGAAGTGGACACTTGGAAAGTTGCCCCTGTTACTTTTTGGGATAGTGTGAGGGAGAAGTTTGGCGCTGGTGGAATTGCACTTAGTAAAGAGGATCTAGTTTTTTCTGGCGTTGAAAGGTGAGTTGTTGTGTGAGTGAAAAGAAGTGCGTGAAGAAAATACACAAAATTTATTTTTATTTTTTCCAGGTACAAATTGCGAACAAAGACATCGGGAACAGTTGTTATAGAGGTTTCTCTTATATTTCGAAACTTTTCCAAATATGGCGTTGAATTTTACTAACTAAAAATGTACCACCAAAACCATCTTTACAAGACAACTCTGTTGCTGTTTTTGGCTTCAATAAGCGATGCAGTAAAAATTGGAATATCAAAGCCGGCCACAGTAGCCGAAAATGCCACAACTGATTTGGTCGCAACCACGACATTGGAACCTATTTCGACATCTACTACTACGACTAGTACTACGACTACTAAACAAATTATAATTAAACCAGTCAGTGTAAACATAACTTCAACATCAACTACAATTACGACCACACAACGTCCCTCAACAACGACTACAACTGCACCATCGAAGAACAAAACCCAATTGAGTTTAATTCGAAATAAAAATGTTGATTATTCGCGGTATTATTGCAGTTGCGACCTCAGACGTCATCATTGTGACATTAATTGCTGCTGCGATATCGACTGCATTGCAGAAGAGCTAAAGTCCTTTGATTGCAAGCGAGAAGAGGTGCATCTGAAAAATTTCAACTATCAGGAAGGATTACCGCCGTGCAAGATTAACGAGGGCTGGCTGTGTGTTTTCCGAAATAATTTTGATGACACCAAGAATAGGGTGAGTTCTTTTTTATTTAAACATAATTGTCGTTTCTTCATTGCAGTTGCAGCATACTAATATAAGGTCCCCTGATTAACCCTTTTTTTTAAATGGCTCAAGAACAAAAAATGATCCCTGGATCGTTATCGCTTCACGTTTCCACAAACTGTAAAGCTTTCCTTAGAAATTATAAAGGGTTAATACATGTATCCTTGTTCGAAAGTGTTCTAAGGGGTGTATTGGGTTAGTTTTAAAAAAGAATACAATATGTAGTGTATTTCCAACATCCACCAAGATGCAGAGGATTTTAAAAAAGATGTAATTTGACGTATGCGCCAAATCACTGCTAGGGGCTTCAACACTACGTGGTCGCAAAGAAACATGGTGGTGGACAGATAAAGCCAATGCAGTGGTAAATGACAAGAAAGTGGCATTGAAAGCTTGGTCAAATTGCTCCACTAATATTGAAGATGAAAAAGCTTGGCTTGAATCGGAATACAGACTTTGCAAGAGGCTCGCGAAGAAAAGGTGCTCTCAAATTCAAGAAGAGTGTGTGGAGGGCCTGTATCGGAAGTCAGAAGAAATTTCTTCTTCGGCTGCTGATAGAAATCAGGCTATCCACGAACTTGGACAAACCGGCTAAAATAGGGGTACAACCATTTTCCAAATAGCCGCTCAGAAAAGGATAAATGCCCAAGAAATCCATTAGTTAAAGTTCATCAACAATGCCCTAGGGCTGCTTCTTGTGGATGACGAAAAAATAAAACACAGGTGGCAATAGTATTGTGAAGGACTTTTACATGAACAATTTCCTCAGATATATTTTCCAAGAGCCGTTCCGAGTAATGAAGAAAAACCCGATATTAGTGTCGAAAAGTTAGGAGGCGGTCAAAGACTCCAAAAAACGAAAAGCAATTGGGGCCGGATGAGATACTCTCTGAGTTCTGGAAAAAGATGGGAGACATGGTCCATATGGCTCATGATTCTCATCTCCAAACTGATGAGAGCCAATCTTATGCCTAACCATTTAACTCTAGCAGCCTACAGTAGTCGTAGAAACATTAGCTTAACGGCTTTAAACAAATTTCAATTTCTTGAACTTAACATTCACTATATTGTTCGTTATTTCTTTTCAGAAAATCAAATATTTAACTGAGGCTTCGGCCTATCACGAATGGCCAGACCTCCTGCAAGAAAGCAATGATCTGTTGAAAGACCGAAGCTACTACAAAATTGGAGAACCAATCTTGCTTTACAATCTGGAAGTAAATGAGATTGTTGAATACGGTAACTTACATTTTTGTTGTCGCAGTTAAACAAGCTTGAATGGTGTTATACCTTCCTGAGCCTGATATTTACATATATATAATACTAGTATATATCACCTCATAAATCAATTCGGAACCTCATCTCTTTTTTTCAGACATCCCGTTCTCACTCACTGCTCAAAGATGTCAAATAGTCGAGTCTATTCGTCATCTAACACAACAGAAATCATCCTGCCACACCACGCTAGAAAAAGTCCAAAATTTGGAAGCGACACTTTTTCAAAAACTCAGCACTTCCTTCCTGCTGCAAGGACCAAGTACCAGACTCCCAATTGATGGTATCGTAGGCGAAGCTCAAACAGAATTACTTCCAATTACACTTTTTCGTTGCACTAATGACTTCGATTGCAATCCGGCAGCCTTAAACATCTCCAACAACGAGGACTTCGACTACAGTTCATTTATTCAAACCAAGATCTACCACAACATCACCAACCTGATCAGCTGCGAAGTGTTCTTTATCCAATCTGCATTTAAATCTGTGGAATCTCTTATTTGGCAGCACTACGAAGTCAAGTTTATTCACATAAACGAAACCGATCTACAAGTCCTCAATGTAAGCGGTCCATTAGGCTACGACCTCGGCAGACCAATTATAATTGGCAACAAAGTCGTACTCAACGAAACCGCCGATCACATCGATTCCAATTTCATTTTCAATTACTTCCATCCCAATAGAACTGGAGACAATTATGTCTACGTACCCAGGCGCAGGCAAGGCCGATGTCAAAAAAGCCAGTTGACAGTCAACTTTGGAGAAAGTGTACAAGTTCAATGCTCAATTCAGCTGGAAGATTCTACAGAGTTCAACAGCGAAACGAACTTCACTCGAGTTTGTGAAAAATTGCAAAACCGATCGTTGACATTTTTGGGGGTCAGTGACATTTTATGGCTTCAAGAGGATTACTTTGTATCGGCTCTTGGTTTCCCAGTGAATATGACAAATCGGTGGATCAAAATTGAAGTGAGAAACTACGATGATGTACCGGTGGCGGGTGTTTTTTTGGATAAGGAATACTCATTCACCTGTCAAAATGTGATATTGGGACTGAAATATGAGTTTTTTAATGTCAAAGATGACGTGCAAGGCGCGCAACATCAAAATATTTTGAAACGAGCTACTATTGAAGTGGGAAGACGACATGATTTGCAGTTTGAATTGAATGAGGCTGTATCCGTTCCGATAACATTTTCGGTCGTTTTTCAAGACCTTAGACAGATAAGTCAAGCAGGAATTAAAAGGGCTGCAAACTTTGTAATTGTATTTATAAATTTGTCGATTTTAATTTACTTTAATAGAATAATTTATTGCTTTAGTTGGTAAATAAAATAGTTTTGAATTAATATTGAAGGTGGCACTGTATTTGGTAAGAAGAAATCTGCAGATGGAAATGTCAGTTTGGAGTGCGGAAAAAACTAACCGAGGAGAGTTGGACATTGACATACTCAAAAGGGGTTATAAAAGTTCCAAAACTTTCGAAGCCACAAGCACAACTTTAACTGACGGTTGTTACTTTATGTTGAATAAACATTGTTGAACGCATCCAATAGAACTTATCTGACAGAATGCATCCATTATATTTTATGTTTCGTTTTTCGATGTATCTATTTATCTCTTTCATTCAATTCAATATCTTTTTGTGTAACGTTTTTGGGTTGCGCATTTAATTAATATACTTTTAGTTGTAAACCTTTGTCTTTTTATTATTTTAACACGTTATCAGCACGATATAATTGTTGCTTGCTCTGCTGAAAAGGATTTACTTAACCAAGATGGACAAAAGTATTAATTTACAAAAATTCAATGGAGGAGACTACTCGCTGTGGAAGTTTCAGGTCTTGGTGTATCTGCGTGCCCATGATTTAGAGTGCATTCGTGATGAATCCAAAATGCCAACGGAGGAGTTGGCGCTTGCTGCTTGGATTCAGAAAGATAAGAAGGCACAAGTAATAATCACTTCGTCAATGGACTTTAACCAGCTAAAGTTTTTGGTGACAAGTGACTCTGCAGCCAAGATGTGGAAATGGCCAAACAGCTCGAGGAACTGGGTGCTGCGATGGCAGAATCAGCTATTATTACAAAAATCATCTGCAGTTTTCCATCACAATTTAAGCATTTCAGATCAGCATGGGATTCCGTAGCTCAATCGGAACAAACCTTGCAAAATTTGACCCAGCGTCTGATGAAAGAGGAGATGCTTCTTTTCGAAAAACCAGATGATTGTTCAACAGACCATCAGGCATTGATGCATCACAGCAAGAAAAAGAAGTCAGTAGCAGATAAGAAGAAGAATTCATCCTGTGGTTTTTGCAAGAAGCGTGGACATTGGTGGAAAGAATGCCGCACCCGACTGGCACAACAAAAAGGCAATAACCCAGGTTCATCGTCGGCTTTAATGGCACACTTCACAAAAGGTAAGTACATGCTGGTACACTGACTCTGGAGCATCAAGCCACATGTGTTTCCAACGAAGTGCGTTCAGTAGTTTGCGAAATGTTAACGAACGTCAGTATCCAGTCTGCTTAGGAAACATGGAAACGGTCTATGCTCAAGGAATCGGTGATGTGAAAATCAAATCAGATGTCTCAGGCAAGGTACAGTTCAACACACTTACTGATGTACTTTTTGTTCCTGGTATTGCATGTAACTTATTCAGCGTCAGCTCAGCCGACATGCATGGTGCTACCACGAATTTCAAGAATGGTCGTGTGGAAGTCAAAAGAAACGGACAGACTCTTCTGCTTGGTCAACGCTGTGAAGCTTCTCGGCTGTATAAACTATGTTTGAGCATTGTTCAACCAAACATTGCGAATGTTTCAGTCAGTCCCAACATTGAAAGATGGCACAAACGTCTAAGACATCTGAGCGTAGATACAATCATGCAATCAGATCTAAAAAAACAACTTTCTACAGGTGATTCTGAAAAATTCTTCTGCAAGGGATGTGCGTTGGGAAAATCTCATCGACAGAGTTTCGTGAAAGATGCAAAATCAAGAAATATAGTACCCGGTCATTTGGTTCATGCCGATCTCTGTGGACCGATGCAGATTCCTTCCCTAGGAGGTTCCAAATATTTTTTGCTCATCAAAGATGATTTTTCAAACTACACTCAGGTGTATTTCTTGCAAGAAAAATCTGAAACTGCCTCCAAGTTCGACGAGTTCCTAACTAAAGCACGTGCCAGCTCCATCACTGTAAAAGCGGTCAGAACAGACAATGGTTCTGAGTTTATCTGCAGGGCTTTCAAAGGTATTTTGGCAAAACATTGTGTTCATCATGAGACTTCAACGCCATATACTCGGGAACAAAACGGTTTTATTGAAAGGCAAAACCGTACAGTAAAAGAGACTGCTCTATCAATGCTTTATGATTGCGGTGCCCCACAGTTGCTTTGGGCCGAAGCTATTAACACAGCGGTGCAAGTTCGCAATATTTGCCCTGTTCGATCGAATATTTGGAAATCGCCTTTTGAGCTATGGAAAAATGTACCTCCGAGCTACAACTCTCTTTACATTTTTGGATGCAGTGCATATTATCATATTCCAAAGGAACATCGTAGAGGTTTGGATGCAAAGAGTAAGCATGCTGCTTCCGTAGGCTATAGTCACGAAACCAAGGGCTACAGACTGTACAATGGATCAAAAATCGTTATAACTCGAGACGTCCGATTCTGCGAAGACAAATCATTTTTCGAATCGTCAAATAAAAATTCAAGTGAATCATCAAATCTGTGTGTACTGCCGTTCAGTATTTTTGAAGACAAATTTGTGCAACGCTCTCAACTGAATCAACCAAAGGAAGACCAAGTGAAACAACGTGATGATGAAGTCACATTTCCGATGGATGATTCTCGTGAAGTTACCCCTGAAGATGTTGCCACCACAACCGAAGACAATGATAGCACTACAGATGAACGTTACCCACTCAGGAACAGAATCACAACCAACATGTGTGTAATAACTGCAGCCGAAGGAAGTCCAACTTATGATGAGGCCATGTCAGGTAACGAAAAATCTCAATGGCTAAGGGCTATGACTGAAGAGTTAGAATCACTCCGAGAATCTGACACATAATATGAAGTACTTGAACGTCAGACCTTAATGAAACCGATTCATAGTAAATGGATTCTTAAACGGAAGATAGATGCTGAAGGTTTGCCAAGTCGCTACAAGGCAAGACTAGTTGTACAGGGATGCTCCCAGAAACCCGGAATCGATTTTAAAGAACCGTTCGCCCCAGTGGTAAGATTTGATTCTTTACGAATTTTGTTCTCAATTGCAGCTCACAAGAATCTTCACATGCGCCAATTTGATATACAAACAGCTTTCTTGTATGGCGAACTACAAGACCAAATTTATGTGACTCCACCGCCAGATATAGAACATCACAACAAAATCTGGAAGTTGAAGAAAAGTCTGTACGGCCTTAAACAGGCTCTACGAGTTTGGAATGCAACCTTTAAAGAAACTCTAAGCAAGTTTAAACTTCAACAATGCCAAGCGGACCCATGTGTTTATTTGATGAATAGTACCGACATTTTGATTCTTGCGCTCTACGTTGATGATGGGCTTGTATTCTCATCAAGCAAAAACATCCTGGATAGTCTGATGCAACATCTTTAATTGGATTACAACGTCAAAGAGTTTGAAGCTTCATATTTTCTCGGACTTCATATCATCTCTACGGAATCGAAACTCATCATCAACCAGAAGAAATACTGCGAACGAGTAATTCCAAATTTTAATATGGATTCTTCATCACCAGTGAACACACCTGCTGATCCGAACATCAAGTTTGAAGCTACAAAAGAAGAAAAAATATCAACATTTCCATTTCGAGAGGCCATAGGTAGTTTAATGTACCATGCTGTTGGAACTCGACCAGATATTGCCTATGCGGTTAATATTCTCAGCCAATATCTTGACAAACCATCTGCTGCACACGTTACAGGTGTCAAAAGAATCTTTAAGTATCTCAAAGGGACTACGGATTATGGAATCGAATACTCCAAAGTTGCTGAGATTCCAGAGTTAACTGGATATTGCGATGCTGACTATGCCGGTGATTTGGACACTCGTCGATCCCGGACTGGACATCTGTGCATGCTGAATGGATCATGTGTAACCTGAAGCAGTGAAAAGCAGAAAACCGTCTCGTTATCATCCACTGAGGCGGAATATATTTCAGCTTTTTCTGCAGCGAAGGAGACGATGTGGTTGCGAACCTTTCTAAGGGAGCTTGGTATTCTCGAGCGAAGCAGTGGTGCAACAACAATATTTTGCGACAACTTGAGCACCATCAGATTGGTTCAGAATCCCGAGTTCCATAAAAGAACTAAACACATCTCCATCAAGCATCACTTCATACGCCAGCTACAAAACGAAAATCACATTGATATAAAGTACATATCTACAAAGGAGCAGAAAGCAGATGTTCTCACAAAAGCGTTGCCAGCTCCAATATTTTCTAAATTTCGGTCTTCTATTGGAATTACAAAGTTAGATGTGTTAACAATGAGGGAAGGTGTTGAATAAACATTGTTGAACGCATCCAATAGAACTTATCTGACAGAATGCATCCATTATATTTTATGTTTCGTTTTTCGATGTATCTATTTATCTCTTTCATTCAATTCAATATCTTTTTGTGTAACGTTTTTGGGTTGGTGTGCTCTTTTCGATTGCGCATTTAATTAATATACTTTTAGTTGTAAACTTTTATTTTTTTATTATTTCAACACTTTGTAGTTTTACAGAAAATTGTATAATTGGAAAACTTCCTACGTTACGTAGACGCCACGCGTGCAGCAAACCGCACCAAGCAATATTTCCTATATTCTTCTTCCTAACTCTTGCACCTAAAAGCAAGCAATGAAATATGTCAACTTTAGCATTGCATTTGTAGTGCAGAATTACATCAGAAATGTGTCTGTCTATAAGGATACTGTTCGCAATTTGGTGTTTAAAATGCCTCAATAGCAATACCGCAACAAAACAGTTGACGTGAAAAAGCTCACTGTCAGAAATCTGAAGATCAGCCCTATCCAGATATCGGTAAAAAAAATGGAGGAAATGGATTCGTCGTCAGATGAATCTTCTTAAGGAATGAACAAAACAATTATCCCGAGATAGGAGAGCGATACTGGAGCTTGTTGGATTTTGAATCTTGAAACCGAAACATTAGGGTCAAGTGATGACCAGTTGCCACACTCAGTTCTGTCATAAGTTCTGTTCTGATTCCAGTTGTTCAGACGAAGCGCTCTGACATCTGCGATTGTTTGGTCTGCCTCTTCCTGGACAATTATTGTCGATATGGCTGCCCAAAGTAGCCCACATGTTTTTGCTTTTTAGAGAACGTTTATATCTTGGTAGAGCTCATAGTGTTTGCGGTTGTATTATCTCCTCCATATGCCATCCTCGCACACAGGACTAAATATCCGACGATATATTTTTCTTTTGAATGAGGCAAGTATCGGCGCTCCTTTCCTGGTTGTCGCCCGCCAAAAAGCAGTACTGGCACGATCAGTGTTTTATTGAGCTTACACTTGGTCTTTCGGGTTAGGAGCCTTGAACTCAATTGTTTTGCCAAGCCGCTTGATATTTATTACGGGATAGGTGAACTCCTAATTGCTGCTATCAAGAGTGACGTGTTGTCTTAGCCAGTTAACAGATGGTTGTTTGTTTGTTGAAAACATGAACTTCGTTTCAAGCCACGTTTCCCGGCTTTTCATGAGAGTTTATACTTTATTGTGGGCGCAGAGTTTAGAATGGACAGGACTACTAATCTAAATGTCTCAGGTTCTAATCCCGCCGGGGCCAAGTAACATCTTAAAGCTTTTGCCACCGCCCACCTCTTGCGAACGCCTGACAAACACCTTGCATGAGCAGCTTCCCAAATTTGCGTTCGGCTTCGGCTTAAAATTGTAGGTCTTTTCTATTTCGAACAAGCAAATGGTTGGAGAGGTTAGGTTTTAGGCCCTTGTATGGGCTGTTGATGCCTCATATTTATTTTATGTGTTCTCGGGTGGTATTCGAACCCCTCGCTCAGTAGTCCAACGCACTAACCAATAAGCCACTGTCGATCATTGATTGACTATAAGTGAAGTCATTGTACAATAGATCTATCCAGGTCGACGTACCGTTTTTCTTCGCCTAGGCGGGTCAGGAGCTTTTAAAAAAATGAGGGAAGTCGCAGTTGCCTTGTAAATTGAACGTCTTTACTAATGTCCTGCAATAAAAATTTCTTTTTTACCTTCTACGTTCAATTTTTTAATAAAACAAATTTATAAAACACGAATTGATCTGTCACTTTGAAAAATAAAAAAAAAATTGTATTATGGTTCATTAAAAATTGAAATAAAATTAAAAACTTCACAAACTTTCGGCCTCCAATTGAGAAAATTCCTTTAAATTTAATGGCAACCTTTGATGGTAATATTCAACTTGCATCTATTGCTCTTGCACCCTTAATGTAATTCCATCACTTAGCACCCTTATTAGAGCTTGCGCTGTCGGAAGATGAAACATTCCCCGAAGTACAAGAGGAATGTTCAAGCCCTACACTTTGTAAATCCGAATCAAATAAAGCTCTAAAGAAATCGAATAGTTTGCCGCTCAACGAACCGACAGCACTCGAACCCAGCGACGATGGCATGGGCGGTATACCAGGAGCAGACCAGGAGCTGGAAAAACCAAGCCGAACAAGAAAGTCAATTCTAGAGGAACACGGTCTAATATTGGGGAAAGTAATAGGTTATGGCAGTTATGCCAAAGTCAAGATGGCCTATTCGGAGGAGTTAGGACGACAGGTTGCCGTAAAGATAATATCCAAATCGAAAGCCCCGGTGGATATGACAAAGAAGTTCCTGCCAAGGGAAATCGATGCGGTGAAGGGTTTGCATCATGATAACTTGATACAGTTCTATCAGAGCATTGAAACAAGCCATAGGTCCGTAGATTATAGGCATGAAATAGCCACCGACTTCTTAAAGAGGTATTGTCTATTTTCAGGGTTTACTTGGTCATGGAAATTGCTGAAAATGGTACTCTGCTGGATTATATTCGGGAGAGGAAATATTTGGACGAGTCAGTGGCTAGGAAGCTCTTTCGTCAATTGATCAGTGCGGTGGCGTATTGCCATTCGAAGGGGGTTGTTCATCGGTGCGTTTTAGTAATAATTGGCTTTTAACAAATTTTGACCACCCAACCCCAATTTCTCGATAGGGACATAAAATGCGAAAACCTTCTTCTGGACTCAGATTACAATTTGAAATTAATCGATTTTGGCTTCGCAAGAAAAGATACTTTGGCCAGCGATAGTTCTGTGATACTTTCGAAGACCTTTTGTGGAAGTTATGCTTACGCAAGTCCAGAAATTTTAAAGGGTTAGTGATTGCCTATTGTTGAGTGTTTGTTAATGATTTAAATTTTTCGTTAGCGGAAGCTTATGATCCCTTCCTATCTGATATATGGGCAACAGGAGTCGTTTGCTATGGGATGGTCTTTGGTCGAGTACCATTTCATGGATCAAATCTACCGTCCCTGCGGAAGCGCATACAATCAACTGTGGTCTTTCCAAAACTACCGAAGGTAACAACGGAGTGTAAGCATTTAATCTTTCACATATTGGCACCGCTGAGGATGCGCTTTCGGATACCGCAGATACAGGAGCATCCTTGGTTTAAGGGTAAAATTGCAAGTTCTTCTGATCATTCATCCTCGATACCGCGACCTAAGTGAATAACAGATTTTACATGTGAAATTTAAGGGCTCTAATGCAAATTCAAAAAAAAAATAAATAGAGCTTAATTAATTGCTTGGTTTAAATGGATTAGACAAAGTCGTTTTAAGACAACCCTAAAGGGTAGCGACGGTTTGAGGTTAGTGTGTTGGCTTGTGACCCGTGCGGTTCAATCCTCAATGGGGGACAACAACATACGCCACTTATTAATGGAGAGAGACGAATGACAGCTTGTTTTCTCCAACCTCTGACACCAAAAAGAGGATTTCTGTCTGGAAGTACAATGGAGCGTAACCCAGTCTGAGTGTTCTGGGATTTGGATTTCCTTTTTATATAAAAAAAAGTAAAAAAGTACCCAAAAATGTATCACATTTCCTTGGAATGAGATCAGACTTAACGAAATTTTGAACGACTGGTGTTTTTTTATTAATGGTGAGTTTGTATAAAATCTAAAGTGCATTTTAAATTCGAAGCGGTGTACCACAAGGCTGTAAACTGTCGCCACTTCTTTTGTAAAGTGTAAATTGGAGGATTAGGTGCAGCCTAACATGTTTAAAGTTACACCTTGATAACGAAGATGGTGCTTCCCTACTTAGTTAAAGGTGATAAAGGGAAATGGGCATCATGTAGAGAGAGTGATAGGGCAAGAAGAAAGCCCACGAAGAACCAGTTCCACCACCGCAGGCTCTGATGGCTTACCAGCGGAGCTCCTTAAATATGGTGGTGATGTTTTGGTAGGGCGCATGCACAAAATCATCAGCCAAGTATGGGTGGAAGAAAACATGCCCGATGACTGGACTATCAGCTCCGTATGCCCCATCTACAAAAAAGGCGATCCTATGTCTTGCAAGAACTATCGAGGCATATCCCTGTTTAATGTCGCATGTAAGATCCTATCCAACGTACTGTGTGAACGTCTTTAACCGTACCAGTGTGGCTTCCGGCCAGGCAGATCGACTATAGACCAAATTTTCACACTGAGGCAAATCCTGGAAAAGACCAACGAATTTCAAGTCAAGAAACACCACCTATTCATCGACTTCAAAGCCGCGTATGATAGTATACATCGTCAGGAGCTCTATATGGCGATGGCCGAATTCGGAATCCCGGCAAAACTGATTCAGATGTGTCGCGTGACTCTGGAAAACACGCAGTGCAACGTGCAGTTTGAAAATAGTTCCTCTGAACTATTTCAAACATGCACCGAATTTCGGAAAGGGACGCGCTATCAGGCGATTTCTTCAATCTTGTAATGAAGCAGATAGTGCGCAGGGCAGGTGTCAACACGGAAGGCACTATCTTCAACAGGTCCGTTCAGCTGCTGGGTTATGCGGACGATATTGACATCATCGGCCGATCACAGAGCTCCGTGATAGCAGCTTTCACGGCCATTGAAGAACAGGCGAAATCTGTTGGCCTAAATACATGCTATCAACAAACAAACATCTGTCCGCCGCCTAGGACGAAACGTCACTATTGATAGCAACAATTTCGAGGTAGTTAAGGAGTTCATCTACCTCGGAGTAAATATGAACTCCACGAATGACACCTAAGCGAAGAATTACCCTATGAAACCGCTGCTACTTCGGTTTGGGAAAACAACTGGGTTCAAAACTCTTAACTCGGAGGACGAAATGTATGCTTTACAAAACCCTTATCCTGCCAGTTCTGGTTTATGGCGCCGAGTGCTGGACGATAAGGAGGAAGGGCACTCCTTCGAAAGAAAAAAAATTCGGCGGATTTGTGGTCCTGTGTGCGAGGAGGGCGAATGGAGGAGAAGATACAACCGCGAACTCTATGAGCTGTACCAAGATGTGGATGTAGTCCAAAAAGCCAAAATACGTCGACTACATTGGCTCGGCCACATCGAGCGAATGGACAATAGATAGATAGATATAGTTTATTTCTTATAAATTCATTTCATAAGCATGAACTCAAAAAATAATTGCGACATTCTGTATTTTTATATACTAAGTATTAAAAATAGTGTTGAATGCCACTTCAATAGGCTTAAATAATTCATATATAGTTTTTTGGGTGGGGTGCACCCTATAAGACAATTTGCATTTAATTTAACAAAAAATAACTAGAACAGCAAATTCAACTGAATTAATTAAATTATATTTAAAGATATATTTCCACAATGCAAGTGGGATCCGAACGAAAGTTGCTAGTCTGTTCTTTAAATCCTGTCATTTACACTATGATGTCATTATTATTGTTGAAAGCTGGTTATATCCTGATATATCTTCAAAAGAAATATTTGATGATCGCTTTTATGAAGTTTTCCGATTTGATCGGTGTAAAGTTGCTGCTGAGCGTGGAGGTGGAATCATAGTCGCAGTTCGCACTAATCTTGATGGTCAAGAAGTTAAGCTACCAGTTTCAGAAGTTGAACAAGTTCAGTTTTCTATTATTATGAACAGTCTTAATAAAACGCGTATGTTTTTTGTAGTTAGTTATGTAACCCCCAATAGTAAAATTGAGTGTTACGAGAAGCATATACATAATATCAATTCTGTTAATAATAAATGCTCTGCATTATATAATGTTTGTGTTTTAGGAGACTTTAATCTCGCTAATATAAATTGGTCTTGGTTTGAGTATGATAAATTTCTAATTGCTAATAATATTAAGCATCCTCATGAATATTGTTTTATCGATTTTATGCATTCGTTAAACTTAAGTCAAATTAATTCAATACAAAACTCTTTGTCAAAGATATTAGACTTAATTTTTGTTTGCCGCGATGAATTTATAGCAAATGTTACACAAGTTCCGTTCGCTTTACTAACTGAATCTATTAACCATAAAGAATTATATATGGAAATTGAAATGTATGAATATATTGGTGTACATTCTAAGCACAATGTTAATCGTTTAAACTTTTCTAAAGCTAACTTTTTTGAGCTTAATAATTTGTTTAATAATATTAATTGGTTTAATGAACTGTCCAACATGAACTTAGATTGCATGTACAAACGCTTCGTTGAATTACTAGGTAATGGGTTTGCTAGATTTGTCCCTACTTCCGAAACTCGTTCCTTATCAAAGCCTCCTTGGTATAATAAGAGACCGAGCCATTTAAAAAATTTAAAAAACAAAGCTTTTAAAGTGTTTAAAAAATCGGGTAATATTAATGATTACGAGCATTTTAGCAAATTGCGCAAAGAATTTATTTCTCTTAGCAGGTTTCTTCACAAAAATTATATTATGTCTATCGAAAGTAATATTAAGCAGGATAGCAAATCATTTTGGCATTTTGTGAATTCGAAACGTAAATCAGTTGGGATTCCAAGCACAATGCATTACATGGACGTGAAATCATCTAATGTGGAGTCTACACTAGAACTTTTTGCTAATTTCTTTCAATCTGTCTATACTTACGACAACTGCCCTGTCAACTCAAGAACAAATATTGGCAACCATGTGAATATTGGCTCTCTGAAACTAAATTATGAAGAGGTCTTGTTAGCACTAAAGTCCCTCCAGCCAAACTCTAGCTGTGGAGCTGATGGGATTCCAGCCATTATCTTAAAGAATTGTGCCACAGGCCTTTGCGCGCCGTTGTTAATTATTTTCAACCGTTCGCTTCTCGAGGGAAAGTTTCTCACTGAGTGGAAAGCATCGTTTCTCGTTCCTATTCATAAGTCTCGGTCTAAAAATAATGTTGAGAACTATCGAGGGATTTGTAAGCTGTCCTTGTAAGCAACATAAGCTCCTTGTTAGCAATAAGACCAAGCTAATGTTCTTTAATTTGAAACCGCAGGAAATACCAGAACTTGACATAATATTTCATGCACCAAATTGTGTTAAGCATATTTTGCTTAATGACACATGCCCAAGACCTGATTCCCTGCCTGCCTTTAATTCGGATGTTGATTGCAAATCAAATTGTTTTGCAATAGAAAAGGTTAAATCTTTTAAATACCTAGGTGTTACAATAGACCAACACTTAAACTGGACCGAACATATATTAATTCTAAAACAGTACTTACTTTCATCAATCCGTAGTCTCTATCGTCTCAGGAAATTCCTTTCTAATAACACCTTAAAAACAATCTATCATGGGATATTTCACTCAAAATTGGGGTATGGAATAAACTGTTGGGGGGGTACTTATCGCAATAACATACAGCAACTTACTATACTGCAGAAATGTGCAATAAGAAAGGTTTTTAATTGTATGCGTCTGGCACACTCCATGGAGTTGTTTAGATATGCACAAATCCTACCGGTTCGACACTTGTTTTACTACAAAACGCTGAAGATATTTTTTATTAGATGTGGATATACGCAAAGTCCTATACTCGATGCTTATAGCCTACGAAGGAACTTAAGAAATGTTGTTGCTTTACCCCCTTTTCGCACTACAAGCTTTAGAAATTCATATACAGTTATATCTTGCAAGCTTTTTAACAGACTTTCTGAACAAATACGAATCATTAGAACCTTATACGCGTTCCTTAACAGGATAAAGTTTTGGCTCCTTGACTTTGATATCGATCAAGTTGAAAATTTGCCGAGCTACATTATTTAAATTTTTGTAAAGGCTTACCTGTTTTTGCCTCCTTCGATCTGTTTTACATGTATTTCTTTTCTTGCTTAATTTTCTTGTAATACAATTTTTTTTGTTTTTCTTGATTATATACTTTTGTTCACCCCACAATAAATAAATAATTTGTAATGATGTGACATTTGCTACTATTTTTATACCCTATTCTAGGGGTATATTAATTTTGACGCATAGTTTGTAACATACCTTAATATTGCCCGTAGACCCCTAAAAGTTACTATATTTATGATCAGCATCGATAGTAATGTCGATCTAGCCATGTCCGTCCGTCCGTCCGTCGGCAAAAATTAGGCCTTTAAACTGGACCTAGAGAGCTGAAATTTTAACCATATACTCTCTAGGGTCCCGAAATAATCAAGTTTACGAATTTTTGAAATCCGCCCACAGACACGCCCACAAACTCAAAAAAACAAAATTTTGGAAAAAATCGAATTTTGAGCTAGAGAGCTGAAATTTTTTATTTATGATCTATGGCCCATAAAACTGATTGGGACATAAAATTTTCAAAATCCGCCCACTGACACGCCCACAATTAAATAAAACAAATTTTGGGAAAAATTGAATTTTGAGCTAGAAAGCTGAAATTTTTTATATATGATCTTTGGCCCATAAAACTGCTTGGGACATAAAATTTTCAAAATCCGCCTACTGACACGCCCACAATTAAATAAAATATTTTTTTTGAAAAACCAAAATTTGAGCTAGGGAGCTGAAATTTTTAATATATACTCTCTAGGGGCCCTTTATGCTCATGTGTAAATATTTTCAAAATCCGCCTACTGACACGCCCACAATTTTTTTTTTTTATTTTTGAAAGTCCAAAGTTTGAGCTAGGGAGCTGAAATTTATAGTATATACTCTCTAGGTGCCCTTTATGCTCATACTTAATTTTTTTTTTAAATCCGCCTACTGACACGCCCACAATTAAATAAAACAATTTTATTGAAAAACCAAAGTTTGAGCTAGGGAGCGTTTTTATTTACAAAAGCTTAGTTTTTTCGATAAAATCCTTTAAATTTTTGTCACGCCCACTTATGAGATATAGGAATAAGAATAGGGTATCCAACAGTTCGCCCAAGCGGACTGTAGCCCGCCCCTATGTTTGTAAATACAAAATGTCACTAACTATTCTCCTTAAATTTACCATTTAATAGTTTACCATTATTTTATGTTTAAGAAATGAGAATAATGAATAATAATAAAAAAAAAAAAATAATTCCTAAGCTTTTTGAGAGCATAGTTAAAAACAACCTTGAGTTTTTAACGAAAGAGTGCCTATCGGACGCGCAGCATGGTTTCGTATCTGGTCGGTCCACTATCACCATGGCTTCTTTTTCATCTTTTACTCTAAATGAGTTGGAAAACAAACGTCAGGTTGACGTAATATATACAGACTTTAGCAAAGCCTTCGACTCGGTCAATCATTTTATTCTCCTTGAGAAGCTTGAAGCATTTGGAATCCACTCTGAAATGCTTCGCTGGATTTCATCATTCCTAACTGGTCGCTTTCAACGCGTAAAAATTGGAACATCGCTTTCGAAAGGTATTAACTGTACATCTGGTGTACCGCAAGGGAGCCATATTGGTCCACTGCTTTTTATTATTTTTATAAATGATATCGTCTCAACGATCAAATATAGCCAATGCTTACTATATGCGGATGATCTAAAATTATTTTCATCTATTAAAAGTATTGAGAGCTGTGCTTTGATTCAATCTGATCTGGATGGAATAATTGATTGGTGCAATGTCAATCGCCTAAAATTAAATATTAAGAAATGCAATGTAATCTCTTTTAATAGATGTGCATCTGCTTTCGAATATAATTATACAATTAACTCAATTAACTTAAACAGGGTAAACAAAATTAAAGATTTAGGAGTCACGCTCGATACGTCTTTCTCGTTCAAATGTCATATTGAATATACTGTTGCGAAGGCTAATTCTATTGTTGGCTTTATAAAACGTAATGGAAGGGAATTCAGAGACCCATTTACTTTACTTTCGCTATTCACTGCCTTAGTTCGATCCCTCCTCAAATATGCTGATGTGATTTGGAATACTGCATTCTCAACCTATTCTGATCGCCTTGAAAAGATTCAGAGGCGATTCACTAAATTCATTTTTTATAAATTGCACTGGGAATTCTCTCCAAATTATAAGGCAAGGTGTTTATTTCTGGGCATTAAATCTTTGAAATCGCGCCGTCAAATTCATGATATAATGTTTGTCAGAGATCTGCTATGCTTTCATACAAGATGTCCTGTTCTGCTCTCAAAGATGCCAATATATGCACCGACGAGATCTTTGAGAACACGGCACCTTCTCTTAGAAACAAATCATCGGACAAATTACGGCCTTAATGAGCCGCTAACAAGAGCCATTGCAGCTTTCAACAGCGTTTGTACAGAACTTGATTTATCTTTATCGAGAGTCAGTTTCAAAAACAAATTATTGTATATATTTATTTTTTAACAAACTTTATTTTTGATTGTATTCTCTTACTTTTACTTTTATTTTCCAACATCTGTTAGTTGTAATGAACAATTGTAGATGAAATATATATAAATAAATAAATAAATAAATATCAAAAATACTACAAAAGAAATAAATTTACTTTTAAGGATTTGATTACTTGGCAACAATTTATTAAAACTGAAATTAGACCAGAATATCAGAAAGTATAGATTCCAAATTATTATAGGTCAAATTTAGAAGCCAGTGTTTTACATGTTTTAAAAGCATTCCAGGCATTGTTATTGTTTTGATGCAGTAAGGAAGCTTATTAAATAACCGACAAGATAGAACTGAATAAAAATTACGGAATAGTAGTGCGGAAGTTTGGTACAGATACCATATTCGAAAAGTTTCCACGTAAATTATAATTTGATACTCGTATTAAACGAATATTTCTGCAGAATTAATAGTGGCTGAATTTTATTTGAATAAACACCTCCCCAACAAACAATTCCATATTGCAGTTCGGAATGGAAAATTGCATAATAAATCGTTTTTAGGAGCATTGTTGAGCACATATTTCGCAAATAAAAAAAATATCTAAGTGCGCAGCGAAAGTTCTTCCTCAGAATTTCTGCGTGATTTGAAAAGCTCATTCTAGAATCAATTGTAGGCCCCAAGTATTAAAATTCATTCACTGTCTTAATTAAAAAACACTTATCACTGCAGCTTGAATTATCACAAAAAGTGGTAGAAGGCGTACAATTGCAATAAGAAAGCTTGTATTTTTGGCACTCAGGTGCGTCATAAAAGACATTCGCTTCCAAATTATTGAGGGATGACAAATTGAAAAATATTATTTTTGTTTTAGAGCTTATAATCAAATTATGTTGGGCAAACCAGCTTCTTAGTAAACTTAGATCCCAATTAATGTCAGAAACTAGATCCATAGGACTGTTTAAACCATAAGAAAATCCTATATCATCCGCAAAAGCAGTAGGTGACCCTTTAAAGTTTAGTGCAAGGAGTGAGTTATTGTAAACGAGAAACGAAATTGGAACCTTGTGGTACACCCAAATTGAAAAACTTTATTGCGCTTCTAATCTCATCTAACTTCACTCTTTGCGACCTATCTTTTAAGTATGATCTGAACCTATCTAATATGAAACCGCAAAAACCGGTTTTTTCCAATTTTCTCAACAGAATATTGTGGTTAACCATATCAAAAGCTTTGGTGATATCAATAAATAAACCAGCCGTGTACTTTTTCCCATCGAGGTTTGACATTATTTGAGCACAAAACTGCAGTAGTGCATCTTCCGTCGATCTACCTTTCTGAAAGCCAAACTGATTTGGATTGATAAACTCGGTTCTGATTAGAAAGCTTATTATTCTATGTTTTACAAGTTTTTCGAAAATTTTGCTGAAAACTTAAAGAAGTGATATGGGCATGTAGTTACACATTTCAAAAGTAGAACCCTTCTTAAACAATGGTACAATGTCTGCACATTTCAGTGCTTCTGGAAAGACTCCCGCAAATATGCAGCGATTGAAAATATCTTTCAAGACATCAACAACGAAGCAAGCAAACAGATCGGGATCTCCTTTTTTAGTTCATCGCACAATTTTTTATATTTTCTTTTTAAGCTCAAATTATGAGGGTACTTTTTGCATTTAACACTGAGTTTGTTTTTACCTCTTACTTTATTTAACAGATACCTAGAGATCCAAGGTTTAAGCCTTTTTGTACATTTCTTTGAAGGCAATACTGAAGAACAGTTAAAGATGTGTTTCTTGAGGCAATCAATAAAGATGGTAAAGGCATTAGAAGCATCTCTGCATGAATAAACATCTTCCCAAAACTCATAAATAAGATTGTTTTTAAGTTTGTTGAAGTTAATTTTTATCACCCTGTCAGCCATTTTCGCAGTTTTTCTACGTTTGCTAACGATGTTTACTAAGAGCCCTGTCATACAGTGATCAGTGATCATTAAGTCCAGAACAAACTTCTCACAACTATCTAACAAAACATCTTTGAAGCGTCCGTGGTCTAAACATCTACCAGATGCAACCCTAGTAGGCTCATTAATAAAGCAATCCAGGCCATTCGATGCTAGCAAAGCCAAATACCTAGAAACAGTTTCACTATGTTCTAAATTGTTTAGCAATAATGCTCCAGCTAAGAGGATCTTCGAATCCCAGCCCCCAGGTTCGAGGTGGCAAGGAAGACCGAACCTCCGTTTCAAAGACTAAGCCATCGCGGATGCCAGAGCGCTTGGTCTGGACAACTGGAAGCAGCGTGCTCGGGATCGTAGAGGATGGAAGGCTGCTGTGTCTCAGGCAGAGACTCTTCACGGGTCGGGATGCCGTTAAGTAGATAAAGGCAAAACCGGAGGCACCATCACAAATGGGCATTGCCGGCCAAGAATGTTTAGAAAGTGTTAGGCCTAGGCCTGTCGCAGATACATTTTCTTGGGGAAGTTTTTCGTTTGACAATCTGAGTAACATTGCTGACAAAGGAAAAATTCCGGTCAAAATTTATTAACGCATGAAGCTTCTCCAAAAATCGTTTGAAGATACTACAATACTTGTTCCATGCTTGCCTATGAGTCAGTGTCCGCTGATGAGCCAAGTTTTCGAACTGTAACTGTGCTATGCTATAGTTATGTTCATTGTAAATGTCCTGAACGCGATCAAGGTAGTGGCGTGATCAATCTCCTTATTGATCCACTGTAAGGTAGCTGAAAGGCGTGAAGCCGCACTAGCGACTGTTTGCCGGCTGTTGAAAAGTAACAGATTAAAAAGACTGTTCAGTGTAATCGTTAGACTATGGTTAGCTTATGACGGCAGTCCACCAGGCACCCACGAAGTATGTAAGTATCGAACTTACGACCGAGACACATACCAGTGAGTAGGGAGGGTGTAAGCCTCACTTATTTCCAATCCCATTTATTTTTAGAGAAAAGTGCTACTGTAGCTTTTTAAACTCTTTCGTGAATGCTACGTTTCTAGCTTAACTTCCTTTCTAATACAAGAATGTTAAGCTTACTTATAGCATTCATAGAGGGAGGATCGATGTATGTAATTTTATGTTTCCTCGAGAAGAGGGCCAGTTTAGTTTTGTGGGGGTTTACACCAAAACCACAAAATATCTGCCCATTTAGATACAAGGTATCTAAGGGTGTTTTGTCGGAGTTTCTCTATGCTGATCATCCACTTTGTGTCTAACGTATTGAGAGAGAGAGTATATAGAATTCAATTGAGAATTGAAATTGTCTAACGTATTAATTTCGTGTTTAACGCATTCAATTGGAATGTCAAGGGCTCCCAACTCTGACTAGTGCACGAACGAAAACATGCGGCCTTCCTCAAATCCATGTCGAACAATCGCATACCGGTACAAAGTCACGATATTTTTTTTGATAATGTACACGCACTAAGGGCCTAAAGACCCGCATATCTTACTGGCTATACGTATCGGTAGTGAGACCGATTGGACTGCTCTAGACAAAGCGGTAAACCGTGATAAGCTGAGCAAGGTTCAAAGTACAGCTTGTCTGTGCATCAACGAAGCACTCCGAAAGACCACCTCCGCTGCTATGGACATTTTACTGCATCTGAAACCCCTCGATATTTTTAGCAGGCAAATAGCTGCCTGCTATACCTCACAGTGGATCAATACGAATATTGGCCACTCTATCATTCTGGACTAACTTGGGTCTCTACCAAGGAACATCCTCTATACCATATCAAAATTACATTTCGAGAAGAATTTCCAAATCACTATCCCCACCAGATCATTCTGGGAGGATGTTGCATTCACGGAAGATAAATCGATCTACTTCTACACCGACGGATCAAAAACTAGTGATGGGGTAGGTGGGGGTCTTTTCTCAGAAAGACTAAATATCAGTCTCTCTTTTCGTCTTCCTGATCATTGTAGCGTGTTCCAGGCGAAAATCATGGGGATTAAGGAAGTCTTGTCGTGGCTGAAGAGATATGTAATATCCGCTAACGACATCCGCATATTCTCGGATAGTCAAGCCGCGCTAAAGTCCCTGGACTCAGTCTCTTCAAACTCCATCGTAGCCGTAGACTGATGCCGTTCATCTCTTGAGGAGATGGAAGAGCAGTTCAATATGGGTGCCGGGGCATAGAGACAACTGTTGGGAAGATGAACTCGCCAAAAATGAAACCGCATTACCTCTTCTATGTGATAAAGGTTTTCTAGGTATGCCTATCGCTACTTGTAAACTTATGTTCAAGCTATCCGCAGTCGAGAGTACAAACCTTAGGTGGACAGGTAGTGATACGTGTCTAGCGACTAAGCATATCTGGCCAAAGCTGGATCTGCGACGCTCTTTGGGTTTGATCTCACTTAACCGACTGCAGCTCTGCTATAGGTGTCATTACAGGACACTGTCTAATAGGCAAGCACACATCAAGGCTTGGCGTCTACTTAAATGACTTCTGTAGAAGCTGCAGGGACGAGGAGGAGGAGGAGGAGACTACACTTCATGTCCTGCACTCTCCCATAAAAGAAATCTCTATCTAGGGGCCTTCTTCCTTAATGAACAGCGATACGCTTAATTAAAACAGATGTTAGAAGTCTATAGCGCTTCATTAGAAGCTCCAAAGGGTTTAGCGAGTAGAGGTCGAAACTCCCGATCCACGTGGTATCACAACGGACCTCATTGGTCGAAGTGTGTTGGCTATTAGCTAACAGCCACCTTAACCTTACCTAACCTAAGGATTTTTTTTAAGTACAGCGCGGGCGTAAAGGAAATTATTTGCCGATGCACATTGGTTTTGAATGTTTGTAGATTATAATGTGAAGGGAAAACGGAGCGAGGAAGAACATTCCACACGTGTGTTGTACGGCTAAATAAAGATTCTTCGTATTTCACTGTACGACCGAATAGGCATACTTAAGGGTAAACTGATGCGCATTCCTGTCATGGCGGGTTTTGCCTTTGAAATGTTCTAAGGGTGGAATGCAGCTGGCTCTGTCGTTTGGAATGCAGCACTTATGGTATCGATAGAACAGCGATAGACAGGAGGTATTACGACGATGACTAAGAGAGTCAAATGTTTCCGCGATATCCCGATCGTCAATAAGTTTTTTCGCGCGTATTTGTGTTCTTTTGACTAGCTCCGAATATGTGAATGGGGCATCGGCCAAGATATGAGCGTTGTACCCAAGTACGGTCTTGCACCGCTTAAGGAAGCCCCGACATTTCGCAGCGTTCTTGGCATTGAAATATGAGGTCATGAAGGAATGAGGTCATTCCAATGTGTCATTAACACACATACCGGGAATGGAGAGCCTTTCGGTTTCAGCGATACAAATTCCATTCATCGACACTGGCAGGCTGTTTGGACTTTGTTTTGGACAGAAGAGAGCATTGCGCTTTGGAAGCATTAAATTCCACTCTATTAGTTATACCCCACTGATATAAATTACAATTAGTGATTTGCACTCAAATCTTCAAGGACCTATGTCAGTATCTATAGCATGTTCACGTACATGCAATTACTTTCGCATATTTGATTTCGAAAATTTAGACTCACAAACTTACACTTATTGTGAAGCAGCTCCAACTGTTGCCACTTAGAGCAGCCCCTTTGCTGATTTCATCCGAAAAATGTAAGTGCCCTCGCGCAAGGCTTATCCTCTTTATTCATTCCGAGAACCAAAACAATGGCGAAAATATGAGCAAATTAGTAACAAGCACTTGAAATTGAAGTTGCTTAAACGAAAAACCTAAATTTGAAATGGGCAGCCTGTGGAAGCATTTATTTGGAACGCGTAGCCGGGCGTGTTTCGAAATACGTTCTTTACACTTCGTTAGTCGGCTAAAAAGGTTTTTTCTGTATTTTATGTTTTTTTTTTGTTTGGTGCGCACTTATTCATGTTCGGAGCTTCTCATGGGGGTAGGTACCCCAACTACTTTTTTTTCAACAGAAAAATAGGAACTTTCCTTTCACAGAATAAACCATGAAGTGTTTTAATTATTAATTTCCGGTGTTTCAAGCCAACATACACCGGCCGTGTGTATTTATGCATGTATGCGCTGCATGATGGATGTATATATATGAATCTATACAGCAGAAGCTTCGTCAGCGACGTAGAATGAAATTCAATGTGCAAATATCCGTCCGCTATGAATATTTCGTGAACATTTAAATCTGCCAGGAGCACATATTGCCGAGAATACATTCACTCCGGTACTCATACCGGAACTCACCGGGCGTCGTCATCCTCCTCAGCGGAATGGGGCCCGCTTAACATGCAGAGCCAGAGCAAAATAAAATAAATTCACAGAATTTATTTCCGGTTATGTGAGAATTTATGCGGCGGGTTCAAGGACTGATAGGACGTATAGTCCGGTGTTTCGCTGCAAATGGTTTAAACATTTCGCCTGCACTTTTGGTTTTGAAAGCACACACACGTCTGCCATTACATTTTAGGTTGTTTTTCTTTGGTTTTTTTTTTTTTTGTCAGCATTTAACAAAGGGAAGTTCATGAGGTGGAGTGCAGTAAGCTAATGGAATGGCATTTTGAATGCCGGGATATAAAACGAAATGAGACAAAGTGCGCGCATTGTGGTTGTAGGTAAAAGGTAGCTTACGAGTACATATTATTATATCCTTTTTAGGACTCATCACGTGAATGTGCTCTTTGAAAGGTATAGTTGTTCTAAAACGTAACTGTTGGTAGGAGTGGTGTGCATTTTATTACTATGAGGTTTTTTTTTATAAGTTACTGGCAGTTTGGGCGTTTTGATTGATGCCAGAACCAGAGGAGGTTGACAGCGGAATGGGTAAGGGTTACCTGAATGTGGAAATCTGTTATTCAACAGAGTGAATTAAGCGCTTGCAAGTTGGAAGGTGGACCAAAGATGTCAGTTATAGCTTTCATTGTAAACATGGTTATATTGATAAATACACATGGTTGTCTTTTTTTCTCAGTGGGTAAGAATGGCATGAAAGTCATCTGCCAGCCAACGAATCTAAGGACCCATATACTTATACACGCCAAACTGGATATTGGCGTTGTGGCGGGTTTTGTTATGAAATACTCGGAATATCCGGTTCAATTCCCTTACAACAGCAGCGGTTCTGTCAGTGACAAAATTGCTTAACACGTAGCGTCAATGGCAATACCAGGTCCCTCAATCTTTCAATTTGCGTTTACATGGAATTCAATTCGGATTGAATCCGGATTGAATCTCTCATGTAAACGGGATATATGTTTTGTCTTGTTTCTGTATTCGTTTTTTTTTGATACACTATCAGCTCAGTGTCGTGGAGTGCTTAAAGCAAGCAACTATCACGAGCAGAAATTGCCGGCACTAAAAGTGCTCTCACTGGCTCATCATTTAGTGCAGGTGTTAGTAAGGACAAAACAATTAAAAATACAATAATTATGTACCTATAAAATACGAGTACTAACACAGACACAAAATAATGCAAACAATTAAGACATTAAAGCATTATTACGCAAAATATTTTTTAGCTTAATTTTACTAACATGCAAGTCAATCACATGATCATTTAGATTATAGATTCTACTCATGCGACTAATAGGCTCATGCCTTCCATAATTCGTTCTATGATGGGGGCTGAACAATAATTCAACACTGCGTAAATTATGGGCACCACCACGAAAATTAAAGCCAATAGACGACAGCAAGTCAGGTGCATCTATTTGACCGGATATAAGCTGATGTAAAAAAATGATATCGCTATTAAGCCTTCGTTGAGAAAGGGGTAACATTTGAAGAAGCTTGATACGTTGACTGTAGGGAGGAAGGTTAAATGGATCATCCCATGGAAGTCCTCTAAGTGCAAATCGAATAAATTTACGTTGAATGGCCTCTATTCGATTTGAATGAATGTTGTAGAACGGTGTCCAAACTTGAGAGGCATACTCTAGAATCGGACGGACAAAACAATTGTACAATGACATAGAAACATAAGGGTCATTAAATTCTTTGGCCCACCGTTTTACGAAGCCCATCATAGAATTAGATTTATTAATAATAGAATTAATATGCTTAGCAAAATCCAGTTTGGGGTCGAAATAAACCCCAAGATCCTTAAAATTATCAACACTACAAAGAATATGTTGAGACAGAGAGTATTGAAAGGTGGAAGGGATATTCTTTCTAGAGAATGTCATATGTTGACATTTAGTTGGGTTCAGGGATAAACCGTTTTTATCACACCAATTGGCGAAGCTATTAATGTCAGATTGAAGAAACATTCTGTCTTGCTGACTAGTGATAGATTTATATATTTTCATATCATCAGCGTAGATCAGGATATTACTGTGATTTATACATGCCTTAACATCATTAATGGCAAGTATAAATAATATTGGTCCGAGGTGACTTCCTTGGGGAACTCCAGACTGCGCTGTGAAAGATACGGATAGCGATCCTCTAAATTTCACTTGATAAACCCTTGATCTAAGGTATGAATTAACCCATTTTATGAAACTTGGTGGGAAGCCAAAAGCCCTGAGCTTAAACTCGATTATTTCATGGGACAGCTGGTCGAAAGCTTTAGAGAAGTCAGTGTATATGCAATCCATTTCGTCCTTATTCTCTAAGGTATTAGAACAATCATGCAAGAAACTTAACAGATTAGTGACAGTGGATCTGTTTCTTACAAATCCATGCTGTTCATTACAAATTAAATTGCGACAAAGAAATATTAACTTTTCGCAAACAATTTGTTCAAAAAGCTTAGGGATACACGAAAGCTTTGAAATAGGCCTATAATTAGTGATATCACCACGTTCGCCTTTTTTAAATACAGGTGTGATAAAAGCACTTTTCCATAGATTAGGGAATTTACCAGTACTGATGGACAATTCAAACAGATACTTAAGATATGGAGCAATTGCATGACTACATTTTTTAAGAACGATCGGTGCAATGCCATCAGGACCTGATGAATAATCATTCTTGAGAGAAGAAATACATTTTAAAATTGTTTCCAAATCGAATGAGATACTACTAAAACTTATTTGGGAACAGCTAGTTAGATAACTAAAATATTGATCATCAATGTGAAGAGGGGTCCCTCTAAATGATTTACTGAAATGATCTGCAAACATATTGCTTGCATCTACTGAATCAGCAGTTGTAGAACTATTGTAAGTAAGCTTCGATGGATAACCATCAGTTTTTTTCTTAGAATTGACAAAACCCCAAAAAAGTTTGGGGTTCGATTTTAAAGAGCATTCCATTTTACTTATATAGTCAATATATAAGTTGCAGGATAAAGATTTGAATTCATTGAATAATGTGAACTAGAGTTCAAGATCTGAATGGCAGAGACTTTTTAAATAGTTCTTCCAAGCCATATTACGTCTGTTTCGTATCGATTTTAGCTCTTTAGTGTACCAGGGATGGGACGTTTTCAGATTCCTAGATGATTTCACAGGAATCACTTTTTTCATGCAGTTATCCATCAGAGAATAAAAAGAACCTACTGCATCTTCAATATTAGATAAGGCAGTAAGGTTAAAATTAAAGCTGTTAATTTCATCAGAAAGCCTTTGAAAATTTGCTTTCCGAAAGTCAAAAGATTGCGAACGGTCATACGAATTACTGTTTTCGTACAGATGTGCGCCCAGTTCAATAAATACATCCAAGGGTGGATGATTGTCATCTATGTTAGTTATACTGAGATGGGATTCCAGAACCACAGTACTAACAGAGTCAGAAGAGAAAACAAGATCGAGAGTTCGATTTCTGAAATTTTTTATACAGCTTGTTTGCTGTAAGTCAAAAGACAAAATGTTCTCAAGTAAAGCGAGCTCTTGTTGGGCAGAGTCAAAGGATGGAATGAAATGAGAATCATCCTCAGAAGGTACCCATCCAATATGTGGCAGATTGAAGTCGCCTATAAGTAAGACAGTGCTGTCACAACAAGATATGTCAAAAATATGGTCTAGTGCCATAGAGAGTTCCGAATACAAAGAACATAGACGAGACGATGGAATGTACGCATTAACAACATATAAATGTTTGTTCTTAAGTGTAATTTTTACACAGATAACTTCGACATTAAGTTGAAATGGAAAGTCAATCTTGCGTGACTCAAGGTTGGAACGAACAGCGATCAGAACACCTCCTCCAAGCGCTTTCAGGTCATTGTTATGACGGTCGTTTCTGAATACGGAGAACTCATGATTGAAGAGTTCCGTGTCTTGAATTCCGGCATTTAGCCATGTTTCCGTCAAGGAGAAGATATCATGAGAGAGGGCTTGCGAGTTTATATATAATTCAGCGGTTTTTGTGCGGAGTCCCCTTACATTTTGATAGTAGAGGGACAGCCTACTTGGTTTTTTAACTTGGACGGACAATCTTTCCTGCGACTTTTTGTCGAACGGGGTGTAAATTCTTTAACTAACGTATTTTCAGGCCATGCAGTGCTATTGCACAGCTTTTCGAAATATACTGAAGGGGCGACAATTTTGAAAGACGCAACAAACCCTTCAGCCTTGCTGATTTTGGTGCATTTGCTTGAGTCATCTTTTGGGATCAAGTTTCTCGAGACCAAACGGTTCAAAACATCGTCTGAAGAAGTGTTTGGTTTTAGTCGAGAAATGAAAATAGATTCACACATCACACCGAGCTCGCCTCGTTCAAAACGACTTGAACGAAATCGTCCATACAACACGTGAAATTCTTTTTTTCTTTGTGCCTATACTTTCCATGGTATCATTTCGTTGCCGAATCGTTTGGACGAGTTGGAAAGAAGAGTTGGAAAAAAGCTACGGTTGCTTGGTAGGTAGTTCACTTTTGTGTGGAAATGTTCAAATATGCACGAGTTGAAATATGAAAAATTACAGCAATGGGAAGAAGAGTATAAGTGTGTTATATGTACATATATAGTTTAGAGAACGCAAAAATTGAGATAACTTCCTGTGAAAGTTAGTCGTTCATGAACGACTTCGCCACTGAATCATCCATATATTCACAGATAGTCAAGCAGCTATAAACGCCCTTATCTCGCATACCATTGACTCCAAATCAGTCATGTACTGTTTCAATACCCTTTAAACACTCGGATTAAGAAACAAGACCAAATTATGATGGGTTCCGGGTCATGTCGGGGATCATAGGTCCCGAACCCTTCACTCCTGGATGAGCAGCTATGGCAGCAATAAAACCTGGGAACACAGAAAATGTATATATCTTTGGGAAAGCATCCCAGGTCTAAGACAGGCCAAACGAGCCGTTCGGCTCTTCAATAATAATGCCAGCAAATGCCGAAACCTAACAGGCATGATATCAAAAACTTAGTAGGGTACCTTACTGGTCATCATGGTTTAGAATATCATCTAAACAAAATGAGAGTAGCAGACTCTCCTGAATACCGACTTTGCCTTGAAGAGGACGAGTCAGCTAAACGCATTTTATGTGAATGTCCAGCCCTAAATGGAATGAGAAAGCAGATCTTTTTCAGGGAACATATGAGCCCCGAAGACATAAAGAATTCTTCTAGTGGTAAAATTGTCCACTTTACACGGAAAGGGGAAATCCTACTAGTTTAAACTTTTTCTGGCCAATACGGTACAAAAGATCTTTTAGGTCGAAGTGCCTCCCCCTATTATATCGCCTGGGCGAGCCAGAAGTTTAAATAAAAAAAAAAAATCCCAGCAGCCCTGTTGTGGATGCTATCGACAGCTATCCTCAGTATTGTTGGCGAAAAAATGCTGTTGTTGTTTAACGTGTAAATTCGATCACTCCTGTGGATACATTTCTCGAAGAAACGCACCTTATACCTTTTTTATTAAAAGCTGGCGGCGATTCTGCACAAGAACGCTAAACAAGCAAGAAAGTTGTGGTGAACTTAACCAGACAGACACTTGGGTACAAATTCCACCCTGTATTCTAAGACATGCGATTGGAATCAAAATGCTGGTAGCAGCAAATGAAAGATGGAGTGCTATCGATTCCAGTGGAAAATATAGCTACTCTATAACAATAAAAAAACAGAGAAAATCCTACAAATGAAAGAAAAATCGTTGTCTTTTCCTGTAGGTGTTACCACGGGACACAATATACTAGGTAATCATGCAAAGAAATTGAAACGCAGCACAAAAGACAACGAAGTGAATGAGGATACTCCTCACTGTAACAGCCCAGCAGTCTACATCACTAGAAATTACATCGTTGGAAGACATTTCTTGCAAGATTAAGAATAATTTTCTGTTAAGTTAGTAACCGACTCGCAAAAGTTCATAAACGCATCGGAATGGCTTGCGGAACCCTAAGGGTTTCCATAGGCTCTACAGTATCGGATCACTAACCCATAGAGCATATCAAAGGATCTACAGTGACCAAAGTGTGACACAAGATTCCCTTGTCTCGTAAACCCATTAACGTAACCTCACCTATGAAATATAATTCAATTTTTATTTAAATCGGTAGAAGGATCTGTGTGCGCGGAGGTCGAATAAAGGAGAAGATGCACTACATAAAATAAAGATACAACCGCGAACTCTATGAGCTGTACCAAGGTGTGGATGTGGTGCAAAAAGCTAAATCACGTCGAATACTTCGTCTCGGCGACATTGAGCGAATGGACAATAATGCTCCGGCCAGAATCTTCTGCTTCCAGCCCTCAGGTTCGAGAAGGCAAGGAAGACCGAATCTCCATTTTAAAGACCAAGCTATCGCCGATGCCAGAGCGCTGGATAGCTGGAAGCAGAGTGCCGAGGATCACAGAGGATGGAAGGTTGCAGTGTCTCAGGCAGAGACTGTCAGTATAGTAAGTAAGTATAGGAAAGTTTGCTATTAGCAATGAAGCCCAATATCAAACAAATGATCTCCACGACCGCCGATGCACATTCAGAATCTTTTGATAAAATTTTTCATCCTAGTTTCTCACATTTGCGGCTTTATTTCATCGGCAACTGCACGGAAAGTGCTTTAATTGACTGGTTGGCCCACAATCCCTATCGTGTACATGACTCCCATAAAAAGGGCATAGTTTAAAATTGCACGATGTCACCGGATCAGCATTTCGAGAAACGACTCTGCCAATAAATATTCTCGCAAAAGAGCAATTGTTTGGCCACTTGTGTGCCACTTCGAAACGGTGCCGTGAAATAAAGCCGATTTTCAAAATTCAGCCTTATTTCGCTAACGAAATCGAAATAATGCCGATTTTTTACCATCGGCCTTATTACGCTTTTACAAAGTTAAATAACGCCGAACGTTAGTTGAGAAATAAAGCTGAAGTATATTCATAATAGTCAACCTAACCTAACCTAGGATCTATGACCCATAGCGAAACAAGCTGTGATGACATTAAGCATCGCGTAAGCGAAGGGTGGATGAAGTGCCGAGAAAACTCAGACATCTTCTGACACCGAAAAATTCCCCCTTAGCTGAAAGGCAGGCTCTACTCTCTACAGCACAGATATGCGGCCCGTGCTCTCATACGGATCACAATGTTGGCGACATAAGGCCAAATCCTATCACAAACAAAAGTATGAGAGCTAATTCTTTAACGTTAGGCAAAAAGGTCTAAGTCAAAAAATTGCATTTTGGGTTTTTGATTGGGTTTAACTCAATTTGTTTTCTCTTTCGTTTGGTATTAAGGACTTAAGTTTAGCACAACTGCTTCTCATCGTAATAATTAATTTAATCCCGATTTGCAAATAATTAAAATATTTTGAATTTGGTTTAACGAAAAACTGCAGTTTCTGACTTAAGACCTTTTTACCTAACGTCAAAGAATTAACAGCGGTGATGAAGTTGCTTTGCACGACAGCAGGAGTAACAAAGATTTATGGAATAAAAAGTTCCGAGATCCGAGGAAGCCTTCACGTCAAAGAACTCATCTCGACGAAACTCAGTTGACGACCAGCTCAGTTGGTACTGTCATGTTCAAAGGAGACATTCTACAAACCCTGTCAAAAAGGCAATATCAATCAACGTCCAATACAATACAAACGCCATCAAAATCGGGAGGCCTGCCGCTGTTTTCTGGGGTCGAACCGGCGAACCCCACAGGCGGACCAGTGGGGATGCAGTTAATTGAGAGGGCTATGATACCTTTAATCCTGATTATAGCCTCACCGCCAATTAGGAAGAAGAAAAGTTCAGAGTTTGAAACATAAAGTTCTGCCAAAGTGATATAAAGCCGAACGTCAAAATTCGCAGTTATTTCCCTTTCGGATAATGAAATAAGGCCAAATTTTAAAGGTCGTCGTTTTTTTACGGTTTAAGTTTAAGTTTAAGTTTAAGTTTAAGTTTATTTATAACATGGTGCGTACAGTAAGATTACATCTTTTATAGTACTTAGATATTAAGATATAAATATATAATTACAATGGTACAAATAAGGAAGAGAGCAGAAAAGGGAAAAGGATTGGGATATGATTAGGGTTGAATTGAGAGGGACGAAAAGTGGAGAAAGATTGCATGTTTGAACTGTTTGTTATTAACTATTGATTTGATTTGAGACGGGAGCGAGTTCCAGAGTCTAACAGCACGTATGAAAAATAGACGAGAAGAGTTCAAGTAATTACTGAGATGCGGAATAATATTGATACTTCTGGCGGACCGATTGAAAGAGAGTTTCGTAAACAAATATGATGGAGCTTTAAGATGAATTAATTTGTGTAAAAATATACAGTTTCTTGCATTGATGTGTTGCTGCAGAGTGCAACCAAGAAGATTCTTTGAAAAATTGGAAACGTGGTCATGTCGTCGTAGCCCGTAGACATAGCGAACAGCGTCATTAAATGCTACTTGTAATTTACGCTGAGATAGGGAGTCCAAGGCGCTGTACACGATTTCAGCATACGAAATTAAGGGAAGAACTAAAGAGAGTATCAGTTTGCGTCGGGTTTCAACAGGGGTAAAGTGAGCAGAAGGCCACAGTTTTCGTAGGCATCCATAAATGCGACCAATAACCACATTTGTATGTTTATAGCCAGATAGATGACGGTCTATAGTAAAGCCAAGGCTGGTGCAGTGATCGACTGCTATAATTTTACTATCACGGAGCCATATGTCGGGTAAAGTGCTTAGATCGAATTTTCTTTTAGATATTGCGATGACTTGAGATTTAGCTGGATTTAAAAGTAGGCCGTTAGCAATGGCCCAAGCATTTATTTGGTTGAGATCCTCATTAAAAGCGATGGACAGTTCATCAAGCTGATCGAATGGCCTGGCCAGATGAAGCTGAACATCATCTGCGTATAAGTGAACCGAGGCATGTAAGCAACATGATGGAAGATCGTTGATGAAAATGCAAAAGAGTATTGGACCGAGAATCGACCCCTGGGGGACTCCTTGAAAAACAGGTCTTGGGGCTGAACATTTCCCACTAGAAATGACCCTTTGAAATCTTCCCGACAGATAATCAGTTATGAGCTTACATGCCCGGTCACCGAAGCCAAAGAAGTTTAGCAGTTTCCACTTGAGAACATCGTGATTTACTTTGTCGAAAGCTTTAGAAAAATCAAGCAGGCATAGGAGATTCATATGACCCTTATCGTATTCAATTCTTATATCATCAAGGAGATTTGTCATAGCAGTAGAGCAGCTGTGATTCGCTCTGAAGCCCGATTGTTTCTCATATAGCAACTTGTTATTGGAAATATGTCTTAATATTTGCTTCTCAATTATCTTCTCAAAGACTTTAGAAAGGCAAGGCAGTATGCTAATTGGTCTAAAATCCGATGGAGAGATTGGGTCACGTTTTTTAGCGATGGGAAGTACTCTGGCAATTTTCCAAGACTGGGGAAAAGTAGTTGTAACAATGCACCAGTTGATTATATGAGTGAGATGGGTAATAATGAACGGCAAAATAAGTTTGACGAAACGGATAGGTACTCCATCGTCACCAACGGAGTCGGACTTTATAGCCATCACACATTTTGTTACTTCATCTTCATGGACTACTTCAAAATCCTCCAGTCTAGGCATGGACCTTGAGGAATTACTTGCAGAGTTGACTTCTAAGTCACCAACCGAGATGGTATCACCAAGAAAAAAGTCGTTAAGTTCGTCCGGATCGAGAGAACATTGAGGGCCTTTGTTTTTGCAGACACCAATTTTACTGAGATTGCTCCATAATTTTTTAGAGGGTAAAGAAGTGTTAAGTTTGGATGAATAATAATTTATTTTAGATGTTCTAATTAAACAAGTGGCTTGATTACGGGCTTCCTTGAAGGTACTCCAATTAGCAGCTGTTTGACTGTGCTTCCATCGACTATGCTTTTTATTTCTATTTTTAATTGCAGTTAACACAGCCGAAGAGAACCAAGGGCAACAAGCGTTTTGGACTTTAACCGTCTTAGTGGGAACATTTTGGTTATATAGTTGAACCAACAAATGCTGAAAAGAGCTAACCTTATCATTAGCATTTGCGTGAAGACGACAACTAAGCCAGGGGGCAGAGACAGTTTCAAGACGGAGGTTGTCAAGGTCAATAGATTTGAAGTCTTTGTAGGTAAATGATTCACTACTAGCAGACTGTGATAAATTGATGTCGTATGTGCAGAAAAGAAGATCGTGATCAGACAAATCAAAGGATATCTGATCAAACAGAAGCACCAATGACGGATTAGAAACTATAGTCAAATCCAGAAGACTAGGAGAGTGATCAGAAGCGAAGCGAGTTGGATAAGTGGTGTTTACAATGCTCATTCCGACTGATGACACTAAATCTTTCGTCTGAAAAGCACGTGTATCATTTTTAAGCAAGTCAGTGTTAAAATCACCGCAAACTATGATATGCTCTGATCTTGCACAAAGTTCACTCAGAGCGGAAAAAAATGGAACTGAGGGGCAGTTTCGATTTTTATTGTAAACACATGAAATCAAGCATTTGGTGTAAGAGTCACTAATTTCGATTATTAAAAACTCAATCCCAGGTCCACTGGATTTGACAATGGCCTTGGCTTTCATGGATGACCTACAATAAATTGCTACGCCTCCGCCTATCGTATTCGTAATTCTATCATTTCTGTATAGATTAAAATTTGGGATGTCGTACAAACTATCACATAAATCAGGCTTGAACCAGGTTTCACTAACACAGACTACATCGATACAAGAATTGGAAAACAAATACTTTAAATAATCAAGTTTGGAAACATTGAGACTTCGTGCATTCAGGTAGCAAACTCTTAAACCCTCACAACGTTTAGAAATAATATTAATTAAAGTGGACGTTGACTTTTCATACATACTGTTTCTTTGATTTGCAAAACAATTTAGAGTATACATACATATATTGAATAAGCACAAGAAGAGAAAAGGTATTCAATTTAGTGTAGGGAGCAAAGAGAAGGAATATTGGGAGTAAAATAGGTTAACAAAGAGTAGAAAATTGGAAATCAATAAAAATAAAGCTTACAATAAGATGAGGAACAAGAAAAAAAATTCATTGATGAATCGCAGTCGCAGCGGCAGCAAGCAGATCTTGAGAGCTTTCGATGAGAAAGCTCTTTCCGTTAGATGACTTCTTCACATATACGTTTCCGTGCTTGGTGTGGACAGCAAATAGTTGTTTATTTCTTCGGAGATTCAAAGCGCTGTTCAAAAGAGAACGTGTATGTCTCGTCAGACTCTCATTTAGGTAGCATCTATTGTTGGAGACCGAGTCGATGCCCAGATCAAGCAAACAAAGTTCGGTTGCTTGTTGTTTGCGATAGTTGGCGGCTGACATCAGAACGGTGTTTCTCTCAAACGAGCTGCTGAATTTGATGATGATAGGAGACGATGTGTTGTTGTTAGGCTTTTTAGTCCGAAAAATATTAGTAAGGAGAGGCGGCTTGCAGTCGATTGTATGACAAAGTCTGTTGAACAAGATTCTTAGGTTCTCTTCGGGCAGAACAGGTATACCGAAGAGTACAGCATCACAAGAGACTTCCTTTTTTTGCAGGGCACTACATTGTTTTTGTAAAGCAGTTATTTCAGCCTGTTGGAGTTGCGTCTTTGAAATGAAGCTCTCTTCGAGCTGGTTGACACGATCAACCATGTTGGTGACGGTTTTGTTTAATTCATCAAATCGTTGACTCCAGTTCGCAGAAACTTCCTCGATCTTTGAAAGAAAGTTATTTCGTAGGCTAGTAATCTCTTCAGAAAAACTCAAACGGATACAGTCGGCCTGTTTGGATAAATGGTCGGCCAGAACATCAGCAGTAAGAGGAACGCTGTTTGAGGATGCCTGCTTTAGCGCCGGAGACATAAGAGTGGGTGTTGTTGCTCCTTTAGATGTTGTAGCTCTTGTTCGGATGTTAGCAGCAGACATGTTCATACCGAGAGTGCACGACAAACTTCAGATTTAATGAAGTGATTTTTATTTAAAAATAACAAACAAATGTCAAAAAAGCGCACAAAAACCAAATGAAAAGCGAGTGAGATCAAAATTACTTGGACTCCGTACTAATTTTAGAGTATAAGAAGACTTTTAACACAATTTAAGCTCACTTTAGCTGGACGCGATCAAATACACGTCTTAATCTTGCAACATTAATGTATGATTTCGGTGCCCATCCAAACCTTCATGTTCCGGTTATAAAAAACAGTCGTTCCGCAACTCTTATCGAGATAGGGCGGCTAGTTAGTGTTCAGCGGAAAAAAAAGGAAAGTGTAACCGTGATAAGTAGCGATTTAGTGAATAGATTTTTATTCCAAAGTTGGCTTAGTAAGCTAAGCGTCCGACTCTGACGCCGGAGACTCGGGTTCGATTCTCGGACAAAGTCTTTAATTTTTATTTTTTTTTTTCTCGGAAATAAAGTGATAAAGTCAAAAAGACAAACAAAAAATAAAACGCGCATATCAGGCGATGGACCCCGAAAAATCGGAGGTCCCGCTTACGGGTGTGGGTGTGCCGTTGCGACGTGTGGTGCGAACACGTGAGCCGGCAAAAAAAACAGCAGCAACAACAGCAGTAACAAAAGCAGCAATAGCAGCAACAACAGCATCAGCAACAACACCAGCCACAAAAACAGCCTCAGTTTGTATGACAAGGGCAGCTTTAAGTGGCACAAAAAATAAATCAAGTCCAGGCGTAACAACAGCGGGTTTCGCGTTGCCCAGGCGGGTGTCCTCACCACCAGCAACAACAACATCAACAACAACTACAACTCCAATAGCAGCACCTAAAATTGTAGCTGGAAATGCAGCTACAGTAGCAGCTCTCGCTACAACGCCAGCAGAAGCTGTAAGCGAGGAGTATAGGACGGTGGAAAAACGGCGACGAAAGTTGTAACCGAAGCCGAATCTTTCAGCCAAGAGAAGGTTAAACTTGGCAGGCGATAGTTTGGCATCATCGGTGGCTGCAACGGATGATGACGGAGCAAACTCCAGCTCTTATGAGTACGACGGGGGAGTGGACCGGTACGTCGGGGAGGGAAACTCCTTCAAGGACTTACCGGTCGATGACGAGGAAGTCGTTCAAATGGACGAAGAAAAAGAGGACGATGAAGAGGCGCAGCTGGACAAGCTTATAAAAGAGCTACTGGAGAAGCGCGACCAGTTGCGCAGAAAGAAGCTGCAGCAACATCAACAACAAGCTGTGCTCAAGCAGCAAGTTCAGCAACAACTTCAGGAGAAGCAACAACAACGACAACGACAACATCAGCAACAACAACACCAACAACAACAACAGCAACAACAGCAACAACAACAACAGCAACAACAACAAGAACAATCAAAGCAGCAACAGCAGCAACAAAAGACACAACCTAAGGTAAAAATTCCACCAATAAATGTGAGTAATTTTGAAATAGTAGATAGCATTAGGTTATGTAAACTTATCACGAAAAATTTCCATGTTAAAAGGCTTTCAGCCAACAAACACATAATTTTATGTGAAAAAATAGAGGAGTACCATAGGGTTCGTGCCGCCTTGGGAGAGGTTAAGACCGAGTACTTTACGTACACCCCAAGGGAGCAAAAACTTAAAACCGTTGTGTTGAAGGGAATTGATCCCTCAATAAAAACGGAGGAGCTAGAAAAAGAGCTCAAACTTTTTGAAAGCGACGACCTCAAGTTCGTGGGGGTCAAGCCGTTTTCTTCGGCTGTGGCAAGAGGTGGTAACCGTTACTTACCATTCTTCTTAGTGCAGCTTACTCCCGACAGCAAAATTGACAGGCTGCGAAATATCCGCTTCCTGTACTACCACGCTGTAAGATGGGAGAAAATAAAAAGGTCGGATCGCATACTTCAATGTATGCGGTGCCAAAGGTTCGGGCACGCCGCAGCTAACTGCAACATGCAGTTCAGATGCGTGAAGTGCGATATGGACCACAAACATGGTGAATGTCCTCTGGGTAAGGATAGAGTTGAAGACCGGAGTGTCCTCTCTTGTGTGCTCTGCAGGAACTCTGGGCATCCCGCCAACTTCAGGGGTTGCCCAAAGTACCAGGAGTTGAAAAAAAGAGTCCAGGCCCGCAAACAGCAATCTGAAGATGATGGGCGTCAGAAGAGTCGTTCGTTCTCTAATTTTGTGGCACCCAACGTGTCCTTTGCCCAAATGGCAGCTGGACCGGGTCAAGCCCAAATAACATTAAATCAACCAAAGGTAGCCCAAAAGGCACCAGAAGTGGATCTGGACTTGAAATCGATCCTTCTGTCTCTGCACGGAAAGATCGATAAGTTCCAGAAACAATTAAATGAACAAGCGGCCCGAATTGACTTTATCTATTCGGAGTTGTTTGTAGGGTCTGGTGTGCCATAAATCAAATGGCTACGCTGGATGAGGGAAACTTAAAGATCCTTGCTGTGAATGTTAATTCACTAGTCAGGATCGAGAAAAGAACGTCACTTGCCAATTTGTTAAAAACCGAAAACCCGGATGTGCTTTTGGTTAGCGAAACTAAGCTAAATCAGAAGCACAAATTGGGATACAAAAATTATCATGTAGTAAGAAGAGACCGGCCTCTCTCCACTCAAGGAGGTGGGGTTGGAATCTTAATTCGAAAAGGCCTGCGCCATAGGGTTATATATAGCGGGGACGTGCGTAGGTTCCAGTTGTTGGAAGCATGCATCATATGCATTCCTCTCCATAGCCGGAGGAGAGTGTATGTGGTGTCGCTTTACGCACCTGCAGCACCTCCACCCAACCAATTTATGACAGAGCTCGAGACACTTTTTCGTAGTCTGCAGCTGAACTCGGAGGAGAATTATTACTTCTTGGCCGGAGATATTAATGCCAAACATGCGGCATGGGGAAATGTTACTACAAATCCCAGGGGCAACCAGTTTCACGACTGGTGGCGCCTCAATATGATTGAGTACAAACTCGAGTTGTACGCGACGGATATCCCTTCCTTCCCAAGAAGCGGTGCTTTCCTGGACTTGGCCTTAACGGACGCAAGACTTCAACTGACAAATATAGACCAATACACGCGGAACTGTTTGCGTGCGTTTGAGTACGATAGTGACCACTACGGACTCGCCGCCGCAATACGGATCCCGAACGAGCAAACGCTGCTGGAGGAGTACGAAGCAGTGTGTTCATTCGATTATCGGAGGGCACAATGGTCGCGCTTCTCCAGATTTTTAAAGCGAGATTTACGTTCGAGTGGGATCGACCCACCGACAAACAGTAACATGACAAATGATGACATTGATCGGCATTTATTGCAAATGAACGACGCCATCAAACGAACTATGGAACGAACTATTCCTCGGGTAGGACGTTCCGACGATGACCAGACAGAAAAGTACAGAAACCCTACAATCGACGCACTATACCGACAGAAAAGTAGACTGCTCTCGAGGCTTAAACGGCTGTACAGGCAATTTACTGATCGCGACGACCCGGAGGTAAGGATGCTGAAGTCAGAGATCCGAATCCTGAAACAGCTGATAAAAGAAAATTACAGAAAATCTGTAAGTCTGTATTGGGGCAATAAAATTCGGGCTATTAAAACCTGTAGTCCGAATATGTTCCCACAGATAAATAAGTTGTTCAGGAGGAAAGATCACAATGATATTCCTTGTGTTCGAATCTCCCAGACAGCAGAGAACAGACAGACAATACTGACTGCTGGAATAAGTCCAGAAAGTGTAGCTTCAAACGACGATTTTTTCGTGGTCGAGGACCCACAGGAGAAAGTGGATTTGCTGGGCGCTTGTTTCGAGGCCGTGTATACGGTGAACAATCCTGTTCGCCGTAACCACGACATTGAGAATAGGGCTCTGGTGAGCCACTTCTATCTCCGCACCGAACTTGAGAATTGGCGATCTGAGAATAACGGATTCACCGTGTTCACTGATGAAAACCATGCTAATGCAGTTGTCGCCAATGGCCGAGATGCATCGCACTTGTTCGTGTCGAAGGATGATCTTCTGTGCATCTTCGAGTCACTAAAGAATAAAAAGTCGGCGGGGATGGATGGTGTCCCAAACGTCGTATTGAGACACCTGCCTTTGGAGGCTGTAGATATTTTCACCACGCTGTTTAACAATGCGCTGAATAATGCACATTATCCGGCGCATTGGAAGGTAGCTGTGGTACACCCTATCCCGAAAAAATGTAAAGATAGGACGAACCTTGCCAATCTCCGGTCAATTAGCTTGCTTCCGAATATTAGCAAGGTCTTTGAAAAGGTTGTAAATAGAGCCCTGTTAAAGTGGGTCGAGGACAATAACATAATCCCGGACAACCAGTTTGGTTTCAGGGCGAGGCATGACACTATTCATGCCGCGTCGAAACTGGTTTCCGACATTCAGTGGAATAAATGCAAAAACCAATGCACGGGTGCTTGTCTGGTTGATTTTGAGAAGGCTTTCGACACCGTATGGTTAGAGGGACTTTTCTACAAGTTGACCAGGCGGGGGATGCACAAACCTTTGTTATATATAATTTATAATATGCTTATGGGAAAGAAGTTCGTTGTCAAATGTGGCAACGTGACTTCGAGCAGAGTCTTTGAAATTAAAAACGGTTTACAGCAGGGGGCGGTCAATTCTCCGATCCTGTTTAACATTTACACGAGTGATCTGGTGGGTTCACTCAGACATGCTATAGCGTATGCCGACGATTTGGTGGCATACAGATCAGGTCCGAAAATCGAGGTCATTAATATCCTTTTGCAGCGTGACTTCGATCAATTTAAGCGATATTGCGACGACTGGAAGTTGAAAATCAACTTTCAGAAGACGGAAACAATCTTGTTCAGAACTCCATTGGCTGGGGCCTCTAGGGATACCAGAAAAAACTGGAAGAAATTGGCCATTATTGGACAAAATGGGCAGCCATTGGCGGTGAGAAGCGTAGTTAGATATCTGGGTATCTGGCTTGACCAGTATCTGTATTTCGATAGACATATAGTTGCTTGTCTTGCTGGGGCCAAGAAGGCTTATGCTCTGACAAGGAGACTGTTTCATAGCAGTCAACTTGACTCTAGGGTGAAGGTCATTTGCTACGTGGCCCTTATAAGGCCGATCATCGCTTATGGTTGTCCATTGTGGTTTAATATAGCGCCTAGTTATATGGAAAAGATTCGGGTTTTGGAGAGACAATGTCTTAGGACCTGTCTCCGGTTGTTCCGAACGCCCGAATCCAACTATATAAAATACTATCCCAACAAGGTCCTATACGATGGGGCTCAGTTGAATAGGATTGACAATTTCCTCATTAAGGTCACTCGAAGGCACGTTGCAAGGGCGATGGCCAGCGACAATAGTCTGATATTTGGGGCTTACTACCCCAATGAAATGTACATAGAGAGTACGCTCCGGTCTGGCTTTATCCCGCCAGAGGCATTTATCCATATTGATTCAAAAGGGCTGGTACAGACGAGGGATGGTATCCCGGTCTTATACCATCGCTACCGCAGCGCGAGAGATAAGCGGCTCCGCCATGACGGGGACGTCGCCAATGCTCATGAGCTCCTCCGTTTTAGTACCGCAATATCGGAGAGGGATATATTCGACACGGAAAAGCAATTCGCCGAATTTTGGTGGCTTGTTGAGGGGGGAGGGGTCAACATGCCCTCCCAGGACGGTGCGTTACTCTAGGTAACATCCTCTTAGCTTAAGTCAGCTAGGGCGTTTTTGGGAGAGGCCGGGCTCGCCAACGTGTGGTGGTGCTTCCGGGAGTTGACTGACGCTGTAAGGCTTCAGTCGGCTCACGGCGGCGCGTGCGCACGTTGACGACTGCCAGGCGCTCGGAAAGCAATTGGGATTTTGACCACTTGTTGCGCCAGGCAACGAGTGCTCAGAATCCTAATTATAGTTAGAATATGCTAAGTAGTTTAAGTAAGTAGAGTAGGTAGTTTGTAATTTGTTTTTTTATATAAAAATATAAAATTTGATAAAGATTCCGAGTTTTCTTAACAATTTTCTCGATGAAAACATAATTATGTAAGATTAGTTCGTAAAATAGTTTTTAGGCCGAAAGGCAATAATTATAAGATAGAGTTAAGTTTAGGGCGTCCGCATAAGGATCAATAATCTAGAATAAGTATCCTGTTAATTTTAAGTTAGATTTAATGATTTTTGTCTAGTATTTAAGTTGATATAAGCTAATAATTAATAAAAATGAATTTAAAAGTAAAGTTCCGGTTATAAAAATTCATTGATGATATAATTATAATATAATATACTAACAGGCGCAGGTCTGTCCAAGAAAATCAAAAAAATAAAAACTGGATGAACTGAAAACACGTGTCTTCAATGGCACAGTGCATGAGTGCTTGCCTGAGAAGACGCTGGTCTAGGTTCGAATCCCAGTGGAAGTGATGGATTTTCGGGATAAAATGAAGGAAAAAGACACACCAGCACAATGGAAGGAGTCTGATGATTGGTTGTGGCGAACCGTGAAACAGCGCTGTAACTCCAGCCGGCCACTTCACGTGGTAAGGATTGTAAGATATATGGTTGTTCATTCAAAAACAATATAACGGAAATTGACGAAAAATAAAAACAAAAACCAGGAAAAATTGTGTGCTATCACATATAAAACCAATTACATTGATGATGGTTCGATAGCCCAATCCAAAGGGAGATTCACAATAGAGCTAGGAGCCTGCCAGAAAACTTGCACCTACGCTAAGCGAAGGTACGAGGTTGCGTAAGCTAAGCGGGCTTAACCATGCGTAGAAGAGGGTTAAATCCCATAAACTCGATAAGCATGCCGCCCACACACTGTTTGATTTCAACTAGAACTCAAAATAAAACCAAAGAAGGCTGAATTCCAGAACGTAACAAAAAAGTTTCGATGCGGTAGCAATACTTTTTGGATATCTGCAATGTAACCTTGATGCAAATGTCAAATGAAAGCATTGAAAAAATTATCTATGCGTAGTTTGCTGAGTTGATGCTTACAATAACGTTTGAAATGCGGTTAGAAACTTGCGACTTTGCCATTTTTTTTTCATTTGCGTTTCCGAACTTATGACTTTGCATTTTGAATTGATTTGCGAAAATGTGGCCTTATTTCCATATGTTTTGGCAATATTTTGTTATGGCAACAAAGTAAACCCAAATTGGGGATACTTCGTTAAGCGTTTTTACATGTCGCCAGATATCGTCAGCATTGGGGACAGAAAAAGTGAGCATGGGTTCCACACTAGATTACATTATAGCACTAAAACACTTAAAGCAGTATCAGAACAAGCCAAATATTTACACACAAAATAAGGCCCTAAGAACCCAGACTACCTCCTTTCACAGGATTTTTCCTACTCAAACAAACCATAGACAACTCCGAATGATTGCTTTCTCTGACTGATTACACTCCAGAAACAGATTTAACATATTTCAAAAACCTTCAATGTCATTAACTATGTATTTCCTACCAACACAGATTAGTATAACAACCAACCTGAGATAATTACGAAGAGAATAAATTTCCACAAACCCCATGTGTACGTACTCGTATATAGATCCCACAATGTGGTTGGATACAAAAATTATTAATGAACAATGAATCCTTAAACTTTGTAAGTATCAAAGTTGATTTCATTAAAAATAGATTTAGACATTGCGTTAGATCCATCCCAACCAATTACACTTCCCCTGCTGCGAACACATAAGCCATGCAAACTTTTACCCAAATTAAACAATCTGACATAGTGTTTGGAAAGATAAACTCCTCCTCTTACACCCAGTAGCTCTCCTATACCAGCGGCCAAAGGTAATCTTACTTAACCTTAACTACTATCGAAAAACATCAACTATCTGACCCCGTTTAAGCGTGTGCGTTTTCTAGCACGTTCTTCGATTTCGAATAAAAGCTCATTTTTAGGGATAAAAGTTCATAAATAATTTATTCACTCGCTCCGAACGGAGAACAAAATAATGTAAATACGTTTTTAATTGTTCCGGTCGCTCGTCATCGTCATAGTCTGTCAGCCAGTCAGTTGCTTTTCTTTTTCTCTAACTCTCAGCATATGTGCACCCGCCCCGAGCCGTCACTGCTACACTGCATAGCAAATTAGTGCTTTTACGCTCGCTCTCTCGAAGGGATAACAAAAATGCCCCCGCTCTTCTTAATCGTCGTAATTATTTTGATACTAAAGTTTCAGACCACCATCAGCATTGGTGGGGGTGACGGCAGAAATGATTGATGGCCATTTTGATATTCTTTGGCTGGTTTTTTCGCTGCTCCTTGCTAACAAAAAAAAACTGTCGAAAATCTCTCTCGACCGAAGTCGATTAATCGCTTCAATTTTGCATAGACCGCATTTTAGTGTACTTTGCGGGGCCAGCAAAAAAAGGATATCTGCAGTGGCACACAACTCGCACCATCCACACCGACCACCAAATGTATGCAAATACATACTGCCATAAGTGTACATAAATAATGCGAATTTAATTGATTTCCGATCGATTTCTTTTTGGATTATGCGACGCGACACTTTATTAAATAGAAATTAATAAAATCGAACAGATTTGGTGGGTCGCCGAAACAGCATAAGGCGGAGGGGAGGCGATGCGGCAAAATTCAATATCAAATTAATGCAAATGACACTTTTGCTTATCAATTGATCCTTCAATTGAATTGGAGCCGCTCACACATCAAAGCTGACATCACTTTGATGATAATCGAATAAATATGACATCGCAGTGCGTCTGTTTGTGCGTGCTTAACTTTGTGTGTGTGCAATTGGCGGCGGCACCAGCAGAAGTGCATTCGCATTTTGCAAGTGCAACCTCAGAGGCGCACATTCCGAATTCAACCGAATGAAAGAATTAATCAAGTCCAGCATCGGATTCCATCAAATTCATTTTGTTTTGTGGTCAGTGTGCCTCAAACTCAAACTACGAAAAGATCCGGCAGTAGTGCATGTAGGCTGCGGATAGTAGGAGGATGTGCAGGGGCGGATCGAGCGATGCGGTGGCCGAATTGTAGGGCGATTAGTAGGGATTGGGTTGCGATTTGTGAATCGTATACCAAGTATACCTAATCGTTTTCGGTGCCATATTCATCGTGCATCCGCAGATTAGCTGCTATTCCAACGAGGTGCGATGGTAGTGTATTCACTAAGTGATTGGCAGGTCGTGCGTTCGAATCCCTACCAGGGCCATGATTTTTATAAATTGAATGCACACAACAAAAACTGATCTCCCTAAGGCAATTTAGGCGCCATTTGTTGAGAAAAAAAAATCCCATCGCACCAAACTTCTTTCCTATCCTTCTATTCTTTCAGTAAGTAGCACCCAAAAATAGGCAATGAATTGCGCAACGAACTAAAATGCCTGCGCTGTGGTTTTACCATTATAAGGGTATTGTGTCAATACAGAAAAAAGAAATCCCTTTAGCGCACGCAAATATTTACCGGTATCATTTAAAAAAAAATATATTTGCACGAAAATGCATTATTTTTAAGGACACAATTTTCCGAAATGGCTACCGTTTTTAAACCGTCTTTTAAAAGATACTTTTTAACTTTCACATTCAAGTGAGCCTAGCGACACCTACATACAACATATTAAATCATAGGGACAGGCTTCAGTCCGCTTGAGCGAGCTGTTGGATACCCTATTCCTATTCCTATCCCTCATTAAGTGGGCGTGACAAAAAATCTAAGTAATGGATTTTATTGGAAAAAACGCCCCCCCCCCCCCAAAATTAGAAAAACAAAGTTTTTGTAAAAAATAGCCCATTAAAAGTGGGCATGGCAGAAAGCTTTTTATAAAGAAATTGTTCAAAACGACTTTAACTTTGCGAATGTTTTTTTGCAATAAACCGGTTATTTTTAAAAAGGAGGCGTGTCAGTTGGTGGAATTTAAAAATATTTACACATGAACATTAAGGGCCTCTAGAGAGTTTATATTCCAAATTTGATCTTCCTAGCTCATACTTCGATTTTCAAAAATAAGTTTTTTTTTAAAATATGGGCGTGTCAGGGGGCGGATTTAAAAAATCGTTTAACATGAGCATTAAGGGCATTTAGACAGTATATATTATAAATATCAGCTCTCTAGCTCAAGGTTTGATTTTTCGGTAAAATTGTTTTTTTAAAATTGTGTGCGTGGGCGGATTTTAAAAATTTAAACTCCCGAGCGTTTTGGGCCCCTAAAGAGCATATATTAAATATTTCAGCTTTCGAGCTCAAAATTCGATTTTTTTTGATAAATTTGTTTTTTTGAAATTATGGGCCTGTGCCAAATTTTAGAAATTATTAAACTTGATTATTTCGGGCCCCTAGAGAGTATATGGTTAAAATTTAAGTTTTCTAGCCCCAGTTGTAGGGCCTTACTTTTGCCGACCGACGCACATTGGGGCAAAATACCCTAAAATGTGGCATCAAATCAGCCGTTAGAGCTAAGGACCTGAAATTTTGCACGCAGGCTTCGGAGACCATTCCCAAAATATTTTCAAACCCGCCCGCTCGACACGCCCACTAAAACGCCCACTTTTTAGAAATGTGCTTGTTTTACAATATTAAAAACTTAAAAAAGATTTATTGAAGATCTAATTTTTGTCCACTACACACACACTTTAAGACCCCCTTTTATCGTGAAGAAAAACAAATTAATAAAACGAATCTTAAATTTTGCATTGGTATTTATTATTGAGACTTATAATTAAAAAAATGCCCATTAAATACAAAATCAAACCAAAAATTTGTATTGCTTCACTAGAAATTATCGCTATCATCATTGTCATCATCATTATCATCAGACTCAAGAAGAGTGTTTGATTCCTGGACACTTGGGGGCTTTAGCAAGTTGACTGCTTCCTTGGGAAGAGACTGGAATTTTCGTCTATGTAGTTTTTGCTTGGATGTTATAATGGGATCCGAGCTCAGTAAAAAGAAATTCAATACGTCTTTATTGGTTTTTTCACGACTTGATTTTCTTGAGAAGCTCTTTTAAAAATCTTTGCTGAGCGCTTCCTGCGCTTTCTCCGAAAGTTGGCCGATCGGCAACAGTGCAGATGATATAATTTCTGGCCCATGAATAAAATATTTATGCAAAGTTGGAGGCATATGATACCAGGGATATTTACTGACGAAGCATCTTGATGTGTCATGTGCGAATTCCCTGAATTTGTATACATCAATATCATACCCATTGGCAACGGCAATCATAATTGTTTGCATTTTTTTCTACTCGACAAGCTTTTTCCCAACGTGATTTAATTTTTGATTTAAATTCCGTTATTTTCCCATAACATTGTGTTGAAAAGCACCGGTGCATTGAACCCGCTTTAGAACTTCACCCCTCAAAAATTCGATTTGACTTTCTAATCCCTTTAACATTGAGCTCTTCATTATATTATATAGCTCTTCCCTTGTCACAGAAAGAGTTTTGGAAGGTGTTCGGCCTAAGAAGTAATCAAAATTAAAATTAAAAAAAAAATCAAATTTTTTTCCAAAGTGACGTCACCAACAAAAAAATTTACTACACAACAAGTAGCAAAAGGTAGCAAAAAAAGTTTACAGGTTCTAAGACTAAACAAACCACTTATCACAAAGAGATATAACACTCAACGTCAGGTCACGGTCAACCCATCTAAAACTCTTAGGATTTCGGATAACAACAAAACTAACACTTTTTCTTTTATCTTTAGCCACAGATTAAAAAAACTAAAATAGATTTTTTTTAAATCAAAATAAGACAATAAAAGCACCTGAGCTTACTGATTCCATTGCAATTTAAACTTTTTCAATGCCAACAAACTGTAAGAAATAGCACACAGTTAACTGGAGTCACTCAAAACAAAAAAACACGTCCGGCTTCGATGGAACATACTAACAAATGCTGCATTCGTGACGATCTGCTGAAGACCACATGCTCCCAATATACTTTCTTTTTCTCATTATTTATTCTCCATCCTATTTAAAACAAAAACAAAACGGTAGTTTAAGACAAAGCTCAATTTCAAAATTCGATTAAATGCCAGCTTCAGAGGTGTTTCGCCCCAGTGTGCGACGGAATGAAGGACGGACATGGCTAGATCAAAGTTACTATAAATGCTGATCACGAATATAGTAACTTTTAGGGGTCTACGGGCAATATTAAGGCATGTTACAAACTATTAGTCAAATTTAATATACCCTAAGAATAGGGTATACAAATGGAAGTGGCAAAAACTGTGTAAAGGGAAAATGTGGCCAATGGCGCTGTCTTCAGACACCTAACCTAACTTCTGTCAATTAAATACAATTTTTCTCAGAGGGCTAATAGAAAAAAAACCACAACGTTGCGTTGTTTGGGCCTTTGTATCTCTAAGGAACATAGGACCTTTAAATTGTTTTTGAATACAAATTAAGCTTTTGTACTTACCAGAAAAGTTAAAAACTCATTCGAAGAGGTCGTTCTTGAATATAGTTGTAAGCCTGCAAAAAACAAAAGATGCTGTTAAGTTGTTTGTCTTTTTGAACCACTTAATCTTAATTTTATTAACACACCACCCCAAATTCAGATTTGGCTGTAGGTTCAATTCTTTCTCATTAAAGCCGGCTCAAGGGTTTTTTGTTCAAACAGTATTTTCTACAAAAAGGCAGTAAATGGACAATAATGATCTACCCAAGAGGATCTTCGACTCCCAGGCTCCAGTTTCGAGAAACAAGAAAGAGCGAACCTCCGTTGCAAAGACCAAGCCATCGCGGTTGCCAGAGCGCTTGGTCTGGACAACTAAAAGCAGCGTGCCTGGGATAGCAGAGGATGGAAGGCTACAGTGTTTCAGTCAAAGGCTCTTCACGGGTCGGGAGCCCGTTAAGTGAAGTAAATAGGTTCTTTGACGTGACCAATGTTCCTATACAATCGTAAGAGAGGCAGGACTTAAAAAATCATATATTACACAAATGAAACAACACTAGTATTTGATTGACTTCATTGACGAACTGATTCGAAATCAGGGTAGTTTTTAGGGTTAAGCCGGTAGAGCCACAAGTCCAGATCAAAACCTTGCCGTATAAGAAGAAGAAAGCCTTCAAATGCAGTTTTATAATATGGGAGAGAACATGGCATTTTCAGCGAAGGTTGAGTCCCCCTCTTACTCCAAATTATGCTAAAAATATTCTCTTTCAACCAAAGGAGGTTACGCTTTGGTTACTTAGTTATACTCCATCCAGAAATAATAGTCAGTACAGCTCTTATGGGGATAGAGATGCCACTCTAAGTATGCCACCATGAACAAAAAAAATTTGTGACGGTCAATATTGGAAGCTATGGCAACCCTGAGAGAGCATTAAAGAGAGATAAGTTTTATGTAAAGCATTATAGCCAGAGGGAGAAGCAAACGTCCTATCTTCACTGTACTGACTATTGATTCCGGATAGAGTATAGTTAACTCGATGCATGGTCACTATTCAATATAAAGGGTGCGCCATCTTTTATGTCGGTATGTCAATATTGAATCACTTGAAAAAAAAACCGATTTCCATATATGATGTATTTTTATTTAATTTTTTACAATTTATTTGGACTAGTTTTTGAATACAACATCAATCAAGTGGCCGCCTCTACTGGCCAAATCAAAATGTGCCCTTTTTGCTGCGTCGAGCATCTCGGTTGTTATAGCGATGATTTCGACACGAATGTTTGCCCTGAGCTTGTCAATGGTCTGAGGCTTGCTGGTGTACACTTTGCTTTTCAAATAACCAATGACTGGAGATCTGGGCGGCAAGTCAATATCGCAATTTTTTGGCCACAATATGCACTTTGAGTTAACAAAACGGAACGACTATTTTCAATGTACAACGTCATTATTTCGGCGCGTTGTTTCGGTGTGAAGCGTATGGTTAAAATTGTACTGAATTGACATTTCAAAAACATGTCTTCTCAAGTCCACCGGTTTATAAATGTCAACATTATATAATGTTTACATACCGACATAACAGATGGCGCACCCTGTATAATTTTAAATTTCATAAAGCTGACTGCTGAGAAAAAGTAAGACCTGGCATTGATGGTATTGACATTAGCTCGATCGTATAATTTTTTTTTATTTTACCTACTTGAAGCTACAATGTAGGGAAAAATAATACCTTTAACGGTCCATAACTAGTACAAGTTCCAGCAGCTGGGACAGTCCGAGTCTGTATCTGTGAAGAAGGACATCAATTTATATCACCCTGTTGGATAAACCACAAACATCGCTTGGGAATTCCTTTCAGTCCTTAATTATTATCGATTCCTTAGCATGAAAGAGCTATTAAAGACAATTCCCGCACATTGGTATATCCTTGCACAAACACCTCACCACTGTGACTTAGCTGAATCCCAACATCTGCCTCTGACACTTTTCCAAACAATGATCTACCCGAAACGTGCCATCCCATAGGTATACCCACATTTATTTAAAACAAAAATCAATTCACTAATATCAATCACCCTTAATCCGCTCCTGAACGGGGAAAACTGGCAAATGTCATGAGTACCACGGAACGTTCCTAGTAACAGAGAGATAGAGAGAAATAATTCCGGCGAAAATAAAAATAAATTAAATTTGTACATTGTTGTGTAAATGCAAACAAAATTGTCGATTTACATTATTAACGGTTTACCAAGTCGAAACCTATCAACCACCATCCACTGTGTTGTTATCTACCGCCCTACATCCATCAGCAGCCCTTCCACCCATGACATTTTTGTATCGAATTTCGACACCCTGCGCGCCGCACTCTAAAATTCACAGCAAAATTGTAACGAGGTGCCACCGTGTGTTGGTTGTGCCAACTTCCATTCAAACCCAGTAAGCGGTAGTAAATTAAATTTTCCCTTTACCGGCTCGACGACGAAAGATTTTCCTCATCGACAATCACAGAGCCATGACTATGACTATGATGACGACACGGGCCATCCGTTGCGGCTTCCATTTCAATATTAAATATTCCCTTTATGGCACCGCACACGTTAAACCGCACACACCGGCATCGCGTACACCGTCAAAGAGCGCTATCAAGCGCCATTCATTCACTTCGACATTTTAACGAAATCATGGCTTCCCTTTGTCTCTGATTCGGGCCAGGCCACTCACTCACTTATAGGTACTCGCTACGTGTACCATATAAGAACGGCCGGATAAACATTTTATTTCCGGACGTTTAATCAGAATTATCTCTTCGCCCCCACTCTCACCCGCCTTGAGGGTTTTTTTTTTTTTTTTTTTTTGGTACTGTGACACCCCCACCAACCCTACTATACCTACAATGATGAGTTAGTCTCTTTAAATATTTGACAACAAAAAAGAAAAATCGAAAAAAAGAATGTCACGTGGTAATGTGGAGGACTACCGGGACCGACACTGTAAGGACTATGGAGGACTAACGAAAAATTACGCTCAAATAATGATGATGGCAGCGAGTAGAGCCAACATTTATCTTCCAAATAGATATACACGGACACACTGTGCGCTTTGGAATAATGGATGTTCCGTGAAGTGGCACTTAACAGAGAATGGAATGGAATTATCATAGAGCCTGCTCGCGACGAACTCACTGTTCTCCGAGATAGGTCGGTTTTTACTGCAATAAGGTAACAAATTGCTAGTACACACAAAGCCAATTTGGCGGATAATAACGTTTATATTCCAAATGACGTTAGCTCTTCCGGAATAAGTCGTCTGGCGAGGGCGAAGGCGAGAACTGGGCTAGGGAAGGACGGTAATTAAAATTTATTCCGCCAATTTAGGGGGGGTAGGCATTTAAAGTGTTTTTCCAAATCTGTTGCAGGGTCGAGAAATCAGTATTGGAAACTACCTTATGCGCTACAAGTTGATATTTGGACGCTTTGTGAAAGCTAAAATTAGTTAAAGATACAGAAAAAATACTAGGCATTAGCGGCCGGACCTAGCTTCTGCAACCATTTGCTTGTGCAAGTAGAAGGGACCTACAATTTAAAGGCGAATCCAAACGGCCGTTTTGAGGGGCTTCTCATGACAATTGATACTCTTGGATGCTTGTCAGACGTTCGGAAGAGGTGGGGCTTTATATGACGTGGCCATTTATTTGTGTTTCATGATGGAGAGTGACCTGCCATTGAAGAAGTCACATGACAGTGCATCTCCTTGCCTAAATCCGCTGCAAGTTTGGAATATTTCAGCACATTACATCGCGTGGTTGCAAGTGGCATGCGACACAGCTGGGTTAACTTTCGCCGTGATCCCGTATTCGGTCATAGCTACGTAGAAAGAAAAGGTATGGATCTCGATTTGAAATTTGTTGACCTCTTCCAGGATTCGCCTCACTGGTACGTGCGTATTTGTGAGTCACAGAACGGCTGGATGTGTGGGAACGTACGTTGGTTAACATCTTATATGCGAATGCGACATTAAGCGGGGATATGCCTCGATAGCTCTTGTAAGGCATAGAATCGCGTGAAAAAATTCATTTTTTTTTTAAATTTTGTTTAAAAATTCTTGATCAACAAAATACTGCTATGTCAAATTCTGACATTTGAAGAGGTAGCCTCGTAGGGCACGGATACTTCTTCTAAATATCTAATATTGTGTGTAAAATATCTGTGCACAGATTTTTTTTATCCAATTCGTCGTTTTTATATCCTATTCTAAGGGTATATTAATTTTGACGCATAGTTTGTGACATACCTTAATATTGCCCGTAGACCCCTAAAAGTTACTATATTTATGATCAGCATCGATAGTAATGTCGATCTAGCCATGTCCGTCCGTCCGTCCGTCCTTCTGTCGGCAAAAATTAGGCCTTTAAACTGGACCTAGAGAGCTGAAATTTTAACCATACACTCTCTAGGCTCCCGAAATAATCAAGTTTACGAATTTTTGAAATCCGCCCACAGACACGCCCACAAACTCAAAAAAAAACAAAATTTTGGAAAAAATCTAATTTTGAGCTAGAAAGTTGAAATTTTTTATATATGATCTATGACTCCTAAAACTGCTCGGGATAAAAAAAATTTTCAAAATCCGCCCACTGCCGCCCACAAATAAATAAAACAATTTTTTTGAAAATCGAAAGTTTGAGCTAGGGAGCTGAAATTTATAATATATACTCTCTATGGGCCCTTTATTCTCATGTGTTAATTTTTTTTAAATCCGCCTACTGACACGCCCACAATTAAATAAAACAATTTTATTGAAACACCCAAGTTTGAGCTAGGGAGCGTTTTTTTTTGATAAAATCCTTTAAATGTTATATAACAAAATATGTAGAGCATTCTTAACAATTCAACCATACTTAGACTTTTGTCACGCCCACTTATGAGGGATAGGAATAAGAATAGGGTATCCAACAGTTCGCCCAAGCGGACTGTAGCCCGTCCATATGTTTTTTTTTAATGGTGAAGAATTTTTTGAAACAGAATTTTGAAAAAAATAATGTTGGACTCAATTCAATGTTACAGCCAGAAAACTGGCATTTTGGATAAAAAAAACTCCCCGATGTGTGAATTGCAAAATTCATTCAGAGCTTTCTCTGTAAGAGCTAAGCCGGATTCGTGTAAAATTGTTGCCATTTTGAACGATGAGGGTGTTCTCAGACGTATATCCTTTGTCTTGTCGGTATAAGGTTCACGACTCTTTACTAACTCCAACCGATAACTGATATAGTATATCGGTTAGTTTCTTTTTGTATCCAAGGGCTGCGGACTAAATGTCAATCCCTCGAAAACGGAGTTAGTCCTGTTCACGAGAAGACACAAAATACCGCACTTCAATCTCCCGAAACTTGACGGAGAGGAACTGTCCCTCACGGACAGTGCGAAGTATCTGGGCGTAATCCTAGATAGAAAATTAAATTGGAATCTTAACATAAGGGAACGAACTAAGAAAGCGTATAATGCCCTCTTTATTTGTAAGGGAACAATAGGTAAAACATGGGGCCTGAAACTCGCCATGGTACACTGGACATATATAGTAGTGGTGATACCCATACTTACATATGGCTCACTTGTGTGGTGGAGGGCAACTAATAAAAAAACCATAATTAGAAAACTAGCAACGGTGCAGAGAACGGCAAGCATAGCAATAACTGGTGCAATCCGTACTACTCCTACGGCAGCACTGGACGCCTTCCTGCACTTTATCCCGCTAGACTTAAAAATAAAGCAACTTTCTGGCAACAGCGCTTTGCGCCTCAAAAATTTAGGCCAGTTTAAGGACTGTAGTTTTGGGCACTGCACGATATTAACTGATGTGCTACCCGGAAATCCTATACGGAAGGATGAGATTTGCCCCTTGGTCGACCATGACATCCCCTATGAGGTGTCACATCCGCGAAGGGAGGAGTGGCAAAGAGATGCAGTCACAATAGCAAACGCAGGTTGTTATCTACACTGACAGCTCTATGACGGGGGAGAGAACGGGTTCTGGCATTTTTTCTGCTGATCCAGATCTGAGAGAGTCTATACGACTCCCGGACACAAACAGTGTCTTCCAATCGGAAGTTCTGGCTGTTCTAAGGGCGGCAGAGATAGTGCAGATGAGATTATTGTCGGAAAGAGACATTGCCATCTATATTGACAGTCAGGCGACACTTATGGCACTTGAATCTGCTAACATTAACTCTGAGATAGTCAGAAACTGTTGCAAAATGCTAAAAGCAGTATGTAGACGGAATCGAGTAAGACTGTGCTGGGTACCGGGACACAGCCGTATAGAGGGAAATGAGCAAGCCGATGAGCTGGCAAGAAAGGGAGGGGAGCTGGACAATAGCGGAGGTGTGAACATTGAACCACCCCTGGGCGTCTTTAAGGGAAAAATCAATGAGAAGATCTTAAAAATGGCTGACCTCAGATGGCAGAACATAGAGGGACATAGGGTGTCTAGAGCCCTTTGGCCCCATTTGGACAAGAAAAGATCTAAGGAAATTCTAAAATTGAGCAGGGAACAGCTTAGAACAGTAATTGGGATTATGTCGGGGCACTGTCGTCTAAGAAAGCATGCTAGGCGACTTGGTCTGGTGGATGTGGACATGTGCAGGTTCTGTGGTGATATACAAGCCGAGCAAGACATAACGCACATATTGTGTGAATGCGAGGGCATAGCATGGAATCGTAGGAGGATTCTAGGGGAATACTTCTTCGAGGAACTAGGGGAGCTGAGCGGCATAGACCATAGGAAGCGGGTTAAGTTCTGCAGGAAGATAAGGCTCTGTGTAGGAAAAGTTTTTTAGGTTTTTAGGTTTTTCTCCAATTGAAGTCTTTCAAGTGGTTCCCTATGGATCGCGATGGGTCCTTCTGGTGCCTAGTGCTGTATTCGAATTGGATACCCCTTTTTAACCTATGACCTTCTTTTTGTATTTAAATATGTAAGCCCAAGCTTAATGGAGCGACAACATAAATTGCTTTTTCGAAACGCGCGATTCAGGCTGTAGGGGTGGTAGCGGGCGGGATTGGTCTTATTCGACAGCCATGTCTCTAAAGTGTCCTTTCCTTGCGGGTCAGTCGCCATCACGCATTGGAACAGTAAGGAGGGTGCGATTGCCAATGAGGCCCACTTTTCAAAAGGATATTCTGTGATTGCAGGCCAGCTTGACTTCGGAAATCGCTTCAATTGAGCCCCGTTGGGCCGTGTCCTGGGCAGGAAAATATTTGACACAGGGGTCACTACGTTCAGACAAACCGTGAGTGTGACAAGACGAAGAACAGAAAGGCACCGGCCCATCAGATCATCTGAGAACATTGAGGCAGTTAAAGCTTTAATCTTGCAATTCCCATGGCGCGGCGTACTAGGCGCAAACAAACGCCTGCCCTTGGACTTTCCGATCGTTCAGTGATCGATCAGTGACCTCATTCCCATCCGTACAAGTTGGCAAGTGTTCAGAAATGCTTCGAACGCGACTTCAATTCTCGGAGAAACGCATGTGAGGCGCTTCTCGAAAACGTTCTAGAGGACGCAAGTGTTTTTTTTCAGTGATGAACCACATTTTCATTTTAGTGGATGCGGCAACAAAGAGAGCCTGCGCGACTGGGCTGACACCAATGTGCGAGAATTGCATCAAAGGCCTTTGCATTTACCTAAAGTCGCAATGTGATGTGCAATTTCCTCAGCTGGGACCTGACGGTCCCTGGTTTTGTGAAGAAAACAGGGTCACAGTGACATGAGAATTCAGATCGGTTTGTTAACATGTTGGGGGATTTGAACGACGGCTGATGAATTGAACTTAGGAGACCTTTGGTTCCAACAAGACCTTACGGCCGATGAAACTTATAGGCGATCGAGATAGAGCGAAATCGCTTGACACTCTTAGTCATCGTCGCAATCTCTCCAGCCTATCCTGTTTAATCGATATTTCCAATAGAAGTGCTCAAACGAAATAGCCAGCTGCATTCCACTGTTAGAAAATTGCTACCACAATACCCGCCATGCCAAGAATGCGCATCAGTGTATCCTGAAGCCTGTTTTCGGACGTACAGTGAAATGCAAAGAATTCTTCCCAAGCCGTACAACACGAATGTGGAATGCTCTTCCCCGCTCTGTTTTTCCTACCCATTATTAATTACAAACATTTAAAACCAACGTACATCGGTCTCCTCTGTCATCCTTATCCCCGTTTCCTTAATACCCACACTATGTAACTATTTATAAACGAATCTACCTACATTAAAAGGGTACTAAAAATGCTCTAATAGTTTTTGATCAATAATTTGTTAATACCGAGGGCTTTCGTTGTGTCATCATTTTGATTTTGAGTTGGTTGGCGTTACATTGCCATTCCAGTTCCACACCCGAAGATGAGGGTGCCCCAAGAAATTAATATGAAAAGCAGGGGGTACCGTCATCAGCGAAGGAATGGATTGGATTAGAAGTAACAGATAGATCATTTATAAAAATGAGGGGACAAAACGGAGCCTTGGGGAACACCAGCATTTGGCTTCTAATCCATTGAAGAAGAGTCGATCATCGATTTCAAAAGCATACATCTTCGACAAGAGAGCTTGATGCCAAACTCTGTCAAATTCCTTTGAAATATCAAGCGCAGCGATCTTACTTTCACCACCCTGATGAAGAGGCTGGTTCCACTTTTCGGTTAGATATGCCATCAAATCACCAGTGGAGTTGTTGCTTCGAAAACCATATTGCCGGTCAGAAAGAAGTTTTCGGGATTCAAGATATTTCATTAGCTGACGGTTGATCAGTGTTTCCATGGCCTTGGAAAGAAGGCTTACGTCTCAGCAATTGGTCGATAGGAGGAGGAAGAAGAAGATTCGCCTTTTTTGGGGGCGGGCGGAACAAATGCAGTTTTCCATCGTCTCGGAAAGAGCCCTGGTTTTGCCAGAGTGGAAGAAGAAGAAGAAGAAGAAGAAGAAGAAGACATTTTTCATGCCTTTTAAAGTAAACAATGGCCTGCGATATTGTCTTTATATGCATCAGAATGTTGTTAATGCATTTTATTATAGATGAGAAATGTCAAACAAATAATTGTATCCGCTGATGTCGTCAGTGGGTTAGCTAAGACATTGAAAAAGGTTCGGACATTAAAAAAATGTACCATCCCGAATACATTCATAATAATTCGCTTGCAAAGGATAAATAGTAAAAAGGAAAATTGATTTGAGAAGTAAAAATTAGAAAGAGTGTACGGCAATAATAAAATTGAGACTCGCGTTCGTGGTTAACGGGCTCCCGACCCGTAAAGAGTCTCTGCCTGAGACACTGCTTCCAGTTGTCCAGACCAAGCGCTCTGGCATCCGCGATGGCTTGTTCTTTGAAACGGAGGTTCGGTCTCCCTTGCCTTCTCGAACCTGGGGGCTGGGATTCGAAGATCCTCTTAGCTGGAGAATTATTGTGCATTCGCTCTATGTGGCCGAGCCAATGCAGTCGATGTATTTTGTATTTTGGCTTTTTGGACTACATCCACATCTTGGTACAGCTCATAGAGTTCGCGGTTGTATCTTCTACTCCATTCGCCCTCCTCGCACACAGGACCAAAAATCCGCCGAAAAATTTTTCTTTCGAAAGAGCCCAGTATCAGCTCTCCCTTCCTGCTTATCGTCCAGCACTCGGCGCCATAAAGCAGAACTGGCAGGATAAGGGTTTTGTATACATTTCGTCCTCCGAGATAGGAGTTTCGAACCCAGTTGTTTTGCCAAACCGAAGTAGCAGCGGTTTCCTAGGGTAATTCTTCGCCGGATCTCCACTAAGGTGTCATTCGTGGAGTTTATGTTAACTCCGAGGTAGATGAACTCCTTAACTACCTCGAAATTGTTGCTATCAATAGTGACGTTTTGTACTAGGCGGTGGACAGATGATTGTTTGTTTGTTAAAAGCATGTATTTGGTCAAGTCGCGCGCAGTGGCTCAATGGTTAGTGTGTCGGACTACTAATCGAAAGGTCCCCGTTTCAATTACCGCCGGGGCCAAGTCACACCTTGAGTCACTGCCCCACCTCCTGCGAACGTCTGACAAACATCCAAGAGTATCAATTGTCATGAGAAGCTTCTCAAATCTGCCGTTCGGATTCGGCTCAAAATTGTAGGTCCCTTTCACTTCGCAAAGACAGTGGTTGGAGAAGCTAGGTTTTAGGCACTCTATGGGCCGTTAATGCCTAATATTTATTTTTTTTTATGTATTTGGTCTTGTCCTCATTTACTTCAAGGCCAACAGATTTCGCCTGTTCTTCAATCGCCGTGAAAGCTTCTATCACGTAGCGCTGTGATCGACCGATGATGTCAATATCGTCCGCATAACCCAGCAGTTGAACGGACCTGTTGAAGATAGTGCGTTCCGTGTTGACTCCTGCTCTACGCACTATCTGCTCCAGTACGAGATTGAAGAAATCCGGTGCATGTTTGAAATAGTTCGGAGGAGCTACTTCCAAACTGCACTTTGCAGCACGTGTTTTCCAGTGTCGCGCGACACATCTGAATCAGTTTTGCCGGGATTCCGAATTCGGCCATCGCCATAAAGAGCTCCTGACGATGTGTATACTATCATACGCGACTTTGAAGTCGATGAATAGGTGGTGTTTCTCGACTTGAAATTCGTTGGTCAATTCCAGGATTTGCCTCAGTGTGAAAATTGTGTCTATAGTCGATTTGCCTGGCCGGAAGCCACACTGGTACGTGCCGATAAGTGTGTTGCAAAACGGGTTAAGACGTTGACACAGTATGTTGGAAAGGATCTTATATGCGACATTAAGCAGGGATATGCCATATGGGGCTGATAGTCCAGTCATCGGGCATGTTTTCTTCCACCCATACTTGGCTGATGATTTGGTGCATGCGCCCTACCAAAACAAGCTTTTTTATTGCTTTCGTGAATACGTATAAAAAAAACACATTTAAGTTTCACCGAATATTAGCTGTTTTGCAAGAGTTGTAGCAACGCCGGCCGTCAATTGTGTATGATTCGAATTGGATTCGTAACAGATTTCTTATTTGGATCCATAAGCGATTGACGATAGACGACACGATCGTGACAGAGTTGCATGAAGCAAACTTATGACGATCCCTTGAACGACAATTGTGCGTCAAATTACATGATGAGAGCCCTGGATACACCACTACAAGCCAGTTGATCACCCATCGATTCGATCGCAAAAAAAAAAGAATATTATCCCAACCACCCCCGCTGTCTGTTAAAGATGATTTTTTTTCCAAGAAGTGTCCATAGATTGTTGCCTATATAAAATAACATGTTTTTCGATTTGACTCATTTGTACCTGCTTCTGTGTTAGACGGAAACCAACGACCATACCACGTCGAGTTAATCGGTTCTCGTCAGATCACCGTAATTAAACGACGTTGGGCGCGGTTAGTACGTAGATGGGGGACCGCTTGAGAACAACCGCGTGTCGTTGGCCAGTCCCATCTACAGAGTTGAGGTAGATAAAAAATACGTGGTATCACAATGGACCTAAATTGGTCTAAGTGTGTTGGCTTCTGCCGACAGCCACATAAACCTAACCTAACCTAGACGGAATCGTTTAGCCTTATATTTAATTTCTAAAATGTGAGTGAGACGTTCGCAGGTACGCAACCATCAAGGACCGCCACCTTATTACATATTGTTTCATGAGTTGAATAACATACATATATACACATCACTCGGTAGAGTCGAGGAAACCTTCTCATCACCTCCCAATTGGCATGGATATTCTCCGAAGAATTCTCTGTGTCCAGGAAGTGTCATTCCAATACCTCGACATGACACAGCAAAGAGTACGTAGCTTTCTGATTCGATGTGAGTGGAATTTATATTCACTGTTATTAAATATTTTATCAACAAAAGCCCTCAAGAAACTGCTATCCTTCTATTTCCTTAATTTCCCTCGACTTGTTGTGACACCTCTCGACACCAGTTACATTATTGTATCGCATTCGCCTCTCACCCGAGTTAGCTTAAGTCCAACATCTCTTCCGGAACGTAATGCAATACCATTTTGATTTGCCATAAGTATGTATGTACATGGGACCTGATGATGATGATTATTATGATGAGGAGGATGATGAGTGGATAAGTATTATGTTAGAGTAAAGAGACCACCAAAGCGGCCGCAGAAAAGGATATTGCAAATGCTTATCGTTGACGTCCTTTTCATAAAAGCAACTGTCATCTCGCCCTGAGATGTCAAATGGCGGAAATTAATTCCATTTGACACATATACTAGACATTTAAGTGTTACAAACAACATCCGACGAGGCTTTGACTCTCTAATTAAAAATGTGTCAAACACAACTTGAATGTGAGGGGAAATAGTTTTCTGACACATTTTGTCAGGTGGTCATAAAGAAACCATCTTATAGGGTGGGTTTTGGGCCACCCGTCTGTGTCTGTGTGTGTTTTGTAATTCTGCTGATGTATGCTTTTGTATTGTACCCTGAAGAATATTTCTGAATGCAAATCTAATGAGAGACGCGGAGGCACAGTCTTCACCCCAGCCGCACTTATGAAAAGATGTAATTAAAGTTCTGGAAAATTATGATTATTTGTCATTCGGCTCCTTCTGAGGAGTTTTGTAATTACGCATTGACTTAGTCTGAGGGAAGGTGTGAGCTGCATATATTTTTGTTTTATTTTATGAGCTCAAGTTGTCTTCCTCGATGGCATAACATATATTGGAGGCGGCTTGCCGCATTAGTTTCGTGGTATATTTCATTTAACATTGCTTATGCTAATCTTGGTTTGAGGATACGCTGTGAAGTTGAAATGAAAGCATGAACTGATTTGCTTCAAGTTGAAGTATAGTTTCCACTTTGTGCAAGTGTGCCGGAAGTATTTTTCAAGGAAGTAGATTCCGTAGATGCATACGCAATGAGCGACAGTTCACCCGAAGCGTATCACGTCATCAGTCTATTCGACAAGCAAGTCAAACACTGCACTGTTTAAAATAAATAAATAAGGACTGATAGTCACTTTCGTTCTCTTGTCCCATTTTTCGGTCGTTACCTATTGATATAAATAAAACTAGGGGTCGCCCCATGGTCGAAATTCGGCCAATTTATTCTAAAAGTCGACTGTTATACATATTAATCGGAGAATGAAATTTTTCGACATTGCATTCTCTGATTTCACATGATATAACATTTTTCCGGAATTTTCAAGTAACTTTAAGCATTTTCAAGTAACTTCAAGCATTTTCAAGTAACTTGAAGCATGTCCAAGTAATTTCAAGTATGGTCAAGCATTATCAAGTAACTTCAAGTTTTCAAGCATTATCAAGTAACTCCAAGCATTTTCAAGTAACTTGAAGTAACTTCAAGCATTTCTGGGTAACTTCAAGTAACTTCAAGCATTTTCAAATAACTTCAAGTAACTTCAAGCTTTTTCAAGTACCTTCAATCATTTTCAAGTAACTTCAAGCAAGTCCAAGTAACTTCAAGTATGTTCAAGCATTATCAAATGCATAACATGCACAGCAATGTTGTTGATGGTAGCTTCAAGTAACTTGAAGTATTTTCAAGCATTTTCAAGTAACTTCAAGCATTTTCAAGTAACTTCAAACAATTTCAAGTAACTTGAAGCATGTCCAAGTAATTTCAAGTATGGCCAAGCATTATCAAGTAACTTCAAGTTTTCAAGCATTTTCAAGTAACTCCAAGCATTTTCAAGTAACTCCAAGCATTTTCAAGTAACTTGAAGTAACTTCAAGCATTTACGGGTAACTTCAAGTAACTTCAAGCATTTTCAAGTAACTTCAAGTATTTTCAAGCATTTTCAAATAATTTCAAGTAACTTCAAGCTTTTTCAAGTACCTTCAATCATTTTCAAGTAACTTCAAGCATGTCCAAGTAACTTCAAGTATGTTCAAGTATTATCAAATGCATAACATGCACAGCAATGTTGTTGTTGGTAACTTCAAGTAACTTGAAGTATTTTCAGGCATTTTCAAGTAACTTCAAGCATTTTCAAGTAACTTCATCACATGATATAAAATTGTTCTGTTCCGATTGGCAGATTATTTCCTCATACAGCAATGTTGTTGTTGTTGTAATTTCATCTAATTCGCTTCATTTTACCTGCTGTAATTCATAATGTGTGTTATATATATGTGGATAATTTTTGTATTGTGCTCTTCAGTGGCGGATCCAAGGGGGGGGGAGGTTATCGGGTCCGGACCCCCCCCCCCCCCCCCCCCCCCCGAACCGACCTGAATCTGAAATGCTGGTATTCTGTCGCGAAAATTTGCATATTCTATTTTACGATTCGAAAATCCAAAAAAGATTGTAATGTGCAAATAAATGATTTCTCGTATTTTGTCATGCACAATATTATTATTCAATTCATGTTACTACAACAGATTAGCAATAGTGCGAAATCTAGAGAAAATCTCAATCGTTTTTAAAATTCCGCGGTTTTTTGATAAATTCTTGCAGAATTTCGTGTTCCGTTAGTCCAATTTCAGGATGGATACTCAAAGAAGCGAGTCCATTGAGGCGCTCCCGTCCTATTGTACTTCTAAGATAGTGTTTTATTCTTCTTAGGGTCAAAAATGATCGTTCCGGAGCTGCTGTTGTTACGGGTAACACTGCCAATACTCGTAAAATCGTGTTCACGCTTTTGAAACATTTTTCATTGATAACCTAAAAAATAATGTAACCATTGAAAGTTAAGTATTCGATGGGTTATAGAAACTGATTTTGGAAGTAAAAATTCCGATCTGAAGTGATAGTGCATCGAGCGCATTTTGAATATCTTGATCAAAGATCCGTTGCCTCCACATTCTGATCTTTGAGTAACTTGAAGTATTTTCAAGCATTTTCAAGTAACTTCAAGCATTTTCAAGTAACTTCAAACAATTTCAAGTAACTTGAAGCATGTCCAAGTAATTTCAAGTATGGCCAAGCATTATCAAGTAACTTCAAGTTTTCAAGCATTTTCAAGTAACTCCAAGCATTTTCAAGTAACTTGAAGTAACTTCAAGCATTTACGGGTAACTTCAAGTAACTTCAAGCTTTTTCAAGTACCTTCAATCATTTTCAAGTAACTTCAAGCATGTCCAAGTAACTTCAAGTATGTTCAAGTATTATCAAATGCATAACATGCACAGCAATGTTGTTGTTGGTAACTTCAAGTAACTTGAAGTATTTTCAGGCATTTTCAAGTAACTTCAAGCATTTTCAAGTAACTTCATCACATGATATAAAATTGTTCTGTTCCGATTGGCAGATTATTTCCTCATACAGCAATGTTGTTGTTGTTGTAATTTCATCTAATTCGCTTCATTTTACCTGCTGTAATTCATAATGTGTGTTATATACACTGCCGCTCATCGGAATAGGTTCAACATTTGTTGCACATTACTGTTTTTCTCTCTTCATATTTATTACAAATACACAACTTTGTTTTAAATATATTGCAAGACCACTTGTTTACACTTAGTTTGGGAGAGAAAATTAACTCGGAAAATTAGCCGTTATTCTGATATTTCGCTATGATCATATTTGTTGATAAAAGCATGCGAAATTTCTAGCTCATCTGAATAGGTTCAATGGCAATTGGCTCAGTTTACGTTGAACTGCGCTGGCTTATTGTTCTGTTTTGTTTGCCAAACGATAACTGTGGTTGTTTTTTTTCAATCGGATTTGAAAATGGGTCGCGGTAAACCCTTAACGGAAGAAGAAAAGGGTAAAATTAAAGCGTTTAGTGAATCGGGTTTAAGACATCGGCATATCGCAAGAAAAATTGGTAGAAGCCAAAATATTGTCAGCAGTTATTTGCGAAATAAGTCGGGCTATGGCAAAAATATGAAGGGGGGGAGTTACAAAGCTACTACAAGAAAGGATAGACGAGCAATCATCAGAGCTACATCCAATTCTCAGGACTCTGCATCAAAGATAAGAGAAAAAACCGGTGTTAACTGTAGCTTAGCTACAGTTAAACGTGTTATTCAGAGTGCCAAACATTTAAAAAGAAAGAAAATACAAAAAAAACCACCGCTTAATGCCACTCGCAAAAAAATGCGCCTTGAGTTCTGTCGTAGGAATATGTCGTGGAAAACCGAATGGCATCGTGTCGTTTTCTCTGATGAAAAAAAATTCAATTTGGAGGGGCCAGACGGCTATAACTTTTATTTTCACGACCTGCGAAAAGAGGAAAAGTATTTGAGTCGTCTTCATAGCTGTGCAGGTAGTGTAATGGTGTGGGGAGCAATCTCGTACTACGGAACCTGTGAGCTGCAATTTCTCACATCAAGGATGAACGCGAACACTTATAAAGGCGTACTGGAAAAGGCTTTTCCACACTTTTCGAATGTATTCGGACCAATTCCTTGGATTTACCAGCATGATAATGCCCCTATTCATACCGCGAGGGCGGTAAAACAATGGATTGAAAGCCAAAATGTGACCTTGCTGGAATGGCCTCCATACTCTCCTGACTTAAACGTAATCGAAAATGCATGGGGACTGCTTTCACGAAAGGTATACGAGTCAGGTAGGCAATTTGAGGATAAAAAGGCGTTGATAGCAGCAATTAAAAAAGCTTGGAGCGAAATTACACTTCCAGTAATTGAGAACCTGTATAATTCCATCCCAAATCGAATTTACGAAACCATATTGAAAAAAGGGGGGAATACCCATTATTAATAAGTCTCAAAATGTTCCTACTATACACTAAAATAAAATAAAGATATAATTAACATAATTTGTTATTGTTTAATTGCTTTAAAGTTGTTGAACCTATTCAGATGAGCCAAAAAATGTGTTTGTTTTTATGAATGCATTCGGTCAAGCTGGCGTGTCAGAATAACGGTAAGCTTTAAGACACTTTTTTTTTTCTCAAACTAAGCGTATAATGATGCTCTTTCATTACATATATAACAAATATGTTTCATTGCAATATATATGAAGAGAGGCTAACAGTAAGGTGAAAAAAAAGTTGAACCTATTCAGATGAGCGGCAGTGTATATGTGGATAATTTTTGTATTGTGCTCTTCAGTGGCGGATCCAAGGGGGGGGAGGTTATCGGGTCCGGACCCCCCCCCCCCCCCCCCCGAACCGACCTGAATCTGAAATGCTGGTATTCTGTCGCGAAAATTTGCATATTCTATTTTACGATTCGAAAATCCAAAAAAGATTGTAATGTGCAAATAAATGATTTCTCGTATTTTGTCATGCACAATATTATTATTCAATTCATGTTACTACAACAGATTAGCAATAGTGCGAAATCTAGAGAAAATCTCAATCGTTTTCCGCGGTTTTTTGATAAATTCTGCAGAATTTCGTGTTCCGTTAGTCCAATTTCAGGATGGATACTCAAAGAAGCGAGTCCATTGAGGCGCTCCCGTCCTATTGTACTTCTAAGATAGTTTTTTATTCTTTTTAGGGTCGAAAATGATCGTTCTGGAGCTGCTGTTGTTACGGGTAACACTGCCAATACTCGTAAGTTCGTGTTCACGTTTTTAAAACATTTTTCATTGATAACCTAAAAAATAACGTAACCATTGAAAGTTAAGTATTCGATGGGTTATAGAAACTGATTTTGGAAGTAAAAATTCCGATCTGAAGTGATAGTGCATCGAGCGCATTTTGAATATCTTGATCAAAGATCCGTTGCCTCCACATTCTGATCTCTGAGATAAAATTCGTTTCGGAACAGTCCAATATTTCGTAATAAAACTTGTAAAGATCTTCGCATTTCCCTCATCAAATTCCTGCTTGAAAGGAAATAAAGTTAGTTGTCCGAAACTTTGGAAGATCGATTTGTGTTTTTCGAACCGAATTTGGAGATGAAAAATGTAAGTATCAAGGAATGGAATGTAGAAGGCAATTCTGTAATAATCTTCGACATTTTGTGTTTCAACGTTGCAACGGTTTTTCTGTTGACTGCAACGACGAGGCAATTTCATATTAAGAACAGATTTCAGCTACATTGTCGTAAATGATACAAAAATTTTAATCAACGTTTTCCCGCTTTTCCTTGATATCATTCGTAGCATCATCAGCTAACTTTGTGGCTTCTCCTAGATCTTGATTTTTCGTCTGTAATTCCCGACTCAGAGGCAAGACGATAGAATTGATCGATTCCATTATATGACACAAGATTTGAAATTCGATTGTCAAAATCGCGGTCAAAAGCTGAGAAGTCTTTTGTGAAGTCTCTCGATCTTTCTCTCGAGCTTCTATAACGGCCGGTTGAAGGTTCGAGGTAAGTTGAAACTGCTTCATGAGACTGAGCCCATCTTGTAACAGCGAAAGAATTCAATTTTTCTTTTCTCCGGTCATTCTTTTTCGGCATTTTCAAAATGTCTTCCTTTAAAATGCTTTGTCTCTTCGGCCAGTGGAAAAATGCTTCTATTGCTCCGATAGTTCCTAACGCATTTTTTATACCCAAAACTCGGCAAGCGGCATTGATGACCAAACTGAAGCCATGCGCGGCACAATGAACGTAGATTGCAAGAGGAAAATGAGACCTGATATGGGCTTGTACTCCGTTTACTTCGCCACTCATAACTGGTGCATATATATATCTGTGTAGCAAAAAATTATCGACACAGTGTCGCGAAGTAGATGTTCCGAATTAAAATTGTTTGCAGTGGTAACCGTAAAATGTATCAAAAGAATGAGAAAATGAGGTTAAGTTAGGTCATGACAGCATACATTTTATGGACCCCCCCCCCCCCCCCCCCTTAGTCGAGATCCTAGATCCGCCACTGCTGCTCTTCTATGTATTGCCTCCTACCCAAATATATATAGTGTTGGCATATCTATGTGAAGTATAATAGCAAAAAAAGGGGGAAACACGTTATAGGCAACTCCGTATTAATATATAGATAAAAGATTTATACATTTATTACAGCTGCCACAAAAGATTGCGGGTATAAGGGCGCAGATTCATCGTGGGAAATCGGCTTAGGGCATAAGTTATAGACTTCAAGCCGATAAACAATCGCCTGGCTGTTATCCTCCTCAAAGGTTTATTTCAAAACAATAGCCTAATATGTCCACATTACCGTCCAGGAACGGACTAAGACTGCAGTGCCCGAGAAGTGATCCGAAACCGAGAAGCCAGCCGCTGTTAATTCGATCAAGGAGGAGTTTTACGATCCCCTGGCCGGAGCCTTGGAGTATGATGTCGAAGTTGTGCCCGGTGATTTTAATAGTAAAGTCGGTAAGGAAAGCATCTTCGACACATTAGTCGGTAAGCACAGCCTCAATAACAGTCTATGAGACTGGATTGGACATATGCTAGGTACGCGACGGATTAAGGCCTACCTAGGAGACATGTGCACAGAACGGAAAGTTAGCAGAGGCACACAAGCAGAGGCACACAATCAGGTGTCCTCTACCCGGTCATATGGATCCTAGTTATTGACGAACTAATTGACATTGGAGCGGGAAGGCTCCATCGTGAGCGCGTACGCCGTAGATGTAGCAATCCTGGTCCCAGGAAAATTCATCTCAGTCCTCAGTGAGCGACTCAGCTACGCACTTCTTTTTGTCAGCAAATGGGTTGCGGAGTAAGCCCATCCAAGACAGAAATCCTGCTGTTCACAAGGAAAAGAGCAATACCTGCCTTTAACCTACCAAGGATGAATGGAGTGGACCTGCAAGTATCCAAGACAGCAAGTACTTGGGTGTTATACTAGATTCCAAACTCAACTGGAAGGAAAACATAGAAGATCGGGTGAAAAAAGCATACGTGGCACTATATGCCTGTAGAAGGACATTCGGCAATACATTGGGATTCAAACCACATGTGGTACACTGGCTGTACACAGCGGTGGCGAGACCCATTTTAACATATGGCAGAGATGTATGATGGAGGGCTACCGAGAAGAAATGCCATCTCTCAAGCCTTACCAAAATTTAAAGGACGGCTTGCATTAGGATAACAGGGTCACTTGGAACCACACCCACTGCAGCCATGGAGGTAATACTCAACATCACACCCCTGGACATATACTTCAGTAGAATAGCGGTGAAAACGGCCGTTAGAGAGTCGGGACTGTGGGCTTTCAGGCCTTACGGACACGCATCCGTCGAGGCACGATGGAATGCTTCGAAAGAAACAACAGCCACTGACTATCTACCTTCGCCTTCAAAAGGAGATTCGCTACCAGCATTCTAGAAAGAAGCGAATGGATCGACAAAACAGTCACGGAAGAAGGCAAAATAGCTATCTATACTGACGGATCCAAAATGGATGCGGGTACAGGTGCATGCATCTTCTGTGAGACTCTTTACCTGGGCGCGTCCTTCAGAATCAGCGATGAATGCAGCGTCTTTCAGGCAGAGATAGCTGCGATCACCCAGACTGTCAAGGAGGTGAGGATCGCTATATACTCTGACAGCCAAGCGGCCATAATGGCTGTGGAGTCAGTAGTTGTCAAATCAAGGGCGGTGTTACAGTGCAGAAAACACATAGACGAGATATCATTCACAAATTCAGTGACCCTAAGCTGGGTACCAGTGCACAATGACATCTCGGGCAACGAAGAAGCAGACAAGCTGGCAAGATGCGGTTCGGAGATGGATGCATCTCTGGCTCTGAAATCTATACAAACTCCGCTCGGTGCACTGACACGGAAAATCGATGTTGCATCCATGAGTAGAACAAACCTACGTTGGACCAGCCTCGAAACATATAGACACTCGAGGGAGCTTTGGCCAGCGGTTAACAAAAGGAAATCTAAGGCTATGATCGGGCTGAACCGCAAAGACATACGCACAGGACATTGCGCAGTGGGCCTACACGCGGAGCGGCTGGGCATAATGCACAACGATTGCTGCAGGAGCTGTAGAGACGTCGAAGAGATAGAATCTATTCGTCACCTACTATGTGAATGCCCTGCCCTAAGAGCCAATAGATTCCAGATTTTTGGCAGCTTCTTATTTGAGGAGCTGGATTATCTGACTGATATCGAGCTGAGGAAACTCCTGAGATTTACATCTACATCCAGGTGGTTCTAATACAGCGGATCACTGAGCTGTGAACAAGCTTTTAGTTTCTTTGCAGGTTCTCAAAATTTTGGAAAATCGCAACAATGGATACAATGGACCCAAACTGATGGTCTAAGTGAGCCGTGACAGCAGTCACAAGGGCATCCATTTACCTACCTACCTAAGCACAGCCTCTACGACACGAAAACAGATAATGGCTACGGACTTATCGATTTTGCAGCAGCTCGTAATAAGGTGATAAGTAGCTCAAGCTTTCCAAGCTAAGGGCCAACGCAACAATCTGGCGCTCTCTTGATGTCCGTACCGCCAGTCAAATCGACCATGGAATTTTCATGGGCTAGCGTTGACTACGGCCATTTTCAGCGCAAGTCTGACAAACAGCCAAGAGTATCAATTATCATTGTAGGTTCCTTCCATTTGTGACAATTGGTTGGAGAACCAACGTTTTAGACCCGTTAATGCCTAATATTTATTAATTTATTTATTTTGATATCGCAACAACATCAAAGAAGCATTCGAGAGTAGGTACTGCGGTATGATGATGTATTCGCATGCCGGAACAATGTGACAGAAGATGCGAATTTAAAACCGCCACAGCGCAGAACATGGCCAGCAAGGGAAGAGTATTGAACCCGAAGAAGTGTGAGTGGAGAAAAAGATCATACTTAGAAAAACGAGGGCATACGCAGTCTCCTGGTTCAAGAAAATCCAAGTCCTGCGATCAAAACAACATCCGGAGGTTTTACAAGAAAACGAAAAAACTGACCGCAATGCGGGCTCTTCGAAACAGCGACGGAAACCTAGCCACAGCAGCACAGGGAATAGAAGATATGTTTCTGCAGCATTTCCAACACCAGCTAAATGGGTGTCGTGTCGAAAGAGTTTTAGGGCCAGGAGATAACCCACCTCATGTCAGTAAAGAACAGATTCCACCACCCAGTATAGAAAAAGTTAGCTTAGCTATAAACAAGGTCGCCGACTCTAATGGCTTGCCAGCGGAGCTCTTCAAATGCGGAGGTGATATTTCGGTAGGGCGCATGTACCAAATCGTTAATCTAGTGTGAGTGGAAGAAAGCATCACGAAAGCGGCCTCAATTTTTTAAAGTTTAAAATAAATAATGAAACTTCAACAAGCTTATCACAGCCAATCGTGAATGTGAGTCATATTTTTCGAGCAAGTTGAAGAGTTCCGCAATTTAATGGCGAATTTCAAAAGCTAAACACTTGGATATCAACATTTTTGGAACAAACATAGCCTAACGTCTCACAACATTTGAACAGCCACAAGAAAGAAGGAAACTTGACCATAACAGCATCTAACCAACCAACTCACCCAGTGCTGAGTATCACTATAAGTCGACAAGGTTGAAGTAGAGTCTACCCCGCTTCATCGGCCTCCAAACCCAATCGAACCTACCTATTATGTCTTCGGGGCCAGGTAGCCAGTTGACAGTTATGTCAATTACGATGACAGCATTCATCGGCCGGTGCTCTACACAGCGATGTCCAAATATGGCATCCCGGCACTGCAGCTGTGTCGAGTGCTACTTGGGTGTCCAAGAAGGCCACCAGCGCTCTCATGATATGTAGGATCCTAGCGGGGAAGGCAAGAGGATGCAGCCCAAACATCCTGCTATGGATGTACATTGCAATTGTGAGCCCAATAATCACATACGGAGCAGTAGCATGGGCGAAACCAACCAGTCTAGCCACGATAAGGAAGGCACTCAGCAAAGTGCAAAGACTGGCGTGCCTATGCATTACCGGAGCAATGCGTAGCTGCCCAACCGGAGCCATGGAAGTGGTATTGGAAATAACCCCTCTACTCATCATGGTGACGAACGCGGCAGACAAAACAATCCAAAGAATGGCAAATGAGGGAATTTTAAGAGGAAAATGCATCGGTTCGAAAGAACACGATGACTTACTCAAAAAACTCCCACTTCTTGCCATACCTAGGGACGATAGCATCAGGAAATTCAACTTCAAGAAGAATTTCCAGATAAAGCTCAGCAATAAGCAGAACTGGAGCAATGAATCCACAAATTATGGGCTAAGCAACCACACAAAAAAGTGGTACACGGCCGGCTTGAGGACCGACGTGGGAACTGGTGCAGGAGTGTTTGGGCCGGGAACCAAGCACTACGAATGCATGGGCAAATATACCAGCATCTTCCAGGCAGAAATATGTGCCATAGACAGGTGCGTTCGAATCAACCTCGAGAAAAACTACAGGAATTGCAAAATAGCAATAATGTCCGACAGTCAAGCAGCCATAAAGGCTGTTGACGCCTATGTCATCAAGTCAAAACTGACTGAACAGACTAGGCAAGAACAACAGAATTTCCATCTGCTGGGTACCTGGCGATGCTGGCATTACAGGCAATGAGGCAGCGTACTCTCTGGCAAGAAAAGGGGCAGAGGAACCCTTCATAGGACCTGAACCGTTCTGCGGGATAGGAGAACACACTCTACGCAAAGAGTTCAGAAGACTGGAGGAAGAAACAAGGGCCAAAACCTTTCTCAACCTCCAAGGTCTGAGGCAAGCAAAGAAAGTCTTAGGGAATTATAACCAAAAAAAAAAATTCAGCTTGTATCAGCCTTAACAAAAATAATCTAAGAATTCTAACAGGCCTCCTCACGGGGCACTGCAGACTCAAGGAGCACCTGAGGAAGATGGGTATATCTGAGGACGGGCGCTGCAGATTCTGCAGTGAAACTGCCGAAACTCCAGACCACATACTGGAATCCTGTGGGGCACTGGCCCACAAAAGGATAAGATATTTGGGCAGGCACCAAATAACAGACAAGGGCATAGAAACCATGGATTAACATCACATTCTCAGATTCATCAAGGAAACTGGACTGGACACTGTGCTCTAAGGAGTGTGACCTGCCAAGGATAAATCAGAGCAATACCCCGATATGCTTCATGAAAGAAGTATGTCTAGAGGGGGCTCTGAAAGAGGACATGAACCTCTCCGAGGTACAAGCAGGGGACACAATAGACCAATAATTGTTTATTTATTTATTTATTCATTTTATCTTACAAGTTCGACTTATTTTAGATTACTTTACAATAATAGGTATGAATACGGCAGTTTTTATAAATTACTTAACATTACGGATTTACAATGTTTAGAGTTTAAAGTTTTAAAGTTTAAAGTTTATTTATTAAATGACATGATTTGTACATTAAGACATAGGTCTCTTATAGTACTTAGGCTTGATGGTTAAAATAAGAACTTAATTTAATACATGTTATATTTAAATTAACAAGAAATATAATATTAACAAGATATATAATATTTGAAAAATAAAAACAATTCATGAGATGACAATGCTCCCTACTCATATTGAAATCAATTAGGCTTTTGTATTTATTATAATTAACGCACGCCATAGTGATAGGATCATTCTGACCGTAATTAGTTCTGTGTCTAGGTGGCATAAAGAAAAGATGATCCCTAGGTGGAAGAACACGAGAAGGAGTATAAACATTAAATAAAGACAGTAGAAACGAGCAATCAATGTGACTAGTTAAGACATCATTAGCAAACATTGCGGAATAATATATCCTTCTTTTAAAAAGAGGTTTCAAATTTATTAAAGAACATCTATCATCATAGGTTGGAAGACTATTGTTCCCGTCGAATTTACGTAGTGCATACCTAACCTAGTAAACCTTCTTTGAATTTTCTCAAGGCGAGATTCAGCCTTGCGATAAAAAGGATTCCAAACAATACAGCAGTATTCTAATATCGAACGGGTCAAGGCATTATACAAAGTTTTAAGAGTAGGTATATGGATCACTAAAATCTTTAGAGTTTCGAAAAATGAACCCTAGCATTTGATTAGCTCTGCCAACTATGTAGTATATATGCAAAGAAAAGTTTAGTTCAGTGTCAAAGATGACTGCTAAGTCTCTTTGGTCTGAAACCCTACTCAATGGCGTGTTTAGTATTTTATAATTAAATAATATAGGGAATTTTCAATGTGTAAACATTTTTGCTCTCGTTGATGTATAAATATATTTTTTCTCGGTAGGGGCTAGTTGGAAATATCTAGCGTCACCATCATCGTCAGATTTTCCCGTTAATTTTCATTACCACGTGAGTTAATCGCTGCTCGACAGATCACCGCAATTAAACGACGTTTGGCGCGGTTAGTACGTAGATGGCTGACCGTTTGAGAACAACCGCGTGTCGTTGTTTTCTTTTTTATTAATTATGTATGTTCAATTTTTTTAACTACGTTAGTTAATAGTTACGGCGTTAGCTAGATAACAAATTAGGTAGCTGACGGGCAACTGTGCCTACATGTTTACACATCAACTAAACCGTGAGTGCAGCGTGGCTCACACCTTTTTTCCTACCAAACGTGAGAACCGAACATTTTCTTATATTGAAATAAAGGCCATTAAGAACGCACAAATCATTTAATCGGTTTAAGTCATATTGCAACGCTAAGACATTTGACATACAGTTTATTGTTTTGTAGATCTTTAGATCATCTGCGTACAAAAGACATTTCGAACTTGATACGAAAGAGGGTAAATCATTGATAAAAAGAAGGAATAGAAGAGGACCAATATGACTTCCTTGGGGAACACCTGAAAAATTTCGAATTTTATTCGAACACGGCCATCCAATTTTAACGAATTGTTTGCGGTTGGCCAAGTAACTGCCAATCCATTTTAATATATTAGAATGAAATCCAAAAAGATTAAGCTTTTTTAAAAGAACATTGTGCTGAACACGATGGAAGGGCTTAGACAAATCAGTATACACGCAATCTACTTGAAGACGTTTTTCAATATTTTCAAGACAGTAATTAGTAAAAATTACCAAGTTTGTTGAGAGGTTGATCTACCACTTACAAACCCGTGCTGAAATTCGGAAATATAATTACGAACAACTGAGTACAACCTTTTTTTAACAGCTGCCTCGAATATTTTAGGAAACAGCTGCAGCTTTGCGATAGGCCTATAATTTTCGATATCACTCTTTGATCCAGATTTGAAAATTGGAGTTATGAGTGAATACTTCCAACAGTCAAGAAACTCGCCAGTAGTTAAAGATAAATTAAATATAATCGTTAGTGGATCAACTAGGTTATATCTGCAATTTTTAAATAACAATGGTGGAAAGTTATCAGGTGCTACACTAACACTCGAATCAAGTAATGACAATTCCGAGAGGATTTCATCATTCGTCAAGGAACTAAAACCAAGATTTGTCATATAATCATTTTGATGAGAGAAACTGCTATTAATTTCTTCACTAACGAAATTCGACTGAAAAAATTTGGCAAACATGTTACATATTTCGTTTACATTGCCACTTGAAATTCCGTTCAGTGATACACAAGAAGGTATTCCTAAAGATTTCCGTTTAGTATTTAAAAACGACCAGAAAGATTTAGAATCACGTTTTATGTTAGTTTCAATGGTTGCAAAATAGTTCTTGTAGACGAACTTCTTTAAAAAAATCGTATTCTTTTTTCAAACTCCGAAACTCATGACGCAGAGATGGATCGTTTTTACTTTGTTTACACAGCTTATACGTATAATTCTTCAATCTAGACAAACTCTTATTAAACCATGCAGGTTTATTAGATCTTTCTACCTGTTTTGTTGGTACAAACATAGAAATCGCGCGTTCCAGTACATTTTTAAATTCCAAAAACGCATTATTTAAATTACAAGTGTCAATGATATTTTCCCATTCAACGCCAGAAAATTATTCATAGCATTATAATCTGCTTTTAAAAAATCAAGTTTTGCATTTTCCTTAAATTGATCAGCTGACTACATTGACTCGGCCACATCGAGCGAATGGACAAGAGGATCTTCGGCTTTCAGCCCCCAGGTTCGAGAAGGCAAGGAAGGCCGAACCTCCGTTTTAAAGCGCAAGCCATCGCGGATGCCAGAGCGCTTAGTCTGGACAACTGGAAGCAGTGTTTCCGAGATCTCTCTAAACGGGTCGGAAGCCCGTTAAGTAAAAAGTCAGTTGATAATTGGCTAAACGAGTTTTGGGCTTATTTTCAATGTTCTGTCAGAAATTTATTAGTGCCACTCCTGGTGTTGATAGTATCAATATCCTGGATATAAGCACGGACAAGTGGGGTGACGTGCAATTGACGAAAAAGGCTATTGTGACTCGTGCGATACCAATAGCCTTTTTTTTCAATCGGAAGTCATACTCATAGGGACCACTGGGTATCAAATTGCGAGTCTTAAATCTTCCAAAGTACAAGTACGACCTCACATTTGTCAGCATATATCTCTTTTTTTACATTTCACATCAAAAAAAAGTCCATCGCACCAGCTTTGAAAATTTATCCATAACGAACGACACTATTAACCTTCACCCTCATCAGGCAAACTTCAGTTAGAAGCCCAGCTGCAAACCATTTGCAAACGATTCCCCAAAAGTTTGCCGAAATATTTCAGTTTCATCTCTCTAAAGCTGCAATTGACCCATTTTCATCTTCCGGATTTAAATCATATGGTCATTAGAGGACATTTTTGCAGCTTTTAAAATTTTGTTTAATGTGCGTTTTTTTTTTTATTTTTTAAAGGCTTTCGTACACCATTACGTGACACAGTCTTCTACATAACGGACTTTTTCTTAATCTCCTAATGTCTTGTCTACTTTTATCATTAATGACACTGCTCTCGGATGGGGAACCATAAAAATTGATTGACATTAAGCAACCCTAAGCTCTCGGTTGTAATTTGCGGACCAAAGAGATTGTCTGGCTCCCAGGTGCCCGTGACAAACTCAACCCGCGCTGTTTCGTTTTTTCTTTTTTCTTTATTTTCTTTTTTTTAATTCCATTTGCCACTTTGACCTTTTGCACGCCTCTCAGAGGAGGCAAATCTTATTTATGAATCCCGTGAACGCCTCAATAAATTTCACCTGAACTTTTACCTTACTTTTTTTCCGCTCTGCGATTGGGAATTTAATTTCGCCCGTTAGCCTCCAGGCATGACTTGTTGCGTCAATAAACATTTACGCTGCTACAGCAGATGGTATATGCGTCGTCCAGTCTCGCTGTTCCTTCTGTCCACGTCCACTATACCAAATGTGGCATCGGATATAGATATGGCTTTCAGCACACCCATTCTTCGTTTATGGGCCTTGTAAGTGCTGCCAAAGTGTTAATAACCCTGCACTACAGACAATGAGCAGTAACTCTCGGCCTCTGTGGATGCAGATAACTAATCATAAAACAATTTTATGTAGCACTAGAGAGTTCCTTCCACATGGATGGTGTTTCCCACAGGCTGTCATAGGAAGAGGACTACGACGACGACCACGACGACGAAAAAGGAGCAGAAACATTCCAAGCAAAATCTTTCTCTAAATGAGAAATTCAACTCGTGATGATGGGCACATTCTTTTCGGCCGCTCGACTGTGGGTGGAGCGTAGAGAGTTCATGGAATTTATGTAGACTCTTGAACAGGCTGACAGGAATCATGACATTGAAAAATGCTTAATTGCTGGTGGTGTGTCAAGTGGCAAATGGACTGCAAAACGTTTCTGTCCGAGCATGCAAGCAAGAGATGCAACCGGCTAACATCCGAAGAGTGATTGTGGTTGTTGGGGTTGAGGCTCTCAACGGCAAACATGCAGCGTTGTTGTGTAAGTGTCATTGGGGTAAGCCTGGCCATGACATTGGCATTGATATGTTGTATCCTTTCGTTGGAAGATTAGATGGTGTGTGCTGTGGCACAAAAGTTTCGAGTTTCTCTTATCTGTATCGGCTAATGTCCCACCAAATACACAGATTGAGAGTACGAGTTCACTGACAGACGTATCACTGGGATGTGTTATTTTGTTCATAAGCTGACGGGAGGGTATGGGAGCAAGAATGAGAGGGTTGCACAAAGATGGCGGGGATGGAATTGAATAATTGTGTTGTGCGGCATTTGAGAGTATTTTTTAGTGTTGCTATAATCTTAGATTAAACGAAAAGGGAGACCTAATTGAAAGAGTAGTTGGCGATGAATGGATGATTTTGACCAAAGGTTTGATGAGAGTAAGAAAGACTATGACTAAGAATGAACAGGGTTCTTGCCAAGGAAATTGTTGGTCCGCTACTGAGAGGAGTTTACCAAATCAGCAAACAAATCAAAGGACCACAGTTCATTTACAACTAGTATCCTTAGGGCCAAGTATGACCTCTGGTGAGCACAAACTGAAGGCCGCATTTGAAGAGCAGCATTGGGTGGGTTCCAAGTCAGCTACGAATAATTGCTAGCAAGCCTCAGGTACGAATAACTAATTGTCATTCACGGCAAGTAATGCTAGCTGGACTAGCTGGACAACAACGAAGAGTTGCTATTGACCCCATGCCGGTTACAACGAGCCAATTGAACCTTTTGGCTTCCAAAAAAAGAGTCATTTACGAAAATTAGGTACGAGGAGATCTTTGACCTAGGAAATAGCAGAAGCGACCCATTGTCGGTCACAATTTAGCACGAGGAACAAAAAGGGCATCTCAAAAGAGTATCTCTGTGGTCCACACAAACGCTTTACGATACCCATGGGCAAAAGTCCCAGCGTATTTCAAGCAGAGCTCCACGCCATTCAAGAATGCGCCAACCACATTAATTTATCTGGCATAAAAGGTGAAACCATCCATATATTCACGGATAGTCAAGCAGCTATAAACGCCCTTAGCTCTTATACCATTGACTCCAAATCAGTCATGTACTGCTTCAATACCCTACAAACACTCGGAATAAGAAACAATACCAAATTATGGTGGGTTCCGGGTCATGTCGGGGTAGAAGGTAACGAAAAGGCCGACGAACTAGCCAGAAAAGGTTCAGAAACACCTTTCATAGGTCCCGAACCTTTCTGCTGCACTCCTAGATCAGCAGCATATATAAGAAGCTGGGAACATAGAAAATGTATCCATCTTTGGGAAAGCATCCCAGGTCTAAGACAGGCCAAACGAGCCATTCGGCCCTTCAATCAAAATGCCAGCAAATGTCTAAACCTAAGCAGGCATGATATCAAAAACTTAGTAGGTTACCTTACTGGTCACCATGGTTTAAGATATCATCTATACACAATATGAGAATAGCAGACTCTCCTGAGTGCCGAATCTGTCTTGAAGAGTACGAGTCAGCTGAACACATTTTATGTGAATGTCCAGCCCTTAATGGAATTAGAAAGAAGATCTTTTTCAGGGAACAAATGAGCCCTAAGGACATAAAGAATTCTTCTACTGGTAAAATTGTCCGCTTTACGCTAAAGTGGAAATTCTACTAGATTACATTTTTCTGGCCCATACGGTACAAAAGATCTTTTTAGGTCGAAGTGCCCCCCCTTATAAATCGCATTGGCGAGCCAGAATTAAAAAAAAAAAAAAATCTCTGTGGTATCACGGGCTAGCCATTTTATACTAGGAGCGGGACGTACAAGTCCCTTACGAAAAGGAAAAAGGCTACAGGATCCGTGCCTTCTACGAAGTGTTGGTAGCAACCAAAAACCGGTTACAATGAGAATGAGGAACTGAATGCTTTTGCGGATGATATAGGCTTTTCTTATGGTTTAAACAGTCCTATGGATCTAGTTTCTGACATTAATTGGGATCTAAGTTTACTAAGAAGCTGGTTTGCCCAACATAATTTGATTATAAGCTCTAAAACAAAAATAATATTTTTCAATTTGTCATCCCTCAATAATTTGGAAGCGAATGTCTTTTATGACGCACCTGAGTGCCAAAAATACAAGCTTTCTTATTGCAATTGTACGCCTTCTACCACTTTTTGTGATAATTCAAGCTGCAGTGATAAGTGTTGTTTAATTAAGACAGTGAATAAATTTTTAATACTTGGGGCCTACAATTGATTCTAGAATGAACTTTTCAAATCGCGCAGAAATTCTGAGGAAGTACTTTCGCTGCGCACTTAGATATTTTTTTTATTTGCGAAATATGTGCTCAACAATGCTCCTAAAAACGATTTATTATGCAATTTTCCATTCCGAACTGCAATATGGAATTGTTTGTTGGGGAGGTGTTTATTCAAATAAAATTCAGCCATTATTAATTCTGCAGAAATATTCGTTTAATACGAGTATCAAATTATAATTTACGTGGAAACTTTTCGAATATGGTATCTGTACCAAACTTCCGCACTACTATTTCGTAATTTTTATTCAGTTCTATCTTGTCGGTTATTTAATAAGCTTCCTTACTCCATCAAAACAATAACAATGCCTGGAATGCTTTTAAAACATGTAAAACACTGGCTTCTAAATTTGACCTATAATAATTTGGAATCTATACTTTCTGATATTCTGGTCTAATTTCAGTTTTAATAAATTGTTGCCAAGTAATCAAATCCTTAAAAGTAAATTTATTTCTTTTGTAGTATTTTTGATATAATTTAATTAATTCAGTCGAATTTGCTGTTTTATTTATTTTTTGTTAAATTAAATGCAAATTGTCTTATAGGGTACACCCCACTCAAAAAACTATATATGAATTATTTAAGCCTATTGAAGTGGCAGTTCAACACTATTTTTAATACTTAGTATATAAAAATACAAAATGTCGCAAATATTTCTTTACTTCATACTTATGAAATGAATTTATAAGAAATAAACTATATCTATCTATCTATCTATCTATCTGAATGGCAGAGAAAAAGAGAAGCTACCTTTCATCTTCAGCTACGAGGAGTTAGGTAGGTAGGTGTGGCGGTTTGATAAGACAAACCCAATTAGCACTGAGTGCCGTTTTGTTACCACAAACTCACGTAAAGCTGGGTATTATCGATTGGTGGGGGAGGCTAAATCCAACCTGCGGAGTTCAGGAAAGTTATCAGTTCCTTGATACTTTTCTCGGAGACTTCCTCAAATGTATTGAATAAAGGGCTTCCCAATGTACGTAGTCTGGTCCTAGCTAAAGCCGGACAGGTACATAAAAAGTGAATTAGGGTTTCTTTTTCAGTTGTCACTTTGCAACTGCGGCAGTGTGTATTGTATGGGATGCCCAGCTTGGCCGCATGGTCACCTATAGGCCAGTGTCCCGTGAAGATCGCTGTAAGTCTTGCGATGTCTTTTCGGGTTCTACCTAGAAGGTCGGTTGTTTTTGCCTTGTTGTAGTTTGGCCACGTTTTTCTGGATATGATGCATGCAGTCAGCCTGCTCCATCTGAGGTTGGCTTTCTTAAGGTATTCTGCGGTGATGTTTGCCTTAACTGCTCCGAGCGGAATGTGGACTAGTTCTGCCAGAGAGCAGTGGAGAGCTGAGCCTTGCCTGGCCAGTTCGTCGGCATGTTCGTTTCCATAAACGTTACTGTGCCCTGGAACCCAGATCAGGGTAACCTTGAACTTATCAAGCAGGGCCAGCTCATTACGGCATACTAGTACTAACTTAGAGGATATAGTGACCGAAGCGATCGCTTTAATGGCAGCCTGGCTGTCAATAAGTATGGCGATCCTTTGCCTCGGTGTTATATTTGAGTGAAGTTTGATCTGGCGACAGGCTTCACGGATAGCCAGTAGCTCCGCCTGGAAGACGCTTGCAGTATCCGGAAGTCTGTATGATTTTGCGATGTTTAAGGATTCCGAAAAAACTCCCGCACCCACGCCGCAGTCCATTTTTGAACCGTCGGTGTAGATTGTTTGATCGAAATCCCTTGTCACTTCTTCATTTTGCCATTCCGATCTAGTAGGGATTTGAACGACGAAATGTTTTGTAAAAGACATTCTGGGAATGATGTGGTCTGTTGAAGGCGGAACTAGTTTTCTAGGTAGAGAGTCTAGAATACTACTGTGGCCGTAGGGTTTTGCAGTCCAGCAGCCAGACTCTCTGAGTCTGATCGCGCTGTGTGCTGTGATGTTTGTTATATGTAGATCAAGAGGTAAAAGATGCAGTAAGATTGTGAGTCCGTCTGACGGTGTTGACCGTAGAGCTCCCGTTGTTCCTATGCATGCCGTTCTTTGTACCTTATTCAGTTTGGTAATATTGTACTTTTTCTTTAGAGCCGGCCACCATACTATTGACCCATACGTGAGGATTGGTCGTACCATGGCTGTGTACATCCACAGGGTCAATTTTGGTTGCAGGCCCCACTTCTTTCCGAAGGTTCTGCTGCAGGCATAAAAGGCTATACATGCCTTCTTTACCCGTTGTTCTATGTTTATTTTCCAGTTGAGTTTAGGATCTAGGATAACTCCTAAATACCTGGCACTGTTTGAAAGGGGTAGGGGTGTGCCGTTTAGGCGAGGAAGCGTAAAGTCAGGTATGTTGGTTTTGGTGGTGAAGAGCATCAGCACAGTTTTCCCCGGGTTGACTCCCAGACCGCACTTTTTTGCCCAAGTGCTAACTTTGCTTAGAGCATTCTCCATGATTTCACTAATCACGGAGGGAAACATTCCTGACACCAATATTACCATATCGTCCGCATACCCGACTACTTTGATTCCTACTCTGTCTAAACTTATGAGGATTTTGTTCATTACTAGGAGCCAGAGTAGGGGTGAGATGACTCCTCCTTGAGGTGTTCCCCTCCTGGCATATTTGGTTATATTGGTATTTCCTAAAGCTGCTTGAATGATTCTAGTGCTGAGCATGGAAACAATCCATTGACTTAGATGGATTGCTATTCCCAGCTCCCTCAGGGACTCTAGAATTGCTTCAGTGTGTACATTGTTGAATGCTCCTTCTATGTCTAGGAAGGTAGCCAAGGTGTATTCTTTGTAGTGTAGGGATTTTTCTATCGTACGCACTACCTCGTGAAGAGCTGTTTCTGTAGATCTTCCCTTGAGGTAGGCGTGTTGAGATTTGGAGAGGAGTTACATGGCTGCTATGAAGTGTTGGTAGCAGAGCGGGCCCATGCCGGTTTCAATGATGGCGAGGAATGAGCAGCTCTATAGAACTACGGACGGCTCATGTTGACAATGAGCAGGAGCTACAAGTTATCTACGAAGGGAGGTTATGAGGAGTTCCATGCCGGTAACAACGTTCAGGCGGAATTAATTGACATCCAAAATGAGTAGCTCTGTAGAATCACGGACTTGTTATGTTATACAAGGAGCAGGGCCTAGAAGTCATCCACAAAAAGTAGGAACGAGCAGCTCCATGCCCTACGAAGTGTTGGTAGCGACCCCATGCCGGTTGCAACGAACACGATGAAAAAGATGGCATCTAAAACGAGCAGTTCTGTGGAATCACGGGCTAGCCGTATTGTACAAAAAGCAGGCCCTACAAGTCCTCTAGGTACGATGAATTCCACGCCGACTGGACACAATGAGAACGAGGATCTAAATGGCAAGCGAAACGAGTAGCTCTGTAGAATTACGGGATAACTAAAAACAACAACGAACTGGAACCAAAACAAAGCTAAGAGGTCAACGACTCAATGCCCAATGAAGCAATGAATGTCGAGTCTTGAGCCCCTTTTAAATTTCAAAGATCCTCCTCCGATATGAAATGCAATTAAATTTAAGAAACTTATGTGCAAGTTTCATCTGGCTTTCCATGATATACCTCATCAAGGAGCGCTTCATTTTACATTTATGCAGACAATACAAACTGAGGAGAGCTACGTGGGGATTATGAAAAGCGGGTTCGTTTATTTGTTTGCTCTCCTCGGGGAAGTTCATTAGTATATTGCAAAGAGAGACAGAGATTGGCAACTAGCAAATGGAAATTTTTATTTATTTTTTTTTCGTGTGTTCTGCAAACAATTTCAGCGGCAGCAATTCCCATATGCTCCTTGGTGGAAAAAGATACGAACACGCGCAATAGAAGTTTAATAATTTATTTAGCTTGGAAGTAATTTCGTCTTCGTAGGCAACTATGGGGTGGCAAGGCTATAGCCAGTAGCTAGTAGCAGGATACAAACAGAGGCTCTGGCCGAATTGTTTTTATGGACGCTATGGATGCAGCAAAAAAAAAAAACATGAAAATTTAATTTCTCTCAAGCAACGATATGAAAGGGATTTATTTTTATTTCTGGGAGTGCGTTTGATGTGTTTTTTTTTGTGATATTTTTTGGTTTCAATAAAAGCCATCTGGAGCGTGAACATTTATGTTGTTAAGAATATGTAACACGTTTTGCTAATTGAAATTGGGTAACGCTGACCTAATAGCCACAGTCATGCAAAATCAATTGAAACTCCATGAGACCATGACAGATATGGGCGGGATTTTAGAGAACCTAAAAGTAGATGGTGTTTTTTTTGAGAAATTTTTTCTGTGTGACAATACATAAAACATAACGTCTGGACCTTGAGGCTGGTTTCGGAGAAAGTGTGCGGATTCAAGCTGATATTAGCCCGGTCGACCTAAGGAGCTTGTGTAATAAAATATCAGAGAGCGAGCCAACGTACGATGAATGTTTGATGGAAGCACAATCCTCACAACATAGGACGATTTATGCTGAGCTCAATTTTAATCTTCAAGAAAATACGTACTTCCTAAATCGATTTCTCCAGGAGATGATAGGTTTAATATTTAAAGGAAGAGGTGAAATCTTCGTCTCCCATAATGACGGTGAGGCTATGATCAGGATAAACGGGATCATAACCCTTCCACTTAACTGCATCCCTACTGTTTCGCCTGTGGGGTTCGACGAAATGAGAATTAAAATAATTCTGCTAAACTATTTATTAAATATCGATAAACAACCAAAGCCCCATTTTCAGGATGAGCTTGTGACTTCAGTGGCACAGTGCTTGAGTGACGCTGGTCTAGGTTCGAATCCCAGTGGAGGGTTTTTCTGAAATAATGAATAGAAAAAAACAGACTAGCATAACAGAAAGAAGGAGTCTGATGATCGCTTGTGGCGAACCGTGAAACAGCGCTGTAACTCCAGCCGTCCACTTCACGTGGTAGCAATAATTGTAAGATATGGTTGTTCATTCAAAACAACTAAAGCTAAACAACATTAGGTGCGCTTTTTTACTCAAACGTATATAAACTTATTCACATTTGCATGTCATTATTTTTACTTTGTTTTAATGGTGGTTTATTAGATAGAAGATCTTATCTGCCGTGCTGTGTGAACGCCTGAAGCCTTTCGTCAACAACCTGTTTGTCCCCTATCAGTGTGGCTTCAGGCCAGGAAAGTTAACCATCGACCAAATATCCCTGCCAAACTCGTCCGTTTGTGCAGGATGACGATAGAGAATGCACGCTGCTCCATTAAGGTCGGCAAAGAACTCACCGAGACCTTCGATGTCAAAAAATGATTTAGACAAGCCGATGCCCTGTGACTTCCTCAACATCGTTCTTGAAAGAATAGTGCAAAACTCAAATGCTAACACCAGAGGCACTATCTTTCAAAAGTCCGTCAGTCTACTCGCCTACGCCGACGATATCGATGTCGAATCGGCAGAACGCAGCGGGATGTGTCTGGCGCGTTCGTGAGTATTGAGATGGAGGCGGCGAAAATGGATTTGGCGATCAATGAGGGCAAGACAAAGTATATGCCGTCATCAAGAAAGGACACCCAACACCAACGTCTCGGACAGAATGTCAGTATAGACAGATATAACTTTGAGGTGGTTCAGGACTTTGTCTACCTAGGCTCCGCGATGAACTCAGTCAATGACACAAGCGCTGATATTAAACGAAGAATAACTCTTGCCAATCGCTGTTTCTTTGGGCTAAGAAAGCAATTGAGTAGCAAAGCCCTCTCTCGAACAACTAAAGACCTTAATAATCCCAGTCCTTCTCTATGGTGCAGAGGCATGGACTCTATCAAAAGCGGGTGAGGTCACTCTTGGTTGTTTTGAAAGAAAAATCCTTCGAGTAATTTTTGGTCCCGTCTGCATAGAGGGTGAATGGAGGAGGAGATACAACGACGAACTGTATGGGCTGTACAGCGACATCGACTTAGCCAGAAGAGTGAATGGACGTGAATGCTTCGGCCCGGAAGATCTTGGAATCAACACCCGAGGGACGGTGCAGTAGAGGAAGACCGCGACTCAGGTGGCGCACGCAAGTAAGTGGTAGGGGACCTTAACCAGCTGGCCTAAGATCGTTCTGGCTCGAGACGCTTGTTGGTTGAGGCCCAGGTCCACCCCGGACTGTAGCGCCACCTTAAGGAAGGTGGTTTATTAGATCATGATAGTTTGGTAAAATATGTTAATTAAATTGTATGTTTATTTATGCATGGCTTAGTCTGCCGTGAATTGACAGCAAATTTAATTATAAAAGGAAAAAAAGTAGCTCAACTTGTTCATATTTATAAATTTAAAAATATTTTTTGTTTATTGTTTTTCTATTTGATAAGGCAGTGTGACAATACGAGGCAAGTATACTTCGAGTGAGGTTACCATCAAGATTGCAAGGGAGCAACGGTGCGGTAGAAGAGTATTCGCTTAGTGATTAGAAGGTCGTGCGTAGAACTTGATATCATTAAGCAACTTAGCCAACACCCGTCGAGAAAAACCACACAACTGCAGCAAAACACTTCTTTCCTATCTCTCTATTCTGTCTAAGGTAAGTAGCACCGAAAACCATACAATGAAATATGCCATTGTTCTGTGCTGCTTGCTGTTCACAAATGCTTGCGCTGTATTCATAGCACAATAAGGGTACTGTTACATTTACGGAAAAACCCTATTAGCGTAAGCAAATTATACAAAGAAAAACAAATTCTTTAATTAACAGTGAGTCGACGCCAAATTGATTTCGACTTATTTCTTTTAAGATAGGCCAGTATCCAAGCAAATGCGCTACGTCCGAACTTGTTCTATTCACTAGGAAATATAAAATTCCACACATTGACCCACCCTCAATCAGGGGCACAAGCTTAGTTTCCACTGACGAAGCTAAATACTTGGGTCTCATTCTGGATAAAAAGCCTAGCTGGAAACCTGACATACGAAGAAAGAGTTCGGAAAGCGACGGTAGCACTCTTGTCTTGCAAAAAAGCCATCGGTAATAAATGGGGCCTTCAACCCCGCATTACCAACTGGCTATACATCTCAGTAATAAAACTGATACTTATGTACGGGTTGGTTGTTTGGTGGACTTTTTTTTTATAATTTGCGTGCGCTAAAGGGATTTCTTTTTTCTGTGACACAGTACCCTTATAGTGGAAACCACAGCGCATGCATTTTGTTTGTTGCTGTAAGTAGCTCCCAGCAAATGATTCATTGCCTATTTTTGGGTGCTACTTACTGTATGAAAGAATAGAAGGATAGGAAAGAAGTTTGGTGCGATGGGATTTTTTTCTCCACAGGTGGCGCCTAAATTGCTTTAGGGAGATCTGTTTTTGTTGTGTGTATTCAATTTATAAAAATCATGGTCGGGATTCGAACGCACGACCTGCCAATACACTTAGTGGATACACTACCATCGCACCATTGCCACCGGACTGCCTTAGACAAAGCGATACATCGCGATAAGCAAAGTCCAACGCTCAGCGTGTCCCTGCATGAGTGGTGCACTGCACAATACTCACTCTGCTGCAATGGACATTCTGCTTCACCTGACACCCCTCGACATCTTCGGTAAGCAAGTAGCTGCTTCTGTGGCTGTCCGCCTTAAAACAACGTTCCAGTGATCCGAGAATGAAATCGGCCATGCCCCTATTATAAAAAAAAAATACTTTTTACCTCTAGATCTTCACATAACACACATCATATCACATAGCGCGACCAAACTGGAGAACCTGGGTCTTGGACTGCGAAGCCTTTTGGCCATAGTAACATAATGAACTCTCTACCGGCAGAACTCATACAACAGACTACGAGTATATCATTCCCAAAACGTCTTTCACAGAGCGATTCGACGTACAGAACAAGATCATAAAAGCAAAAGAGACAAGTGAATAAGGTTTTAGCCCTTACAATCTACATCCATGACCGATCGACTGTTCAAAAGTCGTCAGATGTTTTTTTCTGCATTCCACAGATCTGTCCAATTTCTCTATCTCTATCTCTCTGTCACCTTCTTCTTTAATTTCAGTGAGGCTAGGATCGGAATTGAATGAATAATGGCATACCTATCGACGGTTCGACCACAATGAACATCGACAAGCTTCCCGGTTTCGGATTACTTTATAACTGAGGCCAATCCAATGCTGGTGGTGATGCATTTGTTTCATTTTAGGCCTGCTTTTTTGAACGTATTCGATACCCATTATAGATTATTGTTTATTCCTTCTTTTACGACACCGATGATCTCCAGTCGTGTCAATCCACGGATTTGGATGCACACTTTCGGGACCGTGTCAACATGGTCAATGTCTCGCTAGGCTCACATGAATGGTTAAACTGCCTAGACGAGACTGCTTCCCTTAGTCGCCTTTTACGACAAGCGCTGTTTTTTTTTTAAGGGGGCTGCAGTGATTTTCTTAGCCCGTCCCTGCACGGGCTTACCTCTCTTTCCTTTTGAACCATGAAGATCGTTGAGCGGATAGTAGACGGCCGCTTTCGGCTATCGCAAATGAATCAACCACAGCTGCAAAAGAAAGTATAAGGATCATGATGGAAAATCATCGTGGTCTCAAGGATTTGCATACGGTGGTGTTGGTTGATTTTGAAAAAATCTTTCACAGACAGCCAAGAGATCTGTTATGGATGGCGCTAAGAAAGGGAGGTGTTCCAGAAACCTGCTAACAGATGATCATAGGCATGTATGAAGAATCAAGGACTGGTGGAGTGACCCCGGAGTTCCCAATAAAAATGAGTCTACACCACTGAAGCGTCCTAGGTCCCTTGATATTTATTAGAGTTCAGGATTGTATGCTTCAAGAACGGTCAAGTGACGGACTCAATTATTCGTTGCTGACAATAGAGATACCATAACGAGGATAAGACGAGCCTGCAGCGACCGCTTTGTGTATGGGTGGATGTTTCGGAGGAAAATAGGTATCGTATTAGTCAGAAAAATTACAGAATACCTCTTCTGATTCACTCCAATATATTCCGGACATATATATGATGGGAAAAGTGATGTCCAAGTGCGAACAAATCTGGGATCTACTCGTATGATAAACAGCAAAGCCAACCTGACATCAATCATCGCGTAAGCGTACGGTGGATGAAGTGCCTGCGGAAACTTGTTCAGGTCAAAGTGACGAAACCCCATAGAGGGACCAGTAGGGATGCAGTGAAAGGGGAGGGTTAGGATCCCTCTAGGCGGGATCATAAACTCATCTTTGAAGAACAAGAGGTATAGTTTCAACGTGAAAAATGTCCATGAAAACTATCGATTTCAAACCAACGAAGAACTTCGAAATTTCTTCTGCTGCACTTCTGGGTAAAAAAAGAAGCAAAGAGAATACATGACCAAAGCATTCACCCTGTCAACCGATTTTCCCACCACTTGCAACAGTGCTGATGACATCAACATCAACCAAAATGTAAACTGCCACATCCAACCGTCCATAAAAAAAAAAAATTATTTCGTATATGCATATTTTTCCATTTTCGCTCGCTGTTTAATGACTCGCAGCATTATTGATATGATGGAAATGAGGATTTCATTTTTATGACACGCTCCGATGATTAACAGAGTGGCAACGTCCCGCGAACATCAAACAAAGAGACTTGTAGTGGCTCACAGAGACGCTACTCTATACACTCCCATTCTGCAACGGTTGCGTTGTGCCGCGCTCCGCCTTCTCCAGACTCATCAAAAAGAAGACCAAATCTGAACAGAGCCAAACGTCATGTGAAATGCTTGACTTGTTTTGATTCAACACTGTTCGGTTGGGTCTTCCAGTCTCTTGATTGATTCAAAAATAGCCCTTCTTTCCGGTTTCGTTTGTCAGTTCAGTTCAAATGGTGACTGCCAGCCAGTGCCATGCCAATGCCAAAGCAAGGAGCGAGCACTTTCTCAAGCGCAAAACTCATTTATTACTCGTTTACTCGTCCGAAAAGTTTAATTCCATTAAAGAAACTGACAAGAGGTGGAGGACGACATGTCAGAACCTTTGATGGGATTTTATTTATTTCACTTTTTTTCTTTTCCGTTTGCACTTTATCACGTGAGCACAAAACAAAACAAAAAATAAATACTCAGAACCACCTTTGTAATGCGGTGCAGAACGGAGAAGTTGTGGAGGATGTTAAAAACGGGTGCGACCACCCGCTGAAATAAATCTCCTGGACAAAGCGCCGTACATTGTCCATCCACATCGCCCTTGATGCGTGTAGCAAGTTAGACTGTGGCGCGTCTGGTAGCGGACACGCATACATCAAACTAACGAGCATAAACAAACCGATTACAGGATAAAGTATTGTTTTACTTTTTCTCGTCGGAGGTCTTAATGCGTTGCAATTAGTCAAAATGTATTGGGCAGGTTTGAGTAGAAGGGCGTAGACGTATTTTGTAGTTACAGTCCTACTTTGATTTTCACTATCTTCTCAGCAGACTGACAATTTGAGTGCAGTGTAAAGTTTAATGAGATCGAATTGGATGGCAAGCTGCAGCGCCGAAATTCGGCAAAGAAAATGGTTCGGGCAACAATTGCTGGCTGGCTTCCACATGCTGCCCCCCTGCAACCCCCCTGCAACCCCCCTGCTTGGGGTCACTGTTTGATTTGGAGTAGGTGCGAGGAGCGGTTTTGAAACTTTGACTTTATGTCACCATGATAAGCTTAAGATTTTGCTTAAAGAGTGTAATAACTGACTGCACTTTACAGTTTTTTGTCTATTTCTAAATATCGGATGTTAGTTCCCTCTTCTTATTTTTGAATGTGTACTAAGTTCCCATAAAAAAATGGACTTAGTTCCCACTTTACATGGGAACTAAGTCCACTTCGCGAAAGTGGTTTTATTTCCCACTAAGTGGAAACTAAGTCCCTCAGTGGACAGTGGACAGGTGTGCCTCAGGGTTCTGTTCTTGGTCCAATATTGTTCTTAATCTATATAAATTCCCTATTTAGTCAACCATTTGTAGGGAAAGTAACAGCTTTTGCAGACGATCTTGGCAGTCTGTTAATCCTTTAAGCTTAAGGGCCCATATAAATCAAGATGTTCACTGTTACTGTCCACAAGCTAGTTGTCAGTAACAAAACTAAATTAATGAACTTCAGTTCTAGTATGCAAGACTTCCCTGACTATGAAATCTTTTTTCACGAATTAAATTGTAATAGATCCGTCATGTCTAATTGTGCCTGCACTGTGGCACCTGTAAGGACGTCGTCGAATGACGAAATATCCTGTGGGACTAAGTGTTTTAAAATTGAACAGGTAAAACAGTTTAAATATTTGGGTGTTACTTTTGGGCAAAATATGAGTTGGTCTGAACATACGAGTATTTCAAACTTGAAACAATATTTTCGCTCTACTGTCCGTAGCTTTTATCGTCTTAGGAAATACTGTAATAATAAGACACTAAAAACTGTTTATTTTGGAATATTTCAATCAAAATTACAGTATGGTATTAGTTGCTGGGGGGGTGCCTACCAAACAAGGCTTCAGCCCTTGATTGTTTTGCAAAAGTGCGCTATCAGGATAGTTTGTGGGGCAAATCGCTTAGCTCGATCTATGGTTTTATTCAGAACATTGAAAATTCTACCGCTAAAACACTTGTATTACTTTAAAGTTTCAAAAAAAAATTTATGAGAGGTGGCTACATGCAAAGTCCAATTTCTAACACCTGCACTTTGCGTAGTAATTCAAGTAATTTTGTAGTTTTGCCGACTTTTCGCACCGTTATGTTCAAAAACTTCTACTCCATTGTATCCCGTAAACTGTTTAAAAGTTTTCCTATGAATATTCGTGTAATTAGATCTTTACCCGAATTTATAAATAAAGTTAAAATTTGGCTTCTTAGTTTCGATCATGAGGAAATTAAAGTTTTATTGCGCTATGTTATTTGATTTGTTTAACTTCTCCTCATTTATTTTCTTATTTTTGAATTTATGACCCTTCACCCCACTTCTAGTTGTTATTTTTCATGAAGTGACATTACAACTATTTTTGTTTTCAAATAAAAATGTCACTAATTATTTTTTTAAATATAACTTTGTTAGATTAAGTATATACTATGTAACAATTGTTGAATTAAAAAAATATTGAAATAAAATAAATAAAAATAAAAAAAATAAGTCTTCTATCGATAAAATCCAATGCCGTTGGACTTGATGAAATGCACCCAACTTTCCTCAAATTAACATTACCAATTGTTTTACCATACATAACTCATATTTATACCCTATTCTAGGGGTATATTAATTTTGACGCATAGTTTGTAACATACCTTAATATTGCCCGTAGACCCCTAAAAGTTACTATATTTATGATCAGCATCGATAGTAATGTCGATCTAACCATGTCCGTCCGTCCGTCTGTCCGTTCGTCGGCAAAAATTAGGCCTTTAAACTGGTCCTAGAGAGCTGAAATTTTAACCATATACTCTCTAGGGTCCCGAAATAATCAAGTTTACGAATTTTTGAAATCCGCCCACAGACACGCCCACAAACTCAAAAAAACTTGGAAAATTTTTTTTTTGGAAAAAATCGAATTTTGAGCTAGAAAGCTGAAATTTTTTATATATGATCTATGACTCCTAAAACTGCTCGGGATATTTTTTTTTCAAAATCCGCCCACTGACACGCCCACAAATAAATAAAACAATTTTTTTGAAAATCTAAAGTTTGAGCTAGGGAGCTGAAATTTATAATATATACTCTCTATGAGCCCTTTATGCTCATGTGTAAATATTTTCAAAATTCGCCCACTGGCACGCCCACAATTATTTTTTTTGTTTTTTTTTTGAAAATTCAAAGTGAGCCAGGGAGCTGAAATTTATAATATATACTCTCTAGGGGCCCTTTATGCTCATGTGTTAATTTTTTTTTAAATTCGCCTACTGACAACGCCCACAATTAAATAAAACAATTTTATTGAAACACCCAAGTTTGAGCTAGGGAGCGTTTTTTTTTTGATAAAATCCTTTAAATGTTATATAACAAAATATGTAGAGCGTTCTTAACAATTCAACCATACTTAGCCTTTTGTCACGCCCACTTATGAGGGATAGGAATAAGAATAGGGTATCCAACAGTTCGCCCAAGCGGACTGTAGCCCGTCCCTATGTTTTTAACTCTATTTTAACAACAACAGGTGTATATCCGGCACAGTGGAAAAAAGCCAAAGTACTACCCGTCCCAAAAAGTTCCAAAGGTGATGAATTTAGGCCCATTGCGATCTTACCTTTCTTATCTAAAGTCTTTAAAAGAATTATGCAAAATCAAATGACCGTATATCTCGGTCGTATAAATTTGTTGACTTCTAAGCAATCTGGTTTTCGAAAAGGTCATAGTTGTATGGCAGCGCTGTTAAGCGTTACCGAAGATCTGCGACAAGCCATTGATAAAAGTTACATTCATTTTATAACGCTTTTAGACTTTTCAAAGGCTTTCGACATGGTTGACCACTCCATTTTATGTATGTAGAAAACTTCTCCGACACTTCAACTTTTCATCCTGTGCTGTAAAGATTATGTACTCCTACCTCACAGATCAAATGCAGGCAGTTGAGTCAAACAACAAATTGTCAGATCTCCTACCACAACCCTACGTGGGGTCCCACAAGGTTCAATTCTTGGCCCACTTTTGTTCTCGCTCTATCTAAACGAATTGCCATCTATCCCTAAATATTGTTCAATTCAAATGTATGCCGATGATGCGCAAATTTATTTAAGTTGTCCACTCGGTCTTATTGAGCACGGAGTAAGCTGCATTAACGAAGATCTCGCAGACATTGCATGCTGGTCTCGGCAGAATGGGTTATTACTAAACCCTGAGAAGTCTATGTGTCTTGTTATATCCAAAAAAAAATTGTCAACCTCTCGTACTTTCCTCCTGTAAGCTTGAATAACACTTCTGTAAAATATGTCGAAACCGCAAAAAACCTCGGCATGGTGTTTAACCGCAGATTAACCTGGAACAACCATATAAATACAGTTGAGGGTAAAACACACGGTATTCTTCGTACTTTGTGGGTCACACAATCCTTCACCCCTTTTAGAATACGTATGCTATTGGCGAAAACGCTGGTCGTACCCACAATGGCCTACGGTTGCGAAATATATGCCAATTGTGACTCTGTGAGCAAACGAAGACTTAACGTTGCATTTAATAGTCTAATACGCTATATTTTCGGCCTAGGTCAATACGCGAGTGTGTCTTCTTTCTCTAAACAGCTTCTCAACATGTCTTTTGAAAATTTTCTTAAGTTCCGTACCCTAACGATGCTCTCAAACATTCTGCTTAATCGTCAACCCCAACAACTTCATGAAATCATTAGAATGGCAACTTCGCAAAGGTCAAGAATGCTTACCCATTCACACCATGCCTCCCTTACATCACATCGTCAGTTTTTTGTATATTCCACCCTCTTATGGAACTCTATGCCGCGTCACATAAGAGAAATCGAAGATGCTGCGAGTTTTAAAAACAAAATTAGGCTTTATTTCTTCCAATAGGTATTCTTTTTCTCTTTTCTCTTGTTTTCTTTTTTTTACTATTTTCTACTTTCTCCTTTTTCTTTTCTTCTCAGTTTATATCCTTATCCTTCTATATTGATTGTGATTAGCAATCTTTGTCAAATATCTTTAAAAATGAAATTGTTTTACTCTAGCTTTCTCCTTTTTTTCAAATTGTAACTTAGCACTAGATTGTAAGACAATACAGTAGACGTCCAGTATAACGAATGATATAATGTTTGAGGTCGTTCGCTAAAACGAATGTGTTCGTTATATCGAACGTTTTTTTTTTTACTTTTTGATACATATTAGGTTTATTGAAAAATTAGTGTATATTTTATATACATATGTACATCCTCTTTTAATTTAAAATTTAATTACACATGCAAAAAAAATCGCTGATGTAACTCTGCTTCACTTCAACTTGAGACTTTAAGTTTAATGCTTTTCTTGAAGCCTCCGTAGCATAAACATATCAGACATATCAAGATCCACCTGTTTGGCCCAAGTAAGCACATTTGCTAACGAGGTGACAGCTTCAGCATGCTTAACTGGAGCTTCGATAATGTTGGTTTCATCACCAAGCTCATCCTCACTTGTTGAGCTTATTTCAACAGCGTCCTGAATTTGTTTCAGCATTATTCCAAGTGTGTAGAGAAATTTCCTGAAGTTTAAGAACTTTATTACAACCGTCAGAGATTTGGACCTTTTCTTTTAATGCAAGTCGCTTACGTTGAGTTTTGGAATTCTCATTAGAAGTAAAACAAACAAGAAACACCAAAGAAATTAAAATCAACCGCACGAGACTGGCACGCTTTCTTAAATGAAAACATAGGGACGGGCTACAGTCCACTTGGGCGAACTGTTGGATACCCTATTCTTATTCCTATCCCTCATAAGTGGGCGTGACAAAAGTCTAAGTATGGTTAAATTGTTAAGAACGCTCTACATATTTTGTTATATAACATTTAAAGGATTTTATCAAAAAAAAACGCTCCCTAGCTCAAACTTGGGTGCTTCAATAAAATTGTTTTATTTAATTGTGGGCGTGTCAGTAGGCGGATTTAAAAAAAAATTAACACATGAGCATAAAGGGCCCCTAGAGAGTATATATTATAAATTTCAGCTCCCTAGCTCAAACTTTGGATTTTCAAAAAAATTGTTTTATTTATTTGTGGGCGTGTCAGTGGGCGGATTTTGAAAATATATATACATGAGCTTAAAGGGCCCCTAGAGAGTATATATTATAAATTTCAGCTCCCTAGCTCAAACTTTGGATTTTCAAAAAAATTGTTTTATTTATTTGTGGGCGTGGCAGTATGCGGATTTTGAAAATTTTATATCCCAAGCAGTTTTAGGAGTCATAGATCATATATAAAAAATTTCAGCTTCCTAGCTCAAAATTCGATTTTTTCCAAAATTTTGTTTTTTTGAGTTTGTGGGCGTGTCTGTGGGCGGATTTCAAAAATTCGTAAACTTGATTATTTCGGGACCCTAGAGAGTATATGGTTAAAATTTCAGCTCTCTAGGTCCAGTTTAAAGGCCTAATTTTTGCCGACGGACGGACGGACGGACGGACGGACATGGTTAGATCGACATTACTATCGATGCTGATCATAAATATAGTAACTTTTAGGGGTCTACGGGCAATATTAAGGTATGTTACAAACTATGCGTCAAAATTAATATACCCCTAGAATAGGGTATAAAAAAGATACAATTAACTGCTAGAATACGATCAAAACAGGACGAAACATGTTCAAATTTATGTATGGATATTAGATACATATCCGCATTGTTTCGGACCAAGATAAACAATACGGACTGCGTGGAACAAAAATAGACGTGAAAATAATGAGCAGTTGTAAAAACGTTCGTTATATCGGATAGCAAATTTGTGCCGACGTTCGCTATATAGTGATGTCAATGTAAAATTAGTAAGCGTTCGTTATATCGAAAATTCGCAATATCGGCATTCGTTATACTGGCCGTCCAATACGTCTTAATGTGCATAAGAATTTAATGAATAAATACATAAATAAACATAGGGACGGGCTACAGTCCGCTTCGGCGAACTGTTGGATACCCTATTCTTATTCCTATCCCTCATAAGTGGGCGTGACAAAAGTCTAAGTATGGTTAAATTGTTAAGAACGCTCTACATATTTTGTTATATAACATTTAAAGGATTTTATCAAAAAAAAAAACGCTCCCTAGCTCAAACTTGGGTGTTTCAATAAAATTGTTTTATTTAATTGTGGGCGTTGTCAGTAGGCGAATTTAAAAAAAAATTAACACATGAGCATAAAGGGCCCCTAGAGAGTATATATTATAAATTTCAGCTCCCTAGCTCAAACTTTGGATTTTCAAAAAAATTGTTTTATTTATTTGTGGGCGTGTCAGTGGGCGGATTTTGAAAATATATATACATGAGCTTAAAGGGCCCCTAGAGAGTATATATTATAAATTTCAGCTCCCTAGCTCAAACTTTGGATTTTCAAAAAAATTGTTTTATTTATTTGTGGGCGTGTCAGTGGGCGGATTTTGAAAATATTTATACATGAGCTTAAAGGGCCCTTAGAGAGTATATATTAAAAATTTCAGCTCCCTAGCTCAAATTTTGGTTTTTCAATAAAATTGTTTTATTTTTTTGTGGGCGTGGCAGTGGGCGGATTTTGAAAATTTTATATCCCGAGCAGTTTTAGGAGTCATAGATCATATATAAAAAATTTCAGCTTCCTAGCTCAAAATTCGATTTTTTCCAAAATTTTGATTTTTTGAGTTTGTGGGCGTGTCTGTGGGCGGATTTCAAAAATTCGTAAACTTGATTATTTCGGGACCCTAGAGAGTATATGGTTAAAATTTCAGCTCTTTAGGTCCAGTTTAAAGGCCTAATTTTTGCCGACGGACGGACGGACGGACGGACGGACGGACGGACATGGCTAGATCGACATTACTATCGATGCTGATCATAAATATAGTAACTTTTAGGGGTCTACGGGCAATATTAAGGTATGTTACAAACTATGCGTCAAAATTAATATACCCCTAGAATAGGGTATAAAAATAAAATAGAGTCAAGAAGTGCGACGACTTTAGTGTTGCGAAAATCGAGGAGTTGCGCGAATCGAGGGTTGCATTAAACGAGTTCGTACTGTATATGCTGGCAACGAGAAAGGACTATCAACATCGGCGACTTGGACAAAACGTCACGATGGACAGATACAACTTTGAAGTAATTAAAGAGTTTGTCTACCTGCGCTCCACCATCACTTCGCAAAATGACATCGCCGCAGAGATCAAGCGAAGAATCACTCTTGCCAATCGCTGTTTCTTCGGGCTAAGAAGCCATCTAAGAAGTAAAGCCTTCTCTCATAGAACCAAGGATATATTATATAAGACCTTAATCATGCCGGTCCTGCTGTATGGTGCAGAAGCATGGACCCTGTCAAAAGCGGATGAAAACCTTCTGGGATGCTTTGAAAGAAAGATTCTTCGAGTGACAGTTTGTGACAATGGAGTGTGGAGAAGAAGATTCAACGACGAACCATACGGGCTGTACAGCGGCACTGACCTGGTCAAAAAGCTAAAAATACAACGGCTGAGATGGCGACGAGTCTTCGAATCCACCCCTTAGGGTCAACGCAGCAGAGGAAACATTAAGCTTCGTTAGTTTTTAGATCGTGGACGTTTAGATTAAAGGTCCATAGTTGACTTTGATAGAAACTGGTAGAGTTTCATAAGAACGGGGTTGGGAAGCATTGCTGCAAATCGAAAGCAAACACCTTCATATCTCTAGTCTAGAGGCCATGGGTTCGTTTTGTCATCTCTCTTCGCTGCATTAGGTGGAGCGCAAATGTACAATTGGAGAACGACCTCAACCAACTTGGTGTGCGTAACTGGAGGCAGCTAGCGAGGGACCGAGCTGGTTGGAGGGGCTTGTTGGTTGAGGCCGTGGTCCACCCCGGACTGTAAACGCCACTAAAAGTAAATGTTTTAAAGACAGCTATAGTCTATGTTGTACTTGGATGAACTTTACGTCCAGAATGTGACCAAAAATATTCCCCTTAGAAAAAGAGACTAAGTTTCAATTGCCCACCCCTCCCGCTCCATATCACAAAAAGTCTTCCACGTTTCAGGAAGAAATATAAGCCTCACAATATCCCGAAAACATTGCCATTAAGCAAACATTTAACTTGATGGAACGTAAAATATTGATAAGAATCAACCATCATTTTCTTGTTCTTTGCGTGAACGTCGTACGAGTGTCATCTCAAATAAATGATTATAATAATTTTTTTCGAATCAACTATCGAGCATCTTTGAGGAGGCTGTGCGCACATCTACCTGTACAGCGTGCCTGTATCTCATCATCAGGAAAAACATGAATATCCACTTCCTTGCGAAATGAATTATTAAACTCGTATTGATATTCGAACAATCGGTTTGGGGGGCAAAGCAAACGCCAAATGGGGAGCTCTCCGCACGCCGAAGGATGTTCCATCTGCCGCGGAAAACTCTTATAACAGATCAATAATGCTTTGACAGAGAAAATTCGGGCGAGAATAAAGGAAAACTTTCAATCGTTGTGCCGAATCGAGAAACTTTTCCATCAAATAAACAATTGCTTCTCGTAAGTTACTGACACCATTCCATGCATCAAAGAATACTTCGATATCAGCAGGGCGGTAAGCGTAAATACGGGCACTTCACTTTTACAATATAAAGGATAATTGACATGTTGAGAGCACTTTTGTGTCTCTGCCGGAATACTTCATAGCCCCATCAACCCCGCTCTCGGCGAAATTAAATATTAAATTTAAGAAAGGTGAAGTACATTTGAAATGTACACCGCGCCTCTCTTGAAGTAGACAGACTGACAAGACAGGTCCGCCGACGTTGAATGGAGTTGAGGGGGCAGGAATCAATTGGTTGTTAAGGAGTAAATTGAATTGTCAACTGACAACCGAGAGTAATACAATACATTCATTCAGTGTTGAGTGTAGGCCTCCTGGAATGAAATATTAAGCATGCTTCTGAATATCAATTCCGAAATATTCATAATTTATATAGACATACAAGACTTGCAACAACAAAATGCGAATAAAAAAATAATATTGATTCGAATTTGCGCGGCAGTCAATCTAGGGCTAGAGAGCCAGGAATAATGAAAGTCGGGAGCAAATCGGGATTACGAATTAAATGGATTTAGGTAGAAAGATTGTGTTTGTTTACGGTAAGGATCGAGGGTTTTTTCTTAAAATAACTCCTGAGGGGACACTAATAGAACGTTGAACGGTGCCAGATATGGGAGAAACCTGTTTTGACTAAGGGCAACTGCATTGACGAATGGGCGACAAGAAAGGATCATATAATATTTGGCAAGCAAATGCAAGACAAAGGTCAGAAATTCGAAAAGGAGCAGAACTACGTGGACAGAAGTGACTCGAGATCCTTAGTCGGTGTCGTCAATGATTTTCGTCCTCTCAGCGAGCATCTTCAAATTATCAACTTTCGAAGCTTAATAACCGCCCTATTACCAATAGCGAATCGAAAGTTCGACTCGAATTAAATAAACATCTAAAAGTAGGCAATATGTTTAACAATAACAGCTAAGAAAGGTTGTCTCATATAATAAAAAAAGGTATTCAGTTGTTTCAAAGTTGAGTTGTATAAGATACATTTCAGTTGATTTGTAATTATTAAAAGTGTTGCCTAATTTTGAATGTTAATTTAATTCGAGTCGAACGTTCGACTCGCTAACCGTAAGCCTATCTAACGCCCCTATTACGGTTAGCGAATCGAACGTTCGACTCGATAACCGTAAGCCTATCTAACGCCCCTATTACGGTTAGCGAATGGAACGTTCGACTTGAATTGAATTAACATCTAAAAGTAGGCAATACGTTTAACAATAACAACTGAGAAAGGTTGTGTCATATAATTATAACATGAAAAATGTATTCAGTTGTTTCAAAGTTGACTTGTATAAGATATATTTCAGTTGATTTGCAAATGTTAAAAGTGTTGCTTTCTTTTAGATGTTGATTCAATTCGAGTCGAACGTTCGATTCGCTAACCATAATAGGGGTATAAATGATGTCTGGGTGACGAATGAAACAGTATTGTGACTTTAAGACTTCTGCACACACAAAGATGGCTCTATGTACTTCCTACATTGGGATGATGGTAACGGAATAAGGCTCGCCATATCACTCACTGACAGCTTTAGTTATCCTGGTCCGAGTCGCAATCGCTAGGAATAGGCGAAAGGGCCGCTTTGCTCAGATATTTTGAATCGTCAGATCTTTTCCTTCTTTAGTGACGAGTTTATGTTCTGGACGAGAGCCTTTTTGATGGGGTTCCTTGGAACTCTCCTTTGAACCAGTCGCGCTCCATTATCTCTAGGATAGGTTCTTTGATGTGGAGTCTTCCTCGGATCTGTAATACCTTCATATTCAATCAAACTACCCAGACACAACATAGCCAAACTTGGTCAAAGTTAAATGGTGGCAGCAAATCGTTTTTTCTTCTTTCAGGATATAAGTTAAGTATCAAATACGTCAAGTCGAAGGAAAACGGTGCAGACTTCCTTTCCCGTCTTCCGTTAAAGGGAAATGAGGGGGCCAAAAGTGAAACATTTACAGATGTACACTTGAACGTAACGTACGTAACGTGTTGCTCACAAATTCCTATTGATGATAGTAGAATCCCTGAAGAATCATCTAAGGACAAACTTATTGAACAAGTAAAAAGGTCCATCGAACAGGGATGGCCAAACAAGGTAAATAAGGAAATAAAACCCTACTTTGAAAAAAGGCATGAACTGTCGTTAGAAAGCGGGTGTGTGATGTTGGGGTATAGGGTTGCCATACCTACTTCCCTTCGATCGAAAATTCTACAGCTTCTTCGCTCGTCCCATTTTGGCATCATGAAGACAAAGTCTCTGGCTAGAAGTTGTGTGTTTTGGCCAAGTTTAGGGAAAGACATCGAAGCTGTTATACAAGCGTGTGAAATCTGCGCAACCCAGCAGAGCAACCCTGCGAGAGGAGAACTTACACCATGGCAACCTACGAATGGTACGTGGGAGCGCCTGCACCTAGAATTTTTCGGGCACATTACGACCACTCCTTATCACCCAGCGTCAAATGGCCAGGCAGAAAATTGCGTTAAGTCTACAAAAGCCGCTCTCAAAAAATTGATTTTGGAAGGAAACGAAATGGATGTTGCACTTCTGAGGTATTTGTTCGATTACCGAACAACGTCTCACAGTACTACCGGTGAAACACCAGCGTCACTATTGTTAGGAAGACAGGTTCAAACGAAGTTCGATTTATTAAGGCCAAAGTGTAGAAACAGAAAATCTGAATGCCAGTGTTCGTAACAGGATACTGAAAAAACAAGAACAGCAGATGGAAACCCATGGTAAGAAAGATGTTAGAATTCTCAACAGAGGTGACGTAGTATGGGTAAGGATGTACAAAAATAATGAACAATATTGGGTAAAAGGATGCATTGCAAAGGTCTTAGGGCGCAACACATATAATGTTAGTCCTGAAAATTGTAGGAAGTTGTAGATTACGAAGTCGTTAACTCAGTAGAAAGTCAGCATTGTCTTCTTGATGTTTGTAATCATGAATTCGACGTTTGACAAATATCTAGCATTTGACACATGAAACCAAACACTTCTTCCTCGTTCTCCTTTTTGGCCTGTCATGGCTTTTTGTAATTAGAATATTAAATCGAAATAAATTAAATTAATTCCGGAGTAGTGTTTCATTTCAAATGGAATTATCGCAAATATACATTGAATAACACGGTTAGTATATAGCACTTGGCTGGTCACCCAAGCATTGCAGGCAAAGAATCTGCGGCTGAACTAGCTAGTGTTAACTCAGAAATTGCGTTCTTAGATATTGTAACATAACGCATAGAAATGTTTCCCCTGACCGACTCCACAGACGACCTACCACCAGCAACCCCTGCCCGATCGCACTGTGGATCCACCCACACTACATTGTTATGTTACGATATTTATTGCAGTGTCAAGTGGACGACTACTCTGGGACTGATTACTAGTTTGCAAAATCAACTTTGTACAGCCTTTGTATATAGAGTTTAGAGACTTTTAGACTTTTTCGCATAGGGGTCGCCGTTTTCCAATTCGTGATGGTGATAGTACTATCAAGTATATATACAAAGGCACAGCCCATTGGGAAAAGGTTCCGGGGCTCAGGCACTGAAAAAGGTTACGAAGAGGGCTTACTCCTACACGGAATTCTTATATAAGATAAATCAAGCTATAGCAAGTTGGCGAAACTGCTGTCAGGCCATTGCGGTATAATCTTAACAAATTAGCTTTGTATTCGGAGGCAGATTCTAGTTGGAAGAGGATGAATCCTTTGAACGTATTCTCTGTGAATGTCCGGCACAACATTGGCTAAGAAGACGTATTTTCCACAGGCAAATACGTACGTCGGCACAGTTGAGGATCTCTATTACCAGGGATATACTGACCTACTTTTCGATACAATACATCTTTCGGGTCACAGTTTCAGCCTTATTTGCACGGGTAATCTAAAAAATAAAAATAAAAAACACCGATTTTGAACCGCTTCCGTACAGACCTACCCAGAATATTATGGCGACCAGGGACGTGCTGTGGTGCTTCAGCTTGGGTGTGCGGTATGTTTTTTTGGAGTTAAGTTTGCCTATTCTTAGTTCTAGTCCAGGATCACGACGAGGACGTGATAGACACCGATCCCATTTCCTTTTTTTTAATTTTTTGTTTGGTTTGTTTTTTTATAATTTTTATGTTTTTTTATTTTATATTTTTTTTTTTTTTTGGGTTTATATACATTTTTTTGATACGATTTATTGGTTTTTAATACTAAATTTCAGTAAATATTTAAATTTTTTTGTAATAAAATATAGACGATAAAAAAAGTATTTACCTGTACAAAAGATCAATTCGCCGAGATTTCATCAAGAAAACTTGCAAAACTTCATCGTAAAACATATTTTTAGCTTTTATTTCTTTAAGAAATGATTTTTCTATTGAAATAATTGCAAGTTCTGACAATCTGTCCTCCAGCATTTTATTTCTTGCATATGATTTTATGCGCTTAAGAGCAGAGAAGGAACGTTCAACAGAGCTGCTGGATGTTGGAATTGTTAAGATAAGCGAGCTTAATTTAAAAATTTCTGAAAAGGTGTCTCTTAATTCGAAAGTATCAATCTTTTTGGGAATGTCTTTAATAGAAATGTTTTTAAATTGTTCTTGCTAACATTTGTAAAAAACACTTAGTTCATTTCTAAGTTTTATGAAATCAAAAAAAGGACCATAAGAAGATTTTAAACATTCAAATTCTTCAGCTGGAAATTTATTTTGGTAATCACCAAACTTTTTTGAGGAAAGCAATGCTAAAAATTTTAATTTTTTTAGTGATTCGAACCTAGTTTTCATTTGTAAGGACAGTGTCGATAATTTCAAAAAATATTTGCCTATACCTCAGTTCAAAACTGTCTAAGCTTTCGCCTCGTTTCGGAACAGGATAAATTGCATTTTTAGCCGCCTCAAAAATATTTTGAAATTTTGTTCTTATGTTATTAATTTCAAACTTAACTAATTCAATTTGGTCGCAGCAGAAATTTATATGTAAAAACATCATTAATAATACATAAAAACCGTATTAAAATAGTTTAAAAAGTGAAGAAAGCCTCTAGCTTGAACTGCGTCAGCCCCCCAAGTATCTGGATCATCAATCATTTCTTCAAATAATTGTACCAAGTGACTTAAATGTGCTTGGACCAAATTAACGAGACGCGATGAATAGTTCCATCTTGTTGGAACAACAGTGGGCAATTTTCTTTTTATTACTTGATCCGAAAAAAATGTTCGTTTTGTGGACTGTGAGAAAAAAGCCGACAGACCAGACAAGCTTGAAAAAAAAATTTGTACCTCCCGTAGAAAGTTTGAGATTGAGATAAAACTAGGTTTAATACATGCGCATTGCAATGGATAAATATTGCATTTGGAAACTGAGTCTTCACTATTGCTTGGGTTCCATTTAATTCGCCTGACATAACTGCGGCACCGTCGTATGTTTGCGCTACTCATTTTTCACCCCAATTTTTATCTGTTATCAAGTCTATAATTTTTTTGGAAACTGCTCTAGCTGTTCGATCGTCGCTTACATCCCAAAATTGGTAAAATCTCTTTTTTGCGGAACCATTTACGTCAACATACCGAAAAACTACAGACAATTGAGACTTTTTTGTAATATCTGTAGTTTCATCCAGCATTACAGATAAGAAATTTGAAGTATCAATCTCCTTATCTATGTTTCTTGAGATGACACTTGATACTGCATTTATTAAGTCGTTCTGTATGTTGTTAGACGTACCTTTAAATATGGTTGCAGATTTTAAATGATGTTCTAGTTTTGGGTCATATTTTGATATAAAGTTCAAAAGCTCAGCATAATTTCCCTTATTTTGAGACTCTTCTTGTTTATCGTTTCCCCTCAACGCTAGCTCTTGGGAGCCCAAAAAACATACAGCATCTATAAGCCTTTCCAAAATTTGTCTATTTTCAGATACTTGCTCGTTGTGACGCGAGACAGATATTTTTTTTTGTTCGTCAAGCAACAAGTCTATGCGAGTGGTACCGAACGTTTTTAATGTTAAGCAACAATTTATGTGAGCTTGGGAAACTATATGTTTATTCGATGCAACTGTGAAATGGTTTAGATCAGTGTATCCTGATGTCCAAACTCCCCTCTCTTGGTTGCTTGAAAAAAGCAAGCAAGGCCAGCAGAATACTCTGCTCAACGTGGGACAGCCACATAGCCATAGCTTTACCCCATAATTTTTTTCCTGAAAGTATCTAGTAAATGTCTTATTTTTACAAGTCAAATTTGTAAGAGTGGTGTTGGCCTACCGGAACTAAGAATTTGTAATTTGTCAACCGAAGAAATCTCTGAAAATGGTTTTCCAATTAGCTTTTCGATGACGCACCTGCAATTTAAAATGTCCGCATTAATTTTTTTTTCTCCGACGATTCAAACGATCTTGTCATTCAGAATACCAAAATGATAATGAAATGAATTCTCTTCCGCAAAAATTGATGAAGGCGACAAAATGACACATTGTACTTCTTATTCTTGCTATATTGCATTAACTTTGCTTGCTGTTTGGCTGGATTTGGTGTGTGGTACATAGAATGAATCCCCACCGCAGGCGCAACACAACGAAAAATAATTCTCAACGACTCAACGTGCGAACGAACACAACTTGTTTTACCTTGGTGTTGGTGCAAGGAAATGCGAGGAGAACCATCCTAAAGAGTAATTTTTTGTTACTCCGGCCAAAAATGAATTCTCAACTGCCGGCCGAATGAAGGAATGAAAAATGAATGTGGTGCTGGTGTGGTGATGAAGTTGAACCTCAAGCCATATAGGTTGCAAAGGGAGAATGAATGGTCGTGTTCTTTTTTTTAGTTTCTTTGTATGTATGTAGATTTGCTCAACCTCGGTGCGCTGATGTGAGGAGAACATTTTTAATTTTGAGTTTTGTTTTACTGAAATGAATAATTGCCGATGAAAACCGAATGAAGAACGTGGTGCTTTTAAAGAGGTAGAGCGAAGCTATTTTGATGTAAAAGAGATATCTATTAGATTTGTGGATCTAGTTAAGTAATGAGAACATCCTAAATAGTTCAATGCTTTGATTGGTAGGTAGGTAGTTCAGATTGTGAATTGAAATTAAATGCAAGTTGTTCTAAATTTATTGTAAATAAAATATTGAAAAAAATTAATCAAAAAAAAATTATATTTAACTATTTTATTGCCTATTTCAAAATCTAAAATTTCTTTTAACTTTATTTTTTTTTTTTTTTTTTTTTATTTATTAAAAAAGGAAATCCAAATCCCAGAGCACTCAGACTCGGTAACGTTCCATTGTACTACCAGGCAGAAATCCTCTTTTTGGTGTAGAGGCATGTGATTGGGTGGCGTATGTTGTTGTTCCCCATGGGGATTGAACCTGCACCGCACGGGTCACAAGCCAACACACTAACCTCTACACCGTCGCCACCCTAAAAACTTAACTTAACTTGATTAGAATAGTAACTTATTTCTTAAAGCTATAATTTTGACTACCTTAACTAGAATTGAAATAGTGAGTTTGGTGTATAAATAGATTATTAGCTTAAGTGATCTAGATACAGAATTGAGTATCCAACCTACGTGGGACATTGTGCACAATATCCTCTGGAAAAGGGTGAGTTTTTCTTTTATTTTCTTTTATCTTTTTTTAAAATAATAAGGCCATTGCTCGCCTCAAACTTATTTATAAGTACCAATCGAGATCTAATTTTATTATTACCTTTTGAATTTGTCTTCGGATAACTAGCTTAACTAACTTGTAATGAATTACTATTTCACAAAACGCAAACAACATTAATGCTCTTAATTCTATCTTAAATTTTTAACAATGAATTATCTATTTCTAAAAGATTGAGACAACAAAGTAAATCATAACAAAAATGCATTAAATTTAAATTAGATGGGGTTGTGTGTGGTGAGTTTGCAAGTACAAGCGGCATGTAAGAAGTAGTACATCTTTTGTAACTTGAATAAGGGGCAGTTTCAAGCAATTGAGTACCGAGGCTGCCATGGTGCACCTTCAGTAGAAAGGGGTGGGTCATCGTACTCTGGCAGCAGTTCACCCGGTTGCCCGCTAACAAAAGTATTGGTATGTAGATGATCCGCGTCTAAATTTCAAATCTTGGCATGAAACAAATTATTTTTTTGTTGTGTCTGGTGCCTACGGATGAACAACCCCGCCCATCCGACGTTCCTAGCCTAGCGGTTGCAAACATGCCAAGTGGCCGATCCGTGCAGGTAAATCCCAGAGCGATATAGAGACCGCAACAAGGCACTCAATCGACGTTACTCGAAATAGTGCTACGTACAGGAGCTGTTGAGCATGTGATTTGTCATACACCCCTATCGTGGAATCCGTCGGATCTGAGATTCACTTCACTTATTCGATTCACGTGAACAGAAAATTGCTATCGTGGGATCCGTCGGATACTCTCCCTTACCGACCACTATTGGTGATTAGGAAATTCAATTGTGACAGCTCATTTCAAACACATTTGTTTTGTAAACATTAAATTCAGTGAAAATAAAATAAAAACTGCGGATGTCAAATGAATGGATAGATTCGATCCGTTCGTTTTCCACGATACAGTGAATTTCATTCACGTTACCGACATGTGGATGGTTCACGTCTGCGGATTACACGATGCAAATTGCTCACTATTAGCGGATCGTTCCCCCCGATGGATTCCACGATAGGGCTGTATGTTTTACAACATAATCACACGAACAAAGTGATAATGAATTAAGAAAAAAAGGTAACAAACCAAAGTTAGTTCCTAAAAACAGTACATAAGTACATAAGCAAATGTTAAAACAAAATTGCTGTTTAGTCTTTAGACTAGGTGCGATTACTGGAAGGATGGTAACATCATGCCTTCCCTGGGTGTTTTTAGTGGATGATTCAAGTCCCACACTATCGCAAAGCTCGCAAGCGATGTCTTTTAATGATTTTCACCTAGCTACACGCAACAAAAAAAAAAAAATCCTCTCAAGTTTTTCGGAAGCGGACAGCTTTACCTCTGGGAGATTTAGCTTTGCCTCCGTTAATGAAGAAGATGTATTTAAATTCAGTTTATCCATAAAATCTAATTCCGTTGGATTAGACGGCATTTACCCAGTATTTCTGAAGGCTACTCTTCCCTACACTTTAAAATACATAACCCATGTCTTTAATGTGATAATCATGACTGGAGTTTTTCCTAGCGTCGGGAAACGAGTACAAATCATCCCTGTTCTAAAAAGCCGTAATGAGTATCGCCCAATAGCAATTCTACCATTCTTATCCAAAGTTTTTGAAAAGGTCATAAACACGCAGATAAGGCTATACTTGGATCACCATGACATGTTATGTCAAAGTCAATCTGGCTTTAGTCCTAACCACAGCTGCACGACAGCTTTAATAAATGTATTCGAAGAAATAAGGCAGAGTGTGGATAAGGGACATGTAACTTTTCTTACACTCTTAGATTTCTCAAAAGCTTTTGACACTGTCAACCACCATATTTTATGCGGCAAAGTAAGGGGCAAATTCCAGTTCAGGTCATCCTCAGTGAAACTTGTTTTCTCGTAATTATCCCTTAGATACCAAGCAGTGGTTGCTGATAACCAAACGTCCTCCTTTCTTCCGCTAAGCAGAGGTGTACCTCAGGGATCTATACTCGGACCTTTACTATTCAGTATGTACATTAATGACCTCCCCTCGCTTGGTTTCAACTCGTCCTTACATATGTATGCTGACGATGTGCAGCTTCGGTATAGCTGTCCTCAGGGTTTAATTGAAAATGGAGCTTACGAGTTAAATGAAGATTTAAGTAAAATTTTGCTCTGGTCCCGATCAAATGGAATCCGTTTGAATCCATCCAAGACAAAATGTTTGATTATCTCTAGAAAACCATCAGACACTTCATACTTTCCACAAATACAACTCAACAGTACACCCATTCAGTTTGTTGAGTCAGCAAGAAATCTAGGATTAGTCTTTAACAAAACCCTAACCTGGACCAACCATATACAATTGGCAATCGGAAGAGTGTATGGTGGCTTACGTATGTTATGGGCCACCCAAAGATTTACTCCAATTAAAACAAGAATGATACTTGCAAAGTCACTACTCATCCCCCTATTATTATTTGGGTGTGAAATTTTTTGCAACTGTGATAGCAGGCATAGGAGGAAACTGAATGTTGTATTCAACAGGGTGACAAGGTATGTTTTTGGTCTGCGGAGATATGAACATATTTCTACATATTCTAGACAAATATATGGTTTCACTTTGGAAGACTTATTTGCTCTAAGGACCTTAACAATGCCCAACAATATTCTGCAAACACGAAAACCACCGTATCTATATAGCAAAATCCAGTTTTTTTCATCAGGTAGAAATTGTAATCTAACACCAGTACGCTAATCTTACATCGTTTCGAGTCGTCAATTTTTTGTACCTGGGATTCGGTTGTGGAATTCCCTCCCCCAAACAATAAGGATGGTAGGATGGGGCACTCGGTTCGTAGCAAGACTTAGGTAACATTTTGAGGCGCTTCGATGATAGACTTTAACCCCCCTCCCACCTACTCCCAGATTGTCTATATTTTAACTGGCTTTAAAGCTTGCTCTTTGCAAAATTTAAGTTTGGATTGATTTTCTTTATTTTCTATATTTTTGATCCTTTTATGAACTTTATCAATAATAATATGCTGTAACTTAGTTTTCACTCACTTCATGTATTTTTTTTTTATAATAAGCGCGCACTAAAGGGATTTGTTGGGACCCATATAATGTATTAGCTACACAGCGCGGGCGTTAAGGAAATTAGGGTGAAGCGAAAAGGAGAGATGCCGATGCACGTTGGTTTTGAATGTTTGTAGGTTATAATGTGCAGGAAAAATGGAGCGGGGAAGAGCATTCCACATTCGTGTTGTACGGCTGAGGAAAGATTCTCTGAACTTCACTGTACGTCCGAACACAGGCTTGAGGGTGAACTGATGAGCATTCCTTGCATGACGGGTATTGCGGTTGAAATGTTCAAGGGGAGGAATGCAACTGGCTATTTCTAATGAGCACTTATGGTGGAAATACCGATAAAACAACGAAAGGTAGGAGACATTACGACGATGACTAAGAGATTCAATCGATATCGCGATGTCTCGGTCGCCAATGAGTTTTATCGCGCGTTGTTGGATCCTGTCAAGTAACTCCAAATAAGTTATTGGTGCACCGGACCAGATATGAGCGTTGTACTCGAGTTTCGGGCGAATAAACGTCATATAAATTGTAGCCAGATCAGAAAGGGTGAAATATTTCTTACAACGCTTAAGGAAGCCTAGACATTTCGCGGCGTTCTTTGCGACATCGTATATGTGGTCATTCCAACGAAGGTTGTCATTAACACACATACCGAGAATGGAAAGTCTTTCGGTTTCAGCGATGCAAGTGCCATTCATAGATAATGGCAGTGTGTGTGGGTTTTGCTTTAATGACAGGAGATAGCATTGTGTTTTGGAAGCATTAAATTCCACTCTATTGGTTTTACCCCACTGAGTTATGCTGTTAAGATCGGAATTTAATGAGCTTAAAATAAGTTGCCGTTCCAGTTCCACACCCGAAGATGAGGGTCGTGACCCAAGAAACGAATACGAGAAGCTGAGGGTACTGTCATCAGCAAAGAAATGGATTGGATTAGAAGTAACAGACAGGAGATCATTTATGAAAATGAGAAAGAAAGTCGGGGACAGAACGGAGCCTTGGGGGACACCAGCATTTATTTGGTGAGTTGCAGACTTGAAGCCGTCCAAAAAAACTTGAATTGAACGTTCCGAAAGGTAATTTCAAATCCATTGAAGAAGATTTTCATCGATTCCAAATGCACGCATTTTCGACAAAAGAGCTTGATGCCAAACTCTGTCAAATGCCTTTGAAATATCAAGCGCAACAATCTTACCACCACCCTGATGAAGAGATTGGTTCCACTTTTCGGTTAGATATGTCATCAAATCACCAGTGGACCTGTTGCTGCGAAAACCATACTGCCGGACATTGAGAAGTTTTCGCGATTCAAGATATTTCATTAGCTGACGGTTTATCAGCGTTTCCATGACCTTAGAAAGAAGGGACGTAAGTGCAATTGGTCGGTAGGAGGAGGAAGAAGAAGATTCGCCTTTTTTTGGTACAGGCTGAACAAATGCTGTTTTCCATCTTCCCGGGAAGAGTCCTGAAGAATAGGACAGATGGAAAAGCTTACGCAATGGTTTTGCCAGCGAAGAAGAACACCTCTTCAGAAAGATAGGGGAAATACCATCTGGACCAGCGGATTTGTGTACGTCAAGATCTTGAAGTACTCTAGCCACTGTACGAGTGCGAAAGTGGATTGGTCCTATAGAGAATTGTACGCGCTCGAGTACAGGGGGAGACAAAGCACAATCTGGGAGCGTTGAGCTGACTGCAAAGTGAGCAGCAAGCAGATTGGCCTTATCTGTAGAGCTGACAGCTGGAATGTCGTTGTAAATGAGTGTCGGGATAGATGACGAGGCCGAATTCTTGATGTTTTTAACAAATGACCAAAAGTTTTTACTACCAGTGGGACATTGTAGTATTTTTTGCCTCAACTTTTGGTCATAGGAGAATTTGACACGATTAATGTGGGCATTGCAGTCATTTCTGGCTCGTTTAAACTTTTTACGGCTTTCCTCAGATGGGTTGGCTTTGAATAGAAAACTTACCTCTTTTAACCTGATAGCCTCTTTGCAGCTGGAGTCACACCACGCGTTAACCTTGGGTTTGATACTTTTAATCCTGTTAGGGATAAAAGACTTCATACCCAGGTGAATTATGTTTGTGATCATATCAGCAGCAGCATCCACGTCGCTGTCGAGGAAGCACAGCGACCAGTTAAAACTCTTAAAGAAACCGTTTAGTTTTTCCCAATTGGCTTTCTCGTACTGCCATACGGTTCTTTTAGGAGTTTGTTCTTTAACTATGTGGTTGGAGTACGAGAAATTTGCTGATATGATACAATGGTCTGACGAACCTAGAGGCGATAATACGTTCAAAGTGTATTTATCGGGGTGAGCGGTAAGAAACAAGCCCAATGTGTTGGCGGTTTGGCTGCTAATGTCCGGTATTCGTGTCGGCTCATTTACAAGCTGAGTCAGGTTATTTACCTCAGCGAAGATCTCGACGTACCTTCCTTCGGGAGTTGTCTGACCAGAATGTCGAAGCCAGCTTGAATTGTCGCCCGCAATAACGATTTCAGAACGAGGATGTAGGGTGACAATTCTTGTAATAGAATCAGACAGGGCATCAAACTCATTATAAGTTGAATGTCTGTCCAAGTTGGGGCTTCTGTAAATAAAAAAGTAGTGGATTAATTGCCTACGGACATGGAATTTTAGCACATTGGCCATATTGAGGCTGAAGTTGGTAGGCTACGTAACTACGTATATAAACGACGATACCGCGATGGGGAAAGAAATAGTTTTTAATACTGAAGCTTACACGACTGCCTTAAAAGATATTGTATCTTACTGTGTAAGTTAAATCAATATAAATAAATTAATATAAAATATGAATACAGGAACAAACAAAAAATTTAAAAAAAACTTTAAACAAGTTTGCAATTTCTGTCCAAGTGTATACCTAAGAAAAATACATAATCTTGAAAATAATTCCAAATGTAAACATTATTTCCTTGTAGTCCTTTATAATACTGTTCATTGTACACCACTGGCATAATTAGATTCTTTTCCAATTATTACCGACTCAATGAATTTCCCGGCTACGCAAACTGAACCGAAAATTTCTCTCTTTTTACTGTTTACACGGGGCTGAGGGATGCAGTGTTCCAGAAACCGAAAATTAGCTCACTGGACAGTGGAAAATTAAATTTGCACGTACGACTACGAGACCGACGACATCGTTGTCTTGCCTTGACAGATGTTCTGCGGTTGATACAGAGACCGAGTACTTTGACTGAATTTCTAATGAAATCTTGTACATGAGATGAGCACACAATTATAATTGTAAATTTCCCCAAATTTGTTCTACAAAATTAAATTACTGTTATAATATTAGATGGAAGTAAGGAAGTGGATCATATCGCCATAGTTTCAGAAAAGCATACCTATTGAATGTCGGTTCTGGATGCTGTAACATTTATGATCGGCTTAAGGAAGTGTCATTGCAGCTCTATATTTATTGGTTTAAGTTGATGTGGAGTGGTTTTAATATACGAGTATTTGTGTAACTGACAAAATGAGCAAAAACGTCAGCCCGTATGGTTATTAACTATTTTCCCGCATAGTTATTAGCCTTAAACTACCTACCTAGGTTATAATGAACAAAGTTTGAAATTCAAGAACAACAAAAGTAACAACATCAAGTGTAGGTACGAATAAATATTGAATTGAAATTTATTTGTAGAGTACTCCTTAAAACTGCAAAGCTTCCCTCAAAGTCACATTCATTGATGTGTCGCCAGAGTACCTACGAACCCTTTTGCGATTTTATATTTACAACAGCTGTTGTATATTTTACGACCGAACGAACTGAACACAATTTAATCACTTTAGATGGGGAAAGCTGTTGCAATAGCAAATCACTGAGACCTAGCCGAGGCGACCTTATGCAACTAATTATTTTTGCTGCTCCTTGAAATGTGCCAATTTAATATGTAGTTATATGAAGTTAAATTTTTATTTTTCAATTTCAATTTGAGTTAAGTGTTTCTAGATTGTCATACCTAATCAAATATTGAGAATTTTGATTTTGAGCACTCTTGAATAGAAAGTGGCTACTTAACGAAGTAAGAAGGGGGTGTGTTGGCAAATCACGTGTGGACTAAACGGTTGACATAATTGCAAGTTGTAGTCTGAAGGGTAGTTTCGAGGGGAAATCGAACATATTGACTCACTTGATTACGAGCAGGTAGTTTCTTGATTTGATTTTACGACTTCGATAATCTGGGATTAAGTAGATACATCGAATTTTAATGATGCTTTTCCCAATAAGGTCGTAACATTAGTCCTTTTTTCGTCTCACCTGGGCCCTATTCCACAAAACAAATTGTCAACTTTACACTTTGCACATATCAAATTACATTTTTTGGCAAAGTGAAAAGTGCTTCTGTTCCACAATATTCTTTGCAAATCTCACTTTGCAATAGCAAATTTTTGCAAAGTCTCTGCGCTTTCATGCAAAGTCTTTGCGCCTTCGGCAAAGTATTTGCGCTCTCCTGCAAAGTGAGTGTGCAAAGTGTTCCACAAAGCATTTAATCATCTTTGCATTTCTGTCATATCACTTTGCACTTTGCATTGCTGTTGGATCACACAAACACACCATACTCACCAACGACAGTAAACCTCGCATTCATCAAAATAATCAACCTAAACTTAAACATTAACTTACCTATGTACATTAACACTTACACTACTCCAATTTGCTAAAACGAAACATTTAAAATTAGCACCTAAAAACCAATGTTCGCCGTATTTTTTTAATTTCCTCTTTGTACTAAAACTTAAAAAAACGGGACTAACTAATGTACTAAAATAACTCTCTTTGCTTTTGAATGTAAAAAAAAAATGTTGCTTGATTGGTAGTCGTGTCGTTGGCACCAGCAACATCAACAAAGAACAGTCCGAAAACTAGTAGAAGCTGTTAAAATGAGCAGCAAAATAAAAACGAAAAAAAAACTTGCAGTGTTATACGAGTATGTAATAAAAGAAAAAAAAATATTTTATTTGCAAGTTTTCAAAACAACAAAACAAGTAAATTAAATAAACAGGCTGCCTGGGAGGAAGTTTTAAGAAAAGCCCAATCCCTGCAGCTGGCGTCGGCCCAAAAAACATGGATCTATGCGAGGGACAGTTTGTTTGGGCTCTGGAAGAGTCGGACATTGGTAAGTAAAGCAATTTATTACCTACAAAAACCAAATAAAAAATTGTTTCAATTTCATTAAGATTTATCCGTGAATTTAGTTTTGTTAATTTTCAGAGCAAAAGGGATAACGCCCGAAAAACTGGGCCCGGATTTGGGAAGAACAGCGTTATGGATGAAGCTGACTTGGCCATCCTCGATATTCTGGAATCAGACTCACGTGTGGTAGATGGACTGAATTTGCGAGAAAGCTATGGAAATTCAGAAAATCTACCATTAGCTGAGTCTAATTCCATAATATTGATGACAGAGGAAACACCTGCCCACCCACCTCCAAACCCAAGGAAGAGGAAGAGCTCTACCAAGTTTCCAAGTGAAACTTTGGATAGAGAGAAGAAATGTCGTCTGGAGCTCCTGGAGGTTGAAGTTTACCACAGGAAACTTCAATGCCTGAAATTGGAGAGGGAGCTACAACTTCCAGCCTCTGCCATAACTCGCGAAATTGCAGCGGCAGAAACGCCGAGGAGTCTGTTGTTTGAGGAGTTTTAAATTTTTTATGTGTTTAGTTTTATTTATTATTATTTTTACTAAACTAGTACTATTTTCCTATTTATTATTAGTAGTTCTTTTTTTTATATTTTTGTTTCTGAATAAACAATACGTGAATTCCATATTTTTGTTTCTTATATTATTTATTCTCAGAGATCTTAATCTCAAACCCCAAAAATACCCCAAAAAAAACAACGCTTTTGCAGTGGAAAAAGGTCAAAGCCAAGAAAAACAATTTTATTTCAAAACAATGAGGAAAAGTATTGCAGTAGAGAAGTAAGCCTTTCCATTCCACTCGCATGATCCATATTATTAAGGGCATCATTTTCTTTTTCAGCATTTTCCAGATCCAATTCCTCGATTTCATTGTCAGTGTCTTCAGTGGGTTGCATGTTTTCACTACTGCTTTCGATGCTACAGGCAATATTGTGTAAGATGGCACAAACAATAACAACCTTACCTGCAAACTTACGCCTCAGTCGCAAATAATTTAAACACGGGAATCTTTCTTTAGAATGCCAAAACTATTTTCAATTATGCGCCGCGTTTTTTTGTGGCAACGATTGAAAGCCTCTTCAGCAGGGCTATCGGGATTTAGGCGTAATGGTGGTATCAACCAGTTTTTAAGTCCAACCACTATCACCCAAAACAACAGCATCCGGAAATATTCTCCATCCATATAGAATGATAAATTTAAGATTTCCTCCATTCCTTTGTAAAATCGTCCAAAGTTTTTCTCAAACAGATGTTTTAAGGTGCATGTTAATAGTGGTGTGTCCGATTTAATTAATTTTTCCGCTGGTGTACCGCAAGGCTCCGTTCTTGGGCCAGTTCTGTACAAACTGTATACTTCGGATTTTCCGATTCTTCCAGAATGTAACGCTGCTATATATACTGATGACACAGCAATAATTTGCTCGCATAAGTTTGGTCTCAACATTGAGACCAATTTAAAAAAATGCGGCCGAAATATTGCAAGAATATTATTCCAAGTGAAAAATAAAGCTTAACGCCGAAAAGATCCAAGCAATCTTTTTTACCCGAAAAAAAAATCCTTGCTTCCTTCCGGCTAATCAGCTTATTATAAACGGGCACCAAATTACGTGGGAGCCTTCCGTAAAATATCTGGGCATTTATCTTGACAATAAATTGACTTTTAAGGAACACAATTCGCGCTCACTTAAGAAAATAAATATTGCCATTAAAATGTTATATCCATTTATTAACAGAAAATCATTACTTTCTAATGAAAATAAAATAAAAATACACAAAACTATATTTCAAGCAATTCTCTTGTACGGATGCCAGGTTTGGGGTAAATGTGCTGAATGCCACATAAAAAAACTGCAAACATCCCAAAATAAAATATTAAAAATGATGCTTAATCTGCCCTTGCATCATTCTACATCGGATCTTCATCTAAGAGCTGATGTTGACTTGATTTCCACTAGAATATTTAAGCTCACCGAATCATTTAGAAGCAGATGCGACATTCCTAAAAATCCTCTTATTAATCAGTTGCTTATAGACCATCATACGTGATTTTCTTTTGCTTATTCAAACATACTCGTACATACAAGCCATATACTTAATATCTCTTTTTTTTTAATTTGTATCACATCTGATTCCATGTTAAATGTTAATTTATATATATATGTTTATACCCTATTCTAAGGGTATATTAATTTTGACGCATAGTTTGTAACATACCTTAATATTGCCCGTAGACCCCTAAAAATTACTATATTTATGATCAGCATCGATAGTAATGTCGATCTAGCCATGTCCGTCCGTCCGTCCGTCTGTAGCCAAAAATTAGGCCTTTAAACTGGACCTAGAGAGCTGAAATTTTAACCATATACTCTCTAGGGTCCCGAAATAATCAAGTTTACTAATTTTTGAAATCCGCCCACAGACAGCCCACAAACTCAAAAAAACCAAATTTTGGAAAAAATCGAATTTTGAGCTAGAAAGCTGAAATTTTTTATATATGATCTATGACTCCTAAAACTGCTCGGGATAAAAAATTTTCAAAATCCACCCACTGGCACGCCCACAAATAAATAAAATAATTTTTTTATACCCTATTTCAAGGGTATATTAATTTTTGAAAATCCAAAGTTTCAGCTAGGGAGCTGAAATTTATAATATATACTCTCTATGGGCCCTTTATGCTCATGTGTAAATATTTTCAAAATCCGCCCACTGACACGCCCACAATTAATTTTTTTTTTTTTGAAAATTCAAAGTTTGAGCTAGGGAGCTGAAATTTATAATATATACTCTCTAGGGGCCCTTTATTCTCATGTGTTAATTTTTTTTAAATCCGCCTACTGACACGCCCACAATTAAATAAAACAATTTTATTGAAACACCCAAGTTTGAGCTAGGGAGCGTTTTTTTTTTTGATAAAATCCTTTAAATGTTATATAACAAAATATGTAGAGCGTTCTTAACAATTCAACCATACTTAGACTTTTGTCACGCCCACTTATGAGGGATAGGAATAAGAATAGGGTATCCAACAGTTCGCCCAAGCGGACTGTAGCCCGTCCCTATGTTAATTTATTAAAAATGTTGTCAATATTTATTCAATTTATTTACCCTTTTGTTAATACATGTTAATTTATTTACTATTTTGTTAATATTTGTTAATTTATTAATATTTATGTTATTTTTTTTTGTTATTTATTTATTTATCCAGTATTTTAATCTATTTATTTCTTTGTTTAATATAATTTATTTATCTGTTAAATTATTTCTATTTTTTATTTTATTAATTATCTAGTCATTTTGTATTTACTTACATAGTTATTAATATTTAATATTATTTATCTATTTTTTTATTTTTTTTTTTCAATTTGAGGTTTTTTATTCGCTGTTTCCTCAGTACTCTGTTTTTCTTTTTTTATTATTTACATTTATATATTTATATACAACTATTTAGTAGAAAGATATACTCTTGTAAATCACATCTCTGTACCTGAACATTGTAAATTGTGCGATAACACACTGTAACTTTTTAAACGAAATATATATATCTATCTATCTATCTATCCATCCATTGTCAAATCTTTGACTTACAGTCAAATTCCGTAACACCCTTGAGTCGTGAACGCTGCCCGGCCAACTTGCATTTACACTGTAAAATGTGTAGTCTGGCCCGCATATCATCATCACATTCAATGAGGACCATGCCTGTCCTCGTGTTATGTAGGCCCATCAATTTTAATGATTGTGCCATCCACACAACCACACGCACAAGGGAATCCACCGATCATAAAAAAACTTTTCAGCAATACCACTGACGTCATTGCACTATGTTTTGAAATAAAACGTCTATTATAGCGTCGACAACTCTATGGATGGTTCTGCAAACTGTTGATTTTGCAACACCATGCATAGCTGCAACACCATGGTACTGGCAACCATTTCCGAGCCAATGCAAGCACAGTAGCAGTTGATTTTCAGCCGACAAAGCATGATTGCGCTGTGTATTGTGCTCTAATTTTTCTCCAATTTTATTTAAAAGGAAATCAACTTGAATTTGTTTTAAACGAAAGCACTCTTTAAAATTAAAGTTTTATAGTCCCGAAAAATTAATTCGGTCTCTATAATTTCTTGTTATAACCGCGTCTCCACTATCGCCGAACAAAAACTCACTTCATAACATTTTGAAAGCTTCACTAGTTATAACAATATGAATTTGTAAGGCGATCGTTTACCTTGCAAACTTTTAACAAATTTATCAAAATTTGCTTTGCAAAAATAGAGTTTACAATTTTTGTGGAACGAAACAGCATAATTATTTGCAAAATCTTTGCAAATTACACTTTTTAATATTAGCTTTTCACTTTGCACAAGAGAACGTACGTGGAACAGAAATTGCAAAGAGAATATAAAAATTGCAAAGATTTTGCAAATTACACTTTCAATTTTAACTTGTCACTCATCAAATTTTATTGTTTTGAAGAACACGAAGTTTTGCAAATTGACGAAAAATTGCATATTTGCAAAGTGAAAAGTTGATAATTTGTTTTGTGGAATAGGGCCCCGATTACGAACAGTAACTAAATCTACATGTTATCATATTTTAGATCAAATATTAAAGCAAGGAATACCGCTTCGGGATAGGGGTTAGAATTTACCCGAGGTAGGCATGCGGTGCATAAGAGGTGACTAAAATCCAAACTGGGGGTGGTTCCCCACCAGCCGCGACCTCAGGTTTTTCATATGGGAGCCTCGGTAAGATACGCTCGCTACCTGAGGTCGTAGGGTTATAGCAGAGATGTAAGCGATGTCTGTATGTGTTTAGACTACCGTCTGCGCTCATGCAGGCAACGCTTTACTCGCTTTGAAGGCCCTACCGCGAACCAAACCAAAAGAAAAAGTATGAAGGTAAAACCCAAGGTTATGTCCACTCCAGGTGGTACTCGTAAGAGCGAAAATCCACCCGTGGTCTTAACGACTGCGCTCGGGGCAAGGATTCTGGAAGCCCCAATCAACATACTACCAACACCCCCCGCCTGTACAGGCGTTGACCAAGGAGTTATAAGAACGCTTGTTTCCAAAGACTCCTTTAAAAAATGTAGAAAGTAGCGGAGAGGTTCAACCTCATACGCTTAAACTTCATTCCAATAGACATGGAGCTGATTGTTGCATTGCTGCTGATGAGGCCCAGGAAACCGGACATGCTGAACGGGCTCCAGAAGCGGTACGCACCGTTAGGCTTCTGTCTAAGAGCCAGCGGAAGAGGAAACAGAGGAAGGCGGCAATCGCTCGGCGCAAAGAAACTGAACCAGTTGAAGACGCAAGCGCTGAGAGCTGACTACCTCGGCGGCGACGGCTGAGAGATGCAGGTGGGCAGAGGTTAACCCAACCGAAACGCACCAGCGCAGCGGATTGAAACCAACGCTGCCTATAACTCCAATAGCTCAAACAGGAATAAACGGAGGAAGAAGGATTCGAGCACTCCTGCCCGTGGAACTGCGTACGCACCTTCTTCGTTCGTACGTTCCCTTCCACTGTATCACCTCTAACTGATGGAGGTCCCCGCGCACAAATGCTTGAAGCACCAGTGGACAGAAATTGGCTGTCGCGGGAACACCCATCTCAAAGAAAAACACGGAAATTATATTTTGGAGGAAGAAGGAAATATACCATATTCGAGCTTACAAGGAACAATTCAATTCAAATTTTATTTCATACGAATTCAAATATAACAATAGAAGCAATAAGTTTTAACAATAAAGGGTAAAGGGTTTTTCAATAAGAGCGCTACAAAAGTTTTTTTTAAATAAATCAAAAACGGTTTTGGATATCAATGAAATTCTTTATTTCTGTGAAAGTACGTTCGATGCCATTATGTACGGAACTCGATTTCTTTTGCATGGCCACCACGGGCACGCTTGCAGAAGTCCAGACGCCGAACCCAATTTTCGACGGTTTTCAAGCATAAATCGGCCGATACTGCTGCAATTTCACGTTCGATATTCGTACGAAGTTCATCAATCGTCGCTGGCTTATTGGCACAGACCATAGACTTGACGTAGCCCCACAAGAAATAGTCTAACGGTGTCAAATCGCACGACCGAGGCGGCCAAGCGACTGGACCATTTCGTGAGATAACACGGTTTCCAAACCTGGTTTCCAATAAATTGATTGTGGCATTCGCTGTGTGGCTTGTGGCGCCGTCCTGTTGGAACCACATGTTCTCCAAGTCCATATCATCCAATCTTTTCGCGAAATTCGCCACAACGACGTTGCAGAGATGCCCAACGCTTGAGAACGACGTGTGAGAGACACATTTGGGCTTTCTTCAACTGAGGCCTCAGCGGCAGCAATATTCTCGACACTACGGGCACTTCTTTGTCTCACTGGCACGGGAACATTTTGTACTGTGCTTGTGGATTCAAATTTTTCCACTAGACGCTCAATTGTTGATCTGCTAGGACGATTATGGCGACCATAAATTGGACGTAGCGCTCTTAACGTTGAGGCCACTGACTCCGAATTTCGGTAGTAAATTTTAATAATTTCGACTCGTTGTTGGCTCGTATATCTTTCCATCATGAAATGACAAACCTTACTGAAGAGAAATGTCAAAAGAGCGGCAAGAAATTCGGCGTCGTTTGCTGTCCCTGTCGCTCTACTTTTGTAGCGTCCCTGTTGAAAAACCCTTTATATATATTTAAATACAGAATTCAATAAAATAATTAGTGACATTTTTTCTTTTTTTTATACTTTAAGTATTGAAAATAGTGTCAAATACCACTTCGATATTCTTTACCTTAGAAAATAATGATTACGGGTGGGGTGAACCATTTAAAAAAAAACATTATGCAAAATGAAAAATCAATAAAAGAAAAGGAAAAAGAAAAATACAAAATAAAATTTCATAAACAGAACATAACGTTACACCAAAATGTCAGAAAGGATGGATTCTATTTCAGCATATTTGAAATTTAATACCCATTGCTTTAAGGAATTTTCAAGCCTACCAGAAAATGCTGCAGCTCTTATGCATTGAGGGAGTTATTAAATAACCGACAGGATGATACCAAATAAAAATTGCAAAAGGCAGTCGTGCGGGCGTGAGGTACAGATACAACATTCATAAAGTTTCTACGCACATTATATTCAGAAATTAAGCTGCAACTTAGATTACCCGATCTTTTAAAAAACGTTTTTAGCACTTTAAAACAGTACAAATGGCGGACTGGAAGTATTTTCAAATCACGAAACAAAGGGTAACTGGGATGACGACGGTGTTTTCGGCATATTTTTCTCAAAACATTTTTCTGTAGGATTAACAGAGGTTGAATTTTATTCATATATGTACCACCCCAACAAGCAATACCATATTGAAGCTTCGAATGAAAAATACCATAATAAATAATTTTTCGTAGTTTGCTTGAACAAACATTTTGTAGATAAAAGAAATATCTTAGAGTACAACGAAAGTATTTCCTCAAAGAATCCGTATGGAGTGCAAAGCTCATCCTGGTGTCAAAATTGAGCCCCAGATAATTAAAATGGTCAACTTTTTCAATCGTAAAACACCGCTCACTGCAATTTTCCGTGGTACAGAAAGTTGGGTGGGACACACCGGAAGCACATGAGCAGCTTGACATTTTATATTTTTTACACTCAGGTGCATGGAATAACACAACCGCATCTGAGCCGCTAGGGGTTGATAGATTAAAAAACATGATTTTGGTTTTAGACCTAATGGACAATCTATGTTTAGCGAACCAGATCCTCAACAAATTAAGATCCCAGTTGATATCAGATTAAAAGTAAATAAAATAATGTAATCAGTCTTCTGCAGACAAGCCCTTCCGGCTTTGCATATAAACCAATGTATACAAATTTGAAATCTTTAATAAAAATGAAAATGAAAAAAAAAATGACGCCCATTGCATCATTGCGACGTAGGCGCCATCCAATTCAATGATAGTACACACGTCAAGGTGACTGACGTTCGAGGAGGTTCGCGAGCTGATACCATTAAAATATGTTTGTATGCGAATGGAAAATTATGATGGAAATATTTTAGTAATTAAAGAAATCTAAATTACAAAACCATGTAACTTTTGTAGGGTGGCTTATTTGGGAATGAAGTATTAAAAGTTTGCAAATTGCTTTGCAGCTTAAGTGATTAATTATTGTCTTTAATATTTCTGTGTTCGTTGGGGTGGAATTTTAGCCCTTTGTATTGTATTGTATGTGCAGTGGGGTCATCAGTAGATGACAAGCACTTAGACCTATTGGCCCATTGTACTTCAGCATAGCTAACCGCTGGCTGGTTATTGGCGATTAGTAAGATATAGTGAGGGAGAACCTACCAGTAGCCTTGGCAAAGCGAAGAATGTTAGCAAGTTCAATGTCCCCCATCTCATCTTCGTTGACGAATTGTTTGCCTATAGTGGTGAGCCTGGTTCTGGCGAAAGCCGGACATTCACAGATGAAGTGAGATACCGTTTCATCCGCCTCCAGGCAGCACTCACATAGGCCCGAGCTCCTAATGTGGATGGTTTTGAGGTGCTCGTTAAGAGGACTGAAACCGGTGACGAGACCAATCAAGGGTCTCAAGTCTTTCCTGTTTAGTCCAAGCAAAAACTTAGCTCTGCTGATTTTCGGACCGTCCACTAGCTTCTTCGAATACCTGCATGAGACCAGGTCATGCCAGTATTCGGAATGTTGTTGGCGTAGAGCCGAATCCATTTCACGTTTGTGGACGGATGAGCAGCATCCTATAGATGGTTGTGGGCCAATGAAGGCTGTTGAAGAGCCCTTCCTGGCCAGAGCATCCGCTCTTTCATTTCCCTCGATACCTGTGTGCCCAGGAACCCAGGGAAGTGATACCGAGTTACATCTACCCAGACGGTTAAGCTTAACCATGGTTTCCTCAACTATTTTTGACGTGAGAGAACCAGCCGAACAGGCTTTGATAGCGGCTTGTATAAGGTTTTACCCTTAATCCTTCTCCTTAACAGGATATTTGCGGCAGTAGCAATCGCGAAGATTTCTGCCTGAAAAACAGTTGTTTGTCTACCCAAGGCTGCAGATAGATTTATCCGACAGTCTCTAGAATAGACCCCGGCTCCGGAGATACCGTCAATGAGTGAGCCATCGGTATAGACGATGACATCACCCGGCTTAAAGCCATTCCACCCCTCACTGTTCCATTCCTGCCGTTCAGGAAGGATGACCTGAAAGCGGCGCTCAAAGACTTGCTTCATGCACACAGTGTCAAGTGCTCCTCCCCGATGGCCAGGTAGGCTGTCATAGAGAGCTCTGTACCTAGCACCTCTGGCCCCATCGCCAAGATTGACCTGCCGATTTTAGCCCTTACTCGATCAGGAAATTTCTACTTCGTTGCATAGAACACCCTCATCTGAGGCTCATCACGTGACCTCTTATTTTCTGTGCGTTTTATCCCGTTTTTTTCTGATTTATTTTCCAATGTTTGATTTTCGCTAATAGAAATTCATTTCTGTTTGTTTATTGGTCATTTGGATTAGCTGTCCTCTCTCTCTCTCTCAGATAGATAGATAGATGGATAGATAAATATTTGTTATTCCAGAATTCATTTTGAACAGGTTGTTTATGACTATTAAATATAAGACATGGCTTAAAGCAGTCTGCCCGGGTTTGACAAAATTTATACAATTGTTTAAAAAGATTCTTCTATAATTGCCCTCCTATATTTTAATGCTACTCGTATTTTACAGTAACTGTACAATTTGATGCAGGCTGAGCCATTTAAGATGGTTCTCACCTTAGCTTCTTCCAAATCTCGCTTCCCATAAATCTGTAGTCTGAACTCATTTAAAATAGGACATCTGCCCAGAAAGTGATAGATGTTCTCCCTCTCTCGCAGGTTGCACAAAGAGCAGGTTATTGGCAGATCTTCCCGGTGTGGTATAAAATTTAAATTCAATATCTCTCCTCTGGCCTTGAAAATCGTTGATGTTTATTCCGTTGAGTATCTTTCGTTGAAATAGTGGCTGTGGTTTAAGTTTGCATATATCTTTCGGTGAATAGAACTTTTTACCTTTTCCCAACAGTCTGCGTGGATCTTCTCATCGACCGCAGAAATTATATTATTGAACTCTTCCTTCAAATGAGTAATATTTTCCGCATCTATGTTTAAAGTATATCCGCAGAACTCTGAGAGTTTTTGCCATTCCTCGATAAACAATATTTTCGCATGAAAAACATGATTTAATACGCGTTTAGTCAACCTTTCCTCGCTCAAGGACCTAATTTGTTGAATGTAGTTGAAGTGGAGTCTTAGCGTTTCCGTAAATATAGGTGACAGACCAGTTTCGACCAACAGCATATCATTAGGTGTACACTGCGGTAATTTATACACTCTTTTTAAAAAGAACCGGAGAAGCTTTTCTACTGTGTCACACAGCTTATAACCCACACTTGTGCCCCATACATCATTATTGATTTGGAAACATCCTGAAATATTTGATATTTAATTCTAATCGATATTTGTTTTTCTTCGGGACATTTTCCCAGGCTGCACTTATCGCCGACTTAGCCACTGTCAAAATTGTATATAAGAAAGACAGAGAACAACATAACCAAACATAGGGCGGGCTATTCTTATTCCTATCCCTCATAAGTGGGCGTGACAAAAGTCTAAGTATGGTTGAATTGTTAAGAACGCTCTACATATTTTCTTATATAACATTTAAAGGATTTAATCGAAAAAATTAAGCTTTTGTAAAAAAAAAGCTCCCTAGCTCAAACTTTGGTTTTTCAATTAAATTATTTTATTTAATTGTGGTCGTGTCAGTGGACGAATTTTAGAAATTTTATCTCCTGAGCAGTTTAGGGAGTCAAAGATCATATATAAGAAATTTGAGCTTTCTAGCTAAAAATTCGATTTTTTCGATAAATTTGTTTTTTTGAGTTTGTGGGCTGATTTCAAAAATTCTTAAATTCGATTATTTCGGGCCCCTAGCACATTAACTGCCAAGCCAATTTTCGAAAAATAGCTAAAGGTGAACAAAAAAAAATGCTTAGGTGTTTCATCCTCAATTTTAATCTTCAATAAAAACCACATTTTCGCAGATTTGGCCGAACCAAGTGTACTACAATGATCACCAGAGGACAGGCTTTTACATTTCTATTCAGTTTGTTCCTAGTGTCATTCATTTTTGAATGCCATGGCATGCAGTGGAATGTTACCGTCATACACATATGAATGACGTGGCCCCCACGGAAACATGAGTGTCATTCATATTTGAATGACTTGGCAGTCAATGTGCTAGAGAGTATAAGGTTAAAATTTCAGCCCGGCAGACGGACGGACGGACGGACATGGCTAGATCGACATTACTGTCGATGCTGATCATAAATATAGTAACTTTTAGGCCAGGGGTCTACGGGCAATATTAAGGTATGTTACAAACTTTGCGTCAAAATTAATATACCTACCCTTAGAATAGGGTATAAAAAACACGAGCACAGATGAGCTTAAAGTAAGATTGTCGGATCATCTACTGGAGCATAGCCTAACGATAAAGCTTTCACGCAAAGTATCTAACATATGGTGTGAAAATGGGCTCATCGACTCATTGCTACAGAAACTTTACTATCCCAATCGGGATCACACCTTACTTGCAGCCTAACAATCATATTTTGTGAATTTGAGTTCAATCGAACGAGTGTTTTGGCACTGATGATGACTCACACATACGCACCGAGGATTTTATACTTATTTTACCGGCAATGTATGAAATCCGGCATTCTATAGAATGTCCAGGCGTTGTATCAAATAATAATAAAAAAACCCAAAATATCAAAGCATTCGTATCTATAAGTAAACCATATAAAGAGAAAGTCCCGCAGGGCTCGGGTACTCCCTCCAGATCCTGAGTCGAAGATTTGTTCGTAGTTTTTTTTTGAATTCCTACCCAACTGAATTAAAATAAAGTGTCATACCTATTAAGTCGGGTAGATGAAGAAAAATCATTATTTCATGATTGCTTAAAATTAGTTCGCATTCTATACAAAGCCGCCATTTCATATTGCGGGTAGAAGAATCTAAGCATACATTAAGTAGGTAGGTACGTTGCCCTGGTATATTGACCCATTGCGGTGCTTTCTCTCCTCATTCGCTCCAACGTTCATGGTTCACATACTACCTCCTCGTCGCTTTTATTTCTCAAGCTTTTTAAGAATTTTCTTTGTATTCCCCCATTAAAAACCCACAAATCCAACACTCGCTACCTCACTACTTTTTCCGTCAACCCTCATTAAGTCCAAATTTTAATTGGTGGAATCACTAAAAAACTTTTTTGATTTGAAACACTCGATCAACTTGCACATCACATTTCCGCCATTCCAAAGAATGGATGTTGAAAAGTTCGCAATGTGGAGCGAGGGGTGCTGCATCTATCTGTGTACTTAAATCCGCCAACATATTTGCTGATTGAATACATCCTTTGACGACTGTAGTATTTCATTGTATTCTCGAGGGAAAAGTTTTTCACTTTTTTTCATTTCTGTTTTTCTTGTTTTATATTCGCGACTTCAAAGATCCTTCAAAGTTATGTGGAAAATTTCAAGACATCAAAATTCCTCAGAAATCATCACACTGTGAAATGCAAATTGTGACGAATTCTCATGACGCCTGTCACCGACTTCTGCCGTATAACTATTCTGCCGGCGTTGCTTTAGTGCGACATGAACTCGTCACCCGTTTTGTTTGTCTCGTATACGCGTTGACGCCCTGAAACACAAACGAAGTTAATCACTATGAATTCAGTATGAATTGTCGTTCTTGTCGACGACGTAGTCGTTGCAGTTGTCGTCTACTCTGGAAGAAGGGTGTCACGCGCGTTTTCATACATCGTGACCTACTTATGCCCAGCTGTAGAAGTTGTTCAAGTCTATGTTGCGGTATCAAATACCAAAGGCATGGACTTCATCACATGGAGCTGGATCAGGACACAGGAGCAGTAAAGTGAGTGGCACAAAATAAAACTTTAGAACTTTATAGCAGGAAGACATTTTTTTTGTGCATTTTCGTTGGTGTGTACTTTTTGAGCAACGAGATGCATGTTAGGCCCACAAATCTGCAGTGTAAACGAAATCAAGAGCACTCTGACTAGTGACATGATATTCACATCCTCATCATTGAAGTGCGAGTCGTTGCCGTGCCGCACAAAAGGATAAATTCACAAAAAAGGATCGTTCTAAATTTTTTTGAAGTTTCTTAAATCTGGTAACTGGATGTGGGGTCTATTTCCAAAAATATGACAACTGAGGATTTTGATTCATTAATTTTTTTCCATATAGTTTTTTTTGTAGAGTTTTAAAAGAACAATAGAAAAGACTTGGGGCTTGAAACCCGCCATGGTACAGTAGTGGTGAGGCCCATGCTTACATATATGGCTCACTAGTGTGGTGCAAGGCAACAAACAAAAGATTAATTATTGGAAAATTAGCGTCGAAGATACGTAAAACGGCCAGCATACGCATGAAAGGAGCGGTCCGCACTACCCCTACGGCAGCACTGGACACCTTTCTTCACCTAATTCCTCTTGATCGAAAGATTAAACAACTTGCTGGCAATAGCGCGTGCGTCTCGCACGGGAAATCCTGAACTGACGGATGAAATTCGCACCTTGGTCAACTCACCATTCCGTATGATGTATCATATCCGGGAGCGGGAAGGGGATTGCGGATGGAATAGGGATATCGCCACCTATATCGATAGTCAAGCTGCACTCAAGACACCAGTTCGGAGATAGCCAAGAGCTGTCGCACAATGCTAAATGCATTATGCACCTAGAACCTAGTGACACTGCACACCAGGACGCTGCGGTACAGAAGGAAATGAGAACGATGAGCTTGCGGAGGGGAACTAGAGAGCAGTGAGTGTATGGACAATAAACCACCCCTCGGTGTTATCAAGGGAACAATTAAACCCAAAACTTTAAAGGTAACTTACCTAAGATGGCCAAATCTTGGTGGGCATAGGATGCCAATGAGACTTTGGCGGTATTTTGTTCAGAAAAGATCTAGGGAATTCCTCAAATGAATGTGTGTGGGAGAGGAAATATCGCGGAATCTTAGGAGATTTCTTGGAAAATGCTTCTACGAGGGAATAGGGGAATTGGGTTCAACAAACTAAAGGAAGCTAATCTAATTCTGCAGGGAGTTTAGGTTTTCCCTTTTTAAGTTTAGACTCAGTTGGTTCCACAGGAATCGCGATGGGCCTGCTACGGTGAATAGAGCTGTATGCGGTTGTAAAGGGTCTTTCATTAGTGAGTTGACAACTTCAAACTTTCCGTGTGAACGCACCCTTAAACCCATTACCGAACTGTCAATGTAAAACATTTTCATCATGGTGAAGTACACGAAGGAACAACGTTTACAAATAATTAAAATTTACTACCGAAATTCCGTGCCGGTGGTAATTTCCGTAATTCTCTTCCCAGTTATTATTGCATTAATTGGACATCAGTGATATGTGGTTCCAAAAAGACGGTGTCACAAGCCATACAGCGAGTGCAACAATCGAATTATTGAAGTCTCAGTTCGGTGAACGTGTTATCACGAGAAACGGACCCGTCTATTGGCCGCAGAGATCGTATGATTTAAAACGCCTCTACTTTTTATGGGGCTACATTAAATCATTGGTCTATGCCAACGAGCCGGCGACATTAGAGGAGCTCAGAGCCAATATTGAACGAAAAATCGCGGCCGAGTCATCGAAAATTGGGTTCAACGTATCGACCGCTGCATACGTTCCCGTGGTGGACATATGAACGGAGTCGAATTCCATTCATAGTATTAAAAAATTTTTTTTCAGATATCTCAAGTAGTTTGCATTTTATTTAAAAAGGCCTTAATGGAAGACCCTTTATAACCATTTTTAACATAACCTAACTTCAGCTGGAGTTTTGATGGCGACGGGATACATCTGACCGAACAAATGAAAGTAACATAGCGAACTACTCTACTCTTGGTCACTTCGTTGTATCCCGCCATAAATGGTGCAGGGAAATAACTTAACATCGAGTGAAAAATAATTTAACTTATTTTAAGTTAAGTTATTTCCCATTGAAGGTGGAAAATAATTTCAATATTTGTGTTGCGGGTAATTAAGTATTATTCTTAAATTAAACCAATTTAAGATATAGCCCCGCAGGTCCCGATTATTCCTTCCAGATCATAAGTCGAGACCTGTCACGCGCGCAGCTTGTCAGTTACTCGACTGAATAAATTATAGGTGGGAAACAACTTCACAAAACTTCGGATGAATTTATTTCCCATCATTTATAAACTTTAACTGTTTGTTGAAGTCATACCGTTAGTCAAAACTGAATAATACTTTCCAATTTGAGAAGCTAAAAACATTTCTTAAACCAACAAAGAGGTTTAGAATTATATCTCCATCAACCCCAGTAAAGCTATCATAGTTCCTTTTACAAAAAGAAGAAATTTGAACTTAGCTCAGATTTCATTGAAAGTAAACGACCATTGAGTATTCCGACGAAAGTCAAATATCCTAGACAAAAGACTAAACTGGAACTCCCACATTGAGAACAAATTAACAGAAGCAACAAAAGCTTTATGGGCTTGCCGTCGCATGTATGGTAAAACCAGGGAGATCTCTAAAAAATCACTCATTGGATTTACACAGTGATGGACAGGCCCACCATTACATATGCTTCTATATAATGGTAGACCAAAACAAACCAAGAAACCGCCATATCAAAGCTCACAAGGGTACAACTTTTCGCATGTCTTGGTTTATACGGAGCCATGCGGACCTGCCCCACTGCTGCCATAGAAGCCATAATAGGACTTACACCCTTGCATATCCACATAAACAAAGTGGCTGTTCTCAGAAATTCCAGAACTTGACATGATCTGTGCGGTTACAGACCGCCTTCAAAAAACATTACGTTTCAATAAACGATTCTCTACGGAGATACCAAACAGAAAAGCATGGGCTAACAATAGCCCACCAAACCGCCAAAATTGGTATACGGATGGTTCTAAAATGGAAGCGGGTACAGGAGCTGGTTTTCACGGACCAAACCTTAACGTCTCAATACCAATGGGAAAAAGCCCTAGGGTATTCCAGGCAGAGTTAGCCACCATTCAAGAATACGCTAACCACATCTGCAACACTGGTATCAAAGGTGCTCACATCCATATATTCACGGACAGTCAAGCAGCTATAAAAGCCCTTAGCTCGCACACAATTGACTCCAAATCAGTCTTACACTGGTTCAATACCCTCCAGAAAGTCAGCCACAGAAACAAAACCAATCTGTGGTGGATTCCTGGAAATGGGAGTTTTGAAGGAAATGGAAAAGCTGACGAACTAGCCAGAGGTGGTTCGGAAACCCTTTTCACAGAACCTGAACCCTTCTGCTACACACGAAAATCAGCTACTAATTTAGCTATAAAAAGCTGGGAACACTCAAAATGTGCATCACACCGGGAAAACACTCCAGGTCTAAGACAGGCAAAACGAGCCATCCAGCCCTTTAAGAATAAGGCCAGCAAGATCCTAAACCTATGTAGGCATGATATCAAAAACCTAATAGGCTACCTCACAGGTCACCACGGTTTACGATACCACCTTAACAAAATTAACTTAGCCGACTCTTCAGAGTGCAGGCTGTGCCTCGAGGACGATGAAACCGCGGAGCACATATTGTGCGACTGACCATGACCAGCCCTCTGCGGAATCAGAAAGAGGATCTTCTTCAAAGAACTCTTAAGTAATGAAGACTTGAAGAAATCCTCTGCTAGAAGCATTATTACCTTTTCTAGAAAAGTCGAAAACGCACAGGCCTAAAATTTTCTCTGACCTATGGTACAATAGATCTGTCCAGGTCGACGACGTACCGTTTTTCTTCGCCAAGGCGGGCCAGCAGCTTTAAAAAAAAATAAACTCTCAAAAAAATTGAATTTCGCAACAAGTTTTGCAGAAAGGAGCAATTTTGCTCAGGTTTTAAGGTTAGAATTGGGCCTAAATAAGCCAACATAAGGAAATTTAAAACTAAGGTCGTTTATTTCCCATGACACAGTACTATAAAATAATTAATATTCTATGCGTGTGCAATCCTCGTCAGTTTTCGAACAATATGAAATATGCACAGAAAAATTTTCCAGCTGGAACAACAAGCAAACAACAAAATTACAAAGTTTTTGACCATACAATAACCCGTTAAGTATTCACGGGGTACCGGATACCCCCTCATCTCAAGTGGAATAAATTATTAAGCTATTTAGCTCCTATTAAAATGGAATCTGACAATCGGCTGTGGCAAGCCGTGGAACTGCGCTGTAAAATCCAGCCCCCACTTCACGTGCTAGCAATCAAAAGTTGTTGTTTATTCAACCATTTCAATGTACCTTAACCGAAGCAAGGCCAAACAAAAAATTGACGGAAGCTTGATATCCTAACTGCACGTATGTTTTCAAACAAAAACCACTTGTGCTAAGGTTGTAATTTTAGTTTCGAAGTACTTCGCATGGAGAAATTAATTTTCAACTTTTTGTAGGGTTTCAAAGTTTTGACACAAATCAAAATATATTTACAACCCTCGCCTACCTGAAATGTATTTGACCCAGAAAAGTCATATAGTGCACATAATTTTGCTTCTCATATGCGAGTTTTGTTGCCGAATGACCTTTTTAATAAATCAACGTACTTGTGTGGCATGGCATGGTTGCGAAATGCGATGCCAGCTAGAATACTGTATATGTGTATCCCTGCTTCAAATGAGGCATATCTACACTTTTCAGTAATCATGAGATATGTGTTTGCAAAGTGGTACCATTCCACAACTGTGTAATGAAAAAATATTTAAAAAAAACAACAAAAAAAAACACAAATATGGCAGCACACCGTGATGTAGGAGTATATCTTGATGGAACTGGCAACTGATGCTGCCTCAAACCAATGACAGAGCAGCACATTTTCCATAAATCACATTTTAATTAACATAATTATGGATAAACAGGTGGATGAGGTGAGGAGCGTGCTTTGTCCCTGGGTACGGCAGGCAGCATACCACGGACTTGCAGTCTAATGAGAATCTCTGAATTAGATCTAGATGTGTACACACTTGGCATCACTTTAAAGGATTTTAGTAATAGCTGTTAATGCATTTTATGTGGTGGGAGAATGGGTTTGGGTTGTACCATAAAATATTTTGTAATTCATTTCAGCAAACATACTCACACGTACAGAGAGGTAATTTTGAAGTTTTTAAAATGATTACTGTTTACACGAGTGCGAAACGGAACGTCTATCCTTTTAGGTAGAGGGTTCTTGCAGCTAATTGCTGGAATATTATTATGTATGTTGAAGTCACGCATGTAGCCCAAAGGATTCATTTGTTTTTATGTGAAACTTAAGGAGGTAGTTTAATGGAAATTAATGTTCAATGCCATCAAGAAATGGCAGCACTTACCCATGATTTTTATGAATTTCTGTTTTTTGTAACTTAAAATGGTTATGTTCTTTGACGGTACTTGTCAGAGTGTGTAGAATACTTACAGCTGCAGAGGATGGGACCACGGAACACAGATCTTTAAGTAAAGAAGTAATGCTCGCTATAATAACCCCACCATGCTTTATCTAACTGTGGCGGGCATTGATAATTCAACAAACAATGTGAGGTTATTATTCAGGGTAACTACTGTGGGCGCAGTGGCTCAGTGGTTAGTGTGTTGGACTACTCATCGAAGGGACCCAGGTACAAATCAGGCCAGCGCCAAGTAACATCCAAGTTTTTTTTCCACTGCCCCACCTCTTGCGAACGTCTGACAAACATCTAAGAGTATCAATTTTCATGAGAAGGTTCTCAAATTTGACGTTCGGATTCGGCCTAAAATTGAAGGTCCCTTCCAATTCACACAAGCAACTGGTTAGACAGGCCCATCGTTAATGCCTAATATTTATTTTTATTTTTTGTTACTACTGTGGTGTGTTAAAAATAAAGCTAGGGTGGCATTTAAGGCACAATTTAAAAAAAAAAACATAGGGACGGGCTACAGTCCGCTTGGGCGAACTGTTGGATACCCTATTCTTATTCCTATCCCTCATAAGTGGGCGTGACAAAAGTCCAAGTATGGTTGAATTGTTAAGAATGCTCTACATATTTTATTATATAACATAGGATTTTATCAAAAAAAAACGAAGCTTTTGCAAAAAAAACGAAGCTTTTGCAAAAAAAAACCCTTCCTAGCTCAAATTTTGTTTTTTCAATAAAATTGTTTTATTTAATTGTGGGCGTGTCAGTGGGCGGATTTTGAAAATTTCATCTCCCGAGCAGTTTTAGGCGTCATAGATCATATAGAAAAAAATTGTTTTTTTGAGTTTGTGGGCGTGTCTGTGGGCGGATTTCAAAAATTCGTAAACTTGATTATTTCGGGACCCTAGAGAGTATATGGTTAAAATTTCAGCTCTCTAGGTCCAGTTTAAAGGCCTAATTTTTGCCGACAGACGGACGGACATGGCTAGATCGACATTGCTATCGATGCTGATCATAAATATAGTAACTTTTAGGGGTCTACGGGCAATATTAAGGTATGTTACAAACTATACGTCAAAATTAATATACCCTTAGAATAGAGTATACAAAATCAGCATGGGACTTCTTTATTGAAGTGCACCACTGATACGCTTACAGATAGATGTTGTAGATCCTCTTGAGTTATTGGAGGCAGAATGGGTAACCCTTACGCATCTCTGAGGGTTCCTTTAATCATAGGAACATTTTTCAAGAACACTAAAACAAGGCGCTGCACTATAAACTGTCGACCTATGAAGGAAAAATAGAGTAGGAGAAACCGCAGAGCCCTGAGGCACTCCCCAGTTTACACCAAATATTCGTATTCCGTGTTTCTTATAACTGTAAAGAGTTGGAGGCGGATATGCTGGCGATAAAAAAAGTAGTGACATCGCCAAAGGCATCCGCATCTTCTCGAATAGTTAAGCTGCTATAAAATCTCATGGAATCAGTCTCTATAAATTCAATAGTGGCCCTAGACTGCCGATCATCTCTTGAGGAGATAACGCATCAGTTCAACATTCACCTGTGTTGGGTGCTGAGGCATAGAGATATTGCAGGGAACTCACCAAACATGGCATAACATTGACTTTCTACCTAAAAAGGGTTCCGTAGGCATATCAACCATGGATGCAATCCAAAGTTTCAAGTTTCTTTTGGAAAAACAACGTGATTCTTTAAAGGATTTGCATATGGTGCTGGTAGATTTTGAAAAGGGTTAAATAGACAACCAAGAGATCATGTTATGGGTGGCGCTAAAAAAACAAGGAGTTGCAAAAACCTATGTACCGATGATCATGGACATGTATGAGTGAGGAAATACAGTAGTAATGCTCCGCTTGTCAAAGCGAGCTGGGTAAGAGTGTCATCAACGACCATACCACGTCGAGTTAATCGGTTCTCGTTAGATCACCGCAATTAAACGACGTTGCGCGCTTAGTACGTAGATGGGGGACCGTTTGAGAACAATCGCTTGTCGTTGGCCAGTCCCATCTACAAAGTTGAGGTAGATAATACAGACGTGGTATCACAATGGACCTAAATTAGTCTAAGTGTGTCGGCTTCTGACGATAGCCACCTAAACCTAACATAACCTAACCTAAAATGCTCCGCTGGAGTCCTCGAGGAATTCGCAATAAAATTCGGTGTACGCCAAGGAAGCGTCTTTAGCCCTCTTATATTTAATACGGTCCTCGATTATCTGTTTGAAGAAAAACTAATGGAGTCCAAGTGCATCAGTTATTCTTTCCTGACAATGGACCCATTCGAAGCGAGGATCGAACGGCCCTGCAACGAACACTTGATGTATGGGTGGAAGTTTTGACGGGAATGGGTATCGTATTAGTCCGAAAAAAACAGAATACTTGTGCTGCCCGTTCTGTGATCCACTAAGACCTATTCCAGGCATTGATATGAATGGAAGAGTGATTCCCAAGTGCAAAAAAGTTCAAATATCTATGATCAATAGCAAAGCAACCTGTGATAACGACGATGCCGTGACATAAGGCCAAGTCATAACATTTGCGGAAGCAACGTAAGGCCAATTCGCCTTTAGGTCACTTTCCATTACATCTTCCCTACCTTACGGAATAGATTACAGAAATAATCATTCATTATTCTGCAATGTTCCAAAAATGTAAATAATGCTTAAACAGGATTTTAACATTTTAATTTTGATATAGTCAGTTTTTGGGAGGGCAACACTATCAATAAAATACTAAAACTCTAACTTTGCATACATCCAACCTCACTCCAAATCCAACAGTGATTCTAAGAAGGAAGTTGCAGGGGTCAGCATGCCCTACCCTCTCCCTTAAGACCAGATCCAGAGCAGAAACTCGTCGTTAAAGAACAGAAGATGATAAAAAAATGAAAAAAGAGTCCTATATTTTAAAAATTCCCAGCTCGTCCTATCGAAGGAAATGGCAACCCTGGATAAAACGATGCCGCTCACATTCTCGGCCGTAAATTCCTTCTTTCGATACGTTTTATTAATTATGTCGAAATGCTTACATACAAAGCTATGTGTGTGCGCAAAATGTAAAAGCTTTCATGTAACAGACAAGGGTATAAAAGGTTTACAGCTCTTGGTTATGTTTTACCAAAGTTATTGTATGCTTTCAATAAAAGAAAATGATGTTGATGTACCTATTTGTGGATGGAAACTGCCACAAGGCAGAAATCCAACTCCTTCTTGAAGGACCGGCGTGGGTACAATATACGGTAGAATGCTCTTCAAATGCCATTTAAGGTTCTTGTAACGTTGTACGAAATAAAATTGAATTTTACATGAGATATCCGAGGTATTTTTTGTGTTTTTGTTTTATACCTACCAAACTTTATCTTCTGGCAAAAACAGTTTCATTTTCAGCACCCCTGGGCGTCCCAGCTTCATGTGGTTTAATACTTTTCTTTTTTGCAAAGTAAAGTAAAAGTTGTATATAAAACAAAAATGTTTTTAATTTTAAAAATAATATTTTAATTTGGTTAAATGCCATAGGCACGATGGAAAGAAGATCGATGAGGGTCCACGGTAAACTGTGTGTTTGCACACATGGAAAACAAGATGTCTTCGGAGCGTGTTCGCTTTAAAAATGTATGTGGCAATACCTTACTCAGGACCCTTTTTCTGACAAGATATAGGCAGTTATTTTTTGACATAGGGCAAATAGACACATTTTAGAATAGTGCGAACCCGAAAAAGCAATGGAGATTTTCATCTAAATACTTTGCTGTCATTATCAATGGAAGTTGCAATAAATTGCGCTTACATTGAAACGTCATCTGTCTTTGTTGTGCCGCAAAATTTGAGTCATTATTTCGTTCCGATAGCTTAAAATAAAAAAAGAATATTTTTTTCGATGTTACCAGAATAATATGGCTTCTCCCGGTACTAAAAATGTGAGAGGATTTAACAAAAAAAGATACAGTCGCTATTTATGCAAGCTAGCTATAGCATCATAGAATCCTTGCAAGCTACTTTAAGGGGACCCCACTTTGTACAACAGTCTTAAGCCTGCATAAATTTATACTGATAAGGCTTTCGGCTATGCCAGGTAATTATACTAATAGAAAAGTGTGAAAGAAGAAAGAGTGAACGTTTCCTACCTGTTTAACCAGTAAAACATTTCGTCGTTCAAAGGTATTGCCATATACTAGATCAGAATGGCAAAATGGACAAGTGACAAGGGATTTCGATCAAACAATATACACCGACGGCTCAAAAATGGACTGCGGCGTGGGTGCGGGAGTTTTTTCGGAATGCTTAAACATCACAAAATCGTACAGACTTCCGGATACTGCAAGCGTCTTCCAGGCGGAGCTACTGGCTATCCGTAAAGCCTGTCGCCAGATCAAGCCTCACACAAACATAACACCGAGGCAAAAGACCGCTATACTTATTGACAGCCAGGCTGCCAATAAAGCGATCGTTTCAGTCACTATATCCTCTAAGTTAGCACTAGAATGCCGTAATGAGTTGGCCCTGCTTTGATAAGTTCAAGGTTACCCTGATTTGGGTTCCAGGGCATAGCAACGTTTATGGAAACGAACATACCGACGAACTGGCCAGGCAAGGCTCAGCTTTCCACTGCTCACTGCGGAACTAGTTCACATTCCGCTCGGAGCAGTTAAGGTAAATATCACGGCAGAATACCTCAAGAAACCTCAATGGAGCAGGCTGACTACATGCGTCATATCCAGGAAAATGTGGCCAAACTACAACAAGGCAAAACCAACCGACCTTCTATGTAGAACCCGAAAAGATATTGCGAGAACAACAGCGATCATCACGGGACACTGGCGTATAGGAGACCATGCGGCGAAGCTGGACATCCCATATAATACAAACTGCCGCAGTTTCAAAGTGACAACTGAAAAAGAAACCCTAAGTTACCTACTTTTTATGCACCTGTCCGGCTTTAGCTAGGACCAGACGACGAATATTGGCAAGCCCGTTTTTCAATACACTTGAGGAAGTCTTCGAGAAAAGTATCAAGGAACTGATAACTTTCCTGAACTGCACAGGTTGGATTTAGTCTCCCCCACCAAACGATAATACCCAGGATTAAGTGAGTTTCTGGTAACAAAAAGGCACTCGGTGCTAATTGGGTTTGTCGTTTCTTTATAAAACCGCGACACCTACCTTCCTACCTTAAGCAGTAAGAGCTTCTAATGAGGCTTAAGAACCTTCGTATCGCAGTGTTAGTTAAATCGTTGAGATCGTTGTAGAAGAAAGTTCTTAAATGACTTTTTTTTAGGGAGCAAGTCATAGACATATCTACAGAGAAGGCGGGTTATAGCCTCCCACTCGTCCATGCAGTAAAAATCATTTAAATACACGCCAAACCTTGTTGTATGCTTGTACCTGGCTTAGACTTGCATTGGTATGCAAAGCACTGTAAACCTAGGGAAGCTTTTTAAGGTTATGTTATATGTTATGTTTATAGCAACATATTTAGCTAGATTATCAGCCTTACAGTTCTCTGGAGATGGTCGGCACTATAGGCTTACTTTCATTCAAAAAAAAATATTAAAACGTTATGTTTATTACGCATTTTCTGGAGAAAATTGAACCGAAAGTCTTAAGATATCCAATTTTTAACCTGTTCCATTTTTCCTGCCCATGCTAATTTTTTGACTTTCGGTTCAATTTTCTCCAGAAAATGCGTAATTAACATAACGTTTTAATATTTTTTTAGTTAAGATATAAAATTTATTTAAATGCAATTACAAAGGCTAATATTTCTTCTAAAAATAGAGGCCTAAACGAAATTTCTATCATTAATACTAACAGCGCAATTACCATTAACATGAGTCAGGGTACACCCAAGTAAGCCTTTTTTTAGATCCTCAATAAATGATATAAAAATTGGAGATAGGCCCTTACTGTAGAACAATTTTTTCCTTAGAATATACCCATAAATCATGCCCTAAAATATTGTCTACGAAATAAGGGAAACCCTGTATAACTTATAAAGACTAATTCCAAGGAATAAAAATGGATGTTGGTATATACGGATTTGAAAGACTCCGAAAACACCGAACCGATTAAGTTCAAATATCTAAGCAATCTTCGGTATAAGCCCGATAGATTGGCCAAATTAGTGAAGCAGTTTGCCCACAACTGCATTTTTCGCTCTATGTAATTTTATACATAAAAATGATTGTTGTGTGTTTGTCTTTTATGCGTTCGCTTATCGTTCATCCGATTGAGTTCAAACTTTGTACAATTGTTATTGGCACTTACGCCAAAATTTCTGGCATAGTACCATCAACGTACAATTGGTGGCGCGTAAATGTTTGTGTGTTTGTCTCCTATGCGTTCGCGTATCGTTAAGCCGACTGAGTTCTTTTTCTATGCTCATAGTTTATCCGGTTGGTTTTAACTTTGTACAGTCCCATTGCCACTTGCCCGAAAATTTGTGACATAGTGCCGTCAACATGGGCTAAAACATACGGGGAATCGGGTGACATCGCTGTAACCCGCGAGTGAGCCATCTAAACACTGTTTAAATCGAAAAACTAAACTGACATAGGCGCCTGCCTAAGTTGCGTGAGCTGGCTAAACCATGCTGAGAAAAGGGTGCAATCCCTTTAACTAGATTGAGCTCAAATTTTCGGGTAATCTTTGGTATTAGCCCGAGAGTCCAGCTTTGTTTGTTACTAAAACATGTATTACGTTTTGTTAAGCGCCGCGCCGGGTACCCGGTAGTTTTAAATAAACTTACACACCAGACAAAAATGCCTAACTCTTTTTTAACATATTCTATTTATTTGTTTGTTTCGGAACCCATCCACATTTAGTAAAGCTCACAGAGTTCGTGGTTGTACCCTCAACATGATAATTAGCTCGGCCACATCGAGCGAATGGATAATAATGCTCCAGCGAAGAGGATCTTCGAAACCCAATACCCAGGTTCGAGAAGGAAAAGCAGCACCTCCGTTTTAAGGATCATGCTATCTCGAATGTCAGACCGCTTTACTGCATGGAAGCAGTGAAGATGAACAGATTGAACCGAGAAGCTATTTAGAACTACATGTCTCTCTTGCTTTGAGAGCACCAGATGTCTGGAAGAGAGACAAATCAGAGATAATGAGGCATCTTTAAATTGTTGTAGAGTTGGTGTAGTGGAATCAGACACTAAGGGCGTCGCAGGTCCAGCTTTGTCCAGATATGCGTATAGTCGCTAGACATGTATTACTTGAACTACATGCATTAAACATTTATTATGGCTCAGTGACAGAGCAGTTAATCTGATAAATAGTTTCCTCTTCGGAAGGTTGCAAAGGGTTACCACTCATGAAAACCATTCTAAGTTAAAAGCAATTACACGGGGAGTACCGCAGGGATCAATTTTGGGACCGATCTTATTTTGTATTTTTATAAACGACCTTCCATGTGTCTGTAAACACACATCAGTTCACCTATATGCAGATGATGTTCAACTTCATGCCGCAAGATTGTTTGCTAACCTCGCCGAACTCGCTGTCCTTGTCAACGAAGACGTAGAGCGGATACACAAGTGGTCTGTAGAAAATGGACTACAACTTAATCCTAAAAAGTCGCAAGTTATCCCCATATCATACACAAATGTTGATCTTACCCTTTTACCGTATATATGGCTAAATGATATAAAAATTAAAGCAGTTGAATCTGTCACCAGTCTAGGCTTTGTAATAAACCGTAGCTTATCCAGTTACAATCACATCAGTATGGTCATTGGTCGAATATACGGATGTCTACGTAAATTATGGCTTTCCGCAGACTTTACTCCAATTGAAACTCGGCGGAAGCTTATAATAACCCTTGTACTACCTCTCATTACGTATGCTGATGTTGTCTACAGCACTCTCGACTCATTATCGCAACGTAAACTACAAGTTGAATTTAATGATGCGGTACGATATGTTCATGGCCTTCGTAGAAGCGACCACATATCCGTGTATTCTCGAAGGCTTCTTGGTTGCGCTCTGTAGGATTACTTCAACGCTTGAAACTGTTTATTCCTTCACAAAATCATATACAGCCAATGCCCTGTATATCTGTTCAATAAGCTTAATTTTTCTCAATCTCCTAGAACTATGAATATTACCCCCTTCGATACACGCACCTCAACTCCTCACGTCTATTCTTCATTCACGCTGTCAGGCTATGGAACTCTTTGCCTACCCGAATAAAAAACATCGCTAATTCCAAAACTTTTAAAAGTGCTGTTCTTCTTTATTTCTCATCGACTACTTCTCGCATCTAATACCTCTCACTATCTTTTATCCTCCCTTTCCTTTATAGCTTTCTCTTATCTGTTTAAAAATAATGTAATTTAGCTTTAAGACATTTGAATTTAATGTAAATCAATCTTAACGGTCTAAGTACTATAAAAGATACTTTCCTTAATGTACAAACCAACAAAATAAATAAATAAATTGAAATTGAAAAAAAAAATGTAAATAGAAACTTGTCCACCTAAGGTTTGTGCTCTCAAAATCGAATAGCTTAAACAAAAGTTTTCATACAGCGATTGGTAGACCTAGAGAACCCTTATCAGGTAAAAAAATATGTGGTTCCTTTTATGGCGAGATCATCTACCCTACAATTTCCTGGAATGTTTCTAGCCTCGGCAGCCAACATAGGTGAATGTTAAACTGCCCCGCCATCTCCCTAGGAGACGAACGGAGACTAAGTCCAGGGGTAGAGGATGGAAGGCTGCAGTGTCTCAGGCAGAGACTCTTCACGGGTCGGGAGCCCGTTAATTAAGTAGAGTCCAGCTTGACTATCCTTGAAGATACGGATGTCCTTCGTGGATATCACATTTCTCTTAAGTCAGGTCAAGCCTGCTTTTATCACGTTTAAAGAGAGACTTAAATTAAGCCTTTCTGAGAAAACGCCTCCACCTTAGCTTAGACCTTGAAAATCTAAGCTAAGGTTCGGACAACCACTTTTGCCCGAAAGAACATGTAAGGGAAATTCAACGTCGTTGTATGCAAAAGTAGGGATTTTTTCGACCCGCTGTAGGTATTTTATATTTTCGATGTATCATCACTGACATCAACAATTCCTGTAGTTAACAACGTCATTAAATATGCGCTTGGATTTTTGAAATACAAATCCTGCCATCCGAGTAATGAATAAATTCGGCAAAGCTTCTACAATATTCTAAAGGAATACTTTCAGATATGAGTGTCTTTTTTTTATTATCATTCCCCCAATATAGTAGGTAAGGTACCCATAGGTATAGTCTGACACAAGTCATTAAAATAAAAAGTGAAAACATGATGAAGATGATTCCTTGCTTCATTATAAAAAAAAATATCTTTTTATAGAGCATTCAAAGTCTAATTTCTCTCTGCTGAAGAGTGATTTCGTTAGTTTCTGTATGATGATGACGACACACTAATGAGACATGCTCCATTGAAAGAGTACAAAAGCAGTCAGCCCAATTTATTGAATATAAATTTACCTTCACTAGGATAATGTGCGGTTTTATTTTCTTTGAATTTAAATTAATTGCGGGATAGATTACGCACAATGACAAATAACCTGAATAGCTAAGCCCTTAACTGGGTAAATAGCGCATATCATCAATTGCAATGCAACTGCTTTTTAATTACACAGTGATAGGCCCAACTGATCACAGGATATCCAACTGACAGATGCAGCCACGCACACATACAAACAGGCATATATGTAGGTTGCTCTACCCAACGATGGGAAGTTTCTAATTTCAAATTGATTGCCATGTATGACAGTGTAGGCACCATTTGGAGAGAACGCATTTGATATGTATTAATCCATTAATAGCCACATGGGACAATTCAATTCCCAAGTTAATTACCATTCCCATTTGCAATTAATTACCATTTCCATACTTTTAGCAGAAGAAAATATAACACAAATATTGTATAAAACATAAACTCAACCGTACCAATGGTATTGGAAATTGAGGACGAAATATTTAATCATCGCCTATCGATTGAGGGAACGATGAGATCCTTTTTCTATGAAACACATCTGCATCTGCATAATTATACATTCAGTTGCTTTTGTTGCCAATGAAAGAGAACTTAAACCTTTTTTTCTTTTAAATGCTGAGAAATGGGAAATAAGGACAAATTTATGGGTCACAGGATCTGTTGGAGTGTTATAAATAATGTCCATGGACTCCATAACGAAATTGAGATGACAAACATTGGGGCATCAGGTGCACAAGACAATGACTGGCTTAAGTAGTATTACTGCTGTTTGGTAAAGTTTCTTTCGTTTTTTTTTTAACTTTTCCGTATACTGTCGCATACTAAGGAGAAAGCTATTGCAATCGTGCTGAAATCCTGCACTCAAACTGAGTATAAGGTATGATATTACGAGCAAGGAGAAGACCAAAAAAGTGTGTCCCGCATTTCTGTCTGTCCGTCTGTAGCAGAGGCCCCAGACAAACTTCGTACTTGGGGTTTGTAGTAGAGATGAAAAAACCGCCCGGTTCAAACCGAAACCGGTTATTTTGTTGCGGTAACCGGTTTTTTCGGTTATTTCTTTATGTCAGCTAAAACCGGTTTTTTAATCCAAATAACCGTGTGGTGATTTAACACCAGTAAAATATGCAGGCAACAGATGCAGTTGAAGATGCTTCACATGGAAGAAGGAGTAACAAAGATTGATCTAATAAGAAGTTCCGATCTCCGACGAACACTTCACGTCAAAGAACCTATTCAAGATAATATGGCGCGGCCAGCTTAGTTAGTACTGTCATGTTAAAAGAAGAGATCCTACGAACCATGTTCAAAGGCAATATCAATCAACATTTCCATACAATCGCGAAGGAGAGGAGAGGCAGGCCTAAAAACACCTGGATTACACAAAAATACTGCAACACCAGCATTCGATTGACCTAAGTGACGAAGTTATTTAAAATCGAGAGACCTATCGTCAGTTTTTGAGGTCGCACTGGCAAATCGCTGGCGAATCCCACAGTAGGTAGGTAGAGGTGGCGGTTCGACTTGAACCCAATTAGCACTTGTTTTGCCTTTTTGTTACCACGACTCGTGTGACCTATGTTGTAGTGGTTGTAGAGGATTTGATGTGTGGCTATATTCAACCTGTGGAGTTGAGAAAACGGATAAGATCTTGTATCCCTTTGCCCGATATAGCGCTAAGGTCGTCGAAGAATCGTTGATTCAGCGCCCGCAGTCTGGCTCTTGCTAGTGCCGGACATTTGCAGAGGGCGGACCAGTAGGGACGCAGTTCATTTTGAAGATTATGATCCCTTTAGTCCAGATCATAACTTCGTCGTTAAAAGAGAAAGAAGAAGAAGAAGAAGAAAGCAAAGGAGAAGAAAAAGAAGGTAAAGAAGAAGAAAAAGAAGTTAAAGAAGAAGACAATACTGAAAGCTCCTATTCGCCACAATTTTGACTGCTTCCGCCTTCTCTGTAAAGTTAATAAGTGGTTAGCTAGTTAGTTTGCTGGAAAGAAGGTGATATCGCTAATAAACTACACGCACTTCCTTAAAATTGTTGCTTTTTAAGTAGTGATTCAATCTCCATAAACGATTTTTGAGGAGGCTGCCTACATAATCTAATGGCGCATTAATTTTAAGACCGGCACTAGCTAAAAGGTCAAAATCGTGGAGCGTTTCAATTTATTCACTCTACATAAACCTCTCGCCAGATAGACAACAGAAAGAGAACAGCATACTTACCCCATATTAATAACCACCAAATAGCTACGAGATAACACTAACACATCTGTTTACTTATAATTCATATTAATAAATGTGTGTTAGCTTCGAATGACATGTGATAACAAGCGGATAATTTAACTCAGCGAAGTTGGCGTATAAGGAGCGGATACCTTCACACATTCTCAGATTGTAGTTCACGCATTCACAAATTGAGAGGATGCACATGCATGTGTGGAAACATTAAGAGGATGAGAGAGAGCACTGTCTCCCATTTGGGCATATTACTCTTTCATAATGCGTTGACTCCATAGTAGTGCCATAGTATTGGAACGGAATACACAGAAATGAGTGTCAAATGATGAAATATGACAGATACTGTTATAGTCGATTTTTGAGTATAATTTGGTAAAGGGTTGCCGTGTTGTAAGTGATAAAGAGCAAACAGCTAACACGGGGAAAACATATTTTTATTAATCAGAAAAGTTACCATATGGACAAATTCGCTATCCGTGTGCCTGCTAACTCGTGTGTTAAAGAGTGGAAAGTGTTTTTTTTATTAATATGGCTGTTAGAATGAAGAAATTCGTGTATGTATTACGTCCGGTTCAGTGTGCGGTTACATACAAGTCAGTGTAAAAAAAAGTCTGTTTCCACCGTGCGTGTTAGGCGGATGTGATAACACCTGCAACACGGAAGCATAGAGTATCTAAACTTATTTTAGTTAAAAGCCACAATGGTTAGGTTAACCTTACCTAAAGCCTACCTACCGAACCTAAAAGCCGCAATGATCTCAAAATTCCTGGGAATTTTTTAAAACTCATACAAGTTTAAAAGCGCCATTGAAAGCGGACCATTAAACTAAAGAAATTGGTTGGTCTTGAGGTTAATGATGCAATGGGTTCAAAACTCAGTCGAAGAACAAAATGCACGCTCTATCGAACCTTAATCCTGCCAGTCCTGCTTAATAGTGATGAGTGCTGGACGATTAGTAGGAAGGAGGAGCTAATGTGTTCTTTTAAAAGAAAAATACTCCGTCGGATATTTGGTCCTGTGTGCGAGGAGGGCGAATGGAGGAGAAGATATAACCGGAACTCTACGGGCTGTACCAAGATGTGGATGTAGTCCAAGAAGCTAAATCACGTCGACTACATTGAGCGAATGAACAATAATGCTAAAGCCAAGGGAATCTTCCACTCCCAGCACCGAAGTTCGAGAAGGCAACGAAGACTGAACTTCCGTTTTAAAGACCAAGCCATTGCGGATGCCAGAGCGCTTGGTCAGGAAGCAGCGTGCCTGGGATCGCAGTGGATGGAAGCCTGCAGTATCTCAGGCAGAGACTCTTCTCTTCACGGGTCTGGAGCCAGTTAAGTAAAGTAAAGTAGTAAACTGAAGAAGAGTCAATAAATCGAAAATTTAATGGTGTGTTGTTAATGACGTAAATAGCTAAATGCCGGTTTTAGTGAAAACTCCATTAGCCACTTATTAATTAGGACTCCATAAATTTGGGCTAATACTCACACATACCTAAAAAAGGTTACTTTCGGAAAATACTTTTCCATTCCTTCACTTATTGGCTTCTTGTTCTTTGCTTCTTTTTTTTATTTTGTTTTATTTGTTTTTTTGGAATTTAATTTATAGCTTAATAAACTTATTTTCAATTAATGTAATAAAAAAACTTTCAAAAACGTTTGTAGGTCTTAAAAACCAAAAACCGAGTTTTGCTAAAAACCGATTATTTGGAGCGGTTAAAACCGACTGGTTGAACCGGAGGTAGAAAAAACCGGTTATTTTGCAAAAACCCCCATCCCTAGTTTTTTCTTAGTAAATTACACCGATTTTCTCAAAAACGACCTTAACGATTTGTAGGTATCGGTTTTGAAACATAAAGTAACTAAGGCGAGTGTAAGAAAATGGCGTAGGGTAGACCGGGGACCCTTTGCCAGTGGGGAGGCTTTGTTTTTCGATTTTTCTTATAGATCGAAGAAAATTAAAAATATCGAAAAATCGATTTTTATTGCACATCTCTATTTAGAAACTTTCCACAAAGTTTGACAGTTCTCAGTCAAACGCGAGAGTGGCAGGACGTTTTTCTTTATTTTCCAGGTACCGGGAACAAAAAATCGAAGGTGAATATTTTCAAAAAAGTCAAGTGGTTTAATTTGTTTACAAACTTTTCGCGCCAATTTTCCATTTTATAAAATATTAATTGTCTTTAAAAAAGTGATTTGTGTAACTAGTGTGCGATCTTAAAAAGTTAAAAAAAATAATTTCATAAAGTAGCTTGTGGGGTGCCTTTGCCATGTGTTTGTGTGGAGGTTTTGCCACTGGCAAAACCACCCCCAAAGTGGCTTTACCACGACTGGCAAAACCACCCCCAAAGTAGCTTTGCCACTGGCAAAAGCACCCCATAAAATGCCCTTACCACTGGCAATGACTGAGTTGACGAGTGAATGATTTTCAGATCGAAAGATGCCGCGTTTTTATGATAAGAAATACAACCGCGACGAGATCAATGAAGACAAAATGATGCAAGCCGTTGACACGGTGGAAGTAAGAAAAAATATGTCCACTAGAGCAGCGGCTGCATTTTTTGGGTTTAAAAGAACTACCCTAAGGGAACGCTGCAAGAAATGGCGTATCGCTAAAGATCTCTTTAAAGAAAGTGATACAGCTGTTTCCAAAGTTTATCACTCCAAATTTGCGAGCAACCATGTGTTCACTGTTTCACAAGAAGAAGAACTTGCTCGATACTTTAAAGAAAGTTCGAATTTAAAATATGGTTTTACATATGCTATGGCACGGCGCTTTGCTTTTGATTTCGCCAAAGTAAATAATATAAGTGTGCCTCCTTCTTGGACTGAAAATAAAGCCGCCGGAGCTGATTGGATACAATCGTACATGAAACGGAATCCACGCCTTAGTTTAAGGAAACCTGAAAACACAAGTCTATCACGTGCCACTGCCTTCAAAAGAAATGCTGTCGATGAATTTTTTAAAAATCTTTCAAGGCTTTACTTGCGATTTTCGTTTGCACCACAAAACATTTACAACTTAGATGAGACAGGAATTACAACTAATATTTAATTTACTGTTATTTTTTTTCATTAAATTAACTTTTGTGCTGTGAATGAAAATGGAATTACATATAATATGTATAAATAAGTACAGAAACTGAAATCAAATTTGACTTAAAACGAAACTTGTAGACTGAACTATAACAACCTAAGTTTTTTTTATGAAATGAATAAATTGTTATGTTTCTTTTTTAACTAAAAAGGTTTTTTTATTTTCTTATTTCGGAATTAAGCTATCTGGCAAAGGCTTCCCACCCTAGTGGCATATCATCCCCCATAGTACACATTTGCCATAGCAATTTTTTTTTTTAAATAATTTTAAAAAATGTAAATGAAATGATATGAGGTACAAATTACTTACAAAACAAAGATAGTAAGGAACCTCAACTTTTAAGTATAAACAATTTTTGGAAAGATTAAAAACCTAAGCGTACGGTCAAATTTCCTAAATCATGGCAAAGGCTCCCCGGTCTTACTAAGTTTTTGCAAAAAGTCGGGAATAAAGTTATATTCCAAAAATTATCATATCTCAAAAAAAAGTCAAGTTATTTCTATAAAACTTAACACACCAACTAATAATTCTGATTTGAACGAGTTTTATCAAAAAACGGCTTTAACTATTTTGATTTTATTGGTGTTTTAAGTACTTGCAGTGCAGGTTAGAATACTCAGCTAAGCATACTCAGTTTTAACCAAAAGGTAAAACATATATGTAGATAACTCTGTTTTCTATTTAATTCATATCATGTGTAAATGTTGGGACACTATCTAAAAGCGAGAAAGTTTTCGTACGATGCATTCGTGCACTTTATGTTTTTTTAGTTTACAATGAAAATGAATAATAAATTCAAGAAGCTCATGGACGATGTCGGAATGCGTAAAAGAAACGTAACAATGTAAAGAGTTTTTTCTTGAAATAAATAATCTGTGGGAAGTTTTAATTTTAAAGGAGAGTTGAGTGTTTAAGCAACATTTCCAGCATCTGTTTAATGGACATCATCTGGAGAGATATATGGGTCAAGAAGGCAACCGACATCCATTTGATGAAGAACAAGTTCCACCACCCAACATTCAGAAGGGTGACCAGCAATGAAAAATTTTAAACACCAGTGCAGCTTTTTAATTAAGGAATAAGGAGGTGGTGATTTGGTAGGGCGCATGAACCATATCATCAGGCAAGTATTGGTGGAAGCGTACGACAACGTCAGGCTTTATTTTTCTTTAGCTTAAAATAATAACACAGTCCAAAGCTCTGATTGCTAGGGACAAACTGCTTTCGGCATTGGACAGGCGGCATAATACCAGCCGAGTTACAAAAGACCTTGGATATTATCCTGCCCGTGGTAGAGATAATTCTAAGGAGCTGTATAGATCTGGTTTACAATCCGCTGTTATGTAAAAGCTCCCATGTCAATCCAAATAATATCAGTCCCATTAGTCTATCTTCTTCCTTAACGGTGGTGAGGGGATCATAACCCTCCCACTTAACTGCATACCTACAATCCGCCTTTGAGGTTCGCCGGTTTGACCTCAGAAAATAACGACATTCCTCTCCATTTTTAATCACTTCGTCAGTGTTGCTGGTGTTGCTGCATTTCTATGATCCAGGAATTTTTAGGCCTTCCTCTCTTTCGCGTTTGTATGGAAACGTTATTGCCTTTTTGACAGAGTGCGTATGATCTCTCCTTGAACATGACACTACCAACTGAGCCGGTCGCGCTCCATTTTCTTCTTTGGCGTGAAGGCTTCCTAACTTCTTATTCGAGCAATCTTTGTTACATCTGCTGTCATGCAAAGCATCCTCATCTCAGCTGCCACACTTTTCGTACGCTGTCCAACAGTGTGAACCGTATTTGAGCGCCAGGCGCAAAACTGCGGTGTACAGGTACAGGCTTCTCTTCAGCTAAGAGGGCTGAGTTTTCTCGACACTTCATCCACCCTACGCTTACGCGATGCTTACTGTCGTCATCACAGCATGCTTCGCTATTGATCATAGATCCCTGACAGTTCCGGCTCCAGCCAGACAAGCGCCCTGTGCAAGATTTACAGAAAGCGCGCTATATTGAGTTAGATTCTCCTTGAAGTTGCAATATTGCAAGTGATGTGAGTTAATGTGCAAACATTTCAGCACAGGTGTGATGGATGTTGCTATTTTGGGCTTGTTTGAACAAGTTTTTTGTTTTGAATGCAAATGGCAGTATCCGCGCAAGGTAAAATTAATTTTTCTTACTCCTAGCAATGCGCCCCGGAATTTGGCGCCCCTACATCAAGTGCTCGTTGCCCGGACGTTTGATCCTCGCTAATTATGATTCCTGAACTGATGCACTTTGGGATCCGTCAGTTTTCTTCAAGCTGATAATCAAGAATGTAATAAATATCAAGGTACTTAAGAGGCCTCCCTGACGCACAACGACTTTTCGAACTAACCGGTGACTCCATCAGCGGGGCATTTTACGCTTGTATTTACGCCCACCTAGATGTACGTAGGTTTCTGGAACTCCGCGCTGTCTTAGCGCCACCCATAACAGATCCGGAATATATGACCCATTAGTCTATCATCGATCCACTTTTACACCAATGTATCAAAAACTAATGATGGGGTGGGTGGAGGCGTTTTCTCAAATAGACTAAATGCCAGTCTCCCTTTTTGTCTTCTCAATCACCGCAGCGTGTGCCAGGCGGAACTCATGGCGATCAAAGAAGTCGAATCGCGGCTGAAGAGAAACCTCTGCAACTTCTCGGATAGCGAAGCTGAGATTACATCCTTGGAATCAGTCTCTGAATAATAGCCCGTCTCCCCATCATGCCTTAAGGAAACGCGGCGTGGTTCAATAGTTGCGTGCCACCGGGACATAGGGATATGCCAGGGAACTGTTGGGCTAATGAACTCGCTAAATATGGAATTGCACTGCCCATTCTACCTGCAAAAGGGTCCTTCGGTTAACCAGTTCCTACATGCAAACTCTTGTTAAAGACGGATGCCATCGTGAAAACCATCCTTAGGTAGATAAGTGGAACAACTTATCTAGCGACCAAACAGAGTAGGATCTGAAACGCCCTAACTGTCTACAATTGGTGTCATCACTTGGCACTCTCTCATAGGCAAGCATGCAACAAGGCAGTATACTCAAATGACTTCTGCGAGGAGACTATTCTCCACGTTTTCTGTGCTTGTCCGGCTTATTAATTTATAACGAAAGGAACAAGTGAAAGAAGTGAAATATCTGCGTCTGCAGTGAAAACCAAGAATTTAGACATAGTGCAGGCTTTATAAGACATTGACCCTGCCTGTGCTATACGGCACCAAGTGGCCAACAACAAACAGAAAAGGAGAGCAGGAACTGAGTTCCTTCGAGGATAATTCGTTGGCGGAAATGTTAATGCTTTGTGTGAGGAGGGAAAATTTAGGACAAGACACGACGATACACGAGTTCGAGGAGCTATACCAAGATTTGGAAGTAGTTCAAAAATTATTTAATTTTCTTAGTCACAAGTGAATGGATAAAGAGCCAGCCAATAGGATCTTCAGTCGACCTCCAGGTTTCAAAGACCAAGATATCGAGAATGCCGAATCGGAAAAATAGAAGCAGCGTTACCCATATTTCTCAGACTACAGTGCCTCGATTGGAAATTTTAAGGGTCAGAAATTCTAACTCCCGATTCGCGTCGGTAAATAAATAGGTGTATGGAGAACTTGTCCTGGAGCTGAAAGAGAGCAAAGAGAAAATAAAACAAAACTGCTGCTACCGGGAGGCCTCAAACTGACCGTATATTGGAAAAGACACCGACTTAATTGCAAAAGCATCCGCCAAAGTATCATCTGTGCTATTTCGTGTGGACTGTTATGGTTCAAATACGGACAAGACGCAGTCAATCAATTTGAGATATGTGCTAAGTTTTATTCCGAAGGGCAGGGTTAAGCTACTTTTTTACTATCCTGGCGTCAAAGGGTCTAAATCCCAGGTGCCTCAAATTGTCTGTTTAAAATATTGTTGTTTGCAATGAATGAAAGGGACCAACCAAACGGCAAATTAGGGAAACTTCTCATGACAGTTTATACTTGGATGTAATTTGGTCTCCCACTAGAGGTAGGGATGCAAATAAACTCTCAGGTGTTTCTATGTGAAATTCGAATCTCTAGCCCCTCTATCTATAGTTCAAGGCACTAACCAGTGAGCCCAATTTGACCACCATCATTCTCTGTAGGTACTCTGTGATTTTTGTCAGACTTTCACCTTTGCCTTTGGGATTAAAACCTTGCAGACGAAAAAGATAGATAAGGAGCTGGAAACTGAATTAGCACGAGTAACCGTGTGGCCATTTATATGTCTTACGTCAACTGCATAACAAGACATCGAGAGAGTCGGCAACTTGAACTCCAACATCAGCAACAAAATAGTATCGAATCGAAGTGCTTAACTATGAGAAGGAGTTCCTCTTAAGTTCCTACCCAACGAAAAAAAAAAACAAAAAAAAATATTAGGCATTAACGGCCCATACGCGGACCTTTCGATTAGTAGTCCGACACACTAACCATTGATCCACAGGCCCCAACGAAGGCACTCGTAAATATTGAAATGTTTGTTGGATTCGTAAGAAATATGCGGTATTCACACCGATTGCGAATAAATTTCGCCGCTGAACTCTTCCCATTCAGCTATCTAATAACCATGGCTGAAAATGGGAAAACAAACCCTCGAAATTCATTCACAGCCCTGATTCTAAAGTTGACTTAAATGAAGTGGATGTTCAATCTGATTTAAAGTTAACCAAGGCTTGAATCCAAACAAAAGTCTCGAACATCTGAACACAACACGAAAGAATACCTGAAACATATGGAAAGGCTAGAGTCAGTCGCCTGTTTGATACCCTAGCCCAACGTTTCCCAAAGTGTGCTCCGCAGAAAAATAAAAAAAAAAGAAATAACAAAATTTCATTACACTAGTGACTAGTTAATTTCGTGCTTCTGAACTTGTCATTTTGATCGCAGCAATCGAATTTGAAATGCTCATTTAAAAGAAATCAATACATACAAACAAACTAAAAAATAATTTGTGTAAAAAGATGTGGTATGGGATGAAAATACGAGTATCAACATTATGGGAATCTCCGACAAATGAAAATTATGAAAGACACGTTTCCAGAGACAACCATTATCCGCTAACGCTAACTAAAATTCGTACTGGGATGACGTTTCTCTGGTTAGCGGAAATGTCGTGTTTTAAACGCGCCCAATAGATACGGTTTTTGTTCGGTCGGTATTCATACAGGTTAAAACGAATCGTAGTGCGGTGTATTTAATCTATATTTTGCTTTTAGTTCGTGATTTAGATCGTGAGGGATAAAAAATAATACCATGGATCGCTGGCTGAAGTCTGGGTCGTTAAAAATAACCGCTGAAAGCTCCTTAACAGCACCCCCAGTAGTTACTAAAGAGTCAGCAACTGGCAGGTACCTACATAATAATATGTCCAAACAAAACCATATGTTTATGTAATAATGAGATCGCTAGAACCGCATTTGTATTAGATGCGTTTTGTTGACTTACATTAATTTTTTTTTTGTTATTCCCAATTCAGATTTGTGAATTTGCTCGTTTTCTATATAATTATTCTATTCTAGAGCGAAGGAAAGTGACGCAATAGAGACAGCGGCGTCAGAACTTTCTGAAGATTTTGAGGTAGAAAATGTGGCTAGTACTAGTTGAACAGTGCTTCAGAAAAAAAACAGTAAAAAGGAAGTACCACGATTCATATTTAAATCTTGGATTTGCTGAGACAATAGTGATAACAAACCCCAATACGTAATTTGCGGCAAAGTGTTGACGAATAGTGCGATGTTTCCAGCAAAAATGAAACATCATTTTGAGGGGATTCATCCAGATTGCAAAAGCAAACCGACTGATTTCTTTAAAAGGAAGTATGGTGAACTTACAAAATCTCAAACAATTATTACTTACCACTCAAAGACAGTGAACGAAAATGAAATGGGTAGTCTACATACGTCTTTACTTCTTGACGCAGAAGTAAGTTGACTTTCTCGCTCGAGGACTGAAGTCCGAACCTTCCTAATTAACGGCAACTTTGATTTGGGCGACTTTGAATGAGCGTTGGCTCTTGAAATTATCGTATCTAGCCGATATTTTTAAAAAAAATAAATGATTTGAGTGTATCACTTCAAGAAAAGACAATAACTGTTTTCGATGCCAGTGATAAGTAAAAGAAAATCAAGTTCTGGGCGAAATCTTTAAAAAATCGAAACCTAGACAGCTTCCCAATGGTCAGCGAATGCAAAGAGGAAATAGATTTAGGTATTCCTGATGACATTTTAAATGAGTTTCATGTTCACCTGCTAAGTTTGCTCGAAAGCTTCCACAGCTATTTTCCGGAAGAATACCACTCATATGTTAACCCTTTCGATCCGGATGGGACATCCAAGGTATAAAAACACCTTTGTTCTATGTCCCATCCGGATCGAAAGGGTTAAAGAAAATGTGTGGGTTGCAGACCCATACTCTGCCGCGTTGGAAAAGCCAGCTTCTCTGACATCGTAGCAGTTTGAGTGCTTGATTGATTTGACATCAGATTCTTCTATAAAGGCAAATTTTGAAACGAAGAAGTCTTTATCAGAATTCTGGTGTATGTGGAAGGACAAATTCAAAATTTTCTCAGATACTGCCGTTTGCAACAACATACATGTGCAAATCCGGATTCTCCGCCTACGTTGAAACCAAAACAAAATATAGATCCCGTCTCGATGCAGAGCCAAATATTCGGTTGCAGTTGTCCCAAATACGACCAGATATATGTATCAGCATTACCTATGCAAAACCAAACAGGCACATTATTCTCACTAGAAGAAGCTTTCTGAGCTTTTTATTGAAATACTATTACGTAGGTATATATAATTTTATAATATTATTGAATTCCTTATGTTCTTAAATTAACATTGTTCTTGCTTTTTTCGTTGAAGTTACTTGTTTTACTTGAGTTTAATAAAAAAATAGTTATTGCATTTTCTACACATACCTAGGTACATAACTGCGAAAAATAGCATAAGTGCAACGAAGTGCTCCGCGAGGAATTTTTCACCTAAAAAGTGTTCCGCGACTAAAAAAGATTGGGAACCGCTGCCCTAGCCTATCCATATTTCTGTCCCGCGTGGTGGGCGCAGTGTCTCAGTGGTTAGTGTTTTAGACAACTAATCGAAGTGTGCAAATCACGCCAGGGCCAAGTAGCACCCAAGGTTGTTTTCCCACTGCCACACAACCTGCGAACGTCTGTCAAAAATCAAAGAGTATCAATTTTCATTTGAAGCTTCTCAAATTTGCTTAAATTGTAGGAGAAGCTGGTTTTAAGGGTCTGTATTTGCCGTTAATGCCTAATATTTTTTTAATTTTTATTTGTTGGCGTGGGTATTGGGTTGATTTGATTCGCTGTCCATTTATTAGCAACCATTTTCCCCTTTTTTTTAGTTTGGGTAAAAGCGACCGCAAAAAGTAAGTGTGGCAACAAACTTCGTATTCGCCTCTTGATAAGAAGGACATTGTCTAAATATTGTTTGTCTAAATGCTGTTTGTCTAAATACTGTTTTCCTATTCAAAGGAAGTTATCGCAAAAAAAAATGTTATGAAAAAGCACCAACAAAGTGGGTTCTAAATGTGTGAGTGAAAGATTTGGGGACATTATGCATCTAACGCAACCTTAATTTCCATCAAGGTTTTTACAAAAGAAAACATTTTCTTCTTAAACAGTTGGCGGATCTGAAAAATGTCTAACCTTGTACTTTTCGGGTCCTAAAGAGAATCAGGGCTAATTTGAATAAATTTCGAGGGAATTTCTTCCTTGTCAGCAGTGTAAATCAAATTGCTGAATCGAAACAGTTTTCCGGGAAAATTTATTAGCGACAGGTCTGAATATGTTCCAAATTTTCAGATTTGCTTCTCGAATTTAAATGCCTCAAAATTGATCGACATAATATATCTCATATAACTCATATACATATGTGTAGATACGTTTATAAATGTTTGACTACTGCATCAAAATGATCATACCCTCAGGAAAGCGGCGTCACCTGTATAACTTTTACTCGTTTCCTTTCCTGCAAAAAATGAATCAGTACTCACGAAATTCGAAATTATAGACAATATAGGACATCGGCCCACACCCCCTTATTCTTATATTAAGATATTTGTTATTGAACATTTTATTTTTAAAATGAATAAACTCATGCTTAAAAAAAAACGACCAATAAGGCATAAAAAGACTCACCTCACACAATTGAATTCAATTCAAATTTTCAAACCAATGTAACGTCGGCTAACGGCTCGACCACTCGAAAACTACCGCAAGTAAGAGCAAGTCCTAACAAGAAACACTGACATATTTTAATCGCGAAAAAACACTTGTTTCAAACAACGGATCACTTTGAAATACATTTTAAAACTTTCATTACAAAACAAGAATTGAAACAAACACCGAATTATTGCAGAAGCCATTTTTTTCAAATTAATATCTTGCAAATTACCACAAAACCGAAACGCAGTTTCACGCACACAAACTGAAACTGAAATGCAAGGTGAACGATAAATTCAGTGTTGTCGTCTCAATTTCGGAAGGGTATTATAAATCGGATTTTTTGTGGAGAATTTGAGAACAAGAGTACTATTGATCTACATTTGTTCAATTTGTATGGGACTTGGATCACAAGCGCACAATAACTAAATTCACAACAAAATCGATTAACAATTCGTCATAATCACAAGTCATAAATATTAAAAGCCGACTAAATCAAAACAAGAAGTGGGAAAATTATTTTCGGTGCTGTTTTCTTCTTAAATGCAATAGAATATGACATTAAAGAGAGAAAGTCAATACATTTGAAAAGCGAGATAACATTGCAAATCAATGGAACACGATTGAACCCTCTTTACCCGGCCCTAAATCATTTTTGAAATAGAAAAATTTTCAACACGATAGGTATAAAATGCAAATATCCATGGTGGCGTAAGGCCTGCCTATTTAAGCCAAATGTTTTAATAAAAGCTAGTTTATAAAATAATGATATTAGAAAGAGAAACATTTTTAAGCCCTTCGAAATAAACATTTATTTTCAAACGTTTGTACTCAGTAAACGGTTTTAATCATAATATATACCTAATTTATTCTTTTATTCGTGTGAGAAAATCATTAATGCCTAATAGTTCTGTGACACCGATCCTAAATTCGACATTTCATGACAAATTTTGCAAACTTCATTTCACCGTTCCCATTGAATGAGGAAAATTTCATATGAAAGCTACGGTCATAAGTTGTTTACTCGTTTTTTGTATTCTTTCGAAATTTGAAGAGGTTGCAACATTTTTAATAAAATAAAATTGAATATGAATTAATTGATTTCAGTCCGTTTCTAAGCTCTTTAATATATTTTCGGTCCATCTTTGTCTGTATGTGAATATGTACCTACATATACATATTTTAGCGGCTGCTTCATTTCCAATCGAGTTTTAATTCAGCGCGGGCTGAATTGTGTTCGGTGAAGTGCCGAAATTTTATATTTCCCTGATATTGAAATGTATGGCGCAATGATCATTACGGGTGAAATGTTGAATTTGGCAAAATCATGTCGGTTTAAGAGCACTACTTCTTCGAATAGCTGAACATTTTACAACATTTAATTAAATACTCGTAATGTCCTTCCGACTAAAGTCAGTAGGTATATAACATTTTGAAAGGGCAAATCATATTTTCTCATTTAAGTGAAAATCGTTACATTATTTGCAAACTTCTTTTTTGCTTTGTGTGTGCCTGACGTTTTTTTAATGAAATTAAATTAGTACGGTTCATTTTAATTAAAGTCTGGTTAACAGAACAAAGCTACGAAAAATAACGATAAAGGTTTTATTGTATTGAAGTTCACATATTTGTTTACTGGTTGAAAATAGCCAAAAGCATTCTCCTCGATATACATTTATTTCATAGGAACAAACATTTCACAAATACATCGAAACTACTACGGTTCTATTAAAGTCAACAAGTTCATTTCGTTGCACATTTTCAAATTCGATTAATGATTTCCTCGTCTTCCATCCAGATTTATATGAAATGTACCAAATATTTGGGAAATTGGTTGCAAATCGCAATATCAATATCGAACAAACCTAAATTGAATACAATTGAAAACTTTGTGAGTGAATATGTCAAATCGTTAGACGTTACAAGAAAATAAAATACTACGTTTTCCTTAAGGCAAATGAGCTTATTTAGGTGCATATTTCCAAATGCGATTAAAACGGTTCCATGAAATTGGGCCCCAAAAAATTAAAAATATCCCTAATGCCTTTGGTGCCTTTATTTATTTATTTTTTTTTGTCATTTGCTGGTAATATTGAGTCCAAATATTGGCTTTTCTAAGAAAGAACGAAATTTATAAATTTCCATTATAGGGAATATAACCCCGAAAGAATGAAATTTTGCGCCAAACTCAATAAGAACTCCAAATTACCCAAACACCAGGTGCCTATCTCAGCCTGTATTTTCGTATCAAACAGTGCTTGCGTGGAAAGCTTGGAGGTTGGAAGTTTATAACCTTCTCTCCGCATGGTTTAGCACGCTCACACATCTTCGTTACCTCCATTTCGTATATTTTTTATGATAATTATATAACCCCATTTGTTCGCGTCTTTTTTATTGCCATTTCTGAAAAATTACCTAATTTCCAACACAGATTTACATTTCGAAATAAAATAAATGTCAATTTCTATTGGGCTATTTTGGACAGATCTAGAGAACTTTTTCATTTTCACTGGGCCCAATAAAGCAATTCTTCTCAGATCTAGAGCACTTTTTGCGATTCTTGATAATATTCACTGGTAATTAAATCTATTTAGCAATAACATATATTTGTTTTTGGTCCAGGGGAGAGGCAAATAAAATAAAATATATCCTTTCGCCTTGCAATTTAAAAATAAAAAGCCGTCAAGCATCACATAGAGAATAAATTACAAAAAAAAAAAAATATTTTTAATAGGCAGCCTAATGGAAAATGACAAAAGTCAGGTAAAACAAAAAAGTACATTCCTAAATTAAATACATTTGCACTTTTTTTCAGAGAAAATTTAAAATGCTAAGATGTCAATCGGAAAGTTACGAGTAATAATACAACATTTTCTCTAGGTCAAATGTATTGCGTTGCACAATTCCAAATACGATTCAAAATAACCTCATTTTCCATACAGATTCACATTTTGAAATGAGATATGTAAAGTCTCCCTCATTTGTGGAAAATGAGGTTGCAAATGAGGTGAAGCAAAACCGAACATAATACAAATACAGGTGAATACAGTTGAACAGTACCTGGGAGAAGGTGTCAAATTGGAAGACGTCAAACGCAGCATTGTGATAGGTTTCATATATTTCCTATGGTTCAACTGGATGCGATCGTCAACGTTTGTGTACAACATGGAATTACCTACTTTTCCAAGAAAACATGAAATCTCGCCGTTACGGATAGGAGCATTCAACAAATCAAACTGATATGGAAATATAATTTACTTTCACTCGAACAGTCCTTTGAGGCAATGAATTTTCCCTTCTCTTCACAAGTCATTTTTGGTTAACTGGAATGACCAATGACTGGAGTGGAGATGAAGATTTACAGTTCTTTGCAAAGCATATAAATTGTAAAATGCCAAGTGAAAAGTGATCGTTTCCGAGCAAGAAAAGTGTATTATTGATTATTAAACTATTTTCATTAGATATTTCGCGACTTATTTCTTATGTTTAACAGTATAGCTTTGCGTTTAAATAGTTTTCAAAGTAAATTGTGTTTGAATTAACTGAAATTTGCCAATTGAAATGCTGTTTGGTTTGTTGGTGTTTCTTGCGCGAGTGTTTTATTAAAAACTTGATAAACGTCGTTGGAGGTGCTTCACTGATAATTTAAATTTAAATTCGTCGTTCTGCGGTAAGTTTTGTTTTCTAAACAAAGAAATTAGTTTTATATATGTATAATTGCCCAAATGAGAAACACGGTCCAGAAACGTTCAATTGCCAAATCACCCAAAACTCAACACATTGACCCACTATTAAAAGTACAATATCCCTTTTTAAACATCCTCTATCATCTCCGCAAAGGCAAACTTTTTCCCACCACTAACTGCAGATAGCAACTAATTCAAATACAAGAAGCCTTCCCCGAAATAAGGACCTTTAAACAAAATCTGCACTTTTAAAACGCTCCACAAACTATTACCCTGATAATAATGCAGATGAAGGCGAACTTTTAAAACTATTTGGGAACTCACCCATTCGTCCTTAAATCCCGGAGGAGCGCACTTAGTAAACCAATAAACAAAATCAAATCCTGACAAAGTTGATAGTCCAAATTGCACCGCACTACCTCGCCGCATACAATTCTGTCTCCATCGAATTGAGTGGAATACATTAGCGCGAAACATCAAACTTGATTCTCCATCTCCTGCTCTATACCGAGTATGAGATGAGAGAGAGCTAGTTACAAACTTTATGTATCCTGCCCATCAGCATCAGTGGCAATGCCACTAAAAGCCAAAAACGCCGACAACAAAAGAAAAGGACTCAAAAAAACCCTCTCTTCCCCGCCCAAAAAAAAAACCCCAACCACCGCCAATTGAATAAAATTTTCACAACACACTTCAGCCCTCAAGCAAGTAACAAGTTAGGAGTACATAAAAGCCATTGACGTTGACGTTGTCGTCGACGTAGACGATGTTTTACCGTCCTCCAACTTGAACACACTACCAACTAGTAATAGCCCAAGCGCACACAGCCCTTTTCTGCGGTCTCGGTGCACAAAATCAAAAGTCTTTGTAGTGAGAGGAGAGTTGGCAGAGCGCTTATTTTACACTTTATTGAATCATAAAAGGGTCGTCTTGCCTTCTCGCCATCCCTCTCTCGCCGTCCTTATTCTCCTGAGGCCACAAAAAGATTAACTATTTGCGATATTGACATAATGTCCTTCCGACTATGAAAAGGCAATGGATTGCATTTTGTTCGCTCAGCGTTGTTGTTATTGTTGGTCCTCTTCTTGTATTGTTGTGCGAAACCATATCGGAGAAGGTACATACGTAAAGGACCATGTTTCACATGGCCTTTCTTCAAGTGTGTATCTCTGGAAGTGTATCAAAAGTTTACAGCATTTTGGTCCTTTTGAATGGTTTCTTCAATTTCGTAACTGTTGATGTGAATGGGAGTGCTGAGCTGTTGAGCGCCTTTCTTTCACATTGCAAATGGATTGTAATGATGTTCGTTTTCCATTGAGTGTTGTGAAAGGTATTTCTTAAAAATTAGCACAAATTTAATAACAGTCGGGGAAGGGTGTGAAATTGGATATCAATGGGAATGTTTGAGCAATGGAAATAGGTTAACCATGGTGTGGGGTACCGGATAATTTATTTTTATTTTTATTGTGGGGCAACATTTGCTTGACGCAGAGCCGTGTCAGGAGCTCCCAGTAGATCAGCTCTTACTCCATGCTGCTGGTCGGTAGGCTAAAGAAGGTTTCTAAGATCATCAGTCATTTCGTTCTTGTAGCCCTCATGACATGTAACTGGAACAAAGAAGAGGGTTACATTTTCATGCGTATGAGCACAGAGTTCTATTGCATCGAATTTGGGTAAGAAGATCGTTGTTGTGTGGCTAAAGAGACCGCGGCTTTGCAGTAAAACCCGCCTTGTACTCTTCTGAGTTTCTTTTATTTAGGAAAAGCGAACATATAACGCAAAGCTACGAGATATTTTCATAAAATTATTGCTAATTGATGCTAGGTGTACCTATGCTGCTATGCTATGTAAAAATGATTTTTGGTATACAGTTGTCCTGGCAGTGGACAAGTGCACCGTCGGATGAGGAGCTTTAGCTGAATGCCTGGTGAAACGAACAAGAGATTGTTTTTCTAGGATTTATTTCATTGAATCCTGCAAACATCTCCCATGGTAGTATCTGTAGAATAGATAAAGATGGCCGACCAGGCTACGCCAATTCTGGGGCATTAATTAGTCGAACTGCATACTGTTGAGTATTTTTAGAGCATGTTTGGACGCCGATCTACACAATTGAAAGAAAGACTCAGTCCCTTTCCTAAATTGTTTTTTTTATAAAGGCAAATGACCAATGAATTTCAAGTCGAGACCCACCACCTATTCATCGACTTTAAAGCCGCACATGATAGCAGTCATCGTCAGGAGCTTTACGTGGCGATTTCCGAATTCGGGATCCCGGCAAAACTGATCCAGTTGTGTCGCGTGACACTTGAAAACACGTGGTGTAATATGCAGTTTGGAAGCAGCTCTTCCGAATTATTCCAAACTTGTACCGGATTTCGGCAAGGAGATGCTCTATCATGTGAAATCTTCAACCTTGTTCTGGAGAAATTAGTGTGAAGGGCAGGTGTCAACACGGAAGGCACTAGATCCGTCCAGCTACTGTGGTATGCGGACGATATCGACATCATCTGCCCTTTCCGATTGAAGAACACGCGAAATTGGTCGGTCTTTAGGTAAATGAGGATAAGACCACTAAACAAACAAACATCTGTCCACCGTGTAGGACAAAACGTCACTGTTGAGAGCAATAACTTCGAGGTAGTTAAGGAGTTTATCTACCTAGGAGTAGACATCAACTCCAAGAATGACACCTTAGTGGAGATCCGGCGGAGAATCACCTTAGGAAAGCGCTGCTACTACGGAAACAAATGGGTTCAAAACTCCTCACTCGAAGGACAAACTGCATGCTCTATGCCCACACACTAGACCAATGAGGTCCGTTGTGATGCCACATGAGTTTCGACCACTACTCTATAAAACCATTTGGAGCTTCTAATGAAGCGCGATAGACTTCTAAAAGCGCGATAGACTTCTAACATCTGTGTTAGCTAAGTGGCTGAGTTAATTAAGGAACTTGATGCGTGCTTGCCTATTAGACAGTTTCCTATGGCAGATCCAATGTGCCAATGTGTCGGTTAAGTGAGATCAAACCCAAAGAGCGTCGTAGATCCAGCTTTGGCCAGATACGCTTAGTCGCTGTCCACCTGAGGTTTGTACTCTCGACTGCGGATAGCTTAAACATAAGTTTACAAGTAGCGATAGGCATACCTAGAAAACCTTTCTGAGGTAGAAGAGGTAATGCGGTTTGGAAACCAACGACCATACCACGTTCACAATAGCACACATTGAAAATAGTCAATTATCAACTGTCGATTGATCTTCGCAATAAGGCTCAGTATCTGGCTACTCCAGTCAAACTAAAGCGTCAAGTTCTCCGCCTAGTCGATATGGTTGACGGTTAAACCAGGTTTCTTTGTGGATTCATAAACGTGTCTTAACGGGCTAGTGAAAAGTTCATATTTATAGTTTTGGAATAACCTGGGGTGAGATTCTGTAGGAAACCAAACAAAAATCTCCCTTTCAAATTTCAGCAAAGCAAATCGTTCGTGGACACGAAAACTTTAGAACCTTGTTGCCTTCCTGAGCCATAAGCTACTGTTTCGACAAGGAATTGCGTCATGTCATGTTACTTCTTCAATTTTTTACTGGAGAAGATAGTGCGCAGGGCAGGTGTCAACACGGAAGGCTCTATCTTCATTAGATCCGAAATCGACATTCGCGCATGAAGAGGTAAAGGCTTTTACGGCGATTGGGTTGGGTACGACTTCCCGCTTTTCATAATCTCGTTTTAAAATTTAGCTTTCTTTCTTTATCAAACAGGTTATGATCTGGACTGAAGGGATCATAAACCTCACACTTCACTACATCCCTTCTGGTCCGCCTGTGGGGTACGCCGGTTTGACATCAGAAAGCATCGGCAGGCCTCTCGATTTCGAAACACTTCGTCGCTGAGGCCAATTGAATGCTGGTATAGAGCGTCGATAGTAGGGTTTCTGTACTTTTCTGTCTTGTCGTCATCGAAAAGTCCTACCCGAGGTATATGTAGTTCGTTCCATCGTTCGTTTGATGGCGTCGTTCATTTTCATAATATGCCGATCAATGTCATCATTTGTCATGTTTCTGTTTGTCGGTGTGTCGACCCCACTCGAACGGATTTCCCGCTTTTACAATCTGGAGAAGCGCGACCATTGTGCCCTTCGACAATCGAATGAACACAATGCTTCGTACTCTTCCATCAGCGTTGGCTGGTTCGGGATCCGTATTACGGCGGCGAGTGGTCACTATGGTATCTGCTCGGTTGGTTTTCACGGCTTAATGGACATAAATAAATTTTCAAAGAGCGTAGAATTGTTGCACAAAGTAACATTTTCCACACGGAAAACCGATTTGACTTCAAACATGCAGCCATAAGTCAATACCCCTATTTGATATGAAAGCCAACGAAAATCCAATCCCAGAGCTGTTCTTCTAATAGATCGCACTCACTTTAGCCTCCATCCCATCTATCGCTCCTAGTCCGTGTCCAGCTTTTATTATCAATTTAAATTTCATGAGACTCAAAATATTTTCCATACGTAGCGTTTTTCAGTCAGTTTCCCTGAATTTGCAGATTATCCCCCAACCATCCCATCTGCCCGCATCTGTGAACTTTAAATAACTTTTCATGTCGTTGTTGTAAAAAGCCAGACCAAGCCGCCTCCTTCCGAAAGTAATTAATAAATGAGCCATTTAGGCCTTCTGATGATGATCAATGGAACCACGGCCAAAAAGGAAAGGTAAAGGCAACCCCCATCAATGTTGCCCGGCTCATTCGACTTCTTGACATGGTGATGAATAATACAGCAGATTGTATTGACAAATGACAAGATGGATCTGCCTCATAGGCACTCGCACTAGCACTGCCACTAGTATGCATAGAGCCTAAATTATGCAAAACATTAGTCTTCCATTACGTAATTCGTGTATCTCCCTCTGTCTACACAGCCGGGCTGAACAATGACAACGTACCATCGTCATCGTCGTGGTTGCCACTACCACCTATATAAACGAGTTCTCATTGCTGTGCTGTGCTGTGAATTGGACATATATACCCAACCCAGCCCTCATAGGCATTCAAAAGTCATGAGAGAGTGGAGGTAGATTTGCAAAACTAATTCGATTCCATTGTTCGATTTAAAATTGATGACAGTGCAACATGTACCCTACGCAGAGCCTCCACACTTCCAGATAGAGAGAGAAAGCACTTGTACCGGTATCAAGCAGCAGTGATTTTATAACTTCGAAATAATTATATTGGTAGGGTGACAGTAATTCCCGTAATGTGCAGCGTGGGGCTGACTGGCTGGTAGGCAGTGGTAGTATAATTTGGGGAACGAGGTTTTGCGGAAACGTTTAGGGAGCAGCTTTAAGCCAGACACATGGTCTGGAAGTGTAAAGCTGTGTATCCTTTAATGGTTTTGGTTGGCAAATTTGCTGCCTCTGTAAGCTGAGTGGTTATTGAATGTTGCCATGCAAATTTAGGGGCTGGTACCGGGGGTATTAGGCGGCTATTAGTTTAGAGCAGAGGCTCTAGTTGCAAACTGAATCAAAGTTATGCTCACTAATTAATTAAGCAAGGGAAATAGAGATTTACAGGAAACTTAAATTAAATTTGTATCTAGGTGTGAATAGAATATGGTTAAACTAGCCAGCCCACACGTGGTAGGTAGCAGAACCACTGGTTAGATATTTTGTTTGCGACATTAGTGCGCCTGAATTGTAATGAATTGTGGAATTAAATTTTTTAACTCTTATGAGCATTCATCGGGCTATCTTCTCGGTAAACTGGTTTTTGGTCGTCGAGCGTTGTACGGATATGGTAGAGAAGATTAGGGAAGCTATTACTTTACGAGAATTGAGCTTATTTCAACTCTGAGTAATCGGCTTAGGACAAAAGTAATTTATTTTAAGCCGACAAGTTATCGCCTATGAAGAACCTTATTCGCGGGGTTTCCTGAAGTTGTGCTAGGTTATCTTCGGCTGATTAGTTGGTTGGCACGGCTTACACTAATCGACAATGGACAACGACAATAATGTGGGAATAAGTAGCAATCGGTTTCGAAGCCTTGGGATCCAGGCATCAACCTGGAGCTCTCCACATGGTCAAATCGCCAACAAAATTGACCAAGGCAAGTCACGCAACCAACCTCTTAAATATACACTCATTCCGTAGGGTAACCGCCGGACTCTGTTGCGGACGAATTCAGAGCTGGACTGTCGAAGATGAGAAGAAGCTACGGTACGCGCAAAAGAAGAAACTCGACGTTGTGCGTCTTAGTGCACTTGAAGTAGCCGGAATCTACACCTGGTTCAGAGAATCCAATGTGCCACAAAACACCAAATATATGGGGACCAAGGTACGCGCCTGGTAGTAAACCTTACCCCACCAAGATACCGGAAAAAGGTGATAAAAGTAAGAAGATTGACGTGTAATGCAAAAATAAAGGCAGCAAGGTAAGATGATCGATCCAGGAGAAAGAAGAAGAAGAAGATCGTGTTTAGAAAGAAGAACAATTTTGTATTTTTAATTGTTTTGTCCTTACTAACACCTGCACTAAATGATGAGCCTGTGAGAGCACTTTTTGTGCCGGCAATTTCTGCTCGTGATAGTTGCTTGCTTTAGCACTCCACGACACAGAGCTGATAGTGTAAATAAAAAAAAATAAAAAAACACCTACACAGACTCCCTGCTTAAGGAAATCAAAGTCTTGCGTTCGATCGCAAGAGCAAGAGGACATTTTATAAGAAATTGAAGCACCAACCTGGTGGCCTACAGATCGGAACCCAGGCTCTGTCGAAAAACAAGCCATCAAGCCCGCGGGAAATAGATGTATTGAAGCAGCATTTTCAGCAGCTGCTTAATAGACGTCATTCACAGAGAGTAATAGAGGAAACAATAACCCACGTCCAGTCAACAATGATTCGATTCCAATTACCTTCTTTGGAGGCAGATAAACGAGAACCCGCTTATTTGCATCTCCAGTTAAATTTAATTTGAGCGATTTTTTTCTTTAGTTCCTTTAAGCGGGAAAATCAATTAACTATTTAACTTGCTTAACGGGCCTTGAAGGTTGAAGAGTCTCTGCCTGAGACACTGCAGCCTTCCATCCTCTGCGATCCCGGGCACGCTGCTTCCAGTTGACCAGACCAACCGCTCTGGTATCCGCGATGGCTTGGTTTTTAACCCTAGAAAGATAATCGTATTTTGCAACACTCTAAAGATAATCATGCGTCAAATTGACGCATAAACTTTTAACAGGCTTATTTTCTAAGCTATGTATTACAATTTTAAAAAAGGAAAATGAATGACGGGTCTTCTGGTTAAAAGAAATAACGTTTATACATTTTATGACATTGCTTCTATTTATTTAATTAAAAAAAAAAAAAACTATAAAAGTAACAATAGCAAACAAATTCACAAAAAATAAATTAAATTAACACAGCTAAAGTTTTCATCACATTAAATAATACTTCAGTCCATTTAAATGTACATACATAGCAAAGGCGTGGCGTGGAAAATGTTAAATGGTAAGTCGGAAAAAATATGCACCTGCATAGAAGAAGCAATTCAAGCCAATTTTTTATACTTCAAGTCATTTAAGCTTAAATTTACAATGAACCTAAAGTATAATAAAAGTGGCTTCGAAAGAAACCTTTTTGGCAGATGCAAATGCTGTACCTTAAAGAAAATTGATAGTAAGTAATAAAAAAAAGGAACTTCATAAATCACGGTTTGTTAAATAAATAAATACATAAATAAAAATTTAAATTAAAAAGCTTCACGCATAATATTTACAAAAATGTATAGATTTTATGTCTATACTATATAAAAATATTTTAATATATAAAAATATTTTAAAAATAGTTTTTGTACAAAGTTAAAAAGAGAAATTTTAATGATTAATATTTTTTAAAATCAAAAACAGTAGAATTTGGAAAAAAATGTGAAAAGTTTTGTTAAATATTTTTTTTATTTGTACTCTAAGTCTATTCTTCTACCTTTTTTCACGTATTCTGCAAGAACTCTTTCATAAAAGTTAGGCCTACTTTTTATTTTTAAAAGGAGTCCTTTTTCTATGGATAAAAGTGCTAAATCAGAAAGCCTGTCTTCTCCTTGAGAATTTCTCAAATATGTATGAACTCTTTTCAGAGTGGAAAAAGATCTCTCCACGGAAGCAACAGACATTGGTAGTGTTAAAAATAGTCCACTTAATTTTAAGATTTGGGTAAATGTTTCACACAATATTTCACTTCTTAAATGTTTATAGAGGGATAAAACGTCAAGTGGTTGAAGTGAAGACGTAGTATAGAGAACTTTCAGCTCATTTTTTAAACCTGCAAAATCGAAAATTCCAGTCAAAAAGTTAATCACCGAAGATATTTTATGATCTGGGCTTGACTGAGCAAAACGACTGTATTTTGATTTATTGAGTAAATCCAAAAAAATTAAATCCGTGAAAGATTTATATCGTGTCTTAATTTGAGATATAATATTGTCCTTTATTTCTACAAAAAGGCGCTTATAGTGAGTCTTTAAATCAAAATCAAGTAATCGGCGTTTCCGTGGAGGTTCAGCACAATCATTTATACTTTCAAAAATTAAATCAAAACACTCGATTTCTCGCTTAGCAACTTCAACATCTGTTTGTATATTTTGTATTAAATTAAACAATACATCGGTTTTAGCAAATATTTCGGATACCGCGTGCAGTAAAAAGCAAAAATCTTTCCCTTCTAACTTAAGCAATAAACTTTCGGCCATTGAAAGTGCGTCAGTGTCCCATTCTTTTGGATGGTCTAATATTTGCTTAAAAGTTTTAATAATATCTAATCTACTGTTAAAAATAACGTTAACTATTCGGGAATGGTAATGCCAGCGAGTTTTTGATACTGCCGGCATCTGTCTGTTTGCTATTTGTTTTAAAATATTTGAACGTTTAGTTGATTTATTAAAGAAGCGTACTATTGTGTTTATATGGCCAAAAAAAACTTTCAATTCAGGTATATTTTCCAGTGATTGAGATAACACCAAATTTAAAACATGTGCGTAGCAAGGAATAAAATAAGCCATTGGACAAGCATCCAGGATTTTTTTTGTAACACCACCTACTTCCCCTGACATAACCGCGGCCCCATCGTAAAATTGCCCAAATAATTTCTCCTTGCAACCGTATACATCAAGTATATTGAAAATGTGTTTTGAGAGCTCATCGGCATTTCGACTCTCACTCACGTCAAAAAACCCAAGAAACCTTTCTTCTACTCCTTCCTCCGATAAGTAACGCAAAACGGCACTAAGTTGCTCCCTATGGCTCATGTCTGGTGTTTCATCAATCATGATGGACACAAATCGCGTTTCACTTATTTCTACTTTAATTTCGCATTTGATCACTGCGGCTATACTTTGTATTAAATCGTTTTGGATGTCATTTGATAGACCCGAAAAAACCGGATTACATGCACTTGAACACTGTTCCAAATGAGAGTCCATTAACTGGTCATACTTAGATAAGTATAAAAGTGTTTCGACATAATTGCCACGATTATTAGAATCTGGCTTTTCATTATGACCCCGAAATGCTTGTTCCTGTTTGCCTAAAAGAACTACCGTATCTATAAAACGTTCCATTAGTTTACGGTTTCTATCAACTTTTTTGTTGTGAGCTACAAAGGAATTACCTAACGAGGTTTCAATACGATCAGTACCGAATTCGTGCAAAGATAAACGGCTACGAATATGTTTTTCCGTCTTGACATGTTTATTTGCCGAATTAATTAAATTATTTATGTCAGCGTAGCCCGTGCGACTCCAAAAACTAGGAGAACTAGAAAAAAGGAGGCAAGGAAAATAAAACATTTTATTGAGCTTACAACTACCAGTCAACCAAGTATATTTTTGATATATGGATGCGTTGAAATGCGAAACAAAACCATCCTTGCGCTTATAATCTATTTTCATAGAAGGAGTAGAGCGTCCTATCTCTATAACTTTTTTTTTTAAGAAAACTCAACTTGCAAAAATAATTTTCTTCTTCCAAAAGCAAATCTACTAAACAACAATTTACTGTTAATAATGCCATTTTCTCCTTTGCTGAATCTCACTGAAAACAAAACAATTTAAACTTTTCACACTTCTCACACTTTTCACTGTTTTCGATCACGTTAAATAATTAAATATTGCACAACAATAATTCCACTCAATATTACTTTAAGTTACACATTCAAACAGAACTCACCTCAGCTACATACAAAACTCGCCAAATAAGTCGCTGAAAAGCGGGTTATATTTTTGCATAAGGAAGCGTGTATCAAACAGAGAGGAGTCAAACGCGGTGAACGATAAGGGGAAAACAAAGAAAGAAAGCCAATTTGTTCTAACCAGCCACATATTTCATAACGCGAAAATTTCCGGGTTACTATGCTTTGTTTTGCTATCGCTTTGCGTATGTGTTTCTTATGGGGTATGGAGAGGAGTATGTGATGTTGGAGAATAGGCATGCAATGGTGTGAGTATTTGTGTGCGTAGAGCAGTGATGCCAGTCTTTTTGTAGTGAGTTTCCCACAAGGTTGACCGAAAATTCCCTTTTTCCCTCACGGTTCCAGAAAAAGTCCCATAACATTTCCCATGACAAAGATATTTAAAAAAAACAAAAATTAAAAAATGCAGCTTTTTTATTTATAACAAAAAAAATCAAGATTGAAACAAAGAACATAACATAAATTCATTTTTCATATTATTTATGAAACAAATAACAGTAAGTAAACAAAGACCAAAGTATTTTGATCAAATAGCTTTTCATATAAATTACAAAATAAGGTACAAAGTAGAATAGAAACAAAAAACTATATATGTATCGATATACATTGCATTTTTGGTAAACTAACTAATGTTTTTGACTCATTATTTCATCACAAAGGGTTTTTCAAAGAGATTCGAAGTGTTTCGAAATACTTATGCTTATATATTTTGTCGTTATGCAATGATAAATTGAAACAAGTTATGTTTTTTGACTGGAATGATGATCTTACGATACATATACTGTTTATCATTATCTTACCGTAAACGATTTCTTTTTTTTTGAATTTCACATCGGTGACCACAGAAAAAAATCGTTCTGCCTCCGCGTTTCAGTGAGGTAGGATCAACGTAACCTTTACATTTGTTTCTAAACTAGGGAACAATTTTTCGTTACTAAAATTCTTCATCTTTAAAATTTCGTGCCACATTTCATCTGAAGGAAGTTGTTTTAAAGAACACTTTTGCTCCTCGCTCAATAATATAGAAATATTTTTTTAACTCATCGACAGATTCATTGGCGAGATCAATTTTTTTAACGATGGCTGAAATCGAAACTTTTTTTGACATCCAACGCAATGCTAGGGCTAAGAAATTCCATTTGAACAATAGAGTCATCTTCAAATGGTTAGCGATTGATCATTTCTTTAACAGATGTTTTGTAAAATTTAAGACAATCTGCCTTCAACTGCTTCTGTGCCGTAAAATCCAATCCGACCAAGCATTCTTCACACTCACAAACGACAGCAACGTTGTCCAAGTCGTGCATGGCATCTGCATCTGGATTTTCAATATGTCAGGTTGATCATTCCATTGGAGCAAGAAAAAACCTGGCTTTTTAAAATTCCTACACATTTTAAGAACAAGAAATTTGCTCTCTTGCACAATGCAGTGAATCAAAACCTGTCTGTTCTGAAAAAGGGCATTAAATTCATTAAAAAAGCGTAGTGAGTATTTTAGAAAGTAAAAGTCGGCCTTATATTTGTCTTGACTTAGGTCTTCAAAAATTCGAAACATAATCGTAATGGATTGCTTAAGAGTTTAGAGTATGAAAATTGTTTTTCATACTCTGACAATAAAAATTAAATGAAAGAATAAAATGCAATCAACCATCTTATTATTTTTTATTTTATAAAGATTAGATTTATGTGGAATTCCCTTATTTTTGTTCTGGGAGAACAAGAAAATTCCCTTTTTCCCTTTTAGCCTTTTTTGAGATGCGGAATTCCCACGAAATGGGAAATTTCCCACGATCTGGTATCACTGGCGTAGAGCAGTAGAACGATATGAGAGCAAGTGAATAGCAGGTGGTGGGTTGGTAGAATTTGTTGCTTGCAAGTGCAGGTGTAGGAAACATACAAATCTTATGTTTATATACACACATTAAGATGCATGTTGCTTGTTGGATTGAAACATTGTTGAAAGGTAGAATTTTAAAAGGTAACCCGGCGTGAATAGAGTTATATGGGCGCCTCGCCACTGATACATAGTTATAACATTATAAGAAAATAAATATTATTAAAAAACAAACTTAAAAATCACAAACATTTTTGTCACAAATCAATGTTATGCTCCCTACATATAACTTTTTTGCTCTTTGTGCACGAAGCATTTGCCTTCCGTCTAATATTATATGGACAATATGCACAGTGAGAAGGTTTTTTTGGTAAAGGCTCTTCTGGAACTTCTTGTTCTGAGCTAGAGCCGCTTCCAGAAACTATATTGCTTATATCCTCTCTTAAATGTTTTTTTTTTTTAAAGTGGGAACTTGCATTCTTTCATAAATGGCGATGTCAGACTCGTACTCAAGCTTTTCATGAATTTTTTACGATTCAAAACATTTTCACCTTTCTTAGAAACATTATGGGAGTATATGACGTACGAATTAATGCAAGCTATATTGCCATCTGTTTGTCTTCCTGCCACAGGACATGATAGAGATAGATGGTATCAATCAACCCCTCCTTTTGTTTGATTATAAAACATTATCATTTCGGGCTTGGCATTGATAGTGCTTTCTTCGTCACATGATGATAACATGTACACCATTTTAGAGGGCTTCGGCTTGTATAAAACAAGAGTAAGAGGTTTATCATGACAAAAAAATGGAAGCTCCAACAGATCTTTTGCGAGTATTTTTTAGCTCTTCAGGGATTTCTCGTTTGTTGGATCGTACAGTTCCAACCAAAGTCAGCTTGTATGGTTCCTGTAACAAGTTTTTCGCCAAAGGGATTGAGGTAAACCAGTTGTCACAGGTTATGTTACGACAGCTACCGTCAATAGGTTTTGGGAGTTCGTTCACATAATATTCTCCTCTAAAGCCAAGTAGCTGCTTATCTATTGTAAGATATGACCCGGGTGTATAGTTATTCATGCATTACCGAATAAACAAGTCCCAAATTTTTCGGATACGAATAAACACATCCTCTTTCCTAAGCGATGGACGCAATGATTTGTCATCCATCCTGAGACACCTTATCAAGAAATCAAATCGATTTCGGCTCATAACTGTTTAGTTAGTTAGTTTAGTTTAATTGACTATTTATTTCATATAAATAACTTGTTAACAATTTTAATTTTGATTTCTTAGTCTATTTTGGTTTGGCTTAAGGCCGTCTATCAGATTGACAATATAGAATGTGTTCTGTTCCGTTTACTTTGCATATAAATTAAACAGATTTCAAGTTTTTTGTATAACTAAAAGTTCTCGTCTATGGTACGTTGTCTGTAGTGTAGTGCGCTGGTTAAAAAGTCGTATAATGGTTTCCAGCCTCGGTTACCATTTAAAATGCTCAACATTTCTTCAACCGAAAGTACAATAGCTCCAAAGGAATTATATCGGAATTCTTTGCTCATAACTGAGACGTACATCATTGAGGAAGATGGGTCAAATAGTTCTTCTGTGGATAGGCGGTTATCTTTCCTCATCGCTGTCAAAACTAATATTCCAATCAATGCTCGAATTTCAGTTTCACAGGTGTCTTTGAACGTTGCACTGGTCATATACCCCCGTTTTTTCACAGAAATTTCGACGTTGGTCCACTTAACGATTTCCGTCAAAATGTCACCAGTAAAAAAGGCATTGAAGCAACAGATGGGATCATAAAGATTGCGACAAATATGGGTTGGAACCCTCGAAATTTTAACAATGTTCGTTGCTGAGACTCTGGAACGCCTTGTTGCTTTTGATGTCGACCACACATATTTGTTCTTACCTCTTATCGTTTTTGATGGTAAAGTTATAACTCTGCGACAAGCCGATGATGGTGACTCTTCTTCTTCCACATCATCTATAAAGCCGTACTCAATATCACTTTGGATGTCGTCTTCACTATCGTGGTGTTCCAATTCACTGTCGGTGTCGTGCCCTTCAATCACGTCTTCAATCTCTAAAAGAGCCCATAAAATACCTTGTTCATCTAAGTTTTTACGCTGCATTGCAACGGGATGTGTTTAAAATTAAACCTCAATGCCAATTAGAAAAACCAAAAAATCAGTACCAAAGAAAAACAATATAAATCCACAAGTTGAATGAGAAATAAAAGTAAACTTATAAGAAAGATCAGAAACTTAAAAGTCACAATAAAGATATTCATGCGTAAGTTTGACTCACAGCGTGGATATAACTCAATATGGGTGACACCTTCCGCAACAACACGTCCACTCACCGATAGATACTCGCGCTGACTGGGATGTTACTAACGCGCAATGTATTATTCAGAATATTTAAAGAGAGAGAGAGCTATATTTGGTTTTCGAATGAGTCAATTTGACGCAGATTATCTTTCTAGGGTTAAAAGGAGGTTCGGCCTTGCTTGCCTTCTCGACCTGGGGCTGGGAGTCTGTTGTCCAGACCAAGCGCTCTGGCATTCGCGATGGCTTGGTCTTTAAAACGAAGGTTCGGTCTTCGTTGCCTTCTCGAACTTGGAGAAATTTCTTCTTTTGGGCAGGTCGCAGCTTCTCGTTGGACAGTCGAGCTCAAAATCTAGCCGCGACAAGGAAATGGTCAGAGTCGCCGTTTGCCCCTCGGAATGAGTGCACATTTATGATCTTGGATGCGTGCCTCGCATCGATTAGCACATGATCGATTTGGTTGGCGGTTCGACCATCTGAAAAGCGCCAGGTTGCTGTGTGGATCTTGAACCTAGTGCTACTCGTACTTATCACCGTATTACGAGCTGCTGCAAAGTTGATTAGTCGGCAGCCGTTATCTGTTGTCGTGTCGTGAAGGCTGTGCTGACCAACTAATCCGTCGAAGATGTTTTGCTTACCGACTTTATCACTAAGATCCCCGAGCACATCTTTGACATCGTACTACGGACAGGCTCCGTTGGGTCCGGATAGGAGGTCATAGAACTCGTCCTTGATGGGATCTTCAGCCTCATCGGTAGGGGCGTGTGCACACTATTAGGCTAATGTTTCGAAATGTAGCTTTGATGCGGATCGCAGCTAGACGATCACTTAACGACTTGGAGTCTATTACTTTTGTCCTAAGCCGATTTTCTACGATGAATCCGCACCCTAACATATGCGATCCTTTAAGGCAGCTGTAGAGAATGTCCCAATTTTTTCGCGTCATCATACCTGATCCTATCCATCGTATCTCCTGGATCGCGGTAATATGTGCCCTGTACCGCTCGAGGACAGACTCAAGTTTTTGAGTAGCACTTGGGGTGTACAGTGTACGCACATTCCAGGTGCATACTTTTATATCGTAGTCCTTTGGTCTGGTGGCCATTTGAGGGTATCCATTGTCCGAGGCTTCAGATGTCTCTCTCATAACTATCCATGTTTTACGTGGTCGGGAACTTACTTCGACGGCACAACCCCCCACCTGGAGGGCCAGTTCCATTTTTTACCCCTAGGACGAAGGGCCGGGTTTTTCGGAGTCAGTAACCCACTTCGGGGATATGAGCGCTGCCGTTGGCCCATTTAGGCTCATCCGGTCGAAGCAGCTCATATAGGGATAACACTACAAGTTCACCCTGACTGGAATTGGATGCATGAGGAAGTGCCTCAGTGTGAAAAAAAACACTCCTCCCCCCTCTCTGGTCCGCTGCCACCAACGACCTTCCAAAGGGGTTGGTTATCCAATCTCCAGCCGAGGTACTAGGCACCCAGCAGCCACCAACGTGGAGGTGTAGAGTAGGAGTTGGTAGTGAGAGGCTATTGTGAGAACGCCTGTGCTCTCGGTTCACTACCCTTTAGCTGCGAAAAAAAGGATCAATTATGCGATCGTCAATTAAGATCCTATCCAAAGTAATGTGTGAACGTCTTAAGCCGATCAGTGTGGCTTCGGATCCGGGTGGATCGAGAACAGAGCAACTTTTTACACGTTCTTCCTGGGAGGGATTTGAAACTCAAACCCCTTCGCTCATTAGTCCAACACACAAAAACGTTGCCACTGCGCCGCCCATTTTTGGATGAAACCACCTCAAATAAATCACAAATATCTGTGCTAGGTTTCCCTCAGTAAAAGTTTTTGTTTTAATTCTTTTTTCAATCATCTGCCATAGTTTCGCAACTCACCTCCGAAAACTTTATTACAACAATGAAATTGCATAATGCTTTAAACTATCGTACAAAACGTGGGAAATAACTATAGCTGGTTCTGAAGTCTAATAAGCCAGAATAGTCTACGTTTTCAAGTTAAAAAGTTGAAAATAAATTAATCAGCACCGTAAAATGAATTTCTCTTAACGATGCACAATTTAAATCAATTAAAACTTTCATACCAGATAAATGAAGAGATTAATTTCCCGAGTACTGTATTATGCGGAAAAGTTTACAAAATATTTCAACTTGTGTAAATAAAATGTTTCAAATAGTTCAAAACGATATGATGACGGAGTCAGCAGAATTTGAATAGCTCTCTTGGGACTTGCGGCATTGAAGTGAACTGGAGTCCAACAAGTAGGGACAGCAAACGAGCTGAATTGAGTTACATCCAAGCCTAGGAAATGAATTCAAACTTACTTGGAGATAAATTCAACGAAAGAGCTTGTATATTCATTATAGGCTTTCGAACTGACGTCCTGTTTTACTTTTACACTTTTTTTTTTTTTATAATTTGCGTGCGCTAAAGGGATTTCTTTTTTTTTCTGTAGTGACACAGTACCCTTATAATGGTAAAACCACAGCGCAGGCATTTAGTTTGTTGCGCACGTAGCTCCCTGCAACTCATTGCCTATTTTTGGGTGCTACTTACTGAAAGAATAGAAGGATAGGAAAGAAGTTTGGTGCGATGGGATTTTTTTTTCTCAACAGGTGGCGCCTAAATTGCTTTAGAGAGATCAGTTTTTGTTGTGTGTATTTAATTCACTTTTACACTTAGTCCTAAATATGTCCATGCGAGAACGCTGATTTCCAATTATCAACTCTGTGGCCACAAGCAAAAACCGCTTAAGTCTAAATATTATAATTATCGGGAAATGTTCTTTCAAACTTCATTTTTAAACTGGAAAAAAAATGGTGCATATAAGAAAGGAAAAGTACACATATTTTGAAAGAGGGTTTCAACCGTAATCATCATAATTTTTCATTTTATTTCTAACTTGTTTATTTGCAGTTTTATTGCATAAAGTATTTTTAAAGTTGTTTTTCCAAAATTAATTTAACACCTTCTTGCTTACCAATGTCACTTAAGCTCTTATTGCAAACTGAAAAATTTTCTTCACGTCTTCTTAAATGAGATAAGCTGTTTTTCATTGTCACTCTTTTCACTTTTATGAATTTAAGTGATTTTTTTTATTGAAACATAAGATTACAATTTTTATTTAAGGGCAGTTCACAATAACAAAAAGAAACAAAAATTTATTAAAAAACAGAAAATTCGATTTAAAACTCGTAAAAAAAAACTTAAAAATAGAAAGGGACTTAAGATTCTTCATTTTCGTCTTCATCAACTAAGTCAGGATGTATATCACCTACAGGTTGCATTTCCGTATCTAAGTTGTTATAAAATTCATGAAACGCAGGATCAATAAAAGAAAATAAACTTTTAAGATCATCTTTTTTCTTAGAACTTATTAAATTTTTGGCCGGGGCTTTGGGAATATCACTCAATTTAAGTGAGTTAACACCACGTTTTGCAACATTTAATGTTGAAAATGGCTGATTTTTATCCAGAGTTGTTTTGTATAGAATCTTGCCAAACATATTTTTGTCGTATCTCAACCATCTCACTTTATTCCCAACAAATTTGTTGGAATCTTCATCCCGCCCTCTCCACATAAGTTTTGTTTTTGAAGCAAATCCAAAGTCGAGGAAATCTTGGTGGCTCATTTCGATTACACTGAATGGGTTTTTTAGACCTACGCTTCGGACAAAGTTAAACCAATCATGTCGATGATGAATCCGTACTTCTGTTCGTTTCTTTTTTCTTTCTATCAAGGCATGATCTGCGTCACACTCCATATGAGTGTGACCTGGCTCTAAGAACTTGTGATCTATGACTTCAATGCTAGAGTTGGCTTGCAAAAATGTTAAAAACATTGTGCTCACAAATGAATTCTTATTTTGACCGCCACACGAATCACTATAAAAAACCAAATGTCTTATTTGATTATCAGCGCTTACATTCTGCATATGCTTCAGCAAACATGATGCAATTTCATTGCCACCTCGTTTAGCCATTGCCTCGTGCCACATAAAACAATATGGGTTGTTTGAGGAAAAGTCGTGTACGGTTAGATTATATGTCCACAATTGCCGTTTGTAAAAACTTACTGAGTTTCGGAGGTAAGGTGTTGGAAGGCACTGTTGAAGGTCAAATGGCCCGATATCCTTTGGCCAGAATTTTAGCGTCGTATGCCAAGTTCGTAATGATATCGTGTTGGTCCAATTCAATTTGAAGGCTTGCAAGTTCCTCGGCACCATCATGTTTCGCTATCTCTATTTTTATTTTTAAAGTGTCGCACCTATTACACGTGTCGATGCAGGGCTTCTTAAATTTTATGTTCAAATCTATACCAAAGTAATGCAAAATAATTTAAGTGATCAAATAAGCATCATACACGATTATAACTAAACTTACCTTTAAATATTTTCGAAAATTTGCTCAAGCTAACGGAGACAGTTGGATGTTTTTGGCAGAATAATTTGTAGATTGTAGCCAATGTCAAATCTGCATGAAAGTATTTACAAGACTTGTCCCGCCTGCTGTAGTGACTTTCGTAAGCAGGGAAGTTGTTTATATGGGTCCTTACAAGTTGAACCACTTCTTTAGACATTTTGTTACTTCCTCCTGCAGAACCACGATGATCTTTAAAAGGCATATTCGGTTGCTCCAATTTTTTCTTCACTACTGATTTCAAAAAACTCTCAGTTTCGTCGAAGCATTGCTTGAAGCACTTTTGACACACTCGAATCTTTTCTTTCTCGTAGCTAATGAAGTACTTATTATGATGCTGTCGGTTCCGGGGTCGAATCTCGTTTTTATTCAAAGTCTGCGATTTTTTATCTTCTATTTCTATCAAAGCACCGATGAAAAGGATTCTTTGGTTGAACGTCCCCAAAGCCCAATAAGATTTGAAGATCTCTTTCTGTTTCTCGAAACCGATTTTGTCCTTACAATTTTGTCGGCAGCTGTTAAGAGGATTACATTTTCTTGGCGCAACCAATCCAGTTTTTCGAATGTAGGATTCTCCTCTGTTTCTTTTTAAAGCAATTGCTTTACTCGAATCAATTTCCAATTGATTTTCAACTGTAGTATGTGGAGAAGAATCGACCAAATTTTGCTCTAGTTGCTTTCCCATCTGCAGAAGTTCATCATGCGTAGAATCTGAGGAAATATTCATATGTGAAAGCTCGAAATTGGGATCGCGTACAGAATCGTCTGAACTGAAATCGTGTTCGAGTTCGAAGTCTGCGTTGCCACCGAATTCGCAATAACGACTTATCTCAGTTTGGCTATCACGAAAGAGCTTGGTTAAATTTTCAATAAACGCTTGAGTCGATTTAAGCCGTTTTTAGAAGAATTATGCTCGATGGATTTGTGAATAGTTTTTTGATTTGGAAAAGTATCTTAAATCTACATACGTTATTTTGGTACCGACATTTTGCAGTTCCAAATTCTTTTATGACTTAAGCGGTTATTAAATATGCTGTTAGTTATGAGAATGAGTTAAGCGGTTTTTTCTTTTTGGTTTATTTCAACGAAAATTGAAGTATAAATGCCAGGATTTTTTTCTATGGTAGAACAGAGCACGCGTATTATAATGAAGCGAAAGTTTATTTTTTGTCTTAAGTCGACTTAAGCGGTTATCGCTTGTGGCCACAGAAGTAATGTCAAAATAGTTTTAAGGCTTAACTTTGTTCCATTCAGGGGTAGGTTAGGCTACGTAACTGGGTTGACGAGACAGAAGGAACCTGCACTCGTTAACTCAATGTAGATCAATTGTGGCGCATTTGGGGGTTTAGACTGCCTCACTTGGAAACCTATGAAAACCTATGGATTAGCAAGCCATCCTGAGGCATTTACAAACTTGGACAAGTCAAAAACGATCATCATTACGACGTCTTCAGCAGCTCTACTGGTTGATTTTTACGATCAAACCAAGGGGCTGCGATATAGCATGACCTTCAGTCCCGCTGTGGGTATGGGGCTCTATTGTGTTGACTTGTGCGGTGTAGGTTCTATTCCTATAGGGAACAAAACATACGCCACCCACTAATGGAGAAAAACGAATGACAGCTTGTTTTCTCCGACATCTTCACCGAAAATAGGATTTCTGCCTGGTTGTACAATGGACCGTTACCGGGTCTGAGGGCTCTGGGATTTGGATTTCCTTTTATTAAAAAAAACAAATGGTTTTGATTGCCCCTGTGGTGCCAATGCAGGCCATTCGTTGAGTCTTGTCCACAATCTTGAGGTTGGTGGCCTTGGACCGTGACCAAATTAGATTGACAACGCCGTGTTGACCCACATGACTATTTTAGGACTAAGAACCCAGGTTTGGCCGAATACTCTCTTGCAGGCATAGAAAGCTATCCATGCCTTCTGAGCTCTTTCCTTGATATTGAGACTCCGGTTAAATTACCGATCGAGGGTAACTCCCAATAAATTGGCGTTGTCAGAAATCTTTAGCGGAGCTTCTTCAATTGTAGGCAGATTTAGTTGGGGAATGTCATTTGAATGATAAAGAGGAACAGTTCCGCTTTCTGGTGGCTAACTGCCAGTCCGCAGTCCAGTCCGCAGTTCTTAGTCCAGGTTATGTACCTTCAAGTGACAGGCCATAGACACATTGTATGTGCCATAGACACTTTGTTTGTCTGACTCTCGCGGACTTAACTGTCCCCATGAACGGCCATGACTATCACCATGGAACCGCTGTTTGCATTACATCAATGTGGTGCCGTTTTTAAGTTCGTACCAGGACGCCGTCTTGTAAGTCTTTTGTGGCCTAAGAATGCCTTACGAAGTATTTACCTTAGACCAGGCTGCTTTTACTGGTTCACTGATCGTTGGGAGGAATTCTCCATACTACTACTTTCACTCTACTGCGTTCTAACTTAATTAGAAATTCGTTTACTACGAGGACCCAGAGAAGGGACGAGAGGACCCCATCTTAAGGAGTACCTATAGATATGTTGTGCTAACGATACTGTGTGAGTGCTGTCTCAACAATTTTGCATTTGCTGTAAGCTTGCTGGGGCGGAGATACTCAGTTCACTCCGAATGTAAATGTCAAAGGGTCTCTCAAGTGTTTTTAGAGCAAAATGTGTTAGGCTTGCCCCCACCATAAAGACCACTTTGACTTCTTGGCATGATTTGGGGTCGTAACCCATCTTTAGGTTGCCTAGGAATATATTCTTCAAATGTGCAGTTTTTTTTGTAGCATCATAAGGAAGATGCTGTCAGTTCCCGGAGATTCATACGGTTAGAACGAACTGATTGACCAACTTATCCTTTCCGCCGTTTCATATCCGCGGAAGCTGTATGACTCATCTTTTAGGTCGTTATTCCCACCGGGAGTGCAGGCCGAGAAGTGAGTGTGAAGAAGGAGCCCAAGAGTCTCGTAACAGGATTCGGTCCATCGGCTATTGGGGTATTTTTAAGAGAACTCAGGGTGGTAGGTTCCTTAGCAAGAATTTTTCTGAGTCTAGCTAATTTGGTAGTGTTATCTACCTTGTTGCAGAATGCTATCCAAGAATAGCATTTTGCTCGCATCCTCCTGCCTGTTCGCTTTCACCACCCTGCTGGCTTCCTGCTGCTTGTTTTAAGAGGTCGTGCCTTCTTCAGAGCTGTGCAGAGGATTTCGCAAGACCTTGCCTAATCACCACTTACTTCATCAATGAAAATTTTGGAAAAGCAAGGCCTTCCCAAAATTATGCATGGGAAGCGAGTTGGTAAAGTCTCTTGTTTTATGCCAGCTGGAATGCTCTTAAGCCGTACGTCAATCAATTTTTCAAGGCCATTTAGCAGAAATGATGAAAGGCTAATAGTCCTGAAGCTTTTGGGGAGATCATAGGCGGCATTTCCCGGTTTGGGAATGAAAACCGCCCTAGCTCTTCTCCAGGCCAAAGAAATATGTCGCAGAGCCACGCTAGCTCTATAGATTCTAGTTAGCAATGTGATCAAAATCTCTACACCCTTTTGCAAGAGTATGAGATAGATGCCATCAGGCCCAGGAGCTTTGAAAGGAGAAAAGGACAGGATGATAGCTTTCGCTCTCTCCCTTGTAACAATACTCGCCGCGACCCGCCACTGCTCACTGGTAGCTCTACTTTTGTTTGGACACACACCACTATCCACGACTTTGCAGCCAGGAAAGTGGGTGTCCATTAGTAGTTGAAGTACCTCCTCATTGGTCCCCATGGGGAACAACAACATACGCCACCCATTCACATGCCTCTATACCAAAAGGAGGTTTCCTGCCTGGTAGTGCAATGGACCGGTACCGAGTCTGAGTGCTCTGGGATTTGGATTTCCTTTTTTACTAAAAATAAAAATAAAAAAAAAACCTCCTCATTGGAGTTGGGCGAGGTGCCATCAGGCTTCCGAAGGACGTCAAGTCTGGCTCTCGGATCAGCTGAGAAGACTCTGCAATCTCGAAACCGCGTTAACGTCCTTCAGTTCTCCGCCGAACCTTTGCCAAGTTATCTTCTTACCGCTCTTAATTTGCCTCTTGTACTCCTTCTGCACATCCGCATGAGAAGACCAATCGGCTACCAGGTTAGACTTCGTGGCCCTGTTAAACAGCCTCCCCACTCTTTTCCTGAGAAGCGATAACGTAGCGTTCCACCATTGGGTTGGTTTCGCACCGCCTAACTCCTTCTCCGGGCAAACAAAACTTTTAGATGTTAATTCAATTCGAGTCGAACGTTCGATTCGCTAACCGTAATAGGGAGGTCAATTACAGAAAAAAAAATCCTTTTAGCGCACGTTAATTATGAAAAAAAAAACTGTAGTGGGTCTACACGCGAAGCCGCCGGGCATAGGTACTGCACAACGACTACTGCAGGAGCTGCAGGGACGTTGAAGAAATAGAATCCATACGTCACCTACTATGGGAATGCCCTGCCCTTAGAACAGAAAGATTGAAGATTCTTTGCAGCTACTTCTTTGAGCTTCTGGATAATCTGGCTGCTTTAGAGCTAAAGAAACTGCTGAGATTCACACATGAATCCGCGAGGTTCTACTAAAGCGAATAACTGAGCTGTTAAACAGCGGTTTTCTTTGGTTTCTCTTTTTCAGGTTCCCAACAAATTTCAAAGAATCCCAAAATGGTAACAATGGACCCAAACTGTTGGTCTAAGCAAGCCGTGACACCCGTCACAAGGGCATCCATCTACCTAACCTTGGTTTTCTTTTCTTTGATGTAATCGCAATCGGTTCGTGATTGGGTTGTGACTTGTGAGTCCGCACTTCAGTCCATTGCAGGTCTCCTAGCTCTGTCCATGATTGAGGTGGAAGGGAAGTATCCCTTCATGGATAATGTTTTATGAGACGTCTTAGGCCCAACGTTTTCCCGGTGTCACTCACCAGCAGTTTCTGAAGTTCAAGTTTGGGACTCAAAATGGGGCTTTTAACATACGTAGACTTTTTTCATTTTATTGGGCCTTCTTTCCATTTTAATATTGAGGTATACAACTTTCATCATGAAAAAATATCCTTATTTTTAGGTGGACCTACTTAATGTTGACCTTTGGGGTGTTATTTCCTGCTGCGTCATTTTGCAGTTTAGATTAAACCCATGACACAGTTCATCGTGTTTTGGTTGGGTTCTCTAACTCTAAAATTAAACAGAGTGAAAAGAGTAATTTGATTTTGTACGTCAACAAGCATCGCGGTCCTTATTATATACCAACAAAACTATATTACTTTCCAAAAAAAAAAAAACCAGGAAACACATCCGAATGCAACTTTGCATACCACATTCCCTTTTCAACCACTCTGAACACCATGAAAGGAGCAATGTGATTTTGTACGTCAACAAACACCGGGATCCTTAATATTTACCTAAAAAAACTGTTACTTGACGAGCAAAAATTTCGGGAGTCGTAACCTCGTAACCAAACTCAAAAAAGCATTACAAATTCCCTATCCTAGACACAATCCATACAGTCTAAGCTAAATCAACAAAACCTAAGTTGCAAACCATTACGCTCCACCTGGCACCTAGAACCAACCAGCTTTGTGTGGGTAATTACAGTCCCCTGAGCATAAAGTCAATTATAAAGGTAAACAGTTCTCCAAAGCAGCAGCTTGTCCTTAAATTGTGCGATTGAAGAAAATAGAGAACGTTTTGCCTGTCAAAGTCAGCAAAGCTGAACAAAAATTTAATTCAAAAGAGAACCAAGCTTTGCTGCATCCACAATCATACATATTCACGATTAAAAGAAACCTTTCTTCCATCACTTTTGCGCTGTCCTTTTTCGCATTCAGCTCCGACTGCTCATTTCCACTTTTCTGACAACTGCTTTCGGAGGTAGATGATGGCGGTGGCGGTGGCGTTGGCGGCGCGGCGGAAGTACAGCAACCAGTTCGCTGGCATCATCAAAGTGAATTACTTCAAATGGAACCACATTGCCGTGCCAGTCAGTGGCAGTGGATAAGGATAATCTTGCGAAAAAGCAAACGAAATAATATTTATGCAGAAATACGTATGCACGAGAGTGTATGGTAATTTTCGTCCTTGGTCCTTTGTCATCCGTCGTCGTCGTCGTCGTCGTCATCGTCGTCGTCCTCCTCCTCATTGCTTTTATTCTTGCCTAAGTGCGTTGTCTCCTCCGAAACCCTTTTGTTTTCACCTTCAAGAAGCCAACAACGAAATGGCTTCTGAAAGGTGGGCGGTGCGTTGCCGCACGGTAAAGGAAAGTGTCTCTCGCCTTAAAGCTATACGTGTGTATGGTAATTTTTGCCCATAAAATATTTATACGTGTGTAGTGTGTATGTCATTCCGTAACCAGCATCACCATAAAAGTCATTAAAAGAAACATAACAGCAGTTACAAATTTTTATGCGTTTTCTTATGCGGGTAGCGCGTTGCTGCTCCGGCATAAAATGGCAGCACAGAAACCTTTCGTTTCCTTGTTACGTCTCCTCCCCGGCAAGGAGTAAAAAAAAGTAAACCATTTAAAATAAATTACAGCACCCGTGCGGCGTTGAAGGTGTGCGGTATGTTTGTAGGTTCTCCCTCGCTTCTTGGGCACATAAAATCTGGAGAATAAGGTCCTGACACAACAAGGATTTGCCATCATACACCAACAAGAAGCCGTGCACCTCTGTGCGACTGACTGCGACTGAGTGAGTTTACTTTGTGTGTTCTTGCATGAGCGAAGGGCATAAAATTAGGCATTTGCCAGTGCGAAAGACTGTGGTGATTGTAAATTATTTTATTTTTGTGGTGGTTAGCTGGCGCGCTATTACCAAGCACAACGGGTTGGCGTAGGTGTTATATGAATGTGCGTGGAATAGTCAGGATAATGAGGTTACATGGAATCGGGTAATTTTGTAAGACAAAAGGGTATGCGCCATGCACTACATACGGTTTTCATATTTTCATATTTCATAAATGCTTTGCGAATGACGGTTGACGGTGGAAGATTGGGCTTTGAGATTTTTGTCGGATAAATGTGTTAAATAGGCGGATAAATGTTGTTACGCAATGGCACAAAGCTCTGATAATAATCAGATTCTTTATGAATCCAATGGTGGTGGTGCGGGTAATCACCCTTGAGACTGCCATTTGATATTGGTTGCCGAGAAAATGTATCTGACGCTGGGGTATCCGAAACGATTTGATTCAGATCCACATGAAGCTGAAGTTATGGGACCACACCGTCTAGAAGATAAGTGAGGACGTAAGGCGTTATGAATGGCACACAAGACTCTGCCCTTCTTGTATGAGAGAATCGTTGTATACCTCCTTTTAATGGAATTTACAACTTTTGAGAAACGTATTCCCCAGTTAACCAGACTTTTATTTCTGCCATCACAGGCTACATGATGTAGACACTCTCTTCGGTGGAAGATACTCATTATGGCCCTGTCATTGAGCCTTACCAATAACAAGTTTGATGTAAAATTAAGTGGACTACAAATTTAAGTTTAATTTGTTATTGATACCTTCCAATGTGTTCTTTGCACTAAGCTTAGGAGCAACCTGACTGCATTTTGAAAGATGTCAGATTCAGCTTAAGATGTATAGTAACATGTTGATAAACAATTTAATAAGCCAGTCAGCGCTTTTTATGCCCTATTCTAAGGGTATATTAATTTTGACGCATAGTTTGTAACATACCCTAATATTGCCCGTAGACCCCTAAAAGTTACTATATATTTATTGTCAGAATCGATAGTAATGTCGATCTAGCCATGTCCGTCCGTCCGTCCGTCTGTCGGCAAAAATTAGGCCTTTAAACTGGGCCTAGAGAGCTGAAATTTTAACCATATATTCTCTAGGGTCCAGAAATAATCAAGTTTACGAATTTTTGAAATCCACCCACAGACACGCCCACAAACCAAAAAAACAAATTGTTCGAAAAAATCGAATTTTGAGCTAGAAAGCTGAAATTTTTTATATATGATCTATGACTCCTAAAACTGCTCGGGAGATAAACTTTTCAAAATCCGCCCACTGACACGCCCACAATTCAATAAACAATTTTATTGAAAAGTCAAAGTTTGAGCTAGGAAACTGAAATTTATATTATATACTCTCTATGGGCCCTTTATGCTCATGTGTTAATTTTTTTAAAATCCGCCTACTGACACGCCCACAATTTGTTTTTTTTTTTTTTGAAAATCCAAAGTTTGAGCTAGGAAACTGAAATTTATAATATATACTCTCTAGGGGCCCTTTAAGCTCATGTAAAAATATTTTCAAAATCCGCCTACTGACACGCCCACAATTTAAAAAAAAACTTTTTGAAAATCCAAAGTTTGAGCTAGGAAACTGAAATTTATAATATATACTCTCTAGGAGCCCTTTATGCTCATGTGTTAATTTTAAATCCGCTCACTGACACGCCCACAATTTTATTAAAAAACCAAAGTTTGCGCTAGGGAGCGTTTTTTTTACAAAAGCTTCGTTTTTTTCGATAAAATCCTTTAAATGTTATATAACAAAATATGTAGAGCGTTCTTAATAATTCAACCATACTTAGACTTTTGTCACGCCCACTTATGAGCAATAGGAATAAGAATAGGGTATCCAACAGTTCGCCCAAGCGGACTGTAGCCCGTCCCTATGTTTTGTTTACGTTTTATGTGCACTTAAATATTTTTTAATTATTTACTGTTGTTATTATATATTTATTTATTTATTTATTGTTGTTTGTTTATCTATTTATTTATTGTTGTTATTATTTATTGATTTATTTAGTTTATTTAGTTCAGCAATTTTACGTGCACTTAAATATTATTTGATTATTTATTGTTGTTATTAATTATTTATTTATTTATTTTTGTATTGATTTTATTATTTATTTATTTCTTGTTGTAATTATATATTGATTTAATTAATTTATTTAGTTCAGCAATCCTGGCAGTTCCCTAGTTTAAAGTTAAAAAAAAAATATATTAAAGGATTTTTGATAAAAGTTTCCTTAAAACTTTTTATCCCAATTGGTAATTATTTTCATAAAAACTTTAAAATTTTTTACAGTTGCAAGATATAATATATCAAATCTCTGAGCAAGCTGCGTATATTTATCAAATTTTTTAAAGCCTTAATCTATGAATAAAAATTATATTTATCTATCCATATCTTTCAGACCTTCTTGCTTATCGTCCAACACTTGGATGCAGAACTAGGAAATCGGCGTTTGGAGAACTTTAGCATTGTCTTTCGAGTATAAGTTCTTAACTCAGTCGCATTTTTTTCTAAAGGACTTCATTCTCTTGACACCTTCAGTTGTTTTCTCAGATATTTTTTTTTTGTTTATGAATACCTGACACTGTTTCATAGGCAAGCATACACCAAGTCTTGGCGTCTATACAACTGACCTCTACAGAATCTGCTTGGACGAGAAGGAGGAGGAGACTATTCTCCACCTTCTCTACACCTGCCCTGTCCTCTCTCGTAGACGAAAATTCCATTTGGGAGCTTACTTTTAAAATGATCTCAATGATCATTGACATTAAAAGTCCACAATGAACCTTTTATTGGTCTAAGTGTGTCGGCTTCTGCCGACTGCCGCTATAACCTAACCTAACATTTATGAATACCCCTGCACACATGGCTGACACTGCGGCATGAAAGATCTATTGTATCTAAAGTGTTTACTATTCCAAGAGACGTACCACTCCTTGGTTTCCAATTGCATTTCTCTGGGAATATACGTCTTCTTAACCAATTGCAGCGCCGGGCATTCGCAAAGACTGTTGAGTCGATTCACCCTCCTCCAGACTAAACGTCTCCGAGCACAAGTTCATTTTGTTAAGCTGATAGCTCAAGCCACAATAACCTGTCGGGAAGCTCACCTCTTTCCTAATACTTGCCCAATCTAGTATAGTAATTTCCTTACAGGAATAGGGCCCAATTAAACGTTTGGATTGTCTGAGTCCCGGCACATTTGGTGTTCCCATTTATTATTCAGTCCTAGAGCGGTAGTCCAGTTGACTCTGCAATAAGGTTCTGGTCCTATGTACGCTGATTCTGAGCCAGCCCTATCTCCTCCGCAGATTTGTTGCCTGCAATTCCTCGGTGGCCAGGTACGCAACCAAGTTTGACCTTATTGAGCCTCGCTAAGGATCACAGCGCATCGTAGCAGCACTTGACTGTCATAGAGTCCATTGAATTGGGCGACAGAGCTTGAAGAGCAGCTTGACTCTCTGAGAATATGTGCATTCTTTCGCAGATCTCAATGACATGGATTTCTGCCTGGAACACAGTGGGACACATTCCCATAGGCAACGAGACTTTGGTGTTGGGTCCAAAGACGCCAGCTCCAACTCCATGTTCCATTTTTGATCCGTCGGTGAACCAGACCAGACTTTCTAGGATCCAGTGCCGGAACACCATTGGCCCAGTTTGCGCGGTCCAATATTTCAACCTCAAATAGTCTTCCAAAGCAATACTCCCTATCCATAGTGTCCGGGATGGAGCAAAACATGTCCATTTTTGGAATTGACTCAAGTATTTTCAGGTGTCTCACAAGGTCACCTGGCTTAACCTTGTATTCCAGCTGTATCTTAGTACCGCATCTAGCAGCCGTCTTCCTAATGAAGAATTGTAAGAGTGATAGCCCGACAATCGCCTCTGGTGCCGCCGTTCGGCAGGTGTGCACCGCATCTCTATTGCCGAGACATGCAATACGTTGTAGCTTTTGGGGCTTGGTTTTTTTATAATTTGCTTGCGCTAAAGGGATTTTTTCTGTTGTTACAGTACCCTTATAGTGCGTAACACTGCGTAACACAGCGTAAGCATTTGTGTTTAACAGCAAGCAGCACCTGGCACTATCGCATTTCATTGCATGCTTTGCGGTGCTACTTACTATTAGAAAGAATAGAGAGATATGGAAGAAGTGTTTGGGTGCAGTTGTAGGGTTTTTCTCCACGGGTGGTGTCTAAGATGCTTAGGGAGATTATGATTTCATGTATTCGATATAAAGTAATGGACTTGACCGGGATTCGAACGCACGACCTTCCATTCAGTAAGCGAATACACTACTACTGCACCTGTTGCCACCCAGCAACTTTGGCCCACCAGACCATGACCGAGTATGTTATAACACATGATGATATACAGCCAGTATATAATTTTGAGACGAAGACCCCAAGCCTAGAATAAGTTGTGTCGCTTAAGCCTGCTCTTTTGAAGGTCTTCGAGAAAGCTTGGCACCCATGAGAATGTTCTTTAGGGCCCGCAGTCTTTTCTCGCCAGTTATAACAAGAATGCAGCAGACTGTGCACTTACATCTGGTCTTTCTGCAGCACGAAGAATCATGCAATCGAATATTGTGTCTATAGGGGACCCATCCATCAATTAAAGCCCTTTCAAAGGATGCAGGCAACTGCAGAACTGGTTTGGGTCCTGAAAATACTTCCTTCAAATTTTGAAAATCATGTAGATCTCATTCCCTCTGATTCCAGTATGACTCGGACCCAGGCACTAGAATCTTAGTGTTACGACCAAGGCAGAATGTTCTTTTCTTGGAACCCTATATCTACAAGGTAGTTAAACGATTGAGTAGGGCCGTAAGTGCAGCTGGAAAAAATGGTTTCCACATTTTGTATACGCCCGGGACTCGTACAGTTGACGCTGAAATTTAGGGTTTTCAAAAAGTGCCTAAACGACCCAGAGATCGGGTTTGAAACGATTGAATCGCTGTTTTCAGAACTGGTTCAAGCTCTGACAAAAGTTTCCTGATTTTTGCAACCTTGTATACTGTTATTCTTGCAGAATCGAAACGATTCTAATGTGCTGTTATCGTTAACGACACCGTTGCAATATGAAGGCAAGGTCGGGGCATGGTTTGAATATTACTGGAGTGCTGGTATTTTGAGGCTACATATACCTATGTTTTGTCGGACCCTTTTGAGAAGAGATCACGGATTTCAACCTTTCAAACTTCGCACTAATTTTTCATTGCTGCTATTTTGGCGTAAACAGCCCATACAAAGCCTAAAGCCTAGCTTCTAGCATTCGTTTGTGCGACGATTTTAGAAACTGACGATGTAATATTGTCTCTTGGATGTTTCTTCGACTTTCACAATAATGAAGGACTCTCCATCAATCCTTGCAAAACTGTTCTAGTGCCCTTTCCAAGAACACCTAACTGGAACCCACACATCAAGCCTGCCACAGAGGGTGCCGCTACAGCGATTCGGGCCAAAAAGCCAATATATGGCAGAACTTGGGGTCTTGAGTCTCAATTGGTCTACAATGGACTGGTAGTAAAATGGACCGTTACCGAGTCTGAGTGCTCTAGAATTTAGAATTCCTTTAAAAAAAAAAAAAAAAAAAAAATGATAGTTAGACCGGCGCGGCGGCTGGAAGTTCTTCAACGCACAACGGCAACCATGCTCCAGGAGCTACACGTGCCCAACGTCACCACTAGAGGCTAATTGTTGGGCTTTCGAACTTGCAAAACTTCATAAGGAATACGGCTGCTAGATGCGTTATTAAGCTGCAGCAAGAATACACGTTTAAACCAGGTGACATCGTGGGTCACCTGAAATGGAATTCTGGAGGTGGAGCTGCAGTCTTTGGACCCAACACAAAGGTATCGGTATCAATGGGAATGTGGGCCACTGTGACCAGGTTGAAATCCAAGCCATTAAGATCTGCGACAGGTATTATGGGTGTCAGATTACAATATTCTCAGATAGTCAAGCCGCACTTAAAGCTTTTTTGTCCAGTTCAACACGATGCATCTTTTGTCTCTGTTTTGTTAGTTTTTGTAGTCACGACACTGTCCGGAAAATGTGTCAGGCCAGCAGATTCAACATAAGGTCCTTTAACTATCGACCTAGCCCAGACATCGGACGGGACCGTTTGCAGCCTTAGCACGGGTGGCTCAACACCGAGGTTAACTGCAGCACTTTGACTCAGAGTTGGACTGTTGCTGTGGGTTTGTTGACGTCGACCTGATTACTTCGGATAACGAATAGGTGTTACTTAAACTTCATCGTACCGAAGCATCCTCTTACATCCACCAACCAAAGGACGCACCTGGTAGGGAGACTCACCCCGCTGAAACTTTCTTCCATTTCCTTTGCGAATCTACAGCTTAAGCCATGTGCAAACAATCCTTTGATGATTGACTTCCTCAACTCCGCAGGATGGTTTTTGAGTTTACCTCTATTTACAGATGGTCTCAAAACGTCGCTAAAGCTCTAATTGCGTGTTCGTGGCAGGAGTTCGGGAACCAGCCACCTACCTATACCCTCAACCAATGCGGCATACTCGAGCACCGAAAGCGAGACTAAAGGTAAATAAGTACAATGAGGCCGAAAAACTCGCTTAAACCATTTCAACTTTACAATAATCAACTTGTGTTCTAAAACACCTCGAAAATATTCGTAAAACTTTAAACCTCTTACCCTTCGCTAACCACCAGTTCCCTCTTTGCCCCATTGACATAAATTTTGAGTTTTTATTCATCAAGGAACCAAAATATCGGGTAACTGAAGGTTAAAGTCTTGTGACATTTTCGGTAACATAACCAGTGTAGCTGCTTTGGCCTTTTGCCATTTTAAAAGCTGGCAGGCGGCACCCTGGAACTTTTAATTAAAACATCTCACAGATAAGCATCCACTTTCCGTTCTAATAATTTTTATGAGACGCAACGTCTCCGCCTTCGTCTATCTCCGTTGCTGCTGCCGTTGCTGTAGTCGTTTTTCCATTTCACTCGGCAAAAGAGATTTATTAGAAAAGTGTACTCGAGAAGGTAAACCGAAACCTGAAGGGTTTTACTCTGTGCACTTTTCAGCCCTTACCTAGTACCCCGGCTTCTACTTATTTTACTCTTGTTCTTGTGTTCGTCTTCATGTTCCTTTAGTGTGAATATTCATTTTAAATGACGGTAAATTCCATGAAAAGTCTGTTTTTCTATTTATTTTTTTCATGTTTGCTTCTGATGTTCATATAGCTGTTGCCTGCTCCGCTCCGCACCTGCCTCTCTGATCTATATAAAAAAAAAAAAAAAAACAGAAAATAGGTCTTAAGTCGTTCATGAGTCTTGTTGTGCGTCCTTTTCGTTTCGTTGTAATGCTAATTTAATTAAGGATATGACTTGCTTTAAAGAATATTCATATACATATGTACATTTATATACGGCTGGTTGGGGGCGGATTGTAGGGATCCTGCCACATATTTATATTTTAAAAGTGATGCCGGTTTAAGGGATGTGTAAGTGGGACGAAAGGATCTTAAAGGCGGACTCCATGATGCGAAATTTATTTGCTTTTTGCACCCCCGTAGTGTGTGGGAAAATTAGCAAAAAGGATTTGAAAAAATGTTTTTCTTTCACTTTGCAATTGGAATTGTTTTTCTTGGAAACAAAAAAGGACAACAACAATCACAACGGTAACGTTTTTCACTTGCGACAAAACGAACATAATCATAAATGTGTCAGCTTATTTTACATGCTGGGAAATTCTTTATTCGATATGTTAAGCCTTTTAAGGATGAACTTGGTTCATAGTGTGATGTAAAAGGTGACATTAAATGATTGAAATTTTTAAGCGTGGATGAGCTTAGAAGATGAAATGCTATGCTTCGTTACATTGTTTATTAAATCCGATGGTGTAGTAGATGTTTGCAGTAAGGGGGCGCTGGATGACGTCTACAATGTTCCTGGGTATTATCTGACTTTCCATACTGTGTGTATCTACCTTATGTCAATTCATTCAACTATGTAATTTGTAGAGAGCTTTTAAAACGTTCACCGAATCCAACATAGACTACACCACCCCTCAGCACCGTTTTGACAAAAACGGCCCACCTGTCGAAGATGAATCGATCCACTTTTACACCGATGGATCCAAAACTGACGGTGGGGTTGAGGAGGTGTGTTCTTTGATAGGATGAACCTCTGCCTCTCTTTTCGTCCCCCTAATCACTACCTGTGTTCCAGGCTGAAGAGGAACGTAATATCCGCTATGGACAATGTTTTCAGATAGTCAAGCTGCGATAAAATCTCTGGGTTCTCTCTCTACAAACTCCGTCGTAGTCCTAGACTGCCGATCATATCTAATGAAATGAAAATGAATAAAGGATGGCGGAGCAGTTCAACATTCACCTGTTCTGGGTGCCGCTACACAGAGATATTCCAGGGAATTGTAGGACTGATGAACTCGCCAAAAAAGGAACCAAACTGCCCCTTCTACCTGATAAAGGTCCTTTATGCATTCCAATTGCTACATGCAAACTCATGTTTATGAGGGAGGTCATCGAGAGAGCTCACCTAAGGTGGACAAGTGGCAACACAGACTGCACATTGGTGCAACAATTGGGGTAATCGCTGGACATCTGATAGGCCAGCATTTAACAAGGCTTGGCTGGCGTCTATACAAATGACTTCTGCAGAAGCTGTTCGGTCGAGGAGGAGGAGGAGACTATGTGGGCCTTCCTCCCAGAATGATCTTGAGGCGATGTTTTCAAAGTTTTTGTCAAAACGGTGCTGAAGGGTGATGTAGTCTATGTTGCTAGGGAGGTTTCTGATTTTTTTTTAGAATGGAGTAGTGGCCGATTTCATTCTCGGTCCACTGGAAAGTTGCTTTTAGGCGGACAGCCATACTAGCAGCCGTTTGCTTACCAGAGATATCGAGGTATTTTTTTTAAAGCTCCTGACCCGTCGCCAGATAGATCTATTGTACCATAGGTCAGAGAAAATTTTAGGCTAGTGCTATTTCGACTTTTCTAGAAAAGGTAATAATGCTTCTAGCAGGGGGTTTCTTCAAGTCTTCATTACTTATGAGTTCTGTGAAGAAGATCCTCTTTCTGATTCCGCAGAGGGCTGGGCATTCGTACAATATGTGCTTCGTGGTTTCGTCGTCCTCGAGGCACAGCCTGCACTCTGAAGAGTCGGCTAAGTTCATTTTGTTAAGGTGGTATCGTAAACCGTGGTGACCTGTGAGGTAGCCTATTATTTTTTTGATATCATGCCTACGTAGGTTAAGGATCCTGCTGGCATTGCCTTTAAAGGGCTGGATGGCACGTTTGGCCTGTCTTAGTGTTCCCAGCTTTTTATAGATAAATTAGTAGCTGATTTAGGTGTGTAGCAGAAGGGTTCAGGTCCTGTGAAAGGGGTTTCTAAACGACCTCTGGCTAGTTCGTCAGCTTTTTCGTTTCCTTCAAAACCCCAATGGCCACGAATCCACGACAGTTTGGTTTTGTTTCTGTTGCTGACTTTCTGGAGAATTTTGAAGCAGTGTAGGACTGATTTGGAGTCAATTGTGTGTGAGCTAAGGGCTTTTATAGCTGCTTGACTGTCCGTGAATATATGGATGTGAGCACCTTTGATACCAGTGTTGAAGATGTGGTTAGCGCATTCTTGAAAAACGAGGAGCTCTGCCTGGAATACCCTAGGGCTTTTTCCCATTGGTATTGAGACGTTGAGGTTTGGTCCGTGAAAACCAGCTCCTGTACCCGCTTCTATTTTAGAACCATCCGTATACCACTTTAATTCGATTTGGCGGTTCGGTTAGCTATTACTAGCCCATGCTTCTCTATTTGGTATCTCCGTAGAGAATCGTTTATTGAAACATAATGTTTTTTGAAGGCGGTCTGTAACCGCGCAGATCATGCCACCTTTTACTGCTTTAGAGATCCATAAAATAGTTTGTTCCCTCAAAACATCAAAGTCTACTTCCTTTGACAATATTTCAAGCTCTTTGTGAAAAAAAATAACTTTTCATATCTCGGATGTGTTGTGTTTTATTTTCAACAAAAGTCTCAAACTAGGCATTTTTCCACAATTCCTAAAAACAGCAGTAGTGATCCCACTCCAGAAAAAGGGTGATACTACAGTTTTAAACAACTATCGTCCTATTTCTTTGTTGTCGGTTTTTTCAAAGGTTTTTGAGAGAGGTGTTAAATCAAGAATGTTATCGTATCTAGACAGAATACATTTCTTTAGCGATTGTCAGTTTAGATTTAGGTTAGGTTAGGTTAGGTTAGGTGTATGTGGCTGTCGGCAGAAGCTGACACACTTAGACCAATTTAGGTCCATTGTGATACCACGTATAATTATCTACCTCAACTCTGTAGATGGGACTGGCCAACGACACGCGGTTGTTCTCAAACGGTCCCCCATCTACGTACTAACCGCGCCCAACGTCGTTTAATTACGGTGATCTGATGAGAACCGATTAACTCGACGTGGTATGGTCGTTGGTTAACTGTTTAGATTTAGAAGTGGAAGGTCTACTGAGACCGCACTATTAAAATTAACTGGTGAATTATACAACAGCTTAAATTCGTCTGAAATACCGGCTTCATTGTTTATTGATATCACTAAAGCTTTTGATATGGTGGATCATTCGATTTTATTAAATAAACTTTACCGTATAGGGTTTAGAGGCTATGTATACAAATGGTTTGCTTCTTATTTAAAAAACCGTAGACAAATGGTCAGAATCAATAACATTTATAGCTCCCAGAAAACTATAGCACTCGGTGTTCCACAAGGCTCTGTTTTGGGTCCTATATTGTTCTTAATTTATGTTATTTCATTATTTGATCAACCTTTTAAAGGTAAAATCACAGCGTTTGCTGATGATACTGCTCTCTCGTATTCAAGTAGAAGATTGCTTAACATATCGTCGTTCCAAACACGAAGTGGCGTATGTGCAAAACTTAACTTCACAGTAGAGACGAAACAAAACACATAGTCCGAAATTTTGTTTTCTTATGTTTTTTTTTCTTTCTTTAATTGAAGACTTTCAACAAAGCTAACCATTATTTCGAGGAAGAGGTTATTATAATGTGTTAAAATTGTATTTTTTCATAAACATTTACCATTTTTGAGTAAATTCTATTCCAAGAGAAAGAATGCAGATACGCCACTTCGTGTTTGGAGCGACGTTATGTTGTGACGTAAAATATGACCTAGACTTACTTAGGAGATGTTTTTTGCGACACAAATTAGTTATTAGCGACAAACCAATGTTTATGATTTTTAACTTGAAGGGATATTTTGTGGATATTTTGCCATTTGTTTACCATTCTACTAATTGTTCACGTTTTTGTTTATCTGACTCAGGTCAACGTTCTTTTAACTATTTGGCATCGTGCTCCAATAAATGCTTTAGAATTGAGTGTGTTGATAACTTTAAATACTTAGGTATTATATTGGACAACAAACTGAGCTGGTATAATCACACAATTTATCTTAAACATTACTTTAACAAAGTGGTGAGACAATTATATCACCTAAGTCTGTATTGTAATCAACCATTACTGAAGCTTGTGTATAATGAACTTCTAAAGTCAAAGCTACAATATGGGATAAGCTGTAAATCGCAGAACTCCGAGTTTTGATTTGTTTAAGAACCATAAAATTCTCCCTTTACTGCTACAAAGTCCTTAAAATATTCTTTGATAATTCGGCATTTTACGCTGTCAGAAATAACGAAAACTATAATTTGCGAGTAAATGCCAGACATTTTGTAACTGCTCTTACAAATAATAAAGCCCATTTTGCACGATTTTACTATGCTACCGCACCTCGTCTCTTCAATTCGCTTCCAGATACTGTTAGACGCGAGAGAGTGAAAAGTGTATTTTTGAAGTGTATACAAAATTGGATTATGTCCTTTGATTATTCAGCCATAAATGGTTTCTTTACGCCCTGAATCTTGCTCAATAAATGTCATAGTATATTTTATCTTTCCAACCTAATTACTTTTGTAATATTAATTTTTTGCTTTCCGATTATAATTCCCCATCAATAATTAGTAAACAATTTTAGTAATTTCCGTCCTACATTCGACACTTGTCATTGAACAACTGATTGTAGTAACTATTTTATACTCCCTTTTATTTTATAAATGAGTAATGTAAAACATTTTAATTTGTATAAAATTGTATAAAATAAAAAATAAAAAAAAAATAAAAAAAAGTTCTAGAATTTCCGGGTGGTTACTAAGACATATCTCATTCGTTTGTAACAGACTTGCTGAGCTGCGTATTGCCACTTTGTTTATGTGTATATGCAAGGGTGTAAGTCCTATTATGGCTTCTATGGCAGCAGTGGGGCAGGTCCGCATAGCTCCGGATAAACCAATACATGCGAGACGTTGTACCCTTGTGAGCTTTGATATGGCGGTCTTTTACTTTGTTTCTGGGATATCAAGTGAAACTGAATGTCCATTGCAGCGGAGGGAGTAGTCCGCATTGTTCCACTCAAGTGGAGACACGCTGATCGTTGGACTTTGCTAAGCTTATCGCGATTTATCGCTTTGTCTAAGGCAGTCCACCAGACACCTACATAGGGTTAGGTTAGGTTTATGTGGCTGTCGGCAGAAGCCGACACATTTAGACCAATATATGTGTATATCTACCTCAACTCTGAAGATGGGACTGGCCAACGACACGCGGTTGTTCTCAAACGGGCCCCCATCTACGTACTAACAGCGCCCAACGTGGTTTAATTACGGTGATCTGACGAGAACCGATTAACTCGACGTGGTATGGTCCTTTGTTAGACACCTATATAAGTATCGGTCTTATTACCGAGATGAATAGCCAGTTGGTAATGCGGGGTTCAAGACCCCATTTATTACCAATGGCTTTTTTGCAAGAGAAGTGTGCTACCGTAGCTTTCCGAACTCTTTCTTGTAGGATAGGTTTCCATTTTTCATCCAAAATGACACTCAAGTATTTAGCTTCATCAGAAAAGACTAAGCTTGTGCCCTTGATTGAGGGAGGGTCATTATTTGGAATTTTATATTTCCTAGTGCATATAAGAAGCTCAGTTTTGTGTGGGCTTACACCTAACCCACAAATTTCTGCCCATGTCGTTAGCTTCTTGAGAGCATTTTAGAGAAAATCTTTCTGGGTATTTAGATTCTTCCCTGAGACAACAATTGCAACGGCATCTGCATACGCAATCACCCTGCAGGCTTGCCTTTCCAGGAGCATTAGCAGCTCGTTCACCATTAAGTTATAGAGGGGTTCCTCTACTGACAGATCTCCCGGCCGATGTCACACCCAGTTTTGAGTTTATAATCCGGCTTGTAAGCAGTAAACTTATTAATTCACCAAGTGATTTATCTATTTTCAGAGCTGACAGTTCATTTGCAATCGCGGATGCGTTGACGTTGTTAAAAGCGCCTTCAATGTCCAGGAATGCAGCGATAGTGTATTCTTTCTGATGGGAATATTGAACGTACTAACGTATGTAAGGCTGTTTCAACAGATTTGCCTTTGCAGGAGTCTTGGTATCAATGTAAGTACGTAGATGGATATCAATCAGGGCTTTCTAACGTTTTAAGAAGTAATGATGACAGACTTGTAGATCTGAGATCCTTAGGACTTACATGGGAGCATTTATCGGCGCTGGGTATAAAAACCAATTTAACAGCGGAATGTAGACCAACTCCATGCAGTTTTTCAGGATTATCTAGTCGTGGCGATGGTATAGAGGGTAGCGTGTTGGCTTGTGACCCGTGCGGTGCAGGTTCAATCCCCATGGGCATCAAAGGAGGGAAACGTATAACACCTTGTTTCTCCAACCTCTACACCAAAAAGAGGATTTCTGCCTGAGAGTACAATGGACCGTTACCGAGTCTAAGTGCTCTGGGATTTGGATTTCCTTTAAAAAAAAGGATTATCTCAAGATAAGGCAAGATGATATCCGAGGTGTTTTGAAGCTCTGCTGGTTGCCATCTGGCCCCGCGGTTTAACCCTTTTGATCCGGATGGGACATAGAACAAAGATGTTTTTATACCTTGGATGTCCCATCCGGATCGAAAGGGTTAAAGCTGTATATCGCCCACAGCAGTTTGTCTCCACTAATCAAAACCGTGTAGTTCGTTGTTCGTGCACAATTGACCTATTTCCGATTCCATTACTTATAACGTGGGATCTACCTGGGAGATGTGTATCCAGTAGCAGATTAAGAAGTGGTCCAGGAGCCGTCTGCATTCTTCAAACAACTGGCCATAACTGGGTTGGCTTAGAGGAGTTTTCTTAGTCTTGATGCCTCCGATGATTCTTCTGTTGGGGGTAAGGCTTCTAAAAACATTGACAATAAGGCCAAAAGGCTCCGTATGCAATCGCCGACGTTCCTAAGTAGGGTGCCAGGTTGTGAAATTTACTACCATAGTTTTTAAAGCTTTTAAAACGGTAGGTAAGCGACCTAAAATCAGTGACTGAAAGATATCCCAAATCAAGCCTTAAAGATTTCTATTAAAGCGCGGCCCGGCTTATTTATCTGGATTTTTTACGCCTTTCTTCATGAAGGTATTTTTCCTGAGCCTTGGAAATGCCAACGACTAGTGTTGCTGGAAGCGAGGCTAAACAAATTACTGTAACATCATATTTTGGATGTGCCACAGCGAATTCCCTGTCTCGGTATTATAGATCCGATGCGCAACTGCCGAACTGCATTACGAGAGGCTGTAGTTGGGCACTACCCAGGACCATAGTCAGAAATTTGGTTCGGTGTGTGGGGCGACCCAGTTATAACTCAGTTGGGGGATCTTTAAAATGTGAACAAATTGCCGTTAAAAACAGTTTCAGGTCCGCTTGCTTCAGTCACCCCTTCAAGCACAGTTCTCAACCAATAACTCGACGGTGCGGCCGATTCAGCCCAGCCCCTTCCCATGGAATCCAATACCGAGTTCGAGCCTCGATTATATCAGTCACACGAATCGGATTTACCTGCAAGGGACTAGAGAGCAAGGTTCGATTGAAACAGTAATCTCAAACGGCTCTCCTTTCCGTATATCAGGGAGCAGTAGCTTTCCTTCCGATGCGCATTGAATTAGGATCAGCACAACGTTCGATTGCATCAGTCACCGCAGCCTGGTCCTAGCCCATGATTTGGGATTTGGGCTAAGCTCGACTGCACTAGTCACTCTCAGCATATTGCAGACACTGAAACGAAACACTGATACCCACCAGCGATTTGAGCGACGGGTTTGGGGTTCGATTGTATTCAGTCATCCCAACTTGTACTCCTGCCATAGAAAAGAGGACTGATTGAGGTGAGATTGTAACTGTCACTTCAATCAGCACTCCACTCTGAAGGCTAGACAGATTGATTGATACAGTCATCCCCGGTTTACTACCTTTCCGCTGAACAGACAAAGTGGGAACAGACTTGGCGTTCTATTGTAGCAGTCACCTCACTCTGCTCTTCTCCGATGGTTCTCTAAGGTTGGTGTGTCTTAACACCTGCATTACATTCCCCCGTATTCATTATCACCCTTAAAACCAAACGGTTCAACTAACTTGAGGATGGATCCCCAACTCGACTATGCCGTGGACCAGTGCAATTTGTGGTTCGTATTGCAATAGTCACTCCTAGCTGCACTCATTCCGCGATGTGCGTAGCACTCAGGGGTTCGCTTGCTTCTGTCACCCCCTCAAGCACAGTTTTCAACCAACTACTGGACTGTGCAGCCGATTCGCCCCGATCACCCCTTAAATGGTATCTGATAGCGTGCTCGGGATTCGTTTTTATCAGCAGGGCCGGTTCCAGCCAAACAAACCCCCTGTGCAAGATTCACAGAAAGCGCCCGTTAGCTTGCACACATCCATAAGTCGTTTCCCCATCGCCCAGGAGGTAGATATTCAATGCGTTTTTTTTATTGAGGTATCCCCGGTAGGCCTAATCCTCAATTAAAAACAAATATGTATATTTACATATATGTTTATATGTCTTAATAGAAAATTAATAATTAAAACAAATAAATGAATAAAATAAATTCAAATAATAAATAAATAGAAAATAAATAAATGTAAAAAAATGCTATAAAAACTTCATGAAATGAAGGAATTCATTTAAGGAACTTTAGATATTTTTTTTAAAGGAAAAAAAGTATAACCATAAATAAAACGCAGCGAAGAAATGTGCAGAGAGAAACCTTTAAACTTGGAAACTTGCTTTTCTGGCCTTAGCTTTGCCAAATTCAGCAATAAGATCATCATAGTCTAAAGATTTTAATAGTTCCTTTTCTATAGACATTATAGATAAGCCTACCAATCTCTCTTGAGTCATCGTTAACCTGAGAAAATTTTTAATAATTTTAAGTTTGGAAAAATTACGTTCTCCTGAAGCTACCGTCACAGGGATTGTATTAAGAATTTGAAGAGCAGTAACTAAATTAGGAGCAAGATCTTCATGGCTTGAGCTGAATATAAAATTTAACAGATCTAAACATGAACGTTGTGGTGTAACAAGCGACTATGCAAGCAACGATTCATATCATAGCATAGCTAGCATGCGTTCTCCCTCGCAGCTTTGCCTTTTTCACAATAGACAAGCCTTTCAAAAGCATTGCAATTTTGCTTGCGTTGTTTTCTACTCATCTCTTCCACCCACCGCCGCCACTCAAAATAAATTCCCCGCTCTTATATTTTAGAAAGATGAAAGAGAAATAAATTAAACACACATAAGTCATAAATTTCCTATGTGCAGGATTTCAAACTCGCACACACCGTTTGCGAGTGTGAGATGAAAATCCGACATCAGAATCGGATGCATAAGTCGAAGAGAGTAGTATGTTTTCATAACAAAACTATAACAAAACAATATCCCAGGAAAATATCATCATTGATTGACTCACAAAAATTAAAACTCTGGACACCTCTTCGACTCACAAAAAAGGATATTCTGAAGGTGGGATATTTCAACCGTGAATATTATAAAAAAGAAGATAAACTACAGTAATTATTACTAATTTTTGGAGTTGGGCTGGCCCTGGCCAATTTATAAGACGCGCTGTAAAATTCTATGTACTTTGTTTGTACTTGTTTACTTTCGCGTATCAATTGGTTAACACTGTAGTGCAACATGTTAAAAATAAATACAAAATGGAAACATATACAAAATCTCCTAAACAAAACACATTATCCGTGTGTTTCTTTATTTTTTCCGGATAAGGAATAGAAAAGACAGAATATTCGATTTGTTTATCCGGAATATCCAGAATGGAATGAATAAAGAAACAAAAATGGACCGAATAGAATGACAGCCATTTGTCTATTGACCAGCGCTGCCACTTAGTTCAAGAACAAGTACAACATATACTACTTACAATTAATATATTATTTCTATTACTGAACTCACATGTGAGGTAATACTCCACGACTCCACTACAGCACTAAAATAAAAACATATATAATAAAACAAATATGAGAAGAGAAACCTTAAGAAAATACAATTTAAGTTCACAAAAACAATAATAATAACGATATCTCAGTAATACAAATTACATTAAATTAATTAAACACCCTTATTATCGTTGTCAAAAATCAATTATTGATAAGCGACAAAATTTATTAATCAATCGATATTTTGGTACTATGAATGTCAATTAACAAATTATTCATCCATTGTGAACACTGACAAGCAAAATGCGATAGAGCACGTGCGTAAAGCTATCTCTTTCTGAAGTGCCGCATTTCTTTCTTAAACGTCAAGAAAAAATTGAAGCATACAATTTCAGTAATTTGCAGATATTGTATGAAAAATTATTGCGATTGTTAATAAAGTGTATATTTAGGTGAAATCAAAGGGAAATTTTTTCCTTTATTGATGAAAATCCTGAGAAAGTATGTCAGGGCAAAAAAAATATATAAAAACAGTGAACATGTTGACCAAAATGTCTTGTGCAGCTCCTGATGCAGCAATTTAAAGGCATTTTCATTTTTTTTTGTACAATTTTGTTATTAATTAATTGTTTTTGTTCGTTTGTACTTAGTAGTATTAAAAATATGTATATAGCAAATTCGTTCAACCTAATTTGTTTCCAAAAAAAAAATAATACATTTTTGCCAAAAGTTCATTTTTATTTCTCGTACACAATTCTACAATATTATTTACGTGAACAGTAAAAAAAATAGTGTTTAGATACTCCTTCTTAATTTTATAGCGCAAATAATTTGATTATTCAATTAATCAGCTTAGTACCACTATTGGGAAAACGTTAAAAAAATTAAATTTTATTTTGTTGTTAGTTGTTTTGTTTAAGCTCATGCTTTTGTGACTGCTTTTTGTTCATAAGATTTATGGAAGTGAAGTTCCAGTGATTGTATCTATTCAATACATATTATTTTATTTTCCAAAAAAGCAATTCTACTCACATTTCGTTTTAAAAATGTTGTTTTACAAACAAAAACAGCGAATGAATTCTCTTAATTTATTTGTCAGTGACGAATTTGTGATTGACTGAACATTTTAAAGCTATCAATATTTTCGACAACCAAAACAATATATAGCGGAAAACGACTTGTCCCTATTTAAGTCTCCACAGCTGCGTTTCTTAACGAAGTACCCAATACAGTAATATACAACTTTCGCTCAGATAAAGCATAATATATTATTTATTATATTCTCGTGTTGTTATTATGTTAAATATGTTGAATCAAAGGAAAAAAGTAAAACATTAAATATGTTGTCCTTTCGATTAAGGATTTAAAACAAGTTCAAAAAACATGCACCTTTTTATGTAGCATAAGTGGCAACATTGCTCATGAAATCATCTTGTCACCAACTACCAACATCTATGCGGCATTTCATGCCCACAGAAGACCATTTTAAAAATGTATATTTGATTCTGGAAGGAAATTAAAAATATATAATAAAAAAATAATTAACTTAAAACAACACACATAAAAATATAAAAAAAAGACAATAAATTTGCAATAAATGCTCACCCATTTGATTGTTTGCTGTTGCTTCTATTTTTTTTTTTTGATCAAGTGCATCTGTCAAACGAGGGAATATTCTTTTTATTCCACCTTTCTCTAGGAATAAAAAGAATGCATTCCTTTTATTCCAGAATGAATAAAGAAACACCGAAATGGATTATCCGGAATATTCCATTGAATAAAGAAACGTAAATGGCTGACTCGGAATATTCCGAATATTCAGAATGAATAAAGAAACACAGGGTATATGTATGTACGTTTAAATATAGCAATATTGCATATAAACCCGTGCAACACATCAAAATATTAAAAAAAAACTACTTTGCGTCTAATAATTTGGACAGGGACTGTAGAGTATTCTTCAATAGAATTTGATTTAACATCTCGAATTGATTGCATATCTTTTTATGCAGTGTTTAAATATTTCTCCAGCTTTTATGCAAAAATCCGTATTCATAAAACAGCATCCAAAACATGTAAGTTATGCAGAGATGTGCAGAGAAAGTATCAAAAAATATGCATTGATCAATTACATTTAGCTGCCCAAACTTCCCAAACCAGTTGTTTGTGAAAAACCAAATGAAAAAATTCTGCTTATATTCGGAGATTTAATTGTGTAACATAATGCAATCGCAATATGCACAAACATAATATGATTTTTGATACCGATTATGAATGAATACCCCTTTTATTTGATGAATGCTACGGCCTCCTTGCAATATGCCATAATCTACCCCAAACTTCCAATAAAAACAACAAATAATTTATCAACCATATACCGCACCCCCTCACCGACGCATCATATCCCCATCATGAGAAATAAAAAAAATAAATTCGATAAATGATGGAAGACAACAAAAATAACTACAATTCTTCGTGTGTGCAAAATCAAAAACCTGCACGCTCTAAGGCTAATTGCACACACACCGATTTTGAACGGCCAGTATAAAATCGGCCGACATTTTACCGGTAGCAGGGTGCTAGTACACTCACCGAATTTTTACCGGTCTAACAATCAGTTGATTTGTTGTCGTGATCGTAACACGGGGTTATTGTTTAATAATAATGAATCCTAAACGAGTTGTTGCTATGTGGTTATTGCATCGTCGTACAGGTCTTGCCTCCATTAATGAAATAAGGACATCATTGTCATTAAATTGCATTTTAATTAAAACGCACTACCAAAACCAGTTTTAAACGTAGTATGTACCTACGAGTACAATTTCAGACACTGAATGAAGCGAGAGCAATCGAATGGTCAGCAAAAATCGGTGCGTGTGCAAGCGTGTATTTAATGACGTACGCCACTACTTCCCGATACTGCCGGCGATACAGGGGCAGTGGACGGCTGCTCACCGGCATTTTGCCGGCACCGATCAGCGGTCGGCGTGTGTGCCAGGCTCCGTTCCCACATGTGGTTCACTATTGAAATTTGGACGACCGGTATAAAATCGGCCGCCCTAAATCGGTGTGTCAGCCTAATCCATACGATTCCGTCGTAATGAATTTTTTGTTTGACATAATTTCCCTATGAACATTTTGCAAGCGAATGTGCAAGAATTAAAACCTGCACACACGAAGTGGAACTTTTTTGTTTTGAGTTTTTTGAACTATGTACGTGTACCTACTTAGATTCTTTTTTAAATGTAATTAGATGTGCAAGAAATATTCCTACACGAACAAGGTGGAATATTTTGAGATTTGGTAGGTAGGTGAGAAATGAACTTGTTTAGTGGGATTTTTTTTATTTTGAGTTAGATTCTCCTTGAAGTTGCAATATTTCAAGTGATATGAGTTAATGTGCAACAATTCAGCACAGTTGTGATGGATGTTGCTTTTTTGGGCTTAATTGAACAAGTTTTATTGTTTTAAATGCAAATGGCAGTATCCGCGTAAGGTAAAATTAATTTGTCTTACTCCTAGCAATGCGCCCCGGAATTCGGCGTCCTGTGCATTTGCACATCTTGCACATATGGCCCTGTGTATCAGTCACCCGACTCGGAATTACCTGAAATACAATAAAGAGCACTTCGAGGTTCGATTGAAACAGTCATCTCAAACGGCTCTCCTTTCCGTGGATCAAGTAGTAGCCCTCCCTTCGCTGCGCATTGAAATGGGATCAGTCCCAGTTTGGATTGCATCAATCAGCACAACCTGATCCTTACTCATGGTTTGGGAGTAGGGCTGAAATCTCGACTGTACTAGTCACTCTCAATATATTGCAACCGCTTTCTGGATTATAACCACGCTGCACTCCCCGACTCTACCTGAGTACCATCCTCACAACCACTACCTCACAGTAGGTAATCTCAAGGCTTCCAGGAGGCTGGTATCCAATACGCAATAACCCCCCATAACGGTCGAAGCGAGCAATCCTTACCTAACCTAACCTACATATATATTAAGCATTAATGGCTCATACAGGGCATTGAAACTAGCTTCTCCAACCATCTCCTTATGTGAAGTGGAAGGTACCTACAATTTTAAGCCGAATCCGAACGGCAAATTTGAGAAGCTTCTCATGACAATTGATACTCTTTGATGTTTCTCAGACGTTCGCAAAAGAAGGGGCAGTGGAAAAAACTGGATGCAACTTAGCCCCGGCGGGATTTGAAACGGGGACCTTTCGATTTGTAGTCCAAGACACTAACCATTGAGCCACTGCGCCCCACTGTCGAGGATAAGACCCAAGAATTTTGCTTCGTCGGACACAGTTAAGCTTGTACCATTAATGGAGGATGCACAACATCATGGACATGTATAAAAAGTGTTCCAAAGCTGACAAACACTCAACGTTTGACCCACTTTGGGGGATAGGAATATGGATGGGGTATCCAACAGTTCCCCAGTCGGACTGTAGACTTCTACTTATTTTTCGATTTCGTTTTTATTGTTATTCATTTTGTTTTTTTTTTTTTGTTAAAAATATTTGAGGATAAACTACTTATAAATACAAATACAAACATATTCGATAAGAGGATACAAACCAGTAAAAAAAATCTTAAATATGAAACATGGAGGGGTACACCTTCTTTTGACTCTCACAGTTTCTAGAAATAAAAAACTCTTCTCTAATCTATATTGAGTCGATACATTTCAAAAACTCTTCACCTCATAGAAAAGAAACATATCCCGGTACAAATTTTGACTTAAGACAGCCCAAAATCCGAAATAGAATCAAAGGAAACCAAATAATCTCCTACCTAGACGGCTTATAATTTCCTTCCGCATAACGGATTGGTAAATCTCCTTGGTTCGGCTTAGGTAAGGTATATTTTTTGCACATTGCTTTTTAAGCACATTTACTTCCAACCATTTCACGGACAAAGCTACAATCTTAACTATTGATGCGATGGTTGTAGCAGGCAGGGCCCGGTTGCTCCCACCCCCATTTTTATGGGCATTTTATATTTATTTTTTTCAATTTATGAATAGACCGGAGGTATCGAAAAAATACATCCAAAGTACGTGTTTGTGTATTGATTTGCGGTTTAAAAGAAATATGCGATTGGAATATTTTTATTATATTTCAGGCGTGGTACAACGGTGCGCGGGAGCACATTATGATGGTTTTATTTTATTCGTGTTGCATGGCCAGGCAAGGAACGACAACCTTTTTCCATAAATCGTCCTTTTGTGCGGCACAACAACAACAACACCAGAAAAGGACTCAATATGCTCTGCATACTGGAAACTGCTTATATTCTTTTCATTTTCTTAAATGTAACCAAAAATAAATCGCATTATGACAAGATGGCAAGTGTGTGCGTGTGCGGCTGGTTTAAACCTAAAAAGCATCTTGATATGGAAAGCCTTTTGTTGGGGACACGTGTTTTGCACCCTCTCAGCAATATTTTTTTTCCTGCCTTTTTCCATCCCTTAAGTGGTTTAAACATAATATTGCTTATACTGCTAATTTAAGCAGACAAAGAATTCAAATTCAAGTGCGTCTGAGGACATTCGGAGAATGTGACGCTGCTGTCATGTCAGTAAAAAGGAGCGCAATTATTGCAGGAATGAAGGTATGCCTCATTGGCTAGGCAAACAGAAATTGAAAGATAAACATGCTCATGGAACAATGGATTGTCAATCTTTCGTTTGGAGATCGGGTTTCAAATCGATGTAGCCACCCAATTTGGAGACCTTAGCTTTCGAACAATGAGCTCTTGGGATCTGTGAATAGCGCAACGGAAATGCGATACAATGGATTTCCACCTTTTTATAACATTGGGGCTGTTAAAGACAAATAAGTCAATTTTAATAGGTTCAATTGAATTTTATTTGCTCATTGCGCATTCCTTCCCCCAATAGAGAAGAGTGGCCTGCAAATAAATCAGAAGCCCTTGAAACAACGGTGCCTATTTGCACGGACGGCTCTGACATTGATATGGGCATTGGCGCGAAAATGTGCTTCGATTACAGCAGTGTTTTCCAAGCAGAGTTTCCGGCAGTGGAAATGGCTGGTAAACAAGTTGCAATGATGGCCAATTGATAGCCAAGCGGCATTAAAAGCGGAGAGCTTCAAATTCTTGCTGCGTTCCATAAAAAAAAGCTAATGAGGTGGCAAGGGGGTCACCAAATTGTCACTACTTCGGCGATTTCAATATACACAATTCAAGTTGGCTTCGACATTCTGGCCAGACAACACATGAAGGAGGGTACGTCGAGATCTTTGCTGAGATAAATAACCTGACTCAGCTTGTAAATGAGCCGACACGAATACCGGACATTAGCAGACAACTGCCAAAACATTGGACTTGTTTCTTTCCTCTCACCCCGATAAAAACGCTTTGAAAGTATTATCAACTCTAGGGTCGTCAGACCATTGTATCATATCAGCAAATTTCTCGTAGGTACTCCATACACATAATTAAAAAACAAACTCTTAAAAGAACCGTATGGCAATATGAGAAAGCCAATTGAGAAAAACTTAACGGTTTCTTTAAAAGTTTTAACTGGTCGCTGTGCTTCCTTGACAGCGACGTGGATGCTGCTGCTGATATGGTCACAAACATAATTCACATTGCAGCTGTCAGCTCTATAGATAAGGCCAATCTGCTTGCTGCTCACTTTGCAGTCAGCTCAACGCTCCCAGATTGTGATTTGTCTCCCCCTGTACTCGAGCGCGTAGAATACTCCTTGGGACCAATCCACTTCCGCACTCGTACAGTGGCTAGAGTATTTCGAGATCTTGACATACACAAATCCGCTGGTCCAGATGGTATTTCCCCCATCGTTCTGCAGATGTGTTCTTCTACACTGGCAAAACCACTGCGTAAGCTTTTCCATCTGTCCTATTCTTCAGGACTCTTCTCGGGAAGCTGGAAGACAGCATTCGTCCAGCCTATACCAAAAAAAGGCAAATCTTCTTCTCCCTCCTCCTACCGACCAATTGCACTTAAGTCCCTTTTTTCTAAGGTCATGGAAACGCTGATCAACCGTCAGCTAATGAAATATCTTGAATCCCGACAACTCCTTAATGGCCGGCAGTACGGTTTTCGCAGCACTGGCGATTTGATGACATATCTAACCGAAACGTGGAACCAATATCTTCACCAAGGTTTTGAAAGTAAGATTGTTGCGCTTGATATTTCAAAGGCATTTGACAGAGTTTGTCATCAAGCTCTCTTGCCGAAAATGCGTGCATTTGGAATCGATGATGCTCTTCTTCCATGGATTAGAAATTAGCTTTCAATTCAAGTTGTTTTGGACGGTTTCAAGTCCGCAACTTACCAAATGCGGTGTTCCCCAAGGCTCTGTTCTGTCTTCGACTCTCTTTCTTATTTTCTTAAATGATCTCCTGTCTGTTACTTCTAATCCAATCCATTCCTTCGCTGATGACAGTACCCTCAGCTTCTCATATTCGTTTCTTGGGTCACGCCCTTCTTCTTCGGGTGTTGAACTGCAACGGCAACGTATGTTAAGCTCATTAAATTCCGACCTTAACAGCGAAAGACTTTCCATTCTCGGTATGTTCGTTAATGCCAATCTCAGTTGGAATGACCACATATTCGATGTCGCCAAGAACGCTGCGAAATCTCTAGGCTTCCTTAGGCGATGTAAGAAATAGTTCACCCCTTCTGATCTTGCTGTCGGGCTACTAATCGAAAGGTTCCCGGTTCAATTCCCGCCGGGGAAAAGTAACATCTAGATTTTTTTTTCCCACCTCTTGCGAACGTCTGACAAACATCCAAGAGTATCAATTGTCATGAGAAGCTTCTGAAAGTTGCCGTTCGGATTCGGCTTAAAATTGTAGGTCCCTTCCACTTCTCAAAGATAGTGGTTGGAGAAGCTAGGTTAACGGCCCAGTATGGGCCGTTAATGCCTAATATTTTTTTTTTCAAGTTGCGAGTACAACGCTCATATCTGGTCTGGTGCACCAATAACTTATTTGGAGCTACTCGACAGGATCCAAAAACGCACCATAAAACTAATTGGCGGCCGTGACATCGCGAGATCGATTGACTCTCTTAGTCATCGTCGTAATGTCTCCTGTCTTTCGTCATTTTATCGTTGCATTCCACCCCTTAACATTTCTACCGCAATACCCGCCATGCAAGGAATGTTCATCAGTTCACCCTCAAGCCTGTGTTCGGACGTACAGTGAAGTTCAAAGAATCTTTCCTCAGCCGTACAACACGAATGTGGAATACTCTTCCACGCATTGTTTTTCCTTCACATTATAACCTACAAACATTCAAAACCAACGTGCATCGGCATCAGTCCTTTTCTTCTCACCCTAATTTCCTTAACGCCCGCGCTGTATAGCTTTTACATTATAAGGGTCCTAACAAATCCCTTTAGTGCGTGTTTATTATAAAAAATAAAATACGTTTGACTCTGTACCCCTAATAATGATGATGACCAAGTCATCGGCGTACCGTATTATGTCGTAGCCTAAATTATTTAGCTTTTGAAGTAGGTCATCTATGACCAAAGACCACAAGAGAGGTGATAGAACTCCTCCTTGTGGACAGCCTTCTATGGCTGATACTGATACTGAAGTCTGTCCTGACAAAGCAGTAATTTTCCGACTTTCAAGCATCGCTTTTACCTAATTTAGTAGGTGCTACTTACTATTAGAACGAATAGAGAGATAGGATAGAAGCGTTTTGGTGCAGTTGTAGGATTTTTCTCCACAGGTGGTGTCTAAGTTGCTTAGGGAGATTAAGGTTTCATTGAAGTATTCAATTTAAAGTAATGAAATTGGCCGGGATTTTTTTTTTAGATTTAGTTTTTTTATTACTTTTCAAACAAGTGGAATTACATACATTGCGTTATTCATAAATTAAAATTTACTGCGTATAAACATTCCAAGGATAATAACTTTCTAAAGTTGTTTACAATACTATAAATACGTTAAAAAATAATTTAAATACATTCTTTAGTTAAAAAAACTAGTGACGAATGTATTATATGAGACAATCTTATACAAATTTCGAAAAATAAAGGTTGTAGGGTTTTGAATAGAGAAACCAATAGGAAAAGTAAAAAGCATAAAGAAGAAAAAAACAAAGAGAGGAAAGAGTAAGGTACAATTATAGCAAAATAACTAATTATGTAACCAAAACAATTAAATTATTGATCTGTTCGAAGTCAAAATTAAACAGCCACGTTTTAATTTTTATATTGAATGAAGAGGGACTACAATTACTCCTTAATTCAGGAGGCAATTTATTAAAAAGTCTAGGTGCTACCGAAGAATACAAATTTAGGAACTGATGAGTAAAATAGCTAGGAACTACAGCAAGCCTTCTCTTACTACTTCGTAGTTCATATACAGTAGACGATTGGTTTAAAAGATGACCGCTCCTTAAAAAGCATACTTTAAGAACTTTGTAAAAGTAAAGATGTTTTAAAGGGAGAATGTCAGAACTAATAAAGAGTGGAAAGCTATGCTCTCGACATCTTTTACTCCACATAATTCTTAGAATAGGTATGCTTTCGTGCCACTATCAGAGGTTGTAAATAATAGTTGAAGGTGACACCCCGACAAACTAAACCGTATTGCATCTTAGATTGGACTAGACCATAGTAGACTGTTTCAGACACATTTCTGGAGCAGAAACGTCTCAGGTGATACAACATATAAGTAGCAGTTGATAGGTATTTTTAAACCAACGCGGTGTGCATATTCCAGTTCATTTTGTTGTCAATGACAAGGCCAAGGTATTTAAAATGCTAAACCTTACCAATCTTGAAACACTTTGTCGAGCAAGGCACGACAACGTTAAATGTGCACACATTATTGATTGATCGGCAGGTTTTAGAGCTTAAGCAGATATTTTCACAGTCGCGACTGTGGAAGACAAAATCTGGAGAATCAAGTTTAAAAAAATATTATCTTGATTTTATCACTATACTTTATCCAACAAAAATTGTCAGTACAGGCCTTATGGAGGAGCTTTTTTTCTACCAGTGGTGCCTGCAGATACTCTCACGGCACTCAAACGCAAGAATTGCCACTGAAATAAAAACCAAACCACTGTCATACCAAGGAATTGTTGTTGCGATTTTCCTAAAATTCGCATACAACCCACCACAACCATTCTCCCACACAGCCGAATGGGGAATGAGCATGATCGTCTTGTGTTCGCTTGCTATTATCATCCACCAAGATGAAGCACATCAGAAGAGTATTACCATCTCTACAATGAAGCATATCATTAAGGGTTTTTCTATGGATTTTGTCAAAAAACTTGCGGTTTTGGTGCTTTTGAGAACGAATTATTATGTGGGGTGTTGCCATTCGGTTTTAATTTGATTGTATTTGTATTGTACAGCTGCACAAGTGCAATTTTTCTTTACCATCTGTTTAGGTATATGCCATTGCGTCGTGGTTATATAATTTTGTATTTTAATCGCCTGATTGTGTTTATAAGGCGGAAACAAAGGTTGTTATCTAAATCGCTGATAGTGCATCTAAGCAATTGGTTTACTTTATTGTTTATATGACTAAAGAGAAACATGGCTACAAAGTCTTCAAAGCATCTAAGTGTAGAAAAGAAACAACAAATTGTTGATGCAACTGAAAAATTGTATGGCCCTTTTAAAAATAAATCGGAAGCCGCAGGAAATGCAGCTAATATTTTTTCTGTTACGGAACGAACTGTGTACAGGCTTTTAAGGGAAAAAACAATCAAAGTCCACAATTCACCACCAAAGAAGAAAGATAAATCCGGTATCAAGAGCAAGGTCGATGATTTTGCCAAATGTACCATTATGCAGATAGTCCATCAGTTTTTTATGGATAATGATCTTCCAACACTAGACAAGATTTTATTGGAAGTACAAAAAAATTCAAAAATATAACAAAAATAAGCAGATCAACTTTGCATACAATATTACAAAAAGATCTCGGACTTAAATTCGTCAAACGTCAGCGAAAGAATCTGTTGTTGGAAAGAAGTGATATTATTTCTTGGAGACGAAGATATTTACGCGAAGTAAACAAAATTAGAGAAAAGAAAAGAAAAATTTTCTTTTACTGATGAGACCTGGCTCAACGAGGAAGTTCTACAGGTTTCGTCGATGGAGGACTTTTATGCTTCATTTCGGGAAAAACCGGAGACTACCATGAGGACATGAACGCTGATGTGTACGAGAAATGGTTTAAAGATATTTTAATACGCCTGGAACCCAACTCCGTCATAGTTTTGGACAATGCTTCCTATCATTCCAGAAAGCACCATCCACTTCCACGAGAAAAGATGAAATAAAAAAGTGGTTGAGGTCTAATGCGATAAGTTTCGAGGATGATATGGTTAAAGCAGAGTTGCTTGAAATCGTTAAACGTTACAAAGCCAAATATGAAACATACGTCGTGGATGAAATGGCTCAAAATGCGGGACATAAAGTACTTCGCTTGCCGCCTTATCACTGTGACCTTAATCCAATAGAATTGGTTTGGGCTCAAGTGAAAGGGGTTGTAGCAAGCCAAAACAAGTCATTTAAAATGGCTGAAACAAGAGGCTTACTAAAGACTTAATTACTCATCGGATTAGTTGAGTAGTGATATTAGAAATTAGTATTTTTTGTTTTACAATATTTATAATAAATAAATTGGATTACAGTGATATATTTTTCGTTTTGATTTTTTTTTGTGTTACGAAATTTATATATTTTGTTGGTTTACTGGAGATACCCTTAAAAAACGCGCTTATTATTATCTTACCAGAAAAGGAAAAAAAACGGAATTTATTTCGTCGCGCAATACTTTTAATTTTAAATTGTAAGATGGTAACCCTAATAGAACTGCTCTCTGAGTTATGGCGAATTATCATACACACTACGGTAACCCTGTAAGAGCTTTAAAGAGGTACCGATTTATGTAAGTCATTGCAACCAGACTGAGAGACAAACATCCTATCTTCTCTGTATTGACAATTTTTCTTGGACAAAGTATAATCACTAGCTTGTGGATCGAGAACCAGTGCCTTAGGATTTCAAGATCATGGTTAACAGCGGCGGTCAAGTCTAAAATTGACGAATTGGACAATTGCAATATCGTCTGCAAAACCAGTTTGTTTGCCCCTCAATGGTAGATCAAAAAAAGAATTTATAAATATGAGAAATAACACTGGCCCAAGAATTGAGCCTTGGGGTACGCCAGTGCAAATATATACCCGGCATTCACTGAAAGTTCCACCAATTTATACCATTTGCTTTCTACGAGGGCGGGTCAATAAGTCCGTGACTTTTTGAATTTCTGACCTCTTTACTGAAACGGCAACACTGCTCCTGTCAACAGGCATCTGTCAGTTGACTCCTGTCAAAATTTAAACTTGCTGCGTCAGTTAGTTTGTGTTTGACAGCTATTTTTATCAGACTACTCACTAATTTGAGGAGAAAATGGAAAAAAGTGAATTTCGTGTGCTTATTAAGGATTATTTCTTGCGAAAAAAAACCATTACCGAGACCAAGGCTAAGCTTGAAAAATACTATGGGGACTCTGCACCATCGATTTCAATGGTAAAAAGGTGGTTTACTGAATTTCGTTGTGGGCGTACAAGCACTGAAGATGCCGAAAGTCCTGGACGCCCAGTTGAGGTCTCTACACCCGAAACAATCGAAAAAATTCACGATATGGTGCGAGAGATTGTGGAAGCCGTAGGGATCTCGCATGGCTGAGTGGTTTCAATTTTGAATGATCACTTGGGCATGAGAAAGCTTTCCGCAAGATGGGTGCCGCGTTTGCTCACAGTCGACCACAAACGCAATCGTGTAACAACTTCACAGGAAGGTTTGGCGTTGTTTAATCGCAATATGGAGGAGTTTTTGCGCCGTTTTGTAACCGTGGACGAAACATGGATCCATCACAACACACCAGAGACCAAACAACAGTTAAAACAGTGGGTTTCTAAGGGTGAATCGGCGCCAAAGAAGGCCAAGGTGGGTTTGTCAGCCAATAAAGTTATGGCGACTGTTTTTTGGGATGCACGCGGGATAATCCACATTGACTACCTTCAAAAGGGAAGAACAATCAATGGGGAATATTAAGCCAACTTATTGGACCGATTCAATGACGATTTGAAAAAAAACCGACCTCATTTGGCCAAGAAAAAAGTTCTTTTCCACCAAGACAATGCAAGGGTGCACACATGTGCAGTTGCCATGGCAAAAAACCATGAATTGGGCTATGAATTGCTCCCTCATCCACCCTATTCTCCAGATTTGGCTCCAAGCGACTACTTCTTGTTCCCAAACCTGAAGAAATGGCTTGGTGGAAAAAGATTTGACTCCAATGATGAAGTCATCTCGCAAATAAAGGCCTTTTGAGGACCTCGACAAATCATTTTTTTTGGAAGGGATAAAAAAATTGGAGAAGCTTTGGACAAAGTTTATAGAGCTCAAGGGAGACTACGTTGAAAAATAAAAATTTTTTTTTATCAAAAAATCTGTGTTTTATTCCAAAAGTCACGGACTTATTGACCCGCCCTCGTATCTTTAAGATACAACGCAAACCAGTCAAAAATAGAACCCCTGAAACCAGCTTTTCCCAACTTAGACAAGAGAATATAATGATCCACATTATCAAACGCTTTTGTTATATCAATAAAGAGGGAAGCAGTTAATTTCTTGTGGTTCACAAATTTAAGAGTGCATCTTCCGTTGATTTACATTCTCTAACCCATATTAGTTAGAGCTCAAAAACGAGTGTCAATTGATAGCCCGGCTTTTTGTAACCTTTTCAAAGATTTTTGAAAATGACAAGGAGAGAAATGGGTCTGTAATTATTTAAATCATTCTGATCACCTTTTTTAAAAATGGATATAACCTCAGCCAATTTTAAACTTGATGGAAAAATAAGATATACTTTTATTAAAGATGTGAGCTAAGGCATCGACAATATTAAACGCTATATTCTTAATGAAGGCATTATTGTAGCTATTCAGAGAAGAGGAATTTGATTTGTTCAGATGCATAATTACCTTATAAAGTTCGAATGAACTAATCGGCTCAAAGAAGAAACTATTAGATTGTAATCCGATACCGCTAAGACAAATATCATCACAATCACTGTTGTTATTAAATCCTGCTTTGTTAGGGACGTCTGAGGGCGCATTATTGAAAAACTCATTAAAGCTGGTTGCAATAGAGTCATAACTGGACACCTCCATATTATTAACTATGATACAAGTAGGTGATCCAGAAGAAACCTTTTTTTAAAAAGCTCATTAACTACACCGCACTCTTTTTCAAATTACCTGTCGCTGCAGTAAATTTATTGATGTAAACATTTTCCTTTTATATAGGAACTTTGATACTAATTTCCTTACAAATCTTCAGATAGTTGGACTTCAGACGGACATCGTTAGGAAATTGTTTGCACTTAATACGTTGTTTATTTTTAAAATCAATTTTTTAGCCTTTTTAATTTATTTATTTATTTATTTCCGTCTATAAGTTACAAACTTTCTTAGACTACCAAAAATACCTAAATATATCCCTTAAAAATATACTTGTCTAATTTATGGCTTCCAGAATAATACTTTTAAATTTATTTCTGTTTACATCAAGATCGATTACATTTGCGTAACGGTTAAAATTTGAGCAGGCATTAGTGATTGGTTCATTACGACCATAGTTTGTCGCGTGCCAAGGAATGTGGAAAAAACCATCAATTCGAGGCCTAAGAGTTCTCGAAGGTGCATAAATACCAAATAAAGCTAAAAGAGGTGCACAGTCGATATGTCCCGTTATGACATACCTAGCAAACATAATAAAAAAGTATGTTCTTCTGCACGATAGAGGCTTTAAGCCAATTAATGCACACTGACTATTATAAGATGGTAAGGGAATGGACCAATTCAATTTTTGAAGCGCATATCTCGTAAATCTTTTTTGAATTTTTTCAATGCGTTGTAGATCTTTATTGAAAAGAGGAGACCATACTACGCAGCAATATTCAAGCAATGGGCAAACTAACGCGATGAATAGTGATTTTAATGTATAAGGGTCACGAAAATCAGCAGAATTCCTAAATAAAAATCCCAACATTGCGTTAGCCCTTGAAATTATATAATCAAAATGCAAATTAAAAAATAAATGAGAATCAAAAATAACACCCAAGTCTTTTTGACTGATTACCCTATTGAGTTTTTGATTTTGTAGCTTATAATCAAAGACAATAGGCATTACAGATCTGGAGAAAGTAATTACGGCGCATTTATTACTATTCAATTGCAAGCAGTTTCAATTTATCGATATCTGCTTGCAAATCGCAGCAATCTGCCACAGTGCTGATTGCCTTAAATACCTTGACGTCATCAGCAAACATTAGACAATTTGATGCCTTGATCACTGAGGGGAGATCATTTATGAAAAGCAGGAACTATAGGGGACCTAGATGGCTGCCCTGTGGTACCCCAGAATGGTTTTGTATTTCAAACGATTTTTCAAACCCAATTTTTACATATTGAGAACGACCCGCCAGGTAGTTTGTAATCCATTCAACAAGGGTAGAGTGAAAACCAAGACAATTAAGTTTTTTTTAATAGAATAATAGAATACGATGATTGACTCTATCAAAAGCCTTGGAAAAATCCCTAAAAATAACATCTGTGTGATATTTGTTTTCCATATTTTTTAGGCAGAAATTCGTAAAAAGGGTCAGATTAGTTGTGGTAGATCGACCATGAACAAATCCATGCTGATAGTCAGATATATGATTCCTAACAGCATTATACATTTTTTTCTTCACAATAGACTCAAAGATCTTAGGAAGCAACTGCAGTTTAGCGATGGGTCTATAGTTTTCAACTACTTGCTTGGGGCCCGATTTGTAGATGGGAGTGATGAAAGAAAATTTCCACAAATCAAGAAACTCACCACTACAAAGTGACAGATTAAATATAATATGCAGAGGTTTCGACAAATTACATGCACACTCTTTTAAAAATATTGAAGGTATATTATCCGGACTCATGCTTAGGTTGCCAACAAGGCCAGAAAGTTCTGCATAGATCTCATCTTCGGTTATCGACATAGGACCCATATTAGTTATTGGAGAAATGCAAGGCAAAACTTCCAAAGAGTCCTCGATAATAAAATTCGATTGAAAGAATGTTGCAGACATATTACAGACTTCAGAGAGATCAGTACTTAACTTTCCGTTGTACTTCATATTAGAGGGAATCCCAACTGATTTTCTTTTTACATTATAGAATTGCCAAAAAGTCTTAGCATTATTTTTGATACTTGATTCAAGTGACCATAAATATTGATTATGTAAAAACTTTTTAAGAAAATTATACTCCCTGCGCAAACGACAGTAATGGTTTCGAAAACTTGAATTAATCATGTTTTTTTTACAAGCTTTAACTAATGCATTTTTTAATCGCACTAACCCCTTTGAGTACCAAATCGGTTTATTAGACTTACCTCTACTAGCCTTCTTTGGTATAAATTTCTCGAATAAATCTTCAATTATTTTGATAAACATAGAATAACTGGAAGATAAACTGTAATGAGACAAAAGAGAATCCCATTCTAATGTAAGAAGGTAATTATTAATGCAAATGTAATCGGCCTTGATGAAATCGAATTTATAATTTACAGTCGGGCAAGTATTAGATAAATATTGAAAAATTGTAAAGTTAAAAATTAAAATTTATGGTGAACACTGTTATTTAATAGTGGGTTTGCATCTTCAACAATTAAAACATCAAGTTCATTATGTATGTAAACCAGATCTAATGTTCTGCCAATTTCGTTAACGACATTGTTTACTTGCGAGAAATTTAAAGAAAACAAGGTATCAATAAACAAAACTTCAAAATCTCTTAACACATTAAATGGAAATAGACATGTATCATCTTGAGAATATAGCCATTTGATATTAGAAAGATTAAAATCACCTAAAACTACAGCAAACGAATTTTCATCAAGTTTGGAAACAATATTTTGAATATTCTGTACATTTTAGGTCTTCTAGTATCACGAGCTTCGGTACACATCACAATATGTTTATTTAAGATACATACTAAGAAAAAAATCAAAAGCAGACGAGGGATTCGTTTCATTATATACACTAGACCAATTTTCGAGAAGTAAACGAGCATTAAAGCTTTTAAAATGTGTTCGCTCATTACGTTGGAAGGGAATATACCGGTAAGGTAGTTTTTTCCCAATTTTCTGGAAAAAAGCCACGTCATACAATGATCGGTGATTCTAAAATCAGACGCAGAGCTAATCAAAGACAGATTAGTATTGCGGTCAAGTCGAGCAAAGATGTGGTGGTCAATGCAAGTAGCGGTGGAAGCAGTGATTCTAGTTGGTACATTTATACAAGACCAGGCCATTTGCCGACATTAAACTTAAGTAGTTTACTAAGTCAGGAGAATCATGTAGATGATCTAAATTACTGTCACCCACAATAAAAAGATTACTGGCATTTTCTATACTTAACAGTGAGGCTAGGTCCTCTATAAAAATATCTTTATTTTTACAATGAAATTTGTACACACAGAGTAAATCCAGATTTTGGTTTTCTAACGCAAAAGATACTTTAATCAGATCTGAGCTAGGAAGAGATATGGATAACGCACAACCTTCCAATCAGTAAGCGAATGCACGACTACTGCATCCTTCCAACTGCATACTTCCACCCGCATACGTTTGTTAAAAAGGCGACATCTATTGAGGTGTTTACGCAGTATTCGTTATTCCTCTATGTGTATATGCTCAATGATATCGCTGGTGAATAGCGATAGTCCCTTATCTGCAGGCTCCAGCAATATTGGATTAGCCTATATATTGATTCCGAACACAATTTCTATGAAAAGCCATTGCACAAGCATTCTCACACGTAGACTGCGAAATGTGCATCGAAGGAAGCCACATGATTACGATGAAGGGCAGCGCGTCATTGATTGCACACTCAGTGTTTTGATAACAAGAGGCTCTGCCGTTTTAATCAACCTCTAGGCGTGTTAAGTACTCGCCCTGGCCTAGTGTTGGCAGGACAATACAATGATAATGAATTATTCCTTATCCAAGCTGATGTAAACCATAGACACCTCCGGGTGTCATTCGGTTTCTTTTGTTTGCCTTTAATATTCTACGGAAAGCCTCAAGTATGAAAATTTAAATTAACCTCATCAAACATGATTTTCTCATATCGATCCCATTATGCGATTGTGTATCTTCAAATATTCTGTATCAGCAGCTTGTTCTTGTTTGATATGCAAAAAAAATTACATGTAAAAGTATCCCACATGTGGGGTGGAGTTAATCTCTGTATTCCCAAACGAATATTTCATATGCACACATGCAAGTATTGAAAACGTAGCTGGTTGGTCATCTTCCTTAAATGATTTTTTTTTCAATTTTTGAAATCCTTTCTCAGACTCCTTCGTTGTCAACTGAAACCCGGACCATAATCCGGCAAACTTTTGCTGCGGTTCAACCCTTATAAGTCCTCAATTTGCAACAAAGTCGGTCACGACGACAGATTTTTTCTGTTTGCTCTCCTTTTTTTCTTTTTCTTTTTTTAATCTGACAGACAGGAAGCTGTCCGAGCGAATCAACAAAAAATAAATCAATTTATCTCAAAACAAATCACGAAAACTCACCACAGAGTTCCGCCCTGCAGCAGATATTCCTCTTCATTCTCCGTCTATAAAAAGTTAATTTTCCAACCACCGTTGAACTGCACAGCAGGGGCCGAGGCGTGGAAATCCGCCCCCGGAATAGGGAAAAGTCAATCCGGCTTCATGTTGGTGACTTCCTTGATCTCTGTCCCGGGGATCATCAGACATCTCGGATGCTGTTGCTGCTCGTTTATGGGTTTTTGATTGGACATAAATGTGGCTTTGTGTCTTTCTATACGATTTACGGTCTCGCTGCGCTGGGGTTCGAAAGTCAAGGGTGAACACGTCGACTACATGAGAATCATTTCGGGGGAGTCAGTCGTCTCTATGTGTGGTGGCTGTTTGCGATTACATTTCGATAATTGTTTCGTTTCGTGGGTGTTTTTTTTTCCAACAAGTAAATTGTTCTTTTGCGACTTCACAGTTCACATTTGCAGGGTACAGAAGGAGCGCATACAACTTTGAGAAACTTTTATCCATATTCTCATATGTACAATGTACATACATATATTTGATTGAAGACGTCTTCACTTCTCGTGTGGTACTGAGGTTGGTCTGGATTTGAAATTTCACCAAAAAGTGACTTTAGAAAAGCAATGGTCGGTCGGGCAGCGCTTGTTAAATCCAAAATTCCTTGAACCCAATGAATGAATATTTAATGCATTCCTATGGCACATTGAACAATGGCGTCTTGCACTCTCTTGGCAAATTCTTTACCTTTTTGCGTCGAAGACTACCAACACACACCCGCACGCTTACTCAACACGGTCGGTGATGGCTAAAGTTTCGTCAGTTAAATTACCAAAAGTAATTTAAGGGTTGGACGTATGTTTGCGTCTGTCTGTGGGGCAGACGAACCGGTCGTTTTGGGCCATAATAAACTTTACGAGCCAGTGGACAATGATATCCATCCTTAGCCACGGAAGTCATTCACATATCCTCTCCGAAATGTGAGCCCAGGATATTATGTGAACAATACCAGCAGGCAAGCAAAGTCATTTTGGAGCTTCGGTATGCCTGACGGACAGGCCCGAGAACCGACCACCATACAAAATGTGGAATACGTGTGAGGTTATTGATATCCTAAGACTAGAGATGGGGTTAGCCAACCAACACACTGAACAATATTTACAGCTAGGGAATTGCTCTGCCTCTACTCTGCGTGTATCTTTTGCTGGCAAAAAGTTGAAATTGCATCGTTATCTTTAAATATTAATAACACATGGAGCGAGCAGCAGTAGCTTAGACAGAAGAGGCGGCAGGTTTCTTTATTTGTGCGGGAAGAATGACTTTGGGGGTTTGATGTAAATACCACCGGGTCATACGTGAAAGGTGGTTAATCAAACGTGGGCGGAGCAAGATGTTTCTGAGTCTTTAAAATTCAAGACATATTTGTGGCGAATGGAGTTTTCTGTATGATAATTCATCAACTGGGGCCTTATCTTTTAAAGGAGTTTGCTCGAATGGTTTTTGGTCATGAAAGTCACTCACAGACGCATAGTTTCTGTTTAACACATATACGTCTTGAACTTATCTCATCATCAGGGTTTTTGTATCCAAGCAACACTGTTCGAAGAGCATCTGAACCTGCATTTGCTGAGCTTGAGTGATTTATGATTAAAAAAATTCGGGATATTCGTGTCTGACATGACGGTATTAATTTCCTTAAACGATACTGCCAATCAAATTTTACTTTAGCTTTGGAGGTAAAAGAGAGGTGATTTGTGCCAGAAATACTATTTCATTCATCATAAACTTTTACTTGGATCCTATGTCTTCCAAGAGCTAAAGAGGCATATCTCTACTTAATGTCACATTTAAGATCTTATCCAACGTACTGTGTAAACGCCTTAAGCCATTTTGCAACATACTAATCGACACGTAAGGGTGTAGCGTCAGGTCCGGTACATCAACAATAGATCTAGTTTCGACACCAAAGCAAATCCTGGAAAATGTCCACCAATTTTAATAGACTTTATTAAAGAAAAAGGCCCATATAGGTAATAAATCTTGGCTTCACCATCGATTTGTGAGTTTGTTCTCATGGCGAGACCTACAACTTACCGTCGATTAAGAACGATAAATTTTGAGCAGCTTTTCATAGCAATTCATATTCTTTGATGTTGATATCGTCGGCTTTTAAGCCGAATATGATATACTCGTATACACAGCATCGACCGTCTTCAAAGTGGCTGTTGCATGTCACTTTGTTTGGTCGAAATGTAGACAAAGAATTGTCTACATATTTTCTAAAGAGAACTTACGTCGCTTCCGTCAACTTTATTTTACTATTATTAATTTCCTTGCCCAAATGGCTAACACTGCGAACTAAAAGATCTATTCAAAGACTCTTTCTTTCGAAAATAAGTCTTTTTTAATTAACGCATTTTCATTTCCCTGTATTTCCCTGGCTGTTTTCGCTAGGTAGGGATTGCAATGCATCGTGTTGAACTAGACAAAAGTGCTCTAAGTGCAGCTTGTCTATTTGAGAATAAGTGTATTCTGGAGTCTTTAATACCTGGCACGGATCTCAATTGCGTGAACAACACATTGCCATAGATACCGAGACCTTGGTGTTGGGTCAAAAGACGCCAGCTCTAACTCTAGATTCAGTTCGGTGAACTAGACCGAGCTCTAGGATTCAGTGTCGGAACACTATTGGGCCAGTTTGCGCGATATAATATTTCAAACGCAAATAGTCTTTCAAAACAAAACTCACTTACCAAACTCCGGGATGGAACACGACAAGTCCAGTGTAAGAATTGACTCAAGTATTTTTTATAGTCAGTGTGTTTCTTTATTTTTTCCGGATAAGCAATAGAAAAGAAAGAATTTTCGAATTTTGTATCCGGAACATCCAGAATGAAATGAATAAAGAAACAAAAATGGACTAAATAGGATGACAGCCATTAGTCTCATCACCAGCATTGCCGCTTAGTTCAAGAGCAACAAGATTTAGTACTTACAATTAATATATTAATTGATATATTGAACTCACATGTGAGGTAATACTCCATTAAAACATTAAAATAAAATCATATTATACAAATATAAGAAACATTACGAAAATATAGTATTAGTTCACAAAAACAATAATAATAACGACATCTTAGTAATGAAAATTACATTAAACTTTTTCTAAGAGTGAATTATACAACCTTATTATGGTTGTCAAAAATCAATTATTGATAAACGAATTTATTAATCGATCATCATTTTGGTACTATGAATGTCAATTGACAAACTACACATCTATTGTGAACACCGACAACCAAAATGCGATAGAGCACTTCGTGAACCTATCTCTGTCAGAAGTGACGAATTTTTTTCTTAAACGTCAACAAAAAATTGAAGCATACACTTTCAGTAATTTACAGAAATTGTATAAAAAATTATTATGATTGTTAATAAAGTGTATATTTACTTGCAATCAAAGGAGAAAATCTACCAATTTATTGAGAAAAAACCAGAGAAAATATGTTAAACCCAAAAAAATAATATAAAAATAGTGAACATGTTGACGGAAAGTGCAATGTGCAATTTAAAGGCATTTTCACTTTTTTGTATAATTTTGTTATTAATTAATTGTTTTTGTGCGTTTGTACTTAGTAGTAGTAAAAATATGTATATAGCAAATTTGTTCAACCTTGCGGGTGGCAATGGTGCAGTAGTAGTGTATTCGCTTACGGAATGGAAGGTCGTGCGTTCGAATCCCGGCCAAGTCCATTACTTTATACCGAATACATGAAATCGTAATCTCCCTAAGTAACTTAGACACCACCCGTGGAGAAAAACCATACAACTGCACCCAAACACTTCTTTCCTATCTCTCTATTCTTTCTAATACCAAGTAGCTTACACTGTGTTCTTAGCATTGTAAGGGTATTGTAACAACAGAAAAAATCCCTTTAGCGTAAGCAAATTATAAAAAAAAAAAAAACCTAATGTGTTTCCAAACAAAAATATATTTTTGCCAAAAGTTAATTTTTATTTCTCGTACACAATTCTATAATATTTTTTAACGTTTAACTGTTCAAAAACAGTGATACTTCTTCGTAATTCTGGAGCGCAAAATTCGTCTCCAGCCATAGAAATTCAAATTGTTTATTCAATTAATTAGCTATTTTGTATACCCTATTCTAAGGGTATATTAATTTTGACGCATAGTTTGTAACATACCTTAATATTGGCCGTAGACCCCTAAAAGTTACTATATTTATGATCAGCATCGATAGTAATGTCGATATAGCCATGTCCGTCCGTCCGTCCGTCCGTCGGCAAAAATTAGGCCTTTAAACTGGGCCTAGAGAGCTGAAATTTTAACCATCTACTCTCTAGGGTCCCGAAATAATCAAGTTTACGAGTTTTTGAACACGCCCACGAACTCAAAAAAAAAAAACAAAATTTTGGAAAAAATCGAATTTTGAGCTAGAAAGCTGAAATTTTTTATATATGATCTATGAAATCCGCTCACTGACACGCCCACAATTAAATAAAACCATTTTATTGAAAAACCAAAATTTGAGCTAGGGAGCTGAAATTTATAATATATACTCTCTAGGGTCCCTTTATGCTATTTTTTTTAAAATCCGCCTACTGACACGCCCACAATTAAATAAAACATTTTATTGAAAAACCAAAGTTTGAGCTAGAGAGCGTTTTTTTACAAAAGCTTCGTTTTTTTTGATAAAATCCTTTAAATTATACTCTAATTATAATTATATGTAGAGCGGTCTTAACAATTCAACCATACTAAGACTTTTGTCACACCCACTTATGAGGGATAGGAATAAGAATAGGGTATCCAACAGTTCGCCCAAGCGGACTGTAGCCCGTCCCTATGTTTATACCCTATTCTAGGGGTATATTAATTTTGACGCATAGTTTGTAACATACCTTAATATTGCCCGTAGACCCCTAAAAGTTACTATATTTATGATCAGCATCGATAGTAATGTCGATCTAGCCATGTCCGTCCGTCCGTCCGTCCGTCCGTCGGCAAAAATTAGGCCTTTAAACTGGACCTAGAGAGCTGAAATTTTAACCATATACTCTCTAGGGTCCCGAAATAATCAAGTTTACGAATTTTTGAAATCCGCCCACAGACACGCCCACAAACTCAAAAAAACAAAATTTTGAAAAAAATCGAATTTTGAGCTAGGAAGCTGAAATTTTTTATATATGATCTATGACCCCCAAAACTGCTCGGGATATAAAATTTTCAAAATCCGCCCACTGCCACGCCCACAAAAAAATAAAACAATTTTATTGAAAAACCAAAATTTGAGCTAGGGAGCTGAAATTTTTAATATATACTCTCTAGGGGCGCTATAAGCTCATGTATAAATATTTTCAAAATCCGCCCACTGACACGCCCACAAATAAATAAAACAATTTTTTTGAAAATCCACAGTTTGAGCTAGGGAGCTGAAATTTATAATATATGCTCTCTATGGGCCCTTTATGCTCATGTGTTAATTTTTTTTAAATCCGCCTACCGACACGCCCACAATTAAATAAAACAATTTTATTGAAACACCCAAGTTTGAGCTAGGGAGCGTTTTTTTTGATAAAATCCTTTAAATGTTGTATAACAAAATATGTAGAGCGTTCTTAACAATTCAACCATACTTAGACTTTTGTCACGCACACTTATGAGGGATAGGAATAAGAATAGGGTATCCAACAGTTCGCCTAAGCGGACTGTAGCACGTCCCTATTTTTTTTGTTTTCATTTGACACTGAGCTTGTCGCGAAGTACTACTATTGTGATAACGTATTTCATCTGACTTTATGTTATTCAAATCTGTTATTTCTGGTTCGTTCGTTTTGCTTAAGTTAAAATTCAATTTTAATTTTCTTGTTAATGAGTTAATGAAACGAAAGTAGTTTATTAACTTTTTGAGTTGTTCTGTTGTAAGCCTTGATCTGTGAGCTTATCATGCATTTTGTGACTGCTTTTTGTTTATAAGATTTATGGAAGTGAAGTTCCAGTGATTGTATTTATTCAATACATAATTATTTTATTTTCCCAAAAAACAATTCTACTCACGACATTTTGTCCTTTTATGTACAAACAAAAACAGCGAATGAATTCTCGAAATTTATTTGTCAGTGACGAATTTGTGATTGACTGAACATTTTAAAGCTATCAATATTTTCGACAACCAAAACAACACATACCGGAAAACGACTTGTCCCTATTTAAGTATTCACAGCTTCGTTTCTTACCGACATACGCAATACAGTAACATAAGACTCGCTCAGAAAAAGCTTACTATATTTTTTTATTACTAAGATATTGTTATTGTTTGTATGAATAACATTATTTGTTCGTGTTGTTATGTTATGTTAAATATGTTAAATCGAAGGAAAAAGTAAAACATTAAATATATTGTACTTTCGAGTAAGGATTTATTACAAAGTTCAAAAAAAACATTCTCCTGTGTAGGATGGTACTGCATTATGTAGCATTGCATAAGTGGCAACGCTGCTCATGAAATCGTCTTTCATGCCCACACGAGACCATTTTAAAAATGTATTTGATTCTGGAAATTGTTAAAGAAAATTAAGAATATCTACTAAAAAAATAATTGACTTGAAACAACACACATAACAATATAAAAAATGCAATAAATTTGCAATAAATTATTATCCATTTTATTCTCACTCCAAATCAAGTTATAGCCCATCAAAGTAGGGTAGAAAATGCTTTTGGAATGACAATTTAGCGCATACAAGTCAAGCACTTTGGGTTTATCTGTGCAGCTAAAAAAAAGTTATGGCTCCTTAAACTCGGACTCAGAGGTTAGTGTATCGGACTACTAATCGAAAGGACCCCGCTTCAAATCCCGCCGGGGCTACATCTAGAGTTTTTTTCCACTGACCCACCTCTCGCGAACGTCTGACAAACATCCAAGGGTGTCAATTGTCATGAGAAGCTTCTGAAATCTGCCGTTCGGATTCGGCTTCAAATTGTAGGTCCCTTTTGACTTCGCCTAAGCAAGTGGTTACAGAAGCTAGGTTTTAGGACCTGCATGGGCCGTTTATGCCTAATATATATACGCATATATTTTTTCAACTCCAAATTATGAAAATTTGTTGCTCCATTTCTTTACTTAAAATGTTTTTTTCTCAAGCTTTTTACTTTATAAAATTTATTTTTTTAAATTAAATTTTTATTCTTGAAAATATTTCTTAAAATTATGTCTGGCAACTTTTTTACGTCCGATCTTTGTATATAAACTTTAGAGTCTATATACAAAGGTGTAGTGCACAGTGAATTAAAAATAGTGGTGAGGTTTTCATCAGAAAAGTATGGAATCCCAAAAAGTATTGCGTCGCATGCCACGATACGCTGTTCCTGAGTACATACGGTTTTTTTTATTGCGCTCAATTCAGTGGTAACACAGTGAATGTTATTTTTTAAGTCGGCAATTTCATTTGTTTTCTCGATGAGAAGTGCCTTAGACACACTTTGTTTGTTGTTTACGTGAGTAAGGGATGACTTGATGCTTGTCAGATCTTCTTTCAAAGTACTGATTTCGGAATTGGCGTTAAGAAGTGACGTTTCCAGGTGAGCAACTTTATTGTTTATTTGACATACTGATTCTTTTAGATCATTGATCTGCTGATCAAGTTTATCGGAGATTTTGCTCTCCATATCGGACTTTTTTTTTGACAGTAGGTTAATAATCAACTCACTTTGTTTGTGCAACCGCTCATCTATTTTATCCCACATATTGTTTCCTTCCTCGACACGTTTGTGGGTAGCAGTTGCAAGTGGCGAATTCATTGGTGACAATGTATTGCCGCTTTGTTGTTTTCTTTCAAGCGGGAACTGGTACGAGCGGAGGGCGGAGACATTCTCAGAGTTTAAAGGTAGCGGAAACAAATAAAATTGGATCAATGCGCGATAAAATTGTCAAATTAAAAATATTAAAATTATTAATAAACATAGGGACGGGCTACAGTCCGCTTGGGCGAACTGTTGGATACCCTATTCTTATTCCTATCCCTCATAAGTGGGCGTGACAAAAGTCTAAGTATGGTTGAATTGTTAAGAACGCTCTACATATTTTGTTATATAACATTTAAAGGATTTTATCCAAAATAACGCTTCCTAGCTCAAACTTGGGTGTTTCAATAAAATTGTTTTATTTAATTGTGGGCGTGTCAGTAGGCGGATTTAAAAAAAATTAACACATGAGCATAAAGGGCCCCTAGAGAGTATATATTATAAATTTCAGCTCCCTAGCTCAAACTTTGAATTTTCAGAAAAAGAAAAAATTTAATTGTGGGCGTGTCAGTGGGCGGATTTTGAAAATATTTACACATGAGCATAAAGGGCCCATAGAGAGTATATATTATAAATTTCAGCTCCCTAGCTCAAACTTTGGATTTTCAAAAAAATTGTTTTATTTATTTGTGGGCGGATTTTGAAACTTTTTATCCCTAGCAGTTCTAGGAGTCATAGATCATATATAAAAAATTTCAACTTTCTAGCTCAAAATTCGATTTTTTTCCAAATTTTTGTTTTTTTTGAGTTTGTGGGCGTGTCTGTGGGCGGATTTCAAAAATTCGTAAACTTGATTATTTCGGGACCCTAGAGAGTATATGGTTAAAATTTCAGCTCTCTAGGTCCAGTTTAAAGGCCTAATTTTTGCCGACGGACGGACGGACGGACATGGCTAGATCGACATGACTATCGATGCTGATCATAAATATAGTAACTTTTAGGGGTCTACGGGCAATATTAAGGTATGTTACAAACTATGCGTCAAAATTAATATACAGTGAAATTCGCCTATAGCGACCTCGGTTATAACGACCATGCGGATATAACGACGCAAGTTCTGAGTCCCTTGATTTCACACCGTATTTTCTATACAAATTCATCCTGATATAGCGACTTCAGATATAACGACGATTCCGGATATAGCGTCTGTTTCTTGCAAGAATTTGAATTTTTTCCTCCGGATATAGCGACGAAACAAAAAAAGATAATCTAGTTACCTGTGCAAAAAAATGGCCGTTGGTTTCGTTTGCTTGTAGGTATAGCAATAGCGTCCATTTTTTGCAAGAATTTTAATTTTTTATAAAAAAAAATTATCTAGTTGCCTGTGCAAAAAAATTGTCTTGGTTTCGTTTGCTTGTCATTCTTCTTTGTTTTTTCTTCAGTTCTGCAAACTCGGAATCGAAAAGCATTTTTATGTAAGCTGTGTAGTTGATTTGAATGTTATTTTTAATCTTGCAGAACAAATTAATACGTGTGATTTAAACTGCATAATGAACTTATTATGTAGGTGACATTCATGTTTTCAATCATTCTTTTGTTAGTCATGCATTTGTTTTTCTGCAGTTTTCTAACGTTTTAAGGAAATCGACTGCATAATGGCACCTCCATCTGTTCGACGCACATTGACTGTTAAAGAAAAGTCGGCAATAATTTGTCGACTGCAAAATGGGGAACTTAATGCAGATTTATGCAAAGAATTCAACATGTCGCATACCTCTCTTTCTACGATATGGACAAATCGAGAAAAAATTCAACAAGATTTTGAGTCAAAAACTCGCTACCCATATGGTTTAAATCGCAACGAAGTAAAAATATTCCCTTGAGCAGTCGAATTCTACAAGAAAAGGCTAATCAATTTGGCATCCTACTAGGGAAGACAGATTTCAAATGTTTTGAAAGTTGGATCTTTCGATTTCGACAACGTCATAACATCGTGGGCGGAAAAATTTGTGGTGAAGCAGCAAGTGTTTCTCAAAGTGACTGCAGTGAATGGTTAAGAAACGTTTTTCCGAAATTAAGAGATGGATATACAAATTCTGAAATTTGATGAAACAGGGTTGTTTTATAAACTAACGCCAGAAAGATATTTAAAGCTAAAGGGCGAAAAATGTGTGGGTGGTAAGTGGTCAAAAGACCGGATCACAGTGTTAGTTGCTGCAAGCATGGATGGAGTAAAGCGGAAGCTACTTATCATCGGTAAGTCAAAGAAACCTCGATGCTTTAAGAATATTAAATGCTTACCGGTTGATTATGAAGCCAACAAAAAGGCGTGGATGACTTCTGAAGTTTTTGAAAAGACTTTGAGAAAATGGAACTCTGTTAAAGCGCGGAAATAAAAAAATTCTCTTGTTTGTTGATAACTGTCCTGCCCATCCGCATATTGACAATTTGACTAACATTAAATTGGCATTTTTACCACCAAACAAAACGTCCGTTCTTTAACCCATCGACCAGGGAATTATAAAGTGTCTTATATTGAATTACCGAAAAATACTGGTATTAAAAATGATAAATCACCTAGAGAATAGCACTTCAGAATTTTGCGTTAGTCTTTTGCAGTAGAAATGATAACAACGGCATGGGAAAGAGTAACCCCAGAGACAATAAGAAAATGTTTAGGACATGCAGGCTTCTGTAACTCTTCACCTTCACCTGCACACGTTGATGATACCGATGATGAACTGGATAGTTTGCCTTTGGCAGAACTCACTAGAATTTGGGAAAACGAGGAAAACTACTGTAACTGGGAAACTTACATTGATGTAGATAGCCATGTTTTGACTGCCGTTGACCCGACAGATCAAGAGATTGTTTACAGCGTAACTTCAACTTCAGCTTTAGCAATAAACATGCATGAAGTCCTATCTGATGACGATGAGGATTCTGACGATCCGGAATTGGAAGAGCGAATTCCAATAGTCACAGATGCTTTAGATGCTATTTCGGTCTTAAAACGATTTGCTCTATTTGGTGAAGGTGGAAACGACATGGAACTTTCCTGGCTTATAAGAACTTAATAAAATTTTAAGCGACTAGAAAAAGTTTTTGCTGAAAAAAGAAAGCTTAAGCAGCGAAATATTACTGATTTTTTCAAAGAAATTATTTAGATGCAACCAGTTGCGCATTTTTTATTACATTTGCTATTACAAGTTTTTTTTTTTAATTCTGTATGAATAATAAAACTATAAATACATACAACATTTGTATGTACCTATCTACTTGCATCATCATGAGTTTTTTGTAATTTGTCTGACCTTCGGTTATAGCGACATTCGGCTATAGCGACCATTTAGCCCGGTCCCTTCACCGTCGTTATATTCGGAGTTCACTGTACCCTTAGAATAGGGTATAAAAACAACGCGCTGCGCTGTTGAACGGTTCTGTGTGCGAGTTAATGTGATATACAGTCCATTAATCGAAACACAAGCAAAAACTGGTAATTGGAAAGGATAGTTTGTACGAATAGATCAAGACTTTATTGCCAGCTTAAAACACACGCCTACTCAGTAGCTTTCATTTGCGACCATTATAATTATTATTATTTATTTATCTAGTCATTTATTTAAATATTTATCTATTTATTTATAATTAAAATTGACTTCATTATCTATATATTAATAAGGAGTTGCCTATAACGTGTTTCCCCCCTTTTTTGCTATTATACGTCAGATAGATATGCCAACACTATATATATTTGGGTAGGGGACAATACGTAGAAGTGCACAATACAAAAATTATCCACATATATAACACACATTATGAATTACAGCAGGTAAAATGAAGCGAATTGGATGAAATTACAACAACAACAACATTGCTGTGTGAGGCAATAATCTGCCAATCGGAACGGAAAAATTTTATGTCATGAAGTTACTTGAAAATGCTTGAAGTTACTTGAAGTTACTTGAAGTTACCTGAAAATGCTTGAAGTTACCTTAAGTTACTTGAAAATGCTTCAAAACTTGAAGTTACTTGATAACGCTTGATCATACTTGAAGTTACTTGGACATGCTTGAAGTTACTTGAAAGTGCTTAAAGGTACTTGAAAATGCTTGAAGTTACTTGAAAGTGCTTGAAGGAACTTGAAAATGCTTGAAGTTACTTGAAGTTACTTGAAAATGCTTGAAAATACTTGAAGTTACTTGAAAATGCTTGAAGTTACTTAAAGTTACTTGAAAATGCTTGAAGTTACTTTAAGTTACTTGAAAATGCTTGAAGTTACTTGAAAATGCCGGGAAAATTTTATATATATAATAGCTTATAGAATAAATTGGTTGAATTTCGACCATGGGGCGACCCCTAGTTATATTAATTCATCGTCTGCATTTGTTTTTTGTTTTTTGTTTTTTTTGTTTCTTTAAATTATTTATATCTTTTAACTTATTATATTTGTCAATTATATCTATAATTGTTAATCTATTTATATATGTTTATTTAGTAATTGTACTTGTTAATGTACGTGATATCTGAAATCAAGTTGCCCACCACCACTTCTCTCATTTCGGTGATCCTATTATAGTTCGTATTGTCCCGTGCTCGCCTTGCTTCGCCAGTCTGCCACTTCTCAAATTTAAAACAAAATACTTGCTGATAAGAACTGATAAAGAAAACGTCGAGAGTGTCCCTTCCCTACTCATTATATGGATATACTCTGAGTGTGTCTCTCTCTCAATCTCATTTACATTTCATACCCTATCTTTCTCAATCCCATGCGCCACAAAAAAACAACATAAACTACAAAAGGTGCATACAAAAAAGAAAGAAAAAGCACGCAGAACAAAAACAAAAGGTACAGGTAGAGAAACAGATTTGTGCCGCAAACACACACACATTTTCCTCCACTGAACGCTGGGAAAATCCAACGATCTAGCTTCAATCGAACATTTTCCTTTTTTGAATTGTAGAAAATTTATAGTTTAATGCTTATTGTTCAACTTCAGGATAACCTACAAAGATGATTTATATATTAAAATCTTTGTACATAATTGAACTTTATATTAAAAAAAAAATCCCATTTGATTTGGATGAGTCATTCCAAAGCTAGGAGCTAGAAAGCATTCGAGAGTTACAACTTTTCCTAGATATCAGCTTAGATCTCCGCATCTGGACAGCAGATGAAGCATTTTCCCGCGGTAAAAAGTAGCCTATGTCCATTCTCATGCTCTAGACTATCTGTGTACCATTTCATTTAAATCGGTTAAGTAGTTTTGGCGTTTAAGCGAGACAGACAGACAGACAGACAGAGTTACTTTCGCATTTATAATATTAGTATGGATTATAAGTAGTAAGGTAGTAATAACCACATCTCTGTAAATTGTGCAATAGTAGTGTTTAGAACGTATATCTTTGCTGAAATAAAATAAATATATATATATATATATATATATATATATATATATATATATTGTTCTTGAACCCAGTACTTTCAGTGATGCATTTAGAAAAAAAATTCCTCGATAATTTGTTGGATCATCCGGATTACCTTTCGTATATATTCGCACTATCAGCGCTTCATAAAAATGTTCGGGATACGTTCCAAACTTGAATATTATGTTAAGTGCATCTTTTAATTTTTTCTTATGGAAAGTTGAACTATTTGTAAAACTCAGGCGGGATTCCGTTTGATCCTGCTGCTTTTCTATCTTTAATATTCTGTAACGCAACCTTTACTTCTTTTATTGTAATATTCGTGTCGAGTTTCTCGATCTTATTAAACCAAAATATGAGCAACTTGACCTGACTGCTTTATATATGAGCTTTTAAAATTCAATTAGACAAAAACAAGCTTTAAGCTTATCGTGCTGTTTAAAAGGACGATTAATTTAAAAGCGCTTGGCGAAATCAAAATACGTAATTTTTAGGTTTAATGGCCTGTTAAATATTTAAAGAAAGCTTTATGAAATCGGGCATTAGTCTCTTAAACTTTTTTAAAAGCTTAAACATGACTCATATTTGACTTAACTCTAACTGTTGTACTGTTGTTTCGTTTTTTTCTTTGTCATTTCAGTGTATTTCTTTATTTAATAATGTAGCCCTTTCAAAACCCCGAGTAAAAAAAGTTGTCTAATTGACTTGTTAACTGTAAAAAAAACACATCTTGGCTGAGTACGCATAGAATCCTCTTCATATTTATTTAAACCAGCAATTAGGCATTTCTCATCTATTGATAAACTTTCTTACCAATGAAGGTCCTGATCAATAAACCAACATTTTCAAGGAATCGCAAATCAAATTCAAATACCCGAATGACCGACTCAGTTACAGACCGTTTCGTCCATCTCTCCCTCCGTGTATCCTCCATTAGCTCGCATAACAAATCGAATAGAGACGAAAGAACGACGTCCGTCGTCGTCCTCCTCCCTTCAACTTGAAATGGCAATTATAATCAATCGAATCCCGGAAACACACCAGATACCCTCCTCTCAAAATATCGACCTAAATTAGCGCGCCCAGAGTAAACTCGTCGGTCTATACTTGTGTTTTCCTTTTGGATAAGCAAACAAACGAATTAAAAAAGGAGCCCGCATGCAGGTACACCACGTTTAAGGATAAGCATTCAAAGTCCTGGTTTTTTTGTTGTTTATCTTGTCACAAAAACAGGGACACCTTAACGCTGCTCCCCTCCATCGGAATATGCCCAAAATGAATTATGTAGGTCTGTGTGCAACTTTTACTGGAAATTTCAATTTATAACGACCCTATGGGCGTTGTAATTGAATCATTATCTATTCATGACAAGAAGCCATGGGATACATGGGGAACTTAGTTTTGAGAAAAGTGAGGGGGTTGTTCGATGCCGCTCATCATCCTCCTGTCGACATGGTGAGGTAGTTTAACCGATTCGATTAAGTCTAACCGCACGGCTCTTAGGGTTCACTTGGGATTCAATTCAATTCGAATTTCAATTTGTAATCAGTTTGCAGTTGCATAATTTATTTTCATTCCTTTGGGGTAGTGGTGTTACTGGCAATAGAGAAAGACAGAGAGAAAGAGAGAGTGATAGAAGCAGACCCGGCTATTTAGCGAGGTGTTTGAAAGGCGGATTGATGTCCTTATTTTGAATTGATTGGTGTTGGCTGCTACAGAGAGGGGTGGGATGCTTCAGTTAATACTCGTATACCTACATCGGTTTGATTCGATTAATTTATGCTGCCCCTTCCTTGGTTAGGAGCGTTTGCATATTCTTTCTGCCACTGGACCGGAAAGATAAAAAGAAACCGAAAAGGGAAAGAAAGTGTTTGTTTGCAACAAAATTGTTGTGGTGTTGAAGGGTGAGTATTAACAGTACCCTGTCCTTCTTGTGACAACTGCGATTCCATAATGAGGATTACATTGGTGGATGACTGAAAATAGGATGCACTTCAAAGTGGACCGACATTTCAATTCAATCGTTTCAATTATAACTTTCAAAATGCAAATTGGTCATAGCTACATTCCAGAAATTGAATTTAATTTCCATAAAACATCTGTCCCCATTTCAAAGACCCTCTGTCGTCGCCATGTGTGATTGTCCGCAAAACAACAGAATGACAAAGAAGTCATTGTCCTTTAGAAGTGTAGCCCAAAACTTGCTACTTGCTCACTTTCCTCCCTCTAAAATAGTCAAGAAGCGAACAAGTATTTTGCAATAATACGCAATTCTATACCCTCTGGCGCAGTTCATACCACAATGCCAGACGAGCCTGCTGCGATTCCTCACGGTGGCGGCAGCACCATCTTGCCCCCAACATAACAACTAAACCTAACAACAATAGTAATCTTTACATCCATTAAAAAGAAATAATTCCTAAGCTTCCATATTTCATTTGCTTCTGCTTTTGCAGTTTCCTCTGACGGCACGAAAGACGACTTTATCCTACATGCGTAACAAGTGGCTGTGACGACTTTTATGTCTATTGTTCTATCGAGTACGAGACCGACAAAACAGAGAAGAGCAACCAAACAGCAGCACAGAAAAAAAAACGGAATCACTCTCCCTCTCTCTTTCTCGGTGGTATCCATCCATCCTTCATTTATATAAACTTTACTTTCCTTCCTATCCTCGGAACAATGCCATTGTGTGTATACATTTATATCCTTTCACTTGATGTGGAGAATAAAGGCGGATTTCTGTGTCCTTTTGTTATTTAATGCGAGCAAAAAAAAAAAGGAAGACAAGGAAAAAAACAGTTGAAAATGAGAGTCGTCTTTCTTCCCCTTTAATGTGCGATGCGATTGAAATTTAAAATCCATAAAATGTGATGAATGACAGAATTATTCAAGATACAATCATATGCGGAAAAGTTTGTCCTTCAGTCCTTGTAGATTTTTTTTTTAAAATCCATTCTGTACCCGAATGCAAATGGAAAAGTTATTATGTTTTTTTCTATAAACTTTGGTTAGGCAGAAATAATTTGTCTCCAAAGTTTAGCTTTTAAAAATGCAAAAAAAAAGTATTCAACGAAGATACTTAAACTATGCACTTCTTTTAATGAGCTTCTGTCAACGACTGCAAGGTTAAATTAAGTCCGTCAGAAAAGTTTTTTATAGGATTTATATATAAAAAATAGGGAAAACTACAGTCCATGTGGCGAACTGTTGGATACCCTATCCATATCCCTATCCCCCAAAGTGAGCGTGGAATTTCGTTGACAGCATTTGTCCAGTTCGTACATTAGTTTTTGGGTTTTCTAAAAAAATTCAAAATTTGGTCAAAACGCCCTAAAAAAAGTAGGCGTGTCAAAGAACTTTGTTAGTTTCATTTAGTTTAGAGAAACTTTATTTGAAAAATAAATTTGAATTTTTTACAATAATTTGATAGTCTTAAGTTTAATATGGTTTGCCCAAAGGCCGTCTAACAGATTGACAATTTGTTTAAGTTTAATTTATTTAATTTTTTTTTCTCCGAGGGTAGGTGGAAATCTTGAAAGACACTAGTTAAGCTAGTAGTCTGGGACCCGCCACCCACTAAAACCACCCCATTTTTTATTTACCACTGAGTTAGACTAGACTCATTTAGCAAATTCTACTTTAGCGTATTTGAGGACAGATGGTGGGATATAGCCCAATGGCTAGTCCCGAAGTTATTTAAATTTACTTTATTTTTCTTATTTCGCGTCTATTGGCGTTAAACTATCCCGATTTAGATAATAATATGCTACTAGGATTGAGGATGGGTGGTTAAAAGGTAAAGGAAAAGGGGTCGTTATTCGTTTTTTAACTACATATAGCTTCTACATAACCAAATCGTTGGGCTTCAATCTCTTAAGCCTTCTTAATGTATTATGATTTTCTTCCACCATGTGCTGTATAGCAGTATTCAAATGTTCGTGGATTACGTCATAATGCTTAACCGCATATTTTCTTAGTATATCTTTGACATACTCTACCACTAGATCTCTGTGTAGATTGTCATTTCGAATGTACCATGGAGCATTAACACTACCTCTAAGTACTTTGTTTTGAAGAGTTTGAATCATTTGTAGATTCGATTTGTTCGTACAACCCCAAAGCTGAATTCCATATGTCCATACGGGTCTTAGGAACTTGTTTATAAATCACGAGTTTGTTCTCAATTGAAAGTTGGGAGCTCCTTCCCATTAGCCAATATATATTTCTTAGTTTAATGCCTAGCTCTTTTTTTTCCTTTTTGACATGCTCTTTCCACTTAAGTTTAGCATCTAGCGTCATACCTAAGTATTTGACCGTATTTGAATACGGTACTTCTATTCCATCTATATTAACTCTTACCGTATTTATTTTCCTATTAGTGAAGTTAATATGAACGGATTTATTCTCATGGAGTTTTATTCTGCATTTTTTCGTCCAGTCACTAATAGTCCTTATGGATCTTTGTAGTTTGTGTGCTGCGTCTGCTGCATTGTCGCCAATTGCATTATTGCTGTGTCATCAGCAAAAGTGGCAAGGCTAGCTTCTTCTTTTTCAGGCAAATCTCTTGTATACAAAAGGTACAAGATTGGCCCCAGGACACTGCCCTGTGGTACACCTGCCGTTATCGTCTTCAGGTCCGAGTATTCATTTTCATATCTTACACGGAAATACCTGTCTGAAAAATGTGATTTAAGAATGCCATAGAACTCATCAGGAAGATCCGCTTTCAATTTACATTCTAATCCTTGATGCCAAACTTTATCAAATGCTTGGGCTACATCTAAAAAATGGCCGAACAAACTTTGTTGGTTTCCAGTGTCTTTTCTATAATAGTCGCAATTCTATGCACTAACTTGTTGAATAGTCGAGTGTTTCTCTCTAAACCCAAATTGGTGGACTGGGACTAAATGCCTGTCCTCTATTATTGGTTTGAGTCTCTTTAGGAATAATTTTTCAAATAGCTTTGAAATTATTGGTAGTAAAGAAATCGGTCTGTAGGATTTCTTTTCATTTGCTGATTTTTCCGGTTTCAGAATGCTGCGACGTCATCTGCAAAGAAGCATCGGCGTCATCACTCGGGATACAATCGCCGGGAAGATGCTGGCATGCGACCAGAACTGGAGACAAGTCTGTTTTTTTTTGTAGCAAACATTCTCCGGACAAAAAGATGGAAGAAGTCCGAAACAGAGAGACAGCTCAATGCGGTTCGCAAGCACCAGACGTCTTAGGCTACAGAAGACTTTAAAGGCAGCGTCCTATTATGGACAAAAAAACGGGTCCACCTTGATGTAATGCAAAAAGCGATTCCAAGGTGGCCGTAGCGGGAGAATTTCGTCCGCTAGAGTCGGACCAACCAAGCGGTGGTGGCCTGCCAGTTTATGGTACATTATGTTTTCTCTCCTCCAAAAAAAAGGAATTCGAATTATTCCTGTATAAAATGCGTCACGAAACGTCAAACTTGTGCAAAGTAAAATGTATCAAGGTCAAGGTTGCATTGTCGATGCGTATCAAAAAAGGTATTGCTACCGGAAGCCTATGACTCACTTCCGACCGGACGCATCGTAACCTTTTCATATATTTTCATCTCCTAACTTGTTTTTCTAATTTTCCTTTTATTAATGCATTCCTTTTTCATATGTAACAAGGATCAAGGTTCTATGATATTCCCCATTAATTATGGGGTAATGCGGTTGAAAACTAAAGCTCAGAGAGTTTCATTCGACACGGGATATGGATTTTGTTCCAAGGACAAATTAACTACCACATTTATCCTGCTACTATAAATACAATCAGAGAGAAGGATCCCATGGGTTTCAATTTATACATAATGTACTATCGAATGAGGTGCATGTGCGAAGCTTGAGGGTGCAAATGCAATTAAGTTTTCTATATCATAATATGCAATCGAAAAATAGGATAAGCGAAAAAGCTTCGCGTAATTGTTGGAAATGGGATGATGTTGTTTTTAAAAAAATACCCCATCTGGCCTTGGATAGTTATATTTAGCCTTAAAGTTGAATGAGTCTGATAGGTAGGTAGGTAGGTGCGTTTTTGTTACCACGACTCGTGTGACCTATGTTGTAATGAGTGTATAGGATTTGATGTATACCTATATCCAACCAGTGGAGTTGAGAAAAGGGATAAGATCTTGTATCCCTTTGCCGGAGATATCGCTAAGGTTGTCGAAAAATGGTTGATTCAGTGCCGGACATTCGCAGAGGAAATGGAAGGGAGTTTCTCTTTCAGTTGCATTCCCGCAACTTCGGCAGTGGAGGTTGAATGGGAAACCTAGTTTGGCCGGGTGGTCTCCAATTGACCAATGCCCCGTGATTATCGCCGTAATTCTGGCGACATCGGGTCGGGTCTGTTTAGAAGACCCTTTGTTCTACTCTTTTGTCATACGTAGGCCATATCTTCGATGCAGTTAGTTAACCTTGTCCATTGAAGATTGGCTTTCTGCAGGAAGTATGAGTGTGTCTTAACCGCAGAATGTGAATTCGTGCAGCGAGTGAGCCGTCCAAAGCTGAGCCCAGCCTGGCCAGCTCATCTGCATGCTCGTTTCCTATTATGTTACTATTCCCGGGAACCCAGAGTAGTGTAACTCTAAAACATCGGGCAAGCTCGTTCCGGCACTCCTGCACCAGTTTGGAGGATATGGTAGCCGAGTCAATAGCTTTGATGGCCGCAAGGCTATCTATAAGGATAGAAATGTTTTGTTTGGGCGTTGCGTCACGCCCTAGTTGCGTGCAGGCCTTTCGGATAGCCAGGAGTTCCGCCTGGAAACCGGCAGGCGGTAGGATATTGATATTTTAAGGGATTCCGAGTAGACACCGGCCCCAACATCACAGTTCATCTTAGATCTGTCGGTGTATATGACCGTGTCGAACTCTTTCACTACTTCGTCCCTCTTCCAAAGAGCTCTGGAAGAGAAACTTACTTGGAAGCCTTTTCTGATATTTAGTTTGGGTGTGATGTAGTCGGTTGGAAACATGACCATGCCTTCTGGTAACGAGTCCAGGTTGCTGTGGCCGTATGGCCTTGCAGTCCAGCACCCCGACTCTTTGAGTCTTACCGCACTGCACAGTGGTGGTCGAGACTCAAATCGTAGAGTATCCATCTGTGGTCTGAGAGTGACTCCAGACTGGAAACTCTCCACTTTTCGACCCTAAAATTATCATTCTTTGTTTTTAGTGTAATACGAGGGCGGGTCAATAAGTCCGTGACTTTTGGAATAAAACACAGATTTTTTGATAAAAAAATTTTTTTATTTTTCACCGTAGTCTCCCTTGAGCTCCATAAACTTTGTCCAACGCTTCTCCAATTTTTTTATCCCTTCCAAAAAAAATGATTTGTCGAGGTCCTCAAAATAGGCCTTTATTTGCGAGATGACTTCATCATTGGAGTCAAATCTTTTTCCACCAAGCCATTTCTTCAGGTTTGGGAACAAGAAGTAGTCGCTCGGAGCCAAATCTGGAGAATAGGGTGGATGAGGGAGCAATTCATAGCCCAATTCATGGTTTTTTGCCATGGCAACTGCACATGTGTGCACCCTTGCATTGTCTTGGTGGAAAAGAACTTTTTTCTTTTCCAAATGAGGTCGGTTTTTTTTCAAATCGTCATTGAATCGGTCCAATAAGTTGGCATAATATTCCCCATTGATTGTTCTTCCCTTTTGAAGGTAGTCAATGTGGATTATCCCGCGTGCATCCCAAAAAACAGTCGCCATAACTTTATTGGCTGACAAACCCACCTTGGCCTTCTTTGGCGCCGATTCACCCTTAGAAACCCACTGTTTTGACTGTTGTTTGGTCTCTGGTGTGTTGTGATGGATCCATGTTTCGTCCACGGTTACAAAACGGCGCAAAAACTCCTCCATATTGCGATTAAACAACGCCAAACCTTCCTGTGAAGTTGTTACACGATTGCGTTTGTGGTCGACTGTGAGCAAACGCGGCACCCATCTTGCGGAAAGCTTTCTCATGCCCAAGTGATCATTCAAAATTGAAACCACTCACCCATGCGAGATCCCTACGGCTTCCACAATCTCTCGCACTTTCAATCTTCGGTCGGCCAACACCATATCGTGAATTTGTTCGATTGTTTCGGGTGTAGAGACCTCAACTGGGCGTCCAGGACGTTCGGCATCTTCAGTGCTTGTACGGCCACAACGAAATTCAGTAAACCACTTTTTTACCATTGAAATCGATGGTGCAGAGTCCCCGTAGTGTTTTTCAAGCTTAGCCTTGGTCTCGGTAATGGTTTTTTTTCGCAAGAAATAATGCTTAATAAGCACACGAAATTCACTTTTTTCCATTTTCTCCTCAAATTAGTGAGTAGTCTGATAAAAATAGCTGTCAAACACAAACTAACTGACGCAGCAAGTTTAAATGTTGACAGGAGTCAACTGACAGATGCCTGTTGACAGGAGCAGTGTTGCCGTTTCAGTAAAGAGGTCAGAAATTCAAAAAGTCACGGACTTATTGACCCGCCCTCGTATCTAGGACCTCTTCCCATCCCCTGTATGATTCCGTACTCGGAAAGAAAAAATTTGGGATCTTGCCCTTGTTGCAGTCAAAAAGTGACTCCCCTCTTTCATTATCTTCTGAGCTACCCCATATAGAATGGCTCGCGTTGGCATCGCAGTGCATCAGTAGGTTGTCCTTCATTGTCGTTGAGACTATGAGCAGCTCCACTTCCTCTGGCGGTGCAGGTCTCTCATGAGCCATGTATGTTGCTTGCACACTCCAACTTAACCACTGTTAAATCATATGAGCTACGATTGGGTCATTGTTGTAAGTTGAATAAAAATGAAAGACGATGTGCCTCGCTTGAGATGAGTTTATTAACTAATTTAATACACATACTAATGAGAATCCATTTACTTAATTTACTTAAAGGCTTTGCATGTATGCGTGTACCTAGGAACTAGTGATGGGCATAATCGAATGATTTAAATAATCGAGATATTAGTGTTCGAATGATTTAAAGAATCGAATGATCATTCGAATGATCTTCGAAACAATTTTTTCCACCAGGTTTCATTTTAAATCACTGCCGATTATATCTAATATAAATCACAGTAAACTACTGCTAATTTAATTTACCTGCCTTTATTGCTTTCTAAGAAAATAAAACAGACAAAACATTCATAAATTACTCGTATCGTACCTTCTTCTTCAGATTTCAGCACATAACAGAACAGTTAATAAAAATAAATGAACAAAAATCCAACACAAAAAAAGTCATACAAACGGTTCTCGCTTTTCGTTTACAATTCAATATTCAATTTCAACCCTCAACGATGCATCGATTACGAAAATGAATATAAAAAAATAAAGTCAAAGTCGTGAATACACACGAGATACTTCTCGAGTTTTCGATTTTGTGTGTTTTCTTATTTCGTTCTTTCGTTCAATATTCTTTTCTCGGTTTCGAATCGATACTCGAGTATCGAGTTCTCATTTCGCATAGAGTAAGTAGATGTGAGAAATCATTCGAATGATTGGAGTGAAGAATCGAGATATCTCGAAATTTTGTCTAAATATCGATTATAATCGATTATATCATTCGAATGCGCCCATCACTACTAGAAACATATTAATCCTGTGTAATGCTATTAGAGAGTAAGTACATTTGTGTTTTCCACATTCATCATTTCAAATATACAACATGTCCTTCCAACAAGATTGCGTCTTATTATTATTTTTTTTTCTTTTATTTTATCTTACATTCTAACCTCTAATGTATAAAAACTATCAATATGCCAGGATTCAAACACGAGATCAGAAGCAAGATGTTTATAGGTATATGTAGTGTTACCATTCATGTGCTATGTTTTACAATTTGTTTCCCTGATCTCAAAGTCAAAGTATCTTTTTGCAGTTCGCAAGACTTTTCTGAACAGTTTGGTGGAATATTCGTCTTGCCAGAGATCAAATCTCTTTGATTGTCACGGTATTGTCTTCCTTGAGTATTTTCAACTACAAATGATCTAGGCACCTCGGAAACCTCTACTTCTTTCCCCTTTCTCCATGTTTCATTCTGAATTTTTTTGAATAAAACGGTTTCGTTTTGTGGTATTTCTGGACGGATCTTAGCATGTTCATGTTTTTCATGATTCAATTTCATTTTTGTTTGATATTCGCTAACTTGCTGTCTATATAATGCCTCATCAATGACCTTGGGCTTAAGCTCTGATTTTATTATTGGAAGTCTTGTCCTAAGTGTTCGTGACATCAACAGTTGCGATGGGGAGTAGGTAAACTGTGCTGTTGTTCGAAGACCAAGAAGAGCTAAGTACGGATCGGAATTAGTCTCACTGCACTTTGTTAATAACATCTTGACCGTTTGAATTGATCTTTCAATCAGACCATTCGATCTTTGATAATATGGACTACCTACTCGTAACGTGTTCAGATTTCCAGTTCCTAGTAAACTCTTTGAACTCTTCGGAGTTGAAAGGTGTTCCATTATCAGACATTATCGCTGACGGTATCCCATGTCGTGCGATTATTGACTTCAGATCTACTCGTACGAGGGCGGGTCAATAAGTCCGTGACTTTTGGAATAGAACACAGATTTTTTGATAAAAAAAAAAAAATTATTTTTCAACGTAGTCTCCGTTGAGCTCTATAAACTTTGTCCAACGCTTCTCCAATTTTTTTATCCCTTCCAAAAAAAATGATTTGTCGAGGTCCTCAAAATAGGCCTTTATTTGCGAGATGACTTCATCATTGGAGTCAAATCTTTTTCCACCAAGCCATTTCTTCAGGTTTGGGAACAAGAAGTAGTCGCTCGGAGCCAAATCTGGAGAATAGGGTGGATGAGGGAGCAATTCATAGCCCAATTCATGGTTTTTTGCCATGGCAACTGCACATGTGTGCACCCTTGCATTGTCTTGGTGGAAAAGAACTTTTTTCTTGGCCAAATGAGGTCGGTTTTTTTTTGAAATCGTCATTGAATCGGTCCAATAAGTTGGCATAATATTCCCCATTGATTGTTCTTCCCTTTTGAAGGTAGTCAATGTGGATTATCCCGCGTGCATCCCAAAAAACAGTCGCCATAACTTTATTGGCTGACAAACCCACCTTGGCCTTCTTTGGCGCCGATTCACCCCTAGAAACCCACTGTTTTGACTGTTGTTTGGTCTCTGGTGTGTTGTGATGGATCCATGTTTCGTCCACGGTTACAAAACGGCGCAAAAACTCCTCCATATTGCGATTAAACAACGCCAAACCTTCCTGTGAAGTTGTTACACGATTGCGTTTGTGGTCGACTGTGAGCAAACGCGGCACCCATCTTGCGGAAAGCTTTCTCATGCCCAAGTGATCATTCAAAATTGAAACCACTGAGCCATGCGAGATCCCTACGGCTTCCACAATCTCTCGCACTTTCAATCTTCGGTCGGCCAACACCATATCGTGAATTTTTTTGAATTGTTTCGGGTGTAGAGACCTCAACTGGGCGTCCAGGACGTTCGGCATCTTCAGTGCTTGTACGGCCACAACGAAATTCAGTAAACCATTTTTTTACCATTGAAATCGATGGTGCAGAGTCCCCATAGTATTTTTCAAGCTTAGCCTTGGTCTCGGTAATGGTTTTTTTTCGCAGGAAATAATGCTTAATAAGCACACGAAATTCACTTTTTTCCATTTTCTCCTCATATTAGTGAGTAGTCTGATAAAAATAGCTGTCAAACACAAACTAACTGACGCAGCAAGTTTAAATTTTGACAGGAGTCAACTGACAGATTCCTGTTGACAGGAGCAGTGTTGACGTTTCAGTAAAGAGGTCAGAAATTCAAAAAGTCACGGACTTATTGACCCGCCCTCGTATTATGATCTCGCCAGCTTTTAAAGACTTCAATTTAGCTATTTCAATGAACTTGGAGTAATAGTCCACTAATAAAAGTAACAACTTCTTTTTCCATTCGAAAAGATCGAGACCTACTTTTTTTTCATTTCATTTATTTCATTTATTTATTATTTTAAAAATGGTATACATTAAGACTTGGTCTTTAATAGTACAGTAAAAAAAACTAAGTAGGGTGTACAAATAATAAAAAAATACAATTTAGCTCAGAAAGTATAGTGACAGAAAATAAAAAGAAAAGAAGAAAAGAAAAATGAAAGATAGATAAAATTGGGACAGAGAAGAAGAAAGAGAACGACAGATGGAAGAAGAGGAAGTTAAGAAGTATTATGTTATTGTGAAGCGTAGAAATTTAAAAGTGCAGCCTTGAAATTATTGGTGTTTGATAATCTTTTTATATGAAAGGGCAAGCAGTTCCATAACCGAATAGCATGGATAAAAAAAGGCGAGATGAAGTGAAGTAGTTGTACCTGTGGGATACAATGTTGAAAGTTCTAAGGGAGCGGGTAAATTGGAGCTTGGAGTAGAGGTAAGACGGGGACTGGGTACTAATGATTTTATGAAGAAACAAACAGTTCCTAATGTTTCTGTGCTGCCGTAGAGTACAACCTAAAACACTCCTCGCGAGAAAAGAGATTCTTTCATGCCTACGTATCTGGTAAATGTATCTGACAGCATCATTGAAAGCCACTTGCAACTTGTGATATGAGAGTGAGTCGAGGTTACTATAAACTACTTCAGAATAGGTAATTATGGGCACAATAAGGGTAAGAACCAGTCTGCGTCTAGTTGCAACTGGAGTGAAACTGGCTGAAATCCAGAGATTCCTCAAGCAACCATAAATTCTACTAATAACGACGTTTATGTGATTATAGCAGGATAAATTGCGGTTTAAGACAAAGCCGAGACTAGTTGGCAGTTTCGACTAACTTCATCTTAGTGCCAGATAGAAAGATATCCGGGATAGAGGAAGATTCAAATGTCCTATTGGAGATAGGGATGACCTGACATTTAGTTGGATTAAGGATTAAGCCATTATCCTAAACCCATTTGTTAATTGCAAGTTCATCCAGCTGTTCCACGGGCCTAGAATAATAAAGCTGGACATCATCAGCGTAGAGGTGAATTGATGCGTGGTTGCAAACAGAGGGTAAGTCATTAACATAGAGACAAAAAACAAAAAAACATAGGGACGGGCTACAGTCCGCTTGGGCGAACTGTTGAATACCCTATTCTTATTCCTATCCCTCATAAGTGGGCGTGACAAAAGTCTTAAGTATGGTTGAATTGTTAAGAACGCTCTACATATTTTGTTATATAACATTTAAAGGATTTTATCAAAAAAAAAAAAACGCTCCCTAGCTCAAACTTGGGTGTTTCAATAAAATTGTTTTATTTATTTGTGGGCGTGTCAGTAGGCGGATTTAAAAAAAATTAACACATGAGAATAAAGGGCCCCTAGAGAGTATATATTATTTCTAAAGGACGATTGTTTTGTAGTAGACATCCACCTACTGCAAATTGTGAAGCATCTTATGATATTGTCAACGGTTTTGACGGTTGAAAATATGCAAGAACTGGTGGTTCCGTGACCAAAGACTTGAGTTTTGTAAATACTTTTTCCAAGGATTCATTCCATTGGAACGTGATGTTCTTTTGCAGCAATTGTCGCAAAGGTTCATTTTCATTCGACAAGTTCTGTATGAATGAGCCTAAATAGGTTAACATTCCTAAAAATCGATGAACATCTTTTACGGAAGTAGGTGACGGCATTTTAATGATTGCTTCGACTTTTTGTGGATCCGTGTGGACTCCTAATTCATTAAAAACATGGCCAAAGTACTTGACTTCTGTCAAACCAAATTTATATTTTTCTTGATTTAGCCTTAGCCCGACCTTCACCATTTTTTCTAAGACTCGAATAAAATTTACATTATGTTCTTCGATAGTTACCAGATATCAAGAATTCGTCTACATCCTCATCAAAAAATAGTTCGGTCATTTCACGGTGAAATATTTCTTGAGCTACCTTTAGACCATAGGTCATCCTTAGAAACTTATATCTTCCGAAAGGAAGGTGCATAGGTTGGAACTTTCTTCATCCAACCTAGGCATCCAATAGGCCTTGCTGGCATCAAGTGTTGAGAAATACTCTGAGCCAGTCAGTTTAGACTTGATTAAATCAATGTCCGAGATGGGATAGTGCTCACGCTGTAATGCCCTGCTGAGATTTCTGGAATCCAAGCATATTCACAATGAAACCTTTAAGATGTTTCTTAGCTGGTATGCATGTTCTAGGCTTACCTGTAGTCTGGTGTTTGTAAAAAGGTCGTATTGTTTGTCTTGAAGCTCTTTTACGGATGAGTCTCTCACCCAGTGCTCCTGGATAATGCCGATTTCAATGTTTTTCTCCCTTAAAAAAACCTTTAGATTGTCAGAGACACACCTTGAGTGCCTCAGGTTAATCTGTATGACTTTCAGCATTATCCGTTAAAGGGTTTTTGTCGGCGATCATCAGGTCCTCCAACAACTTGTCGGTTTCGACGATTTCCACATCATCCTCAGGACCCGAGGAAAGGTAAACTTTAAGCTTGGCATGCCTTATGCCAAACTTTAGTTTATGATCTGCTTTCTCGAGAGCAGCCAGGCACTCGGTGTTTATGAGCAAAAGAAGGGACATTGTGTTTTTATAGGGTTCATCCGCTTTGATGACTAAACAGTCATCCATTGGAACCGCCGGGTTGTGGAGTTTCACACATTGGAGGAGCCTTCCCATTGGGCAACTAAGTGTGGATTCTGATAAGTCGACTGTGATTTAAGTTTGAGACATGGGGTTTTGGATGTGCATCCACAGTGAAACAATTCGAAGACCCAACAAAGGGCTTATGACTTCCTACATGTACTTTAAAATGTCACTCTGAAAGCGTAAAATCCTTTGATTAAATTATAACTGAATCCCATTAACACCATAGCGATATGTAATTAGCCCCGACGAGATGGTAATTGCTCCAAAAAGCGCATGTAACACTCTTTGACTACGTGGTTAATAAAGTACGTTTACGTCAAAAATTTAGTTAAAATCCAACACCAACCGACAAGCGTCAATCTAAACTCAACGAGCAAAATACAAAAAGAAAAAAAGGATAAATAAATGGCGTACCTTGACTATACTCCTTGCACTCTATATAAACAGTAAGGAGGTTCTTTTTTTGTTGTTCCTTTTAATTCTAAATTAATTATTTATAAACTCTGAGGACATAATTCCATCTCTCCCCGGCCACATCAAACAAAATTTCACCACCTCATTCCAGCAGGTCTATGCGAGTTTTCATCCATCCACAACCAAAGTCATCTGCATATTCTTCTTGTTTCTCTTTCCTAGTCCTTCTCGTCCTGCGGTGTCTTGTGCGCTGCTTGTTCTTCTGATGCCAGTTTTAGTCAAGTAACTGCTTTGGAATTTTTGAATAATTAAAATGGAATTTTTAATTAACACTATTGGGACACAGAAAATTCTACGATCTCTTTAGTGAACCAAGAAACAAGAAACGAGATGACGACGTCAATTCATAGATAAATAGATACTCTCACTTCAAGGTGGAGTACATAATAAGCGTTTCTCCTCTCCTGATTCTCATCAATTTCACAGCATAATTCTTGCCGCCCACTCAATTACATTCCATCTTCCATTTCAACTCACAGTATTATAGTACGAGCAAGTCTTAAATTATAATCCAAGCAAGTCAAGACTCCTCAGAGTAAGAAGAAGACACAAATATGGTCTCTAAGCATTCGTGTATCATGTGAATTATTGGAGTGCTCTTATTGCGTGTATATGATGTGTGTTCGCTCTTTCAGAGGACAAGGAATGTCATGCACGATTCCCTTTAAAGGCGAAAGAAACAGCACAGCTATGAATATGCTGAATATGCTTACAAAACATGATTGAAATGAATGCTATTTTGGCAGTGCTCATTCAAACACATATATACAAAGGTGTACAAGTGTAAAAATTACACAATTAATTGGGAGAACTGAGCGACCTACCCTTCCAACGAACACAATAGAAGCGCAGCACACAACGCTGAAGCATGACAGGATAAGGATAGTTGTAACGAGTCCTAGCCATGTCACTACAGATTCTATAAACTTTTTTTTATTATTATTTTCTATTCTGGTAACGAGAGAGAGAGAGACAGAGAGCATTGTGCCACTTTTGTGTTTGAATTTAATTTAAAATAAAAAATAAAACAAAAAATGGAGCAGAAAAATATGATTTTCTAGCGAGGCAGGGATGAAGAACCTTGGAACAGGGACAGACCAGACGCCTTTAATAATTTGAAACATTTTTAAATGGGTTCTTATACTGAAGTAACAGACAATAGTTTTTTATTTTGAAATGCAGCATTTTTGATTGAAAAATTCTCTGGTGTTTCGCAAGGGTATGTACTTTGTCCAAATCTATTCCACAATCATGTTAATGACGTTTTTGACGCGATTAACAATATGATCGATGGCAGCTACCGTTCATTATCACTTTGAAAAAAGGTGGCCGTGAATGGGAATTCGTAAAACCGTTCTTTGACCCCATGTCGCTTCTAAGGCTGCGAGCACACGATTTGCGACATTGTGATACCTCAACCAACAAGCCCCTCCAACCAGCTCGGTCCCTTGCTAGATGCATCCAGTTATGCACACCAAGTTGGTTGAGATCGTTCTCCAATTGTGCGTGCCACCTCTGCTGCGTTGACCCTCAGGGGTGGATTCGAAGACTCATCGCCATCTCAGCCGTTGTATTTTTAGCTTTTTGACCAGGTCAGCGTCGCTGTACAGCCCGAATAGTTCGTCGTTGAATCTTCTTCTCCACACTCCATCGTCACAAACTGGACCGAATATAACTCAAAGAATCTTTCTCTTAAAGCATCACAGAAGGTTTTCATCCGCTTTTGACAGCGTCCATGTTTCTGCACCATACAGCAGGACCGGGATGATTAAGGTCTTATATAATATCTCCTTGGTTCTATGAGAGAGGACTTTACTTCTTAGATGCCTTCTTAACCCGAAGAAACAGCAATTGGCAAGAGTGATTCTTCGCTTGATCTCTGCGCCGATGTCATTTTGCGAAGTGATGGTGGAGCCCAGGTAAACAAAGTCTTTAACTACTTCGAAGTTGTATCTGTCCATCGTGACGTTTTGTCCGAGTCGCTGATATTGAGAGCCCTTTCTCGTTGACAGCATAATAATAATAACAATAATATTGGTTAGGGTATGTTACACTGCGACCTATTGGTCTATTGTGTCCCCTGCTTGTACCTCGGAGAGGTTCGTGACCTCTTTCAGATCCCTCTCTATATACTTCTTTTGTGAAGCGTATCGAGGAATTGCTCTGATTTTTTCCTTGGCAGGTCACACTCCTTAGAGCACAACGTCCAGTCCAGTTTCTTTAATGAATCTGAGAATGAGCTGTGCGTCCATGGTTTGTATGTCCTGGTCTGTTATTTGGTGCCTGCCCAAATATTTCATCCTTTTGTGGGCCAGTGCCCCACAGGATTGCAGTATGTGGTCTGGAGTTTCGGCGGTTTCACTGCAGAATCTGCAGAGCCCGTCCTCCGATATGCCCATTTTCCTCAGGTGTTCCTTGAGTCTGCAGTGCCCCGTGAGGAGGCCTGTTAGGATTCTTAGGCTGTTTTTGTTAAGGCCGATACAAGCTTTGAATCTCTTTTGGTTGTAATTTCCTAAGAGTTTCTTTGCTTGCCTCAGACCTTGGAGGTTGAGAAAGGCTTTTGCCCTTGTTTCTTCCTCCAGTCTCCTGACCTCTTCGCGTATAGTGTGTTCTCCTATCCCGCAGAACGGTTCAGGTCCTTTGAAGGGTTCCTCTGCCGCTTTTCTTGCCAGAGAGTCCGCTGCCTCATTGCCTGTAATGCCAACATGGCCAGGTACCCAGCAGATGGAAATTCTTCTATTCTTGCTTAGTCTATTCAGTCCATGTAGGCATTCCCACACGAGTTTTGACTTGATAACGTAGGCGTCAAGAGCCTTTATGGCTGCTTGGCTGTCAGACATTATTGCTATGTTGCAATTCCTATAGTTTTTCTCGAGGTTGATTCGAACGCACCTGTCTATGGCACATATTTCTGCCTGGAAGATGCTGGTACATTTGCCCATGGATTCGTAGTGCTTAGTTCCTGGCCCAAACACTCCTGCATCAGTTCCCTCCTCGGTCCTCGATCCGTCCGTGTACCACTTTGTTGTGCGGTTGCTCAGTCTATAAGTTGTGGATTCATTGCTCCAGTTCTCCTTATTTCTGAGCTTTATCTGGAAATTCTTCTCGAAGTTGAATTTCCTGATGCTATCGTCCCTAGGTATGCCAAGAAGTGGGAGTTTTTTCGTTGACAGCATAATTGGTACTTGGTTTTGTCCTCATCAACAGCCAGACCCATCTTCGCCGCCTCCGTTTCAATGCTTGCAAATGGCCTGTCAGCTCGCCGCTTTCTTCCAATAATGTCAATATCATCAGCATAGGCAAATAGTTGAACGGACTCTTGAAAAATTGTACCTCTGGTGTTGGCTTGTGAGGTCCGTACAATTGCTTCAAGAACGATGTTAAAGAAAGTACATAATAGCGCGTCGCCTTGTTTCGAACCTTTTTCGGCATCAAATGGCTCGGTGGTGTTCTTACCGACTTTGACGGGCAGCGAGATTTCTCTATCGTCATCCTGCACAAACGGACGAGTTTGGCGGAGATGCCAAAACTTGACATGGCTTTGTATAATTCGTAAAATTCTTGGGGTTTTTGCAAGATCTGTCGGAGTGTGAAAATTCGGTCGATGGTTGACTTTCCTGAACTAAAGCCACACTGATATTGGCCGATCAGGTTGTTGGCGAACGGTTTTAGGCGTTCACACAATACAGCCGACAAGATCTAATAGCGACAATCAGGAGACTTATTTCTCTGTAGTTGGCGCAGTTCAGAGTATCTCCTTTCTTGTTCTGAGGACTTCATCCGAAAAATTTTTACAGATGAGTTGGCGCATGCTCCTTACCAAGCCATCTTCCGCTGCTTTGAAAAGCTCGGCCGGAAGGACATCCGATCCAGCAGCGTTGTTGGACCTAAGTTTGGATATCGCTAGGGGTTCCTTTCACTATTCTTTAAACGTCAAAGTTAGCCAAATCTCTTAGATCATTAAGCAAGAAATTGCCCAGATGGAGATTTATTTTATGGGAGAGAGCAGGACATCTATAAGAAGGTGAAGTGTAGTCTCCTCCTCCTCCTCGTCCACGCAGCTTCTGCAGAAGTCTTTTGAATAAACGCCAAGCCTCAATGTGTGCCTGCCAATCAGACAATACCCTGTAATGGCACCTATAGTGGAGCTTATATGCAGTCGGCTTAGGTTGATTAGACTTTTAGAGCGTCGCAGGTCCAGCTTTTTCCAGATGTGCTTAGTCGCTAGAAACGCATTACTACTTGTCCACCTTTTTGTTTTTTTTGTTTGGTTTGTTCTCTCGATTGCGGATAGCTTGAATAAAAGTTTGCAATTAGCGATTAGAAAAGCGGGTGGCATAGGTGCAGTAGTAGTGTATTCGCTTACTGAATGGAAGGTCGTGCGTTCGAATCCCGGCCAAGCCCATCACTTTATATCGAATACATGAAATCGTAATCTCCCTAAGCAACTTAGACACCACCCGTGGAGAAAAACCCTACAACTGCACCCAAACTCTTCTTTCCTATCTCTCTATTCTTTCTAATAGTAAGTAGCACCGAAAAGCATGCAATGAAATACGAAAATGCCAGGTGCTGCTTGCTGTTAAACACACAAAATGCTTACACTGTGTTCTTAGCACTATAAGGGTACTGTAGCAACAGAAAAAAAAATCGCTTTAGCGTGAGCAAATTATAAAAAAAGTATACCCAGAAAATCCTTTTCAGGTAAAAGAGGTAGTGTGGTTTCCTTTTTGACGAGTTCATCTGCCTGAAATGTCCTTATGCCCCAGCACCCAACAGAGGTGAATGTTAAACTGCTGTGCCATCTCCCTAAGAGATGAACGTCAGTCAAGGGCTGCGATGGAATTAAAAGAGACTGAATTCACGGACTTAATGGCGGCTTGACTGTCTGAGAAGATACGGATGTCCTTTGTGGATATCACATTCCTCTTCAGTCACGTCAGGGATTCTGTTATCGCCATAATCTCCGTCTGGAATACGCTACGTTGATTAGGAAGATGGAAAGAGAAACTAAGATTTAGCCTCCAAAAACCCCATCATTAGTTTTTGATCCATCGGTATAGAAGTGGGTCGCAAATACAGCGTCATTCCAGAATGATCTGGAAGGAATAGTGACTTGGAAGTTCTTTCCGAACTGTAATTGGGGTATGGTGTAGTCTATTATTCCTGGTAGAGACTCAAAGCAGTCCTGAATGATGTAGTGGCTAATATTATTGTTAACCCACTGCGAGGTAGCTTTTAGGCGGACAACAGAACAGACCTTTATTTGCCTGCTAAAAATGTCGAGGGGTATCAGATGTAGCAGTATATCTAGTGCTGCTTAGGGGGTGGTTCGGAGTGCTCCGCTTATGCACTTACAAGCTGTGCGTTGGAATTTGCCCAGCTTATCACAATTTTTAGCTTTACCTAGGGCAGTCCACCAGACAGCAACCCCGTATGAACGAATTGGTCTTACGACCGATACATATAGGTAATGAGTGATGCGGGGTTGTAGACCCCACTGACTTTTTTGCAAGAGAAAAGTGCTACTGTGGCTTTTTTGACTCTTTCTTGTGTATTGGGAAGGATATTTTCAATGTTTTGGAATGACAGCCAAGCAAAATCGAATGTTTATTTTTGTATCTATATTTCTTAAGAAGTTGAGAAAATGCAAAATTTAATTAAAACCTCTTTCTTTTCAGTGTTTCAAGAATGTGACTTCAATGCTCCGGCGATGGGGGAAAACACGGATCCTTAAATGTGTGGTCAAATTTACAGCAGCTAAAGGTAAACGCATTTTTATATAAAAAAAAAGTTTAGGCAATTATTGAAATTGTGTTTCATGAAGCACATAAGGGTTCTCACATGTCCAGTAACGCATATTTTCCTTATTGACGAAGCCGTTTAACCAAAAATGTACTTCATCACTGAAGATGATTTTGCGATGAAATTCTGAATTTTCTTCCATCATTCGAGAGCCCATTTCGAAAACGTACGTCGCTTCATATGATCAAATGGCTTTAGTTCTTGAGTCAGCTTGATCTTGTAAGGTGAAGACCAAGATCCTTACTCAAAATTCGCCATAATGTGGTCTGGGAGAGGCCCAATTCGTGAGAATGCCGTGAAATTGACTGATTTGTCGGGTTTGCGACAGACGCCTCTACGGCAGCAATATTCTTCACACTTCGGGCAAAACGCAGTCTCACTGGCACGGCAACATCAAGCAGCGATTATTCTGGCTCGATTTTTTTCACTAGGCTATGAATTGCTTGTCTACTGGGACGAGAATTACGGGCGAAAATTGGCGTTAACGCTCTTAAAGTTGCAACCACTGACTCGGAATGTCGGTAGTAAATTTTAATTATTTGTAAACGTTGTTTCTTGGTGTTCTTCACTATGATGAAAATGTTGGTTTTACTGAATATTTTGGCATTGACAGTTCGGTAATCTTTCTAAGGGTGCGTTCACATTGAACGTTTGAAGTTGTCAAGTCTCTAATGAAAGACCCTTTATTAATATGCACTTTTAGATTCGTTTTTTTTTTTTTTAATTTGTTCAAATCAGATAAAAATGACAACTTAGAACTATTGTTGTGATAAAATTTCACCCGAACTTGCATAACTAAGTTCAACACATTTTTGCATTTCTTCGCAAGAGTTTTTTTTAAGTTAATTTTTTTTATTCAACTTTTTTATTCAAATTGATTTTTTCTCCTTATTCCCAATTAATTGCTCATCATTTACAAATTCTCACTGAACCCGTCATGCGATATTCTCTCCTTTGGCTGCGTTCAGCAATATGTGTCAATGTAAGGCCTAAAGGGTATTTTTTGTGAGGTTTTTTTGTTTATTATGCCGACACTCAGACAGCTGATAGTTAATCTGACAGGTGACACCATCTTTTCATTTAGCATTGTTTGCATGTCATGCAAATACTTGCAAATTGTGGAAATTTATTTCCAAAATCAGTATTTAGTGAAAATGTTTTAAGACGGCTTCGCCATCGCAATCGCCCAACTGAGTCGCCTATTCGCAACACAATTGTACATTTTTGACCTATGTTTCCTCTTTTGGACTTAGACACTGATAAGAATGCACATAGTGCGGACAGATAAAAACATCAGCTCCGTTGCGTCCAGTTTTGAGCAGATCCTAATTCATCGATTTGTCCTTGCGCAAGGATCGTGGCTTACCCGCTTACAAGACTCAATCGCTGCAAGAACTGAAGCAAGGCACATAGTTTGCGTCGTGAGTTATAAGTGATTGGGTGCTTGAACTGATTTTTTTTTTACAATTTGAGTACGCTAAGGGGGTTTTCTGTAATTGTAGATATAAGTTCCCTTATAGTGTAAACACAGCGCACTCATTTTCTGTTTTGTTGCTGCAAGCAGCAGCTTGGAAGTCGATGAATTTCTTTGCCGTCAAATTTTGTAAATGAATCAATTTAACTTCAGTCTCAGTGGCATTGTTTTTGAGTAAAATTGTCGCATTTCATTTATTTTCATTTTCAATTTATTTATTTATTTTGTTTGAAGCTTACATACTACAAGAAAATAATTCTTAAAATTAAGTATTAATTACAGATAACTAATAATGAATAATAACAGGAAGGTTTTAAAGATTTTATGTTTATTGATATAATACGACTAATTCTGTTGCGACATGTGTAGAAATAGTTTTTCCCGAAATACGACTGACGAACTTATTCTTTGTAATTGAAGTGGAAGAAAATTCCACAATCGAACAGCTTTGACGAAGAAAGATCCAGAAAGGAAAATCTAAAGGTGATCTATCAGCTACCGATGCAGCACGAATGTTTTGCAATGTTTGTTGGAGTTTATGGGCAGGCGGATCATCGAAACGCACTTGTTCGAAAATAAACAAAATCGGAATATAATCGTCAATATGGCACCCATTTCAGATCCATGATATTTTGTGACGTCTAAGCGTCTTCAACTTCAAAGCTTGATCGAAGTTCCAACACAATTCAAAGAACCTTCGAGTATCTCAAAGAAAATGGAGAGCGGCGGCTCAGTTGTCATATTCAAAGGAAGGATCCTTCGAACCACGTCAGTTAGACAATATTAATCAACGTTCCTTTACAATCGCAAAAGACAGGCAGGCCTTAAAATTCCTTAATCACAAAAATCTAGCAACACCAGCATTTGATTGGCCTCAATGACGAAGAAGTTCGAAATCAGGAGGCCAGTATATGGATGCATTGAAGTGGGAGGGTAACGAACGTATTAGTCTAGATCATCAGCTCGTTGTTAAAGAAAAAGAGGAAGCGTCTTTAACTTCATGCCCTAGTTTGATGAATAGACTTTGGTTGCAGTCGTCTTGCTAGTTTTTTTTCAATAATCATCGGCTTTTATCAGTGTGCTTGTTTTAACACAAAGCCTTTTTTTTAGGGGCTGCAAGCTTACAATACAATTTGAACTGAAATTCTGCGATCAGCAGTTGCACTGAACCTTCTGTGGCGAAAACATTGAGACTATTTAGAAGCCCTTAAGAGAAATTCGTTATTATGTTCTCGTTAAGTAAGGTAAGGTAGGCGGGCTGGCTTAGTGCCACACTCAGGTCAATGCTGAGCCATTGTAAGGGGTTGTCCCTTACTCATTTTTTAACCCTGTCTACAAAGAAACTGAGATTAATTACTCACTTGTTGTTCGATACAAACCATCCTGTGGATTTGGTAGTTCATTATCCTGTGTATCGGGATGCTGGAGAGCTCGTCTAGGTTAGGTTAGGTTAGGTGGGTGTCGGCAGAAGCCGACACACTTAGACCAATTTAGGTCCATTGTGATACCACGTATTTATTATCTACCTCAACTCTGTAGATGGGACTGGCCAACGACATGTGTGTTTTGCGGTTGTTCTCAAACGGTTCCCCATCTACGTACTAACCGCACCCAACGTCATTTAATTGCGGTGATCTGACGAGAAACGAATAACTCGACGTGGTATGGTCGTTAGTCTAGAGCTCGTCTAGGTCATGGAAGAAATGTCTCCCTAGGAATTTGTACCTGATGTGTTGGAGACCCGGGCAGTGCTCCTCTTGGCCACAGCCTCTACAGAGTTCTTCTTCCGTCAAGCGCAATTTTTTCATGTGTTACCGCAGAGTATTGTGCCCCGTTAATATATCTACCTACGAGGGTGGATAGTGATTTCCTATCCTTTTTCATGTGACTTGTTCTCGTATATTTTACTTATATAATAATCGCGATTGTGAGCATGAATTTTCCACTGGCCCTATAAAAAGCAATCTGTGCCTCTAATTGAAGAGATTTGTAGTTGCCTAATATAGCCGTTGTGACATGTAATTCGTAGATCTACGCTTCACTCAAGACAAAACTACGTAGGTATGCAGGCTGACTAATTGCTTCCTATGGTATTGGCACGAAGTCATACTTTTAAGAATTGCTGGACATAATGGCGCCCAACGTCAGACATTCTTCTTCTTTAACGGCGAAGTAATGATCATAATTCAGGGGATCATAACCCTACCACTTTACTGCATCCCTGTTGGTCCGCCTGTGGGGTGCGCCGGTTCGACCTCATTAAACATCAGCAGATCTTCCGGTTTCGGATCACTTTTTCACTAATTCCAATCAAATGCCGGCGTTGTTGCAATTGTGGAAGTTTTTTGGCCTGTCTTTGTCAGATCTACAACTTTAAGTTCTATGCCTTAAAAATAGTTCAGGTTTAGTTGGTGGGTCGATGAGGTAGGTGATGTTAATGTACTCGTATACTCATCACACCCAGGTGAATGTGTACCCATTGTGATCCCCACAAAGGCATATGTGTACTGCCTCTTCCCTTGTTTCGTTGATCATATCCATGTAAAGTCTCTCCAGCCATCCGTATCTTGTTAAAAACCAGAAAAACTTAACAAAAGGGAATTAAAAAAAATGGTTTACTAAAGTTAATTTTCTTAATTGACTGGATGATATCTTCGTATGTTTCCTCGTCACCGCTACCTCTACACAGGTCGTCAGCATATAGACGCATTTTCAATTGCTGGTTCTGAAGTAAGCTATGTCCAGTAGGTATTTCCACCAACATCGAAAACGATTTCCTGCTTTTTTGAAGGATTTTGTGGATTCTGGCTTTTTTATACTCTTGTCACATCTTTTTCGATGTTGCGTGGGTGGGGAGGATGTTCTACCTATTGTTTGACGACTTACACTGTTTTGTGCCCCACCCGTGAGGTCGCACAATTGCGTTCGCGGTAAATCACTTACTTGCTAGTTCATCAGCAGTTTCATTATCCCTTATTCCCCTGTGTCCATGAATATCGCAGAGTTTTACATTATGTTGAACGCCAAGAACCTTCAGCTCTTCGCGACATCGTTTCGGAAGCTAAGACTTCGTTTTGATATATCGCTTTAATTGCAGCCCCATTGTAATCGATTTCTAGTTACAAATCTTAAAGACCGGCCACACATGGTTTCTGGCTAGAATGATTGAAGTCTTTAAAATGCCTTTAAGACCAAGATTCCTACTCGATACCATGACATGGTGAAACTGGAGGCGGCCGCAAGAATTCACTCTGCCGAAGGGAACTGTATCCTAATCGATCAGCGAAATATTTGCGTTCCAAATGTTGATGACTACGCTGCCCTTCTGAGCGATATCGAATACCCTATATGACCGGCTATAAACTTTCGCAATGTTCTCATCATTTTAAACGATAAATTCGAATGCACATATTAGTATGTGCGAACGCCGCGAAACATTTTCTAAAAAAAACTGTCTAGGTGTACGGGGAAATTTTGTATTCCAAACTGTCAAAGATATCTTTTCTGCCCATTCAAAAACGCCCATGTTTCTAAAGCATACCTGAATGATGGGGGCCGTTGTAAAGACTGTTCTAAGTTGCTGCGTTTCTTGTTGCGTTAGTAGCCAAATGTCTGAACCGATAACGAATTGGATATCGAAATTATTTTCTACGCTACAATTGTGCTATCCTGTCCCGGTCGTTCCAATGAAATGCATTTTTTTGTACTGCTGTTGAGTTCTTAAGCGGTCTTGCCACTATGCAAATATTCCTTTAGAATTGCACCAGACTTATTAAATTAGTGGTTGTGCTAATGGGTAATGACATTCTTAGAGTTTTTTCTCATGTGTAAGGGACACTTCCATGTGCACCTTTTTACTTTGTCATGTACTGCTTCATCACTCTTTTTTTATCGGAAGCGGGTCTTAAAAGATGATCTCTCAGAGCAGGAAGCCCTCCGTATAACATCATTACGAAGCAGTTTTTTTTTTGTCAACCAAAAAAGGAGATAACATATAGTAAAACATCTTATAGTCGATTCCTTCAACACTTTGGTTAGCTACCCCCGTCGGCAACAGTGGGTGTTTTGGTGGTGAGTTGACATCTTGTTTTTTTTTTTGCCTGCATTTTTGTTCTTTTAATTGGATGAGAGCCTTCGGGCTGAATGACATGCGACATTTTAATGCGCAACATTTGAATGGTGGTGTCCTTTTCACGTATTCATAGAAATTTATACCCTTCAAGGTCCACCGACTCGCACTCTTGTTGCATAGTGCATGCAAATTCTTACTTTGCACCCAAAGTGCCACCATCCACCACTCCCACCCCATATATTATGCCAACATCGTCCTCGTCATCATCATCAGCAGCATCGTCATCATTATCATTGCTGTCATATTTTGTTAGTAGTTTTTGTGATGCAACACGACATACAACTGGGACCCTCAAAAGGAGTCGTCTGTGTTGAATCCTGCTGCCAGGGTATGAGTAAGTATCTCGCACACTCTTGCGATGTAATGTAATACTTTTTTTCCTGAAATCTTTTACAGTTTTTTTTTGTTTGTTGCCTCCTCACAGAATTGAATTCGTTTTTTATTCCCGTACGTTCCTTGTTGCTGTAACCAATTGTGAGTTTGTTGACATCGTCTCAAACGCGGGCACTTGATCCTGAGCATTACTCATTTGCAGACATTATTATTGTCACTTTAAATCCATTTCTCCTTAGCTTAGAGCAGCAGCGCTTAAAATTAATTTAAGTTGATAATCTTTCGCTCATTAATGTGAAAAATTGAATGAAAGCAGATTGTGTATCCGTTTGATATCGGGATCGGGATGTCATTGAAGAAAATTGTCATAGAAACTTTGAGTGTGCGAAGCGATTCCAGTCAAGATGCATTAGTTAAGATTGGCATTAATTAAGGGAATCCTTAGATGTACCTGACTTCTAAAGTTGATGTAATATAACATTTTGCTCTGTGGATAAAAGCCGGATGGTAGTGCAACAATGCAACGTTTTGACACAATCGAAACGATGTGGCTCGACAAGCTTTCTGTATTTAGATGATGAGCAAACTTAATCAACCACAAGTTTATCATTGTAAAGCACTCAACTTAAGATGAGTTTGCATTTTGATGCACACTTATTCCCTTGAAATAGCCCAGCAGCTGTCATTTTTCTTCATGTTGCAAGGTTTTGTGGTGGGGATATGAATGTATGAAATTTGATTTGATTTTCGAGAAGGATTTAAGAAAAATGAGTAATGGTTGGTACAGAAACGATCGCTTAACAAACCTCTTAAACTCCTTTATCTGTCACCAAAATTGTATGCCCTATGGATACTCGAAAACTTCAAATATGTATATTTTATACGAAGAAGATAGTTTTTAGACAAATGCAATTTAAGTAGAAAATTGGAATAACAACTTCATAATTTTGAGTTTGAGGACACTAACCCAAAATACATATACACAAAGTTTTCAACATTATTCTACTGATCTGTCTTTCCAAAATGTACAACCCCGTTTTTGTAGCTTTAACATTATACTCTAAATCGGAAGTGTCCCCTGCCACACGATTTTTGTTTAAGGATTTTTTTTTTAAAAGGTTCACACCTGAACGTGGACGCCTGTATCTCTTTCTTCTTCTTCCCTAACGGCGAAGCTAGGATCAGGAAAAAAAGAATAATCACCCCCTAACTTGTCAATGATGTTGATTACACCTCTTAACTGGGGCACCTTGTATCTCTTTCTTCTTCCCTAACGGCGAAGCTAGGATCAGGAATAAAAGAATAATCATCCCCAACTCGGCTGTGAGGTTCGCCGGTTGGGACACCCTGTATAACGAATGATTTTTCAAATCCTTCCGCTGCCATAAGTGACTGCAATGCCCTTATTAATTGTGTCAAATTCTCCCACGACCGAAAGCTGAGTCAAAAAATACTACAAAGTTCCACGGGTAGAAAAAAATCGGGCTCGCCATCTATCCCCACAGTCATTTACAATGACATTCCAGCTGTTAGCTCTCTAGATAAACCCAATCTGCTTGCTCCGCGCTTTGCAGCTAGCTCATCGCTCCTTGATTGTGCTTTATCTCCGCCTGTACTCGAGCGCGTGGGACCAATCCACTTTCGCACTCGTACAGTGGCTAGAGCACTTGGAGATCTTGACATACACACATCCGCTGGTCCAGATGGTATTCCCCTATCGTTCTGAAGAGCTGTTCTTCTAGGCTGTCAAAACCACTGCGTAAGCTTTTGTATCTGTCACATTCTTTAGGGATCTACCGACCAATTGCACTTAAGTCGCTTATTTCTAAGATCATGGAAACGCTGATCAACCGTCAGCTAATGAAATAACTCCTTAATGGCCGGCAGTACGGTTTTCGCAGCACTGGCGATTTGATGACATATCTAACCGAAAAGTGGAACCAATTATCTTCACCAAGGTGGTGCAAGTAAGATCGTTGTGCTTGATATTTCAAATGCATTTGACAGAGTTTAATCTTCTTCAATGTATTAGAAATTAGCTCTCAATTTAAGTTGTTTTAGACGGTTTAAAGTCTGCAACTCACCAAACAAATGCAGGTGTTTCCCAAGGCTCTGTTCTGTCCCCGACTCTCTTTCTTATTTTTTTAAATAATCTCCTGTCTGTTACTTCTAATCCAATCCATTCCTTCACATACGTGAAGTTCAAAGAATTTTTCCTCAGCCGAATGTGGAATACTCTTCCCCTATTTTTCCTTCACATTATAACCTACAAACATTTAAAACCAACGTGCATCGGCATTTTTCCTTTTCTTCTTACCCTAATTTCCTTAACGCCGGCGCTGTGTAGCTATTACATGATAAGGGTACTAAAAAATCCCTTAACCCTTTCGATCCGGATGGGACATAGAACAAAGGTGTTTTTATACCTTCGATGTCCCATCCGGATCGAAAGGGTTAAGTGCGACATTATAAAAAAAAATAATTAACAGACAGATTCGACTTTAACAAGAACTTCAAAGTCTAGATACCCGCTCGATATGACTGGAATTCACACAGCACGGTCACTAAAGGCATTTCCATCTTTACACTTAGGGAACGAGACAGCTGGTATGCTGGCTAGCTCCGGCTCGGATATGAATTCACTCGAGGCTGACGTGCAGGTACTACCTGCCTAAGCCACAGCTAAGAGCTTCATTGGCGGTATAACGGCAAGACTAGCTACGAAAATATGGGACAAAAAGAAAACTAAATCCCTACTGTCTTTAGACAGAAATCAAATCCGTGTGCTCGTCGGGGTACTAACACTGCATAATCGGAAACATGACCAGAAGACTAGGGTTCCCTACAAATGACTTCTAAAGAAGCTGCAGATATGAGGAGGAAATAGAATCTGTGAAACATCTTTTGTGACAATGCCCGGCACTAAAAGAACGACGGTCTCCTGCATGGGAGCACGGTTCTTCGACTGCTTGGGCGACCTAGATCTAACGGATATGAATCGATTCATTAACAGATTCAAACGGTTTTGTTAGCTGCGTGTCCTACCATGTACTAAAAAAGGATACTCACAATGGACCTTTGTTGACCTCTGGGTGATATATGCACTTTTGTCCATACAACCCCGCCTAACCTAACCTAATCAACAGACAAATATTTATCTAAGCGCGTCTTATGTATACTATAGTTCATTCGGTTTCATTCTATTTGCCCATTGGATTCATTAGCCAACAATTATTTGGATTGAATGGGAAAGGGGAGAAGGTGCATGAGTTCACCGGGGCTAAGAACTAATTACAGTTCAAGAAGTTTCTGTTTGTAGTTGGGCAGCCAAGCTTCCGTCAATTTGCATTGAAATGGTTCGCGGACGCTGAACGGCAAATTTGAAAAGCTTTTCATAGCATTTGATAGGTAGGTAGGTACTAGTTAGGTAAAGTGACTGATTTTCGGGTTCTTGGTAGAAACACACAATAAGCGCTTGAGCCCCGCTTTGAGGTCACTACTCACGAGGCCTGTAAAATAGGAGATGAGGTGGAATCAAAACTCAAAACTATCCTGTGGTGTTGAGGAAGTCAATAATATTTTGTTATTCTGTAGGTACCTGAGATGTCCCAAGAGTCATCTAGTATGCGATGCTGGACATCCACAAAGAAAATGAAACAAAGTGTCAGTCTCTTCAGCGTCTTCGGCACTGGGTATTGCGGGATGCCATGAATGTCTGACTGCTTTTTGATAGGCCAGTGACCCGCACTAAGTCTAGCGTTCTGTGAATGGGGTCCTGTGTTCTATGTTTATTGTATGTAGCCCTCATCTTCCTGGAAATAATGCAAAACGTTACATTCGACACCTACAACCCCCTTTCCAGGTGAGGCGTTAGAAGATTTTCCTATTCACGAAACCTAGCGATAGATAGACTTCCCCCGCCGATGATTCGGAAAGAGTGGAGCGACGTCTGGCCATTCGTCTGCCCTCTCATTCCCCGATTTTTTCCTATGGCCGGGAACCTAGAGGAGAGCGGCCTTGAAACGACGGCTGTCCAGGTCCAATATCTCCCTGATGTCCTCAACTAGCTTTGTCGTAGTCGTGACTGAGTCGATAGCATTAATCGCAACCGCAATGTCCACGAATTCGGCTATGTTTTATTTGGTTGTTGGTTTGTTCATACTCTTAGGCTTTTTCAGACGTTCTTAAGAGTTGAGACAGTGGGAAAACTTGAGTTTCCTTGAACAAGAAAATAAAACAAAATCGGTCCAAAAACACTTCCTTGAGGAACTGTATCTGACTACATCATTTGTCTTTACCTATCGTCTTCAAATCTTGGTCAATCTTTGCCATTACGAAAACTATATTTATATTTCAGTCAGAAATTGGGTCCAGCCTTCTTAAGGCTTATCGGCTACAGGAATATCTTCAGACTGCTGTTTCTCAAACAGCCACAACAGCCGAATGCAGCAATATTATGCTGGATTCTTCTTTGAGAATTTCTTGACAACAAATTGGAAACAAAACTCTGGCTGAGGAACTCCAGCAGATTTTTTTTTTTTTTTTTTAACTTTTATTGTAGCTGAATTTATAAAAAAAAATTTCCTGTTTCTAGATTGCACAATTTACAGAGAAATTGTATTTTCTACCTTACTACTGAAAAACTTATAAGATTTACACAATAGTATTATCACAGATTCAAGGTTGTTTTAGAAGGAAAAGCTACATGAAAAAAACTTCATTTAATTAATAAATTATTTTTTTCCTGAGGAGAGAGAAGTGGGTCAGTGTGATCACAAATAAAGATGTTGTTTACATAATCCATTAAATAAATACTAACGCAAATAAATAAATAAATTAGAAGATGAATAAATAAATAAATAAGTAAATTAACATAATATAATAAATAAGTACTAAAGCAAATAAAGAATAAACAAATAAGAAGATAAATAAATAAATAAATAAATAACAAAGAAGATAAATAAATAAATAAGAAGATAAATAAATAAATAAATAAGTAAATTAACATAATCGAATAAATAAGTACTAAAGCAAATAAATAAATAAATAAGAAGATAAATAAATAAATAAACAAAGAAGATAAATAAATAAATAAATAACAAAGAAGATAAATAAATAATTAAACAAGTAAATTAACAAATAACAAATAAAATCTATGAACATCAAAATTATATATATATCACAGTAATGTATATAAATTAAACACAACACCTTAAGTTGATATTTCTTTGAATTTTGATTATTAGTTTCGTTTTTTTCACACGAAAAGTCTTGTTTTAACTGTTGAAAATGCGGATTGAAGTCTTTTAACTGCGCTTTATAGGTGCAGGTGATCATTTTTTTGTTGGTATATCCTGTCCCAAGCTACGAAGGGGAACTCTTAATGCTTCGCGAAGAGCATCACTTATTTCCACTAGAAACAGTTGTGCTGCAACCTTGGTGTACATACTTTATTTATGACTTCAAAGACAACGGGTACATTTAATATGTATGGTTAGGTTAGGTTTATGTGGCCGAAACACTTAGACCAATTTAGGTCCATTGTGATACCACGTATATTATCTACCTCAACTCTGTAGATGGAACTGGCCAACGACACGCGGTTGTTCTCAAACGGTCCCCCATCTACGTACTAACCGCGCCCAACGTCGTTTAATTACGGTGATCTGACAAGAACCGATTAACTCGACGTGGTATGGTCGTTGGTTAATATGTATGCAATGATTAAAGTTGGGCGAATTTTACTTGCAGTTCCATTTTGTTACGCATTCAAGTCCATAACTCCCGTCCAAAACGTTAAAAAAAATTTAACGCAGTTGAAAATTGGGTCTGAACTTCAAACTTTGGCAACAATTTATACAGAACGATTGATTTTATTTATACAGAGTGAATGTCCTTTCATCTCTCATCCAGATGCATTGCATATTTATCCAATTTCGCAAATTATTTGTAAGCGATTCTCAAATCAATGACAGATGTTCTCACTAATGGAGGACTGTTCGAAAATGCCCTTTGATTGACATTAGCATTAGCAATGGCTTTGAAATACAATTCAGCTTTGTTCATTCACTTAGGAGCAATTAATTGCGTTCTCTCAATGAGGATAATGTACACATTCGTCAAACGAGTCTAATTCCGTTTAATTAGTTGTTTCCTGCTTAATACCACTATCCATGTTAGTTGTACTTTGCCCAACTCCACCCATCCAACCCAGAATCAATGTCATTTCCATTGGAGTTTATCCTCCTCCCTATGTGTTTGTATATCATGGAATAAGACTCAAAGGACACGACAAAATAAGTAATAAAAGTTATTGTCAAACTGCATAAAAGCATCAAAGTTTTCCACTTTTTATTTTTCTTGTGTTGGGTTTTAATAATTCATCGAACTTTTCATATTGATAGCTCCGTAGGGAATCGAATGAATAAAAAAAAAACAGATAAAGAGATTTATTTAGTTCTTGCTCGCACAGCCATTCGTGTTTGGTTGGTACGTCAGCTAACTGTAATGTTACGAAACGACAGTAAATACAGATACTGTCCTGTAACTGTACTAGTGTGCTATTCAAAAAGGTGTCTCTGCTTGCTTCACTTCACTTCACTATGCACTTTTTAATTTGCGAGGTTTTTCTTCCACATTTTTCGCTTATTCGCCGTCCTTCCTCGTTTTCCTGTACTCCTTTTGCATTTGAGTCGCTTTGAGTTTTCCAATTGCAGATTTTTATATCACAAAGCGATAAGGTTCCTTATCCTTATCTGCAGTTAGTAGTTGCAAAGTGAGAATAAAGATGGAAAAGAAAAATCATTCGATGTGTATTATATAGAAAGGAAGTCATCCTGTGCGGTTTGTGATTTTGATTCAAAGACAGAAAGATTCTCTAATGACTGAAACCAAGGCTGCTATGGTTCCCAACTGGATATGTACGAGTAGCAGTAGATTGAATGGAATTTTTGAAGATACACTTCAATGGGTTGAGTTTTTTCTATAACATGAGCGTGCACGGATTTAAACCGGAGAAACATATTCTATTTCGGACAGTAAACTTAATTTTTGTACAATTTCTTAGGAGGACTCTTTTTATTTTTGCTGCGATGCTTTTCTGGAGCAAGATATTTGATAGCATTAATCCTCAGGAGCTCTGCGATGGCGATGGTCGAATGCGGGATTCAGCTGTGACGCGTTACACTTGAAAATACGCGGTGCAAGTTTGGAAGGGGTATTCCCCAATATCTCGAAAAATAATAAAATAGAAAACAAAAATCTAGAAGAAAATATATCTCGACACAAAAATCTAGAATAAATATTAATTTTAGATTCATTTATGCATTGAATACTCAATCAGTAAGCTCAATATAAACAGGTATTCAAAAATCATATCGGCATGTTTCCTTCAATAGGACTCCTCAAGCCGGAGTCCTATCACCCTGGGTACACGTTTTAAACGAGATTCTGACTGAATTAAAACTTAGTGAAGTCAAGGCAGTAGCATATGTAGGCGACTTAGCACTGCTAGCGACAGGGAAATTCCCATCCACTCTACGCGAAAAAATACAGAACGCCTTATCTATGGTTGATACCTGGAGTCTGGACCAGAAAGTGCAGAACTGGTCCTCTTCACCAATAAAAGGATTATACCGCAATTTAATCGGCCAAAAATTGAGGGTACTGGACTAAAAACATCGGAACACGCGAAGTATCTTGGCTAGATAGAAATTTTAACTGGAGCCTCAGTATAAAAGAAAGAGCAAAGAAGGCAATGATAGCCTTATATGTACAGAATTTTCGGCAAAACCTGGGGTCCTAGTCCCAAAACTATCATGTGGCTCTATACGGCAGTGGTAAGACCTATACTCACATATGGTAATTTAGTCTGGTGGCAGGGGTTGTGCAAGGTCACTAACCTTAAGACTATGACTAGAGCCAAAGAATCGCCTGTATTGGTACTACCGGGGCTATGAGAACCAGCCCTACAGCGGTGTTGGATGCAATTCTCAATCTGAAACCTCTAGACCAAAAGAGAAGAATGACATTAGGATCAATTGACAGTCCATGAATCAACGATCCCCATCTATACAGATGGCTCCAAGATGGATACTGGCGTCGGCGCGGGTTTTCATTCCGAAATACTCGGAATATCTGTCTCGATCAGACTCCCCGACTACAGCAGCTTCTTACTAGCTGAAGTTCTGGCGGTGACAACAGCCAACAACAGGTTGCAATGACGGCAATACTACAGGCTGACATTACCTTCTTCATTGACAGCCAAGCGGCAATAAAATCGATTTCCGCCACAGAAATAAAATCGAGGCTTGTAAGTCGCTGTCGCGAAGAGCTACAGGTTCTTGGCGCGCAGCACATTGTAAGACTCTGTTTGGTCCCCAGACACAGTGCTGTCCCAGGAAATGAAACAGCCGATGAACTGGCGGAAAAGGGTCATCCCTTGAATTAAGACAGGCTGACACTGCAGTAGGTAAAAACCCCACAATGTTACCTTAAACAGGTGATTGGGGATAAAACACTGGTGGCGGCAAACGAAAGATCGAGTGCCCTTGACTCCTGTGTCATAACCAGGAAAATGTATCCACAATATAACAAAAGAAAGACCGAGAGAGCTCTTCAAATGAATAAAAAATCTTTGTGCTCTCTCACAGGTGTTATCACTGGACACATTATGCTGGGCTACCATGTAAGGAAATGTATGTAACTATGTAGAGTATGACGAGGAGGTGAACGAGAATACCCCTCAATTCCTCTGTCACTGCCCTGCACTCTGCCGTATTAGAAACAACGTCCTCAGTAGACATTTCTTCCAGGATTAAGAAGAACTCTCTGGCAAGTTTGCAAACGACTTGCACAAGTTCATAAATGCATCGGGATGGATTGTAAGCCCGCTAGGTTTTTTATTGGTTTTTCATTGATTCCTAAGTAAGGGAATCATAAACCCCCAGTGTATCACAAAGGGTCTACATTGACCTAAGTGTGACGGGCGCAGGATTCTCTTGCCCCGTCAACCCATTAACCTAACCTAACATATCCTTCCTTTCATTGGACATTTCGCTATGCTATCTCTTTCACAAATTTGCGTGCTCTCTTTCGAATATTTCAACTTAACTTGCAGGAAAACAAATGAACAATTCGTGGTTTTGTTAGTTTTATTTGCATTTACGCAGTTTTCAAGGTTTCTTCCGTAAATAAAATTTGTTTTATCTTCAAAGGCTTTTCTTTTCACTTCCTGACTTTACAAAATAAAGAACCAAAAATGTGCCAACTGTGTTTGTGTTCCTACAAGTTGTTCAACTGTGCCGAACACTGACGTTGTGGCGAAGTTCCCTATTGTCATAAAAATAAATAAACACTTGTCATTAACGGGCCCACACAGGGCCCAAAAAACCTTAGCTTATCCAACCGTTTGCTTGTGCGAAGTGGAAGGGACCTAAAATTTAAACACCATCGTTACTCTTGGATGTTTGTCAGACGTTCGCAAGAGGTGGGTGAGTGGTGAAAACGTTTAGATGTTACTTGGCCCTGGTGAAATTTTAGCCGGAGACACTTAGATTAGTAGTGGTTAAACTCCGCCTGGAGCTTTATTATCTCGACGATAACAGTGGAGATGATGGTTACTTAAGCTATGGGCAAGATTGTGGTCAAATGGATTTCTCAGTGGAGCTGCCAAAAAGCGTTATAGATTGTTGCTTGCTCACTGAATAACAACCGAAGAATTCAAACTAATATCGAAAGCTCAAACCGGTTCGGTAACTCAAGCCGCAATTACTGGCTCAACCGATACGCTAAAATCTAGAAAGTGATGTTTATTGTACTTAACTGCAGCTTTGCAAAGGCACTCGGAGCCAACTTCTTATGATCCTGTCATTTAAAACGCAGTTGTTTAGCTGTTCGTTGTGCAAGCGATAAACCAATCAAACCAACAAGAGAATCTTTCTGTCTTTGAATCAAAATGAAACTTCATATCCTGCAATCACAAACCGCACAGGATGACTTCCTTTCTATATAAAACAAACAAATGCGCCGCCTAAAATACAAAATTACAACTCTGACTTTGCTGTTCTCCGAAATACAAAGCCAAACAATAATTACTAAAAGTTCTCCATCTGGATCTACAAAGTCCAACGACGATGCGAGTACTAGCGGTCCACACTCAAATCCATCGCTCCCCCTTCAACAACTGCGGATTATTGCTCTAAGGACCTTCACGCGTACTTCACCCAAATGCAAAGGTGCTACAGGCGAAACCCCAAGGAAGCGCTCAACTAGCACCTAACACAACACCTACATCCGTAGTGGACTACATCAGGTTTATCAACAACATCAACAAAGGAAACTCTCACTTTTACATAAGAAAACAAGAGGAAAGCCATCCACCAGAACAGTATGAAGCATTCCAGGAACAACGATTGGCTGAACATATTATAAAATTAAAAATATGAATCTAAACAACAACAAAACCACTTTCTAATGTTAACGTGTGTTTGATGTGATGTGTGATCAAAAACTTGACTGCCAATAAAACAAACTCAATTCTTGGTCGGGTAAAAGGGGAATCGAGAGCATTTTCCGACCCCTAAGGCCCGTTTTATTGACTCTCAATAAAATTTAAATTCTCAATTAAGAATGTGAAAATTATAGATTTAAGGAAATTCGATTTATTTATACGCGCACTTAATTGAAATCCGATGTTAACTAACAGGTCAAAATCCACCGTTTAAGAGTGGGGGGGGGGGGGGGGGGGGGGGGGGGGTCAATTATTAGCGTTGACATATAGAAAAGCACACTCAGAATGAAGAGTTTCTTTATATTTGCGTAGTGTCTCTTTATCTGTGAAAGTGCGTTAAACGTTCACATAGCAAAATTGTTAATAAAGATACATAATTATTTGATAGTCAGGAAAGTGTCTGGTGCATTTATTTGCAACTATTCAATTCAGTGTGGGGTTTTTCAAGGGTTAGGTTTGGTAACCGGGTTGACGGTGCAAGTGAATCCTGCGTCCGTCGTACTTAGGTCAATATAGACCATTTGTGATACCCTGGGGGTTATGATTCCCATACTTAGGAACCAATTGAAAACCTATGCAAAACCTAGCGGGCCTACAATCCATCCCAATGCATTTATGAACTTCTGCAAGTCGTTTACAGACGTGCCAGAGAGTTCTTTTAATTCCTGGAAGAAATGTCTACCGAAGACGTTATTTCTAATACGGCAGAGTGCAGGGCAGTGACAGAGGAAATGAAGGGTATCCTCGTTCATTTCCTCGTCGCCGCATCCTCTGCAGAGGTCATCTATGATGAGCCTCAATATCCTCGCATGGTAGCTCAGCATATTGTGTCCGGTGATAACATACACAAGAGAGGGCAACGATTTTTTATTCATTTGAAGGATTCTCTCGGTCTTTTTTTTTTGTTATATAGTGTCCACATTTTCCGGGTTATAACACAGGAGTCGAGGGCACTCCATCTTTCGTTAGCAGCCACCAGTGTTTTATCCCCAATCAACTGTTTAAAGTAACAAGGTGGGGTTTTTACTGTAGTGTCAGTCTGTCTTAAATCAAGGCATGACCCTTTTCTTGCTAGTTCATCGGCTCTTTCATTTCCTAGGACACCACTGTGTCCGGGGACTCAACAGAGTCTTACAATGTGCTGTTCGCCAAGAGCCCGTAGTTCTTTGCGACAGTGCATTACTTGTGAGCTTCGGTTTTGCAAAAACCCACCTCATGTGGACTCATATCAAAATAATGAACCAAATAGTATTTCTCAATAATTGCTTACCAACTTTTGTGATCAATAAATGTGCATGATGAGGATTTACATATTTGCTGCAGGTAATGTTTTCCTTTTTTTCTGTTGAAGTTATTTTATGTAGGAGTAAATTATAAATATTAGGGGCAATATACGAATTTTCATTTCTTTCATTTCTTGGCATACCTGCATTTGGAAATTCATCAGTCGTCAAAGCCATTATTTCTAATTCAATAAAATTCTATAAAAAAAATTAACCAAATCAGAATGCCAATCACAATGATGTTCAAATATCTTGGACTTTTTTAAAACTCGTTTAAATTTAAATGCACTATGAAAAGCCTATCATTTAACTAATCGCGAGTAAATTGAAATTAATGGAGTGAAGTTAATGACTAATCAAGGATTTGGCTAAATCTATGCGCTTTCTATTCTAAAATAGGTCTTCTGTTATTTAAAATTTGAATGTTAATTTTGTGAGACCCATACTTGAATATGCTTGCCAGATATGGTCACCTTATTGTAGATTATGGTTGCCAGACGGCCGGGACTCGCCGGGATGTCCAAAGTCCAGCTGAAAAACAATTTGTACAGTCGATTTCTTCGATTCCATTCAATTCAAAAAATAATTAGTTCTTACTTACTGCCTCCTTTTCAAAGCCTTCAATATATTTGTTGAACGCTTTCACTTAATAACGGCATTCCAATCAATAAAGCAAAAGACAAGACAAATCGATAACGAAAGGCTGAGTTATTAATTCGGTTAAATTTGAATACAAATTACTCAAATCGAAATCTTTTTAAAATATGCCTGGAGGGACTAAACTGGTTAATTCTTTAAAATCAAACACCAAGTAAAATAAAATACCCAGTTAAAATTTCAGCTCTCTAGGTCCAGTTTAAAGGCCTAATTTTTGCCGACGGACGGACGGACGGACATGGCTAGATCGACATAACTATCGATGCTGATCATAAATATAGTAACTTTTAGGGGTCTACGGGCAATATTAAGGTATGTTACAAACTATGCGTCAAAATTAATATACCCTTAGAATAGGGTATAAACATAATGAAAATAATCGAGTAATATGAAATAATTTCAATAAAAAATTAAAAAGAAACTTGGAACATTCCTTTTAAACATGGCAGCACAAAACTTGTTGGTCTCGATCTATGCACTAGAGAAACCATCTAAACTGCTTTCTCTTTGTCGTCACGTGTTAGCGGTTTCTTATCGTAATCCTCCTTCGGACTATAACTTGTTTATAACCCTATGTTAAACTAATTCGAAGTAGCTGCTCTCAAGAGGCTATGTAGGTAAGTTGAGGAGAATCATTGTCAGCTTTTCTACAGCTTCTTATGATGCTATGTATACCTTTGATGACAGTGTTCCCACTGTTCGTTCTTAATTAGAGAATTCCAGCAACAACATTCCTCGAAAAGATCATTGCCATAGAAAAATAAATAAATATTATGCATTAGCGGCCCATAGAGGGCCTAAAACCTAGCTTCTCCAACCACTTTCTTTGCGAAGTGGAAGGGACCTACAATTTTACGCCGAATCCGAACGGCAAATTTGAGAAGCTTTTCATGACAATTGATACTCTTGGATGTTTGTCAGATGTTCGCAAGAGGTGGGGCAGTGGAAAAAAACTCAAGATGTTACTTGGCCCCGGCGGGAATTGAACCGGGGACCTTCCGATTAGTAGTCCGACATACTAACCATTGAGCCACTGCGCCCGACGATTGCCATAGAGCCATCTTTTTTTTCTACACTGGAGCACTCAGACTAAATACTGGCCCATTGTACTACCAGGAAGACAAACCACCTTTACTGTGAAAAGAACCATCTTACTTAATCGCAGAATTTTGAAATGTTCAGCACAATGTTTCTTTTAAAAAAGCTTATCTTTTTGGATTTCATTCTAATATATTAAAATGGATTGGCAGTTACTTGGCCAACCGCAAACAATTTGTTTAAATTGGATCCGCGTGGTCGAATGAAATTCGAAATTTTTCAGGTGTTCCCCAAGGAAGTCATATTGGTCCTCTTCTATTCCTTCTTTTTATCAACGATTTACCCTCTTTCGTATCAAGCTCGAAATGTCTTTTGTACGCAGATGATCTAAAGATCTACAAAACAATAAACTGTATGTCAGATGTCTTAGCGTTGCAATATGACTTAAACAGTTTAAATGATTGGTGCGTTCTTAATGGCCTTTATTTCAATATAAGAAAATGCTCGGTTCCCACGTTTAGTAGGAAAAAATTCCCTATATTATTTAATTATAAAATACTAAACACGCCATTGAGTAGGGTTTCAGACCAAAAAGATTTAGGAGTCATCTTTGACACTGAACTAAACTTTTATTTGCATATAGACTACATAGTTGGCAGAGCTAATCAAATGCTAGGATTCATTTTTCGAAACTCTAAAGATTTTAGTGATCCATATACTCTTAAAACTTTGTATAATGCCTTGACCCGTTCGATATTAGAATACTGCTGTATTGTTTGGAATCCTTTTTATCGCAATGCTGAATCTCGCATAGAGAAAATTCAAAGAAGGTTTACTAGGTATGCACTACGTAAATTCGACTGGAACAATAATTGGATGATGATAGATGTTCTTTAATAAATTTGAAACCTCTTTTTAAAAGAAGGATATATTATTCCGCAATGTTTGCTAATGATGTCTTAACTGGTCACATTGATTGCTCGTTTCTACTGTCTTTATTTAATGTTTATGCTCCTTCTCGTGTTCTTCGACCTAGGGATCATGTTTTCTTTATGCCACCTAGACACAGAACTAATTACGGTCAGAATGATCCTATCACTATGGCTTGCGTTAATTATAATAAATACAAAAACCTAATTGATTTCAATATGAGTAGGGAGCATTGTAAATCCGTAATTTTAAGTAATTTATAAAAATTGCCGTATTCATACCTATTATTGTAAAGTAATCTAAAATAAGTCGAACTTGTAAGATGAAATGAATAAATAAATAAATAAATCAAATGTGAAGATGTCCAGGCGAGACCCGGAAATTCAAAATACTGTCCAAATATCTTCTATATCTTCTAACTACAAATCTACAATGTAGATGCCATATCGACCGGGCTTAAAAAGTCCAGACCAGATTTTTAGAATTAGCTCTCGTAGGTTTAGGCTGGCAAGATCGTTATGTTCTGCCTCCTTATATAGGTAGACTTATGCTTATCGACTTGCCGAGTCTTGAAAAGTTGCGGTCGTATCTTTGCTATTATTTTACAAATAAACATTAAATCATTGCCAATTTTTTTCTTAATGAACTTTAGGCCCAATTTATTGACTGTCTATAGAATTTAAAAGTGCAATTAAAAATTCACTCTCAATTACCGATTTTAAATAATAACGCATTAAATTAATTAAAACCAGATTATCTTAAAGGTCAATATCGAAAAAGGCATTTTTAGCGCTAAAAGAGGTTAAATGAATTGATAAATAACTATGTAAATGCCGGTTTTAGCTAAAACTCTATTAGCCTCTTTTTAATGGAGAATCAATTAATTGGGCCTTACTGTTGCATAGCAAAATTAAGGGAATATTACCTAGTACAATTTTTATTACTCATTCTCCTACCATTTATGAACTTTACTCTGGTTTAAATATTTTATTTAATGTTTGCCACTTATGTATTTTGCAATAACTAAACGCTCGTTCTTGCTTCAAAGTCGTTAGCCAGTTTTTTTTACCCACATATCATAGAACAATCCAAGAACTTTTTGAAATCTACCTAGTACGCCGACTGGCTAACAGTTGCTTTATAGTACATAATTCTAACCTCAAATTATGACATCTGCGTTGAAGGCATTAAACACTCACCTTTTAAAATTTTCAGTATTTTTATTTTTAAATCCAAAAAAGTCCAAATCCAATAATCCAAAATCTTAAAATCCACATGCGGCGGAACACATTTGAATATCTTTTTCTTAATACGGCGCTGAATTTTTGAGGAAGTTCATTGAATAATTTCAAATATAAGTCATCAAGTTTGGAGAAGTTTTTTGTTGTTGTTGTTTTTATTATGAAGTCGATAGATAGGCTTCAAGCGCCTCAATTATTAACTATCAGCCTTATTGCGAAGATCAATCGACAATTGATAGTTGACTACTTTCAATGTGTGCTATTGTGAACGAACGATTCATTTGGTATTTTTGTCAATCGCATTTTTTTAATTGACTGCGAATGACAAAATCCTTTAGAATCGTTCGTTCACAATAGCACACATTGAAAATAGTCAATTATCAACTGTCGATTGATCTTCGCAATAAGGCTCTATGTAAAAAAGGAGTTCCTTTATGTTTAGAAAATAGGCTAGAATACTTTGAAGTAGGAAACACCACTTAATGCACTTGGGCACTCGGCGTACTAAAAAAAACTGGCTAACGACTTTGAAGAAAGAAACAGCCCTCGTAATGTATTCTGTACCTTTGGAAATAGTTCAAATTAAAATAAATTCATTTGCATTATTCCTCGTAAGTGGAATTTGTAAACTAGTCAATCTTCTTCTTTCTTTATTGGCGGTGTAGCTATGGTCAGGATTAAAGGAATCATTACCCTCCCACTTAACTGCATCCCTACTGGTCCGCCTGTTCGGTTCGCCGCTTCGACCTCAGAAAATAAGGACAGGCCTCCCGATTTTGAATCACTTCGTCACTGAGGCCAATCAAATGCTGGTGTTGCTGCATTTGTGTGAGCTGCATTTGTGTGATCCATTTCGTTGTATGGGAACGTTGATTGATATTGGCTTTTTGACAGGGTTCGTAGAATCTCTCCTTTGAACATGACAGTACCAACTGAGTCGGTCGCGCTCCATTTTTTTTCGAGATAGGTTCTTTGACGTGAAGGCTTCCTCGGACCTTGGAACTTCTTACTTGATCTGTTACTTGTGCTGAATTTGCCCTCATACTTTTTGTACGCTGTCCAACATTGTTAACCTTATACGAGCGCCGGCCGCCCGACTGCGGTGTAGATTTTAATTTCAGCTTAGGGGACATTTTTCGATCCCAGAAGATGGCTGAATTTTCCCGGCACTTCATCCACAATACGCTTACGCGATGCTTAATGTCACCATCACAGCCTGCTTCGCTATTGATCACAGATACCAGATATTTTAACTTTTCGCACTTGGGAATCACTCTTCCGTTTATATAAATGCCTAAAACAGGACGGAGTGGATCAGAGAACGGGCAGTACAAGTATGTATTCTGTTTTCTTTGGACTAATACGATACCCATTCCCTTGCAAAACTTTAAACCATACATCAAGTGCTCGCCAATGATGGCTCCATCGCCAGCAAAGAAGTCAAGGGCAGTGCAGCACTGCCGAAAACACTTGGACGAGATATCATCGACCAACAAAATAACCTTCTGCTGGGTGCCTGGCCTACAATCAAGAAGCGGCAAAGTTGGAAAGGCAGGAACGGAGATGCATGCACCAATGTCCCTCAAATCCATAAAGACTCCACTTAGCACAATTGCATGGAAAATCGATGAAGAGTCCCTGAGTAGAACAAACCCATACATTGGACTAATCTCGATACATGCAGACATACAAGAGAGCTCTGGCCAGCGGTTAACAAAATACTTAACCGTAACGACATTGGCGTACTAACTGGAGTCGTCACAGGGCACTGTGCAGTGGGCTCGTATGCAGGGCGGCTGGGCATACTGGACAATGACTACTGCAGAAGCTGTAGGGGCGTTGAAGCAATAAGGGCCTATACCCCATCTTTTATGCGAATGTCCAGCCTAACGAACATCATAATGAAGATGAAGATCTTGACAGTTGTTTCTTTAGGGAACTGCAGGACTTGGACAAAACAGAGCTTAAAAGCCTCCCAAGATTTGTATATAAACTTGGATGGTTTTAAACAAGCGGAATTTCTAAGCTACATGTAGCGGTTTCTTTTTGTCTCTTTTAGGTACCGGAAATGGAAGGATGGACAGTCACAAGGGCATCCATCAACATAGCTTCCTACCTAAGCGGAGTCAACGTACATAGAAAAAAAGATGTCCTTAAAATTCCATTCCCTCAAAATTTCAATTCATAAATCAGTACAAAACTCCCAACTTAAATTCATAGAAATTTCTGAAAGCATTTGAAGGCTCTTTTTGTGTTGCTGTCCATCCTTTCGCTATGATGAACAAGCATCCATCTTTTTAATTTCTAGATATTCATCATTTTTGATAAACTTTTCACGGAAATATCCAACCTTAAGTTAACAAAAGCTGAAAGAACCTATTATATATATACAGACACTCACTTATATATATGTATCTCTATCTATATATATTATCTGTAATCGACTTCATGTCACTTCTGCCTCCAGAGGCGCGCACAGGCAGGTATCAAAGTTTTGCTATTCAAACAAAGGGAAGTATTGAAATCTATATGAACACTCAAGAAGCAGCAAAAGAATGCCTCAGCTTCCTTTGGTTTTGCTTTCGCTTTCAAATGAATTTCCTATTCCATTGCAATCCTTTTGAAATAGCGCGTCTCTTTTACTGTTTTGCGCGGCGCTCCGTTCGCTATGCCTGTCGTCATTGCCGTCGTCGTTCGACGTCTTTGCTGCCGCCTTTCTCCTTTTTGGTTTTTGGCTTTCATATTCTTGACTTTTCGGATCGATAGTTCCTTTGTTGCCGGGAAAAATGAAAGCGAATTTCTCAACATCTCAAATTGAATGGATAACTTTGATTTACAATCCTGCACCCTTCCTCATTTGCCCTTTATTCGTTCGTTTTCGGTTTTGGTTTGGTGCTTTCACCCTTCAAACGAAGACAACATTCCAATCGAAACGGAAACTTATTCAAGTGGCAAAAAAAAAAAACCAAAGCGGAAGCAGGAGGAGTGACATTTTCTATTCCACCATTTCAAGTATGGACATCGATTTCACATTATCACCCAAAAATATCGAAAATAATTCAACAGAATTACAGGGAATTATTTATCTTTCGGTTTTCTTTCGGCCGAACGATCTTAATTCCAGACATTTAGAGAGCAAGCGTCCCTTTCAGTTTGAGTAAGGGGCCTCTCACTTTTGTTGGTTCTGATGATGGTTGTTGCCCTTCTTACTACCACTGCCCACGATTTTCAATTTGCTTTTCTTTCTTTTTTTATTATTTATTGCGATTTTGTTTATTGTTGTCGTCGCATTGAATGAAGTATTGTTCGGCCAAAATTTATGGGAATTTGAGTTATATTGAGTAATAAACACATTTGCGAACATTTGCAGAGATAGACATGCAATCGAGTCGATATCGGCCGGCACGGCGGCGGCGGCGGGGTAATGTTTTACGAGGTACTTTGGACGGAATTCGATGAAAGGTAGGCAGAGTGTCACGACAACAGTCGTTTGGGATTGGCAAGACATTGTCAAAGGTAAGGCAATAGTAATTTTCGAGGTGATTTGGGCAAAGATTAGGTCCTTGTCGGAAGGACATGATATTATTTCGAATGAATAATAAAATCCACAGCTGCGTGGAACACATGTGCTGGGGACTGTAATGTTGATGGGAAATAGCACTGCAATTCATTGCTAGTGTACAGATAAAGATATGGCGGGGATGTTTGCTCTGGAACGCAACGACCTAGTTTAGGCTGATCAATTGATTTGTACAGGTGCAGGGAGTTGAAGGTCTGATATTCGTTGCGCTGGGTTTTTGGTAAATGCTTCGGAAGTCATTAGGTGGAAAATGAAATAAACATGCAGCTTTGCAAATTTTACTGCTCACTGAATGGCGATTCATTCGTGTAGGCAGATTTTTATTTGCTTTAGCTGTGCCTCTCAGTTCAATATTAGCTGCTGTGCAGCAGAGCAGCAGAATAAAATTTAAATTAACCTGATTAATCAACGGGAAAACTTGAAATGGTTGAAGCAAGCAAAGAACTGGCTGTTCAAATTTATTGGCTCTGGTCGTTCAGAATTAAATCAAAGAATCAGTTCTAATTCTAAGCGAGAAAAAGCTTTATGTATAAGGCTGAAAACACACCGAACAAGAGAATATTATTTCTTATGAGAGTGCACACACCAAAGAAAACGAAACAAAAATCAGGTTTTTGTTTTGAAGTGTTTCGGTGGGGGTTGTCGAAAATACATGCCATTGTATACGAGCAACACACACCGAATGCAACAAAACTATTTCGACCCAGCGTCGTTAACGATAATTGACGACTTTCTTACACCGCGTCTCCACGAGACATAATTTCAGTCAAAACTTCAGTGAGTCACAACAACAATGTGTCTCGTGTAGACCGCGATTTTGTAGACATGACAGAAATCTAGACTTTTCAGTCTGACTTTTTTTCCTGCCATCTCTGCAGACTGATCTTCTGACTGAAATTCGACATTTGAAGTCTATACCAGCGTTTGACAGGAAAAAATTATTTTGTTTTGGTAATTCTCGGGAATACATGTGCGCGGATACAATTATGGCTGATTTTCGACTTTCGCAAAGTGATACCTTAAATTTAATAAATATGTACCAACATAGTGAGCAATTGTGGAATTACAAAAGCCCGATTTATAAAAGGGTCGATTTAAAAAAAGGCTTGGGAAGAAATTTCCAGGTGATTCGGAGTGGACGTGAAGGATGTGAAGAATATGGTGAAGTCCTTGCGCTCCGCTTATGTAGCGGAAAGAAAAGAGTAGACCAATCGAAGACGTCTGCAGCTGGGACTGATGAAGTGTATCAGCCGCATCTTTTCTATTTTGATTCGTTTTCGTTCCTGGATGATGTGATTGTTTTGCGAAAAACGAAGACCAATTATGTTGTGGTAAGAAATATCTGAAAAAAAATAAATAATTTTAATTCAAGTTATATTATTAGGATGACACTTTGGAGCGAGCTTCTGAAGCAAGGGAGGACGATGAATATGATGACAACGAGGATTTATTGTTGCCATCAACTTCTTCCGCAAAGCGCAAAAGCCGAGAACTTAATGTTACTTAATGTTTTCAGGTCATCCTTCCTGAACGGCAGGAATGGAACAGTGAGGGGTGGAATGGCTTTTGGCCGGGTGATGTCATCGTCTATACTGATGGCTCACTTATTGACAGTATCTCCGGAGCCGGGGTCTACTCTAGAGACTGTCGGATAAATCTATCTGCAGCCTTGGGTAGACAAACAACTGTTTTTCAGGCAGAAATCTTTGCGATTGCCACTGCCGCCAATATCCTGTTAAGGAGAAGGATTAAGGGTAAAACCTTATACATCTGCTCAGATAGCCAAGCCGCTATCAAAGCCTGTTCGGCTGGCTCTCTCAACTCAAAAATAATTGAGGAAACCATGGTTAGGCTTAACCGTCTGGGAAGATGTAACTCGGTATCACTTGCCTGGGTTCCTGGGCACACAGGTATCGAGGGTAATGAAAGAGCGGATGCTCTGGCCAGGAAGGGCTCTTCAACAGCCTTCATTGGCCCACAACCATCCATAGGATGCTGCTCATCCGTCCACAAACGTGAAATGGATTCGGCTCTACGCCAACAACATTCCGAATACTGGCATGACCTGGTCTCATGCATAGGTATTCGAAGAAGCTAGTGGACGGTCCAAAAATCAGCAGAGCTAAGTTTTTGCTTGGACTAAACAGGAAAGACTTGAGATCTTTGATTGGTCTCGGCACCGGTTTCAGTCCTCTTAACGAGCACCTCAAAACCATTCACATTAGGAGCTCGGGCCTATGTGAGTGCTGCATGGAGGCGGATGAAACGGCATCTCACTTCATCTGTGAATGTCCGGCTTTCGCCAGAACCAGGCTCACCACTATAGGCAAACAATTCGTTAACGAAGATGAGATGGGGGAAATTGAACTTGCAAATATTCTTCGCTTTGCCAAGGCTACTGGCAGGTTCTCCCTCACTGAATCTTACTAATCGCCAATAACCAGCGAGCGGGCAGCTATGCTGAAGTACAATGGACCAATAGGTCTAAGTGCTTGTCATCTACTGATGACCCCACTGCACATACAATACAATACAATAATGTTACATCAAAATATGAGGATGCAACGCTATTATTAATAGCACAAGCCAAGTGCCTGAACCAGGTAATAAATAAAAATAACCATTTATACCTTTAAAAAAAAACACTTATCAACAGATGAACAGGATAAATTTACAGACTTCGGCAGAAGTATCGCAAGCCAGTTAAAGGACTTATCGCCAATCGAAGCCACTGCTGCAATGGCTGATTTACAGCAAACACTTTCTCGCCACATAATTCGCTCTTTAAACAAAAAGCAACAAGCGTACGCATCTTCTGCGTCTACTTCGTTAGAAAGTAACGATATTTTGCATTGTGCAATTATCAATTCAGAAATATTTGATTGCGACGATGTTTAATTGGGTTTTGTCATATTATGTATAATGTTTATGCTCTATTAAAACTGTCTTCAGTGAAGTTTATCAAGTTATATGTACCTACTAGAAATTTATAAAATGGATTCAAAACACGAATGTGATGTAATTTATAATAAAATATATTTATGTAATGTTAATAGCACTTTTTTTTATTTTTAACCACTGATAGGGAACATCCCCGTCAGTAACGCAAAATTTTCTAACGTTATCGCGAATTCTGGTTGCCATTTTATATCCGCTTAGTTCCTGCGTAGTAAGCTTAGATCCATTTAAGCCTTACTAGTGCCAGAAGATATTCAAACTTGTCTATTGACATTCGGCATAAGTTTTTGTAATCCGATGCGTTGCCCCATAAAACATCTTTTAACAAATGCGCTTCCAAATCGTGTAGCTCTCGCTTCTGAAGAAACGGATTCACCCACAATCTGTGTTTTCTTTTGTTTTCGGCTAACATCTGGTTTTCTAATTTTTCTAGGTCGTTTAATGCTTTCAAAGCGAGAGCCACCTTCACTTGTTTCTTCGTTGTTGACATCTTGTGAAATGAAATGTCATAACAAAATTTGCCCAACCAAAGCAATGCAAATATGGCGGACAAGAGGTCTGACTTAAAAGTCTGACATAATTCAGACTCGTGGAGACGCGGTGTTATGGCGCAACACGCACCAAATGAAACAAAACATAAAAGCAAAACAAGAAAACTTGTATCGTTGCCGATAGCTGACCTGTTGTTTTTTGCAAAACATTGTGGGTTTTTCTTAATACTTTTTTAAAGACGCATCGACTTGATCCTCGTTGTGTATAACTTTTCACTGCGTGCAGTGGTACCTGATTTAAATTTTTTAAAATGGTTTATGGCTGGTATTTCTGATTATTTTTTTATTGATTACAAATAATTATGAACCTCTACAATTACCCTTCAGTCAAAAAGAGAGTGTCCCTACTCTTTATATGGATATACTCGGGTTTACTCTGTGCGCAAATTTTAACAAGTATGAACGTAGATGGAGAAAAATTATTTTTTTTTTAATTGAGGAAAGAAGCCCTATCTATAATTTTAAAGATAAGGAACATGCTAATAAAGTTACTATTGATAAGATGTGGATAGAAATAGCAACTGAAATGAATTGCCAAGGTAAGTTTTATTGAATTTTAATTTTATACATGTTTATTAATGTACATAATGTGTATGTAATGTAAGCAGCGTTTGATACAGTTAACAGGCAAGCTTTAATTTATAAACTGGAATCCCTTGGACTGTCAAGAAAGTTCTTAATGTTGTATGCCAAATTTCTTTCGTCATCTTGCGCAGCTGTGTGGGATGGGTCGAACCTGTCCGAATGGTTTGAAACATCTGCAGGCGTCCCTCAGGGCTGCTTATTAAGCCCAATTTTATTCGCGTTGTACATTGATGCAATATCTGATATTCTTCCGGGTGGCGTTAACTTTGCGGGCAATCACATAAAAGTACTTCTGTACGCTGATGACCTAGTGTTACTGGCGGAAAATCCTTCTTCTTTGTAACTGCAAATAGATTGCAAACCTACCGTAAAACTTGGGATCTCCATATCAACGTCGCAAAAACCAAGGTCATGGTATTTGAGAACCCGCAGAGAAGACGTCCTGGGGTAGGAACTTGGCGCCTTAACAACGAACAAATTGAGGTAGTTCGTGAGTTCAAGTACCTGGGTTTTTTTTTTTGTCGTACGAGGGCGGGTCAATAAGTCCGTGACTTTTTGAATTTCTGACCTCTTTACTGAAACGGCAACACTGCTCCTGTCAACAGGCATCTGTCAGTTGACTCCTGTCAAAATTTAAACTTGCTGCGTCAGTTAGTTTGTGTTTGACAGCTATTTTTATCAGACTACTCACTAATTTGAGGAGAAAATGGAAAAAAGTGAATTTCGTGTGCTTATTAAGCATTATTTCTTGCGAAAAAAAACCATTACCGAGACCAAGGCTAAGCTTGAAAAATACTATGGGAACTCTGCACCAACGATTTCAATGGTAAAAAAGTGGTTTACTGAATTTCGTTGTGGCCGTACAAGCACTGAAGATGCCGAACGTCCTGGACGCCCAGTTGAGGTCTCTACACCCGAAACAATCGAAAAAATTCACGATATGATGTTGGCCGACCGAAGATTGAAAGTGCGAGAGATTGTGGAAGCCGTAGGGATCTCGCATGGCTCAGTGGTTTCAATTTGGAATGATCACTTGGGCATGAGAAAGCTTTCCGCAAGATGGGTGCCGCGTTTGCTCACAGTCGACCACAAACGCAATCGTGTAACAACTTCACAGGAAGGTTTGGCGTTGTTTAATCGCAATATGGAGGAGTTTTTGCGCCGTTTTGTAACCGTGGACGAAACATGGATCCATCACAACACACCAGAGACCAAACAACAGTCAAACAGTGGGTTTCTAAGGGTGAATCGGCGCCAAAGAAGGCCAAGGTGGGTTTGTCAGCCAATAAAGTTATGGCGACTGTTTTTTGGGATGCACGCGGGATAATCCACATTGACTACCTTCAAAAGGGAAGAACAATCAATGGGGAATATTATGCCAACTATTGGACCGATTCAATGACGATTTAAAAAAAAAACCGACCTCATTTGGCCAAGAAAAAAGTTCTTTTCCACCAAGACAATGCAAGGGTGCACGCATGTGCAGTTGCCATGGCAAAAAACCATGAATTGGGCTATGAATTGCTCCCTCATCCACCCTATTCTCCAGATTTGGCTCCGAGCGACTACTTCTTGTTCCCAAACCTGAAGAAATGGCTTGGTGGAAAAAGATTTGACTTCAATGATGAAGTCATCTCGCAAACAAAGGCCTATTTTGAGGACCTCGACAAATCATTTTTTTTGGAAGGGATAAAAATTGGAGAAGCGTTGGACAAAGTGTATAGAGCTCAAGGGAGACTACGTATAAAAAATTTTTATCAAAAAATCTGTGTTTTATTCCAAAAGTCACGGACTTATTGACCCGCCCTCGTATAATCTAAACTTTAACAAGCATGCCAGAGAAAAAAGTATTGAAGCCAAACTGGCACTCAACATGATGTGGCCGAAGTTCTTCGCCAATCAAAACATTGACCTTTCTTCGAAGTATCAAGTATTTAACGCCACAGTTAATACTTTTTTTTTTTATAATTTTGCTTACGCTAAAGGGATTTTTGTCTGTTGTTACAGTACCCTTATAATGCTAAGAACACAGTGTAAGCTACTTGGTATTAGAAAGAATAGAGAGATAGGAAAGAAGTGTTTGGGTGCAGTTGTAGGGTTTTTCTCCACGGGTGGTGTCTAAGTTACTTAGGGAGATTACGATTTCATGTATTCGATATAAAGTAATGGACTTGGCCGGGATTCGAACGCACGACCTTCCATTTCGTAAGCGAATACACTACTACTGCACCATTGCCACCCGCTATGCCACCTTGTATGTGCTATGGTGTGCAGGCCTTTGGTGTGAGCCCCCTCGAAGAATTTGAGGCAGTCCAAAGATTATTTTTCAAGCGTCTATTCCAGCTACCAAATGCGACTCCGACCTACGCTATTCATGTAGAGTCAGTTTTGCCTCCCATCTACGTGCAAAACTTGAAAGCTCATTCTGATTATTTAACCAGAGTGGTAATGAGAAGCGGGAATAATCTCTCCAAGACTATCTTAATAAGATTGCTACAAACCAATGCTTCTCCATTTAAGGATTGGAACCAGCTAGCGATATCTCTCGAACTGAATGTCTCCTTTACTTTAACTAATGTTAACGACTGGCAGAGGCTTTTTGCAATGATCATTGCTAAAGTGGATGACAAATTATACGATCAGCACCTAATTAGAGCATCTTCCTCAGCTTCAAGGTTAATCTATAGGAACCTAAACCATCATTTGCTATCTCACGAAAGTTATTTCAATATAAATTTTTCATCGAAAGTTATAAGCACCATTTCTAGAGCGAGAGCAGAATTAATAAATTTGAATTCCATGCCACACAGCACAGATCTTGAGGAAACGAGTAATCTATGCAACATGAGAGTGCCTGAAAATATTCACCACTTCATTGCGGAATGCCCTATTTTACAAGAGATTCGTCGACTATACTTCCGAGTAAGCAATCTGTCCGTACCGTAAATGGTCTGTACGATATACTAAACGGAGCTAGGGGGTGGCTTGTTTTGTACAAATACTGCAATCATGCTCTGTTATATCGTAATAGCTTTTAAAAGTCCAAGCTACAAGCCACTTTTGCCGTTCTTCTTAAGTTATTGCTTTAGTTATCCAAAATTTTTCTTTTATGTTTCAAATCATTTAAAATTGCTAATTATTATTTTTTTTTTTTTTGTGTTCTAAATCACTTCAAAATTATAAATCTTTATGTTGCAAATCATCAAAATTGTTTTAGACCCCCTCACTGATCCATTCCATTCCTTTAATCTAGTTTTACACTTAGGCACTGATGTAAAAATTGCATTTATTTTTTTTGTTTTATTTTATATAATTGTTTTTTTTTTTTCATCTTTTCTGTCGACTAATTGTTAAAGACATAACGAATTAATCTTATATGCTTAAACCCAAAATCTTGTGTTGTAAATAAGTATTTCTTTCTTTTTCAATTTTCCTTTTCAATTCAACTTCTATGTAATAATTTCTTGAATATATATGAAATGTCATTTCCGGCAGACGGCTATTTCTGCCATGCTCGTGTTCTCAAACACAAACTATTGTACATATATTTCATGAAATAAAGAATCTAATCTATCTATCTATTTATCTATCTAATGTGTATGAATATATATATTTATTTATTTATTTTTATTTTTATTTATTTAGTGATTTACCTATTCACAGTAAGATACAATATCTTATAAACTAGTGAAAGGCATACAATAGTTGAAGCGAGTATAAAAAGCTACATGAGTTACAAAACGAAGAATTCATGTTGATCAGAAAAAAGAAATAATGAAAAGTAAAGCATAAGCAATTTTTACACGAAAATATACAAAAAATCAATACAAAATTAGTGTGGCGACGGTGTAGAGGTTAGTGTGTTGGTTTGTGACCCGTGCGGTGCAGGTTCAATCCCCATGGGGAACAACAACATACGCCACCCATTCTCATGCCTCTACACCAAAAGGAGGATTTCTGCTACCAGGCAGACAATGGACTGTTACCGAGTCTGAGTGCTCTGGGAGTTGGATTTCCTTTATAGAAAAAAAATTTAAAAAAAAGAAAAAAAAAAAAAGAATTCAAGTAGAGAAACGATTTTAATTCATTTTTAAGTTTAGTTGTGTTATTTAAACTTCGGATAGAGTAGGGTAAGGAGTTCCACAACCGTGTGGAGTGAATAAAAAACTGACGCTCAGAAGTTAAGCAAGAGTACCGAGGAGGGATCAATTGAGCAGATCTGCTTGAGGTGGGATATCTTATTTTTTCATGTATATAAGTCGGTTGATGTGTTAAAAGTACGCCGAAAACAGGCAAAGAGTTCGAAATTTGAGAAGATTGTCGAAAGTCATATTGTAAAGTTGGCTGGAGTAGAGTGACATTCGATCAAATTTACACAATCCGAACACATATCGCACAATACAAATAAATGCCACATTTAGTTTTCTCTTGGGTGCATAATTACAGCTCGCAAAAATTTCACAAGCTTATGTTAAGACTGGCATGGCTAGAATTTTAGCAAGGAACACTCGTGTTTTAAAGGGTGTAAAGGATTGGGTCGCCCACAACGTTCGGATAACTCCATAAGTCTTGCCGACGGCAAGATTAATGTGGTTGTCCCAAGTTAAGAATCGATTAAAGGTCACCCCAAGATTCTTGACGGATTCTACATACTCAATAGGAGCATCTTGGAGTGTGAGGATAGGAAAATAAGCCAGATCTAGGGGCTTTCGCGAAATCACGATGCACTTAGTTTTATCTCGATTTAATATCAGTCCATTTTGTTGAGACCACTGCCCTATATCGGCAAGATCATTATTTATCGATTGCGCGGCGTGCTCTATTAAACCCAGAGGACAGCTTAATACGAGCTGAGCATCATCGGCATACAAATGAATTGAGCTGTTTTGGAAGACATTAGGAAGATCGTTGACATAAAGGGAGAAAAACAAAGGCCCTAGTATGGATCCCTGAGGGACACCACTTATGATAGGCAGGAGGTTTGAAAGGGATTTGTTAACTTCTACGGCTTGAAATCTGTGAGTTAAGTATGACGATACTAACTTTATAGCACAAGGCTCGAAATTATATATATGAGACAACTTGCGGCACAAAAAAGAGTGGTCAACCAAATCAAACGCCTTAGAAAAATCAAGAAACACTAAGAAGGACACTACGTCTTCGTCAAGAGCTTGCCTAATATCTTCAGACACACCTATCACAGCAGTGATACAACTGTGTTTTTGTCGGAAACCAGATTGCTTAGATGATAATAGGTTGAACATGGCGAGATGACGGCTAATTTGCTTTTGGAGGATCCTTTCAAAGGCTTTTGACAAAAAAGGGAGTATTGAAATCGGCCTGTACTCATCACACTTGGAAGATTTTGGGATGGGGATCATTTTTGCTGATTTCCATTGCCTAGGAAAGATCCCTGTAGTCACCACAGTGTTAAAGATATGGGTAATAAAAGGTAGTAAAATGGGTAATACAATTTTTAGAAAAGATGGATGAATGTCATCAAGGCCAACAGCATTTGATTTGATAGATAGAATGCTTTCAACAACATCAGCACTGTTGAAAGCTGTGAAGCAGAAACTAGGACAGCAAGCGTAGGGAGATGGGTTGCCACTTTGTTGAAATGACTGCAAACTATTTGACAATTTCTGCGACGAAATAAATTTTGAGTTGAGTTCATTAGGATCAGGAGCATCAACGTTATTGTTTTTGGATTTACCAATGCCAATATTGCGCAGATTACTCCACAAGTGCTTACTTCCTAATGAGGTGTTTAGTTTACTTGAATAAAAGTTAGATTTTGCGGCTCGTATTGCAGTAACAACTTTATTGCGAAGTACACAGTAGGCTTTTCGATACCCTACCAAACGGAAACGTTTCCAACGAGTGAAAGAGCGGATTTGTGGGGAAATCCACTACTCTACTTAAAAAAAAAATTAATTGGCGTACTTGTATTGCCAAGGAACTGCTCTAGTAGAGGAGTTAAAGTATGGAACATACTTATTGCGTATGTTACGTGCAGCATTTGATGGTCTTACTCTTCCAATATTTTCATGTGTTTCTCCTTGAGGTACGTTGTATTCCATAGCTTCACGCTCAACATATATTTCCTGAAGCAAGCCTTCGCGTTCCATAATCATATTATGCATCCGCATTCTGCTGAAATTATTAAATTTTTCAGGATAAGTTCTTAACTCTGCTATTAAGTTTATAATCGCATCCTCAGCATTCCGTTTTAGATTACGTAGATGCACCCACCATTCTCTACTATTTGCGTCCTTTTCCTCAATTGCTTCAAAAATTGTATGTAAGAATGGCACAACTTCATCGTCTGAGTCCGACCACATGTTGAAGAACACTAAAAGAAAACAAAACGTTTTGTTTTGTTACATTCTGTTTCGCTTGGTTTGTGCTGAAATAAAAAATGTTTTTTTGACTATCGAATCAAAAACGTTTTGTTTGTAAAAAGGATTTGTGTAGATTAGATTAAACTGAAAGGAATTAGGATATACTTAAGTAGGGGCCAGCCCAGGGAACGACATGTGCAGAATATAATTCTGTGGAATCAAAGGAGTAAACGAGTTACCGATATTCTTGTGAATAATGTCAAGTGTTTCGTTACATATGCAATCACTTTCGGCGGCTTTGTCTATAAAACGTTGGTTCAGTTTTAATCATCGTCTCGAAGATTCTCTTGGATTGAGCATTACTGTTCATTCGCTCGCTCGGGCCGAGTCCATGTTGTCGGCGTGTTTTAGCTTTTTGGACTACATCCACACTTTGGTACAGCTTCGCGGTTGTACCTTCTCCTTCAATTGCACAGGACTAAATGCCCGATAAAGTGTTTTTCTTTCGACCGAGTCTAATATCAGCCCTCCTTTCCTGCTTATCGTCCAGTACTCGGCGCTATAAAGCAGAGCTGGCAGGTTCAATAATTTGTAGAGCGTGGTCTTCTGGATAAGGAAATTTAAGGGATATTTTTCCAATCCGGACTAGGGTTATTCTTCATCGAATTTCCACTAACGTAACATTTCACTCGTGGAGTTATGGTGTTTACTCCGAAGTATTTGCACTCATAGCGCAGGGAATAGTAAATGCGTTTAGCAGCATTTCCAGCAACTGTTAAAAGGGCATCAAGTAGATAGAGTGATAGGGTACGAAGAGCACCCACGTCCAGTCAACGAAGAACCGGTTCCACCAACCAGTATTGGAAAGGATAGCATTGCTGGAAAAAAAGCTGAAGACCAACAGGCTGCCGGCTCTGATGGTTTACCAGCGGATCTTTTCAAATGCGGAGGTGATGTTTTGGTAGGGTGCATGCAACAAATCATCAACCAAACCAAATCAAATCGTCTTTTCCAGGATTTGCTTCAGTGTAAAATTTCTTCTATTGTCTATATGCCGCGGGCGGTGGAAGCCACAACGGTACGTGTCGATTAATGTGTTTTGCAGTACGGCTTGAGACGTTCACACACTACGTTGGATAGCATCTTTTATGTTCCATTAAGCAGGGATATGCCTCGATATTTATTGCAACTGCTAGGATTCCCTTCCATGTAAATGGGGCATATGGATCGGAAGGTACAGTCATCGGGCATGCTTTCCATACTTGGGTGATGATGATTTGGTGCATGCGCCCTACCAAACTATTACCTCCATATTTGAAGATCTGCCCTGTAAACCATCAGACCCGACAGCTTTGTTTTTTAGGTTATAAAAAGTTTATTCTACTCTTACCCTATCCTTCTCTCCACATGATGTGATGTCCATTTAGCAACTGTTGGAAATACTGCTTAAAAACATTGACGATTCGGCGAGCACGTCAAGTTTTTCCCGTTCCTAATTGACGTCGCTTAATTGATTTTCCCGCTTAAAAGATATGAAGAAAATAGACAAGACACTAAAATGATTTTTTACTGTAGATGCAAATAAGCGGGTTTTCGCGTAACAGCATGGCCGTAAGAAAATAGACAAGACACTAAAATGATTTGTTACTGTGGATGCAAATAGGCGGGTTTTCGCGTAACAGCATGGCCGTGATCGGAGAATTCGGAAAAAAACTGACCATTTACTGTTGCGGTACAGACGACTCCGCTTAACTGCAATAGTCTCAATTTGTCTCTCACTTATGCGAATTGAATATCTGTGGTCTTAATCCTTGGTCGTTTAGAACGTAAAATTCTTCGAATGATTTTTGGTGCCTTTTGCGTTGACGGGAGTTGAAGAAGGAGATTGGACAAGGAAATTTATGAGCTGTGCAGCGACATATGTATGGTAAATAAGTGCCCATCAGGATTAGTAGGATTGCTAAGGCATGTGGAGCAAATGTACTTCCATGCTTCTGCCCGCCAGTTCGGACTGCACAAAGGACCACATACGTTGCAGGCTTTTCATTAAGGCTGGATCCTATCCTAGAAACGGTGACAAGTTACCATTTAAGTTCAAGAAAAGCAATCACTGACTCATCGGACTAAAGCAATACAAAGAGAAATGACAAGATTCTGAAGGAAAGGAAGTAGGTTGGAATTCCGCATATTTGACGCAAATAGCCGACAAAGCTTCTAGGTTCTGGCCGTATGTACGAAGCTATATTTTTGTAGCGAATGGAAGGGAGCTTCAGTTCTACACTGTACCAGATGTGCCCTAAGTCCAACATTGGCTCGTTCTCATCGAGCGAACGGTTTCGATAACTGGAAGTAGCGTGCCCGCATGGTATGAACGGCTGCTGCGTCTCAGGCAGGTACCCTTAGTGGGTGTTCTGCGATTGGAATGCTTGGCTGCTCAAACCGCAGGGAAACCACTGCTCTGGGAAAATCATATTGTTTTCCACGCTGAACGTGCCAAATGCAAGTGAATTGCTATACACGGATTGGTTTTGAAGGACCGGGATCTATTATACGAAAACAAAGAAGGAGATATGGGCTAAGAATATCAGTGCAGTGCCCCAAAAAAAAAAACGCTTTTCGTAAAAGGCGACAAAGGGGTAGAATCACCTATAGGCAATTTAAACAATCAGGGGAGCCTAGCTTAACATCTTATTAAAGCTGTCCAGCAAGTGTGCATGCCAATTCGTGGGTTGGCACTACTGGAATTTGTATACTCAGTTGCGAAACAATGTTTTCGATCAATTTTTGGTAGTTTAAAAAATGCACTTTGCTTGCGCTTTGTTGTTATAACCTTCTGCTTCATGGCCTTCATCACTCTACTTCGTTTAATTATGTGACAATTTCTCATCGACGTTGCCTTGTTGCTGCTTACCAGTCTTCTTCATCCACTAAGAAATAATTTCAAATGGAAAATGATTGAGTGGGAAATAACTTCTTCTGAAGTTTTGTGAAGTTATTTACTTACTTATTCAACGGGCTCCCGACCCGTGGGGGGTATCTGCCTGAGACACTGCAGCCTTCCATCCTCCGCGATACCGGGCGCGCAACTTCCACTTGTCCAAACCAAGCGCACTCGGCGCCGTAAAGAAGAACTGGCAGTATCAATGTTTTGTAGAGCTTACTGGTATTTCCAGTTAGGAGTTTTGAAAACATTTGTTTTGCCGAAGTAGCAATTTCCTAGGGTAAGTCTTTGTCGGATTTCTCATTTGTAAAGTAGATGTTAACTCCGATGCAGGTGAACTCCCTTACCACCTCGAAGTTGCTACTTTCAAGTCGGTGGACAGATGTATGTTCGTTCGTTTTGTCTTCGTTGACTATATAGCCAACCAATTTTGCCTGTTCTTCAATCGCCATGCAAGCCCCTAACACGGCACGCTGATATCGGCCGATGATGTCGAAATCGTCCGCGTATCCCAGTAGTTGGACGGATCTGTTGAAGGTAGTGCCTTCTATATTGACTGACCTGCGCACTATCTGTCCAGAAAAAGATTGCGGAAGTCAAATGTCAGCGCATCTCCTTGCCGGAATCCTGAACAGGTTTGGAATAGTTCGGAAGAGCTATTTCCATACTGCGCATTGCACCACGTGTTTTTCAGCTTCACTCGATAAAACTGGATCAGTTTTGCCGCGATCCCGAATTCGGCCATCGCCACATAGAGCTCCTGACAATGAATGCTATCACATGCGGCTTTAAAATCGATGAAAAGATAGTGGGTCCTGACTTGAAATTCATTGGTCTTGTCCAGGATTGGCGTAATTGTGAAGATTTGGTCTATTGTCGATCTGCCCGGCCGGAAGCCACACTGGCACGTCCCGGTTAGTGTGTTGCAGAACGGCTTCAGACGTTGGATAGCATCTTATATGCGACAGTATGCCTCAATAGTTTTTGCAAGACATAGGTTCGCCTTTCTTGTACATATATGGTGCATAGGAGCTCATAGTCCAGTCGTCTCGCCTGCTTTCTTGCACCCATATTTGGCTGATGATTTGGTGCATGCGCCGCGCCCTACAAAACATCACCTTCGTATTTGAAGAGCTGCGCTGGTAAACCATCAGAGCCGGCGGCCTTGTTGTTCTTTAGCTTTTTTACAACCTCTTTAATACTGGGTGGTGGACTCCGTTCTTCGTTGACGAGGGTTCTCTTGCCCTATCATTCTCTCAACATGATGCCAATTTAGGAGCTGCTGGCAAAGCTGCTTTAACACATTCACTTTTCCCTTTGCTCCACTGAAGTTATTTCACACATTTTATTTATTCATTCGAGTAAGTGACGAGTTATGCGTGCGATTGAAATAAAAGCTTTGGACAGGTCTTAGGTTAGGTTAGGTTAAAAAAGGGAATGGAATCTTAGGTTAGGTTAAAAAAGGGAATGAAATCGCGTAGAGCACTAGGCATCAACGAGGCCAATCGCGATCCCAGGGGAACCGATTGAATCAAAACTTCAAAAGGAGGAACCTAAACACTTTCCCTCGCAAAATATTCAATATCCCATTAGAATTATACCAGCTCCATATAGTGGGCCTGTGGGGCTTTATCTTAATTTAAGCAATATAAAATTTAATCAAACCATTTGCAAAGATAGCCTCGCAGGCGCGGAGTACTCCTTCCAGATCGTAGATCGACCATTGAATGGAATTGGTTTCTCTCCTTGCTCTAGCACGTTCTACCCATTTAGCAGCTGTTGAAAACGCTACTTAAACACACACCCTACTGTATTCACACGCCCTAGTGTATTCCAGGCAGAGCTCCTCGCCATTCAAGAATGCGCTAACCACATCTTCAACACTGGTATCAAAGGCGCTCACATCCATATATTCACGGACAGGCAAGCAGCTATAAAAGCTCTTAGCTCACACACAATTGACTCCAAATCAGTCTTCACCTCCAGAAAGTCAGCCACAGAAACAAAACCAAACTGTGGTGGATGTCTGGCCATGGGGGTTTTGAAGGAAACGAAAAAGCTGACGAACTAGATAGAGGTGGTTCAGAAACCCCTTTCACAGGACCTGAACCCTTCTGCTACACACCTAAATCAGCTACTAATTTAGCTAAAAAAGCTGGGAACAATCAAAATGTATCTCACACTGGCAAAACACTCCAGGTCTAATACAGCCCAAACGAGCCATCCAGCCCTATAAAAACAATGCCAGCAGGATCCTAAACCTACGTAGGCATGATATCAAAAACCTAATAGGCTACCTCACAGGTCACCACGGTTTACGATACCACCTTAAAAAAATTAACTTAACCCACTCTTCAGAGTGCAGGCTTGGCCTCGAGGACGACGAAACCACGGAGCACATATCGTGCGAATGCCCAGCCCTCTGCGGAATCAGAAAGAGGATCTTCTTCAAAGAACTCTTAAGTAATGAAGACTGGAAGAAATCCCCTGCTGGAAGCATTATTACCTTTTCTAGAAAAGTGGAAAAGGCACTAACCTAAATTAAAAAAAAAAACGAAAAAGCTTTCCACGTGCTTCGGAGGTTTATTTCTCTGTTTCTAAGAGCCTACAATCCGTTCAAAGACTCAACAAAAAATTGTCGATATTTGGATATGCTGTTGGCTGATTTGAAAAAGAAACATTTGCATCGAGTTGTTACAGCCGATCTCAATTGCCGTTTCTCTCCGTCAACCATTCGACAAGTAAGTTACCTACTACTGCCGCCGCCCGAAAAACAATTAACCTTTCACTAATTTGGTACAAAAAATATCCTCTCTCACTTTGTCAACAAAAGATTCGACTAAAAATCCTTACAATGGGACTTAAAGTTCACTCCTTTAATAAACCAAATTAACAATGCCTACTTGGTCTGTTGGATCACATTAATGAGCCACAAAGAGGGTGCAGTTAATCAATTATTTAGACCTCTATTCACATTTGGCACTTGCGGACCAATTAATCCATCTTCACATCACAAATGCGCATCTGTTCGATGAAAACATGAATTTTAAAGTCTGCACCACGCAACTTAATATAAATACATATATATATACCGACTATACCCAAAGTCGACTTTATTCATGTTAACAAATCAAAAAGGAAACGCTTTGAGTAAATAAACAATGCCACCGCAATCCGGAGCCATTTCGTCAAAGTAGCGATTTGAACTACTATACCAACCACAGGTAACCGCAATAACCCTGGCAAATGGAATTTTAAATTTACGACCACCATGAGACAAAGGCGCACCAGCCACCAACCACTATATGCCAATGTCTATTCGTTGGAAATTTATGAAGGTGGGAGACAATCTGACGTTAAAGGCAATTTCACCCGAAGGACAAGAGGATTTCGATGTCATTGCCATTGACAGGAATGTCAAAACACATACACTCACCGTCGATGCACGTCGTTGTGTGGGCGAAAATATACCCTCTATCCATTTGAAATTAGTACAGCAGCACAAAGCTTATATGTAAGGATACTTAACATTAATATTCATGACGGTCAATCTATCCATAAAGGATTCTGTCTCTCACAAAAGGTCTGCAGTTCAACTAAAAAAAAAGAAAACAAATTAACCACAAGTAGGCCTCTCTATATTACAAGATATTGTTCTTCATAAAGGATCCTTGCAGGTAAGTGAAATCTAAATTTGAACTCCTTGAAGCTAATAGTTTGCTCTTGAAAATTCCTTAGAGAAACTTTTGTCCAATGTACAGATCTAACAAGCTCCAATACCAGCAGGTCTCCATCATCGGCAAACAGACAGACCCCTTAAAGTCAGAGAAACTTTTCCAAAATGAATGGGAGTCATTAAATGAATATACCTACACAACACTCTTGACAAAGTCGAAATTCTATACCTAAACCCTAAAATGGCACTCTTACCACCCGTATATGTAGCTATATATCATTTTTGCCAGTCCTTATGCGGTATAATACTATACCTTGCATGTTGGTGTATCCTTTCTGCCTGGAAAAATGTTGGGGAAATTCTCTACTCCATTGTGATCACCGCATCCAATATTGCATTCGTTCGCTGGCATTACATCTATGTTGGTGTGCTGCTGCTGGTGCTCCTGTGCGCTTTTTGAAATATGAGATTGTACGACCGAAGGATATAGAATGAAGTCCCGCTGGGTGGTTGCTGTTGCTGGTACTGTTAAAACCGCCATACTGCGGGTTGGGGGTCCTGTAAAGGAAATTTGTAACCCTACGCCCGGCCCGTGTGCTCACCCAAGCGATATGGTGAACCTGTTGTTGGTGTATGCGAACATATTTTGCGCCGACCTTTCGGCCGCCCACTCAACACGGCCTTCTGTGTTATTATAAGAGGGTCCGCCGAAAAAACGACGACTTAAAACAAGCACACACACTTATTTACATTGGTGCTGGTGGCTTGTATGTATAAGTACCAAATTACCAATGATTCGGATGTAACTGCTACATTTACCTTCCGAAAAATCGATCCTTGTGCTTTGGTCCTGTAAAAACAGGCAAATCAGACTGCATGGTATGTGCCAGTACCTCAGTACCATTACTACGAGTATAACCAGCAGCAGCAAGCACCAAGTACATAGTCGGTTATGCAAAATTAAAGGGATATAAGGATGACTGGATTGAGGGTGGCTGTCATTTTATCCACAGGTTGTATGCATGCTGAACGAGGTGGGTGTGTGTGCAGGAAGCCTTTAAAGTAAATATTTTATCTGCAGTTATGTGTGTTTGTTGGTGGTGTGCATAAAACACGGGTTGAACGGGCGGTACCCAGGCACTAGTCTGAGGATGTGTTTCAAAGGGGTACACAAATATGCTGTGTAACTGGTAGCGTTTTACATACAGGGTGCATGAGAAGATATCTAAATTGTAGAGCGGCACAAAATACGCCTATCTTGGAAAAGACCAATGAATTTCAAGTGCGGACCAGCCGTCTTTTCATCGACTTTAAAGCCGCATACGATACCATTCATTGTCAGGAGCTCTACGTGGTGGTGGCCGAATGCGGGATCCCGGCAAAACGGATCCAGTTGTGTCGCGTGACGCTGGCAACCACTCGGTGCAATGTGCAGTAGGGAAACAGCTGTTCCGAACTATTCTAGGCGTGCTCCGGGTTCCGGTACGGTGATGCGCTATCATGTGACTTCTTCAATATTGTTCTGGAGCAGATAGCTCGCAGGGAAGGTGTCAATTCGGAAGGCACTATCTGGATCCGTCCAACTACTGGGCGGACGATATTGACATCATCGTGACGTGTTAGAGGCTTTCATGGCGATTCAAGAACAGGCAAAATTGGATGGCCTTAAAGTCAACGAGGACAAAACGAAGAACTTGCTTTCAACAAACAAACAAACAAACAAACAAACACCTCTCCATCGACTAGGACTAAACTTCACTGTTGATAGCAGCAACATCGAGGTAGAAATGGAATTCACGTAAGTCGGAGTAAACACCAACTCCACGAATGACACCTCACTGGAGATCCGACGAAGGATTTTCGTAGGAAGCCGTTGCAACTTTGGTTTGGCGAACCAAGTGAGTTCAAAGCTTCTTACCCGGAAGGCCGAGTATATGCTCGCAAAACACTGATACTGCCAGTTCTGCTTTATGGCTTCGAGTGGTAAAGGATAAGCAGAAAAGGACAGCATATATTGGGCTCTTTCGAAGAAAAATACGTCTTCGGGTATTTGGTCCTGTCTGTAGTCGAAAAGCTAAATGACGTCGACTACATTGTCTCGGCCACATCGAGCAAATGGACAATAACATTCCAGCGAAGAGGATCTTCGACTCCCAACTAGAGCTGTGTCAATCGTGATTGATTCGATCTTTTTGACCCGATCACAATAAAGTATTGGTGATTGCAATCACAATGCCCGAAGTCAATCGTTCATCGAGTCAATACTTTTGTTCTGTTCTGACTACTTCATTTCTTTATTATGCCCCTATTGTATAACACAACTCAATACAACTCAACTTTCACACAACCAAACTATTTTTTCGTATTATGCAAGAGCAAGACAACCTTTTTCAGTTGCAATCGTGAAGCGTTGCATATGCATACACACAGACAACCACCGCTATCTTGGTTGTCTGTTGACAGTCAACTTTTCGCTTAAGGTTGTGTTTGGCAATACCGAATTTTGAATTACAACCAAGAGACAACTCAACTGTTTTACACAATAGGGGCATTACTGATTTCTTATCTACTGAACCAATAAATGTGTTAATATATCAAAATATTTTTATTTATTTCGGCTTATTTCGTTTTACCAACACATATTTGTTCTACAAAAATATCGCTTCTGTTCAATAATCTCCATTTCCTAATTATTTGTTGCAGTTGCAGTTTGTTGTTATTGAGTGTATTCACTCTTACAATCCATTCGAAATTCGAATGTATCTGTCTCTATCGAAACTAAATTGAACGAATGATGATTGGTGTTTTTGATTGTATTGAAATTGAATGGAGCAATACAATACTCCCATGTCCCATCTGTCATTGATTGATTGAATGATTGATTGAAATGACCGAATCATTTTTTCAACCAATACTTGAACGATTCGATCATTAAATTTGAACGATTGACACAGCTCTACTCCCAACCCCCAGGTTCAAGACGACAAGGAAGACAAGGAAGGATCGCGGAGGATGTACGTCTTAAGTTAATTAATTATTTAGTGTAAAATTAAATTAATTTATTTCATTTGTACATCCTTAGATTTTCCATCGAGTTCGGTTTAAGAAGATACGGCTCAATTTCGATTGTAATTGAGAATGCCATCTGCGCATGCAGATAAACGTCATTTGACTATGATCAAAGCACGTGAGCAAACATGACGATTACAAATTTGATTGTTCCAGTTGCAGCTTCTGCGTCATCAAATGACGTACACTTGACGATCAAATAGACGTTTTCAAAAACGTGCGGTGATTGGCTGAAACGGCTAAAATTGTAGTGCAGTTTTTGACATTTTAGTTAGGGAGTAGGGTGAGAAACGTCAAAAAGTGTACTGTCCTGACATTTCAGTGAACCGCTGTAGGTAGGTAAAATGGATGCTCTTGTGACGGATGTCACGGCTCACTTACACCATCAATTTGGGGCGATTGTGTCCATTGTTGGGATTCTCAAAAAATGTTGAGACTTGAAAATAAATAAAAAGATACCGCTGTGTAACAGCTCAGTGATTCGCTGTAGAACGGATGCGTGTCCGCAGGGCTTAACAGACCATAGTCATGACTCTCAGTGTCTAACTGTCGTTTTAAGCGCTTTGCTGCTGCAGTATATGTCCAGGGGTGTGTGTCAGTGGCGTGGCGTGGAAAATGTTAAATGGTAAGTCGGAAAAAATATGCACCTGCAGACGCATAGAAGTAAAGCAATTCAAGCCAATTTTGTATACTTCAAGTCATTTAAGCTTAAATTTACAATGAATCTAAAGTATAATAAAAGTGGCTTCGAAAGAAACCTTTTTGGCAGATGCAAATGCTGTACCTTAAAGAAAATTGATAGTAAGTAATAAAAAAAAGGAACTTCATAATTCACGGTTTGTTAAATAAATAATATTTACAAAAATGTATAGATTTTATATCTATACTATATAAAAATATTTTAATATATAAAAATATTTTAAAAATAGTTTTTGTACAAAGTTAAAAAGAGAAATTTTAATGATTAATATTTTTTTAAATCAAAAACAGTAGAATTTGGAAAAAAATGTGAAAAGTTTTGTTAAATATTTTTTTTATTTGTACTCTAAGTCTATTCTTCTACCTTTTTTCACGTATTCTGCAAGAACTCTTTCATAAAAGTTAGGCCTACTTTTTATTTTTAAAAGGAGTCGCTTTTCTATGGATAAAAGTGCTAAATCAGAAAGCCTGTCTTCTCCTTGAGAATTTCTCAAATATGTATGAACTCTTTTCAGAGTGGAAAAAGATCTCTCCACGGAAGCAACAGTCATTGGTAGTGTTAAAAATAGTCCACTTAATTTTAAGATTTGGGTAAATGTTTCACACAATATTTCACTTCTTAAATGTTTATAGAGGGATAAAACGTCAAGTGGTTGAAGTGAAGACGTAGTATAGAGAACTTTCAGCTCATTTTTTAAACCTGCAAAATCGAAAATTCCAGTCAAAAAGTTAATCACCGAAGATATTTTATGATCTGGGCTTGACTGAGCAAAACGACTGTATTTTGATTTATTGAGTAAATCCAAAAAAATTAAATCCGTGAAAGATTTATATCGTGTCTTAATTTGAGATATAATATTGTCCTTTATTTCTACAAAAAGGCGCTTATAGTGAGTCTTTAAATCAAAATCAAGTAATCGGCGTTTCCGTGGAGGTTCAGCACAATCATTTATACTTTCAAAAATTAAATCAAAACACTCGATTTCTCGCTTAGCAACTTCAACATCTGTTTGTATATTTTGTATTAAATTAAACAATACATCGGTTTTAGCAAATATTTCGGATACCGCGTGCAGTAAAAAGCAAAAATCTTTCCCTTCTAACTTAAGCAATAAACTTTCGGCCATTGAAAGTGCGTCAGTGTCCCATTCTTTTGGATGGTCTAATATTTGCTTAAAAGTTTTAATAATATCTAATCTACTGTTAAAAATAACGTTAACTATTCGGGAATGGTAATGCCAGCGAGTTTTTGATACTGCCGGCATCTGTCTGTTTGCTATTTGTTTTAAAATATTTGAACGTTTAGTTGATTTATTAAAGAAGCGTACTATTGTGTTTATATGGCCAAAAAAAACTTTCAATTCAGGTATATTTTCCAGTGATTGAGATAACACCAAATTTAAAACATGTGCGTAGCAAGGAATAAAATAAGCCATTGGACAAGCATCCAGGATTTTTTTTGTAACACCACCTACTTCCCCTGACATAACCGCGGCCCCATCGTAAAATTGCCCAAATAATTTCTCCTTGCAACCGTATACATCAAGTATATTGAAAATGTGTTTTGAGAGCTCATCGGCATTTCGACTCTCACTCACGTCAAAAAACCCAAGAAACCTTTCTTCTACTCCTTCCTCCGATAAGTAACGCAAAACGGCACTAAGTTGCTCCCTATGGCTCATGTCTGGTGTTTCATCAATCACGATGGACACAAATCGCGTTTCACTTATTTCTACTTTAATTTCGCATTTGATCACTGCGGCTATACTTTGTATTAAATCGTTTTGAATGTCATTTGATAGACCCGAAAAAACCGGATTACGTGCACTTGAACACAGTTCCAAATGTGAGTCCATTAACTGGTCATACTTACTCGTAGATAAGTATAAAAGTGTTTCGACATAATTGCCACGATTATTAGAATCTGGCTTTTCATTATGACCCCGAAATGCTTGTTCCTGTTTGCCTAAAAGAACTACCGTATCTATAAAATGTTCAATTAGTTTACTGTTTCTATCAACTTTTTTGTTGTGAGCTACAAAGGAATTACCTAACGAGGTTTCAATACGATCAGTACCGAATTCGTGCAAAGATAAACGGCTACGAATGTGTTTTTCCGTCTTGACATGTTTATTTGCCGAATTAATTAAATTATTTATGTCAGCGTAGCCCGTGCGACTCCAAAAACTAGGAGAACTAGAAAAAAGGAGGCAAGGAAAATAAAACATTTTATTGAGCTTACAACTACCAGTCAACCAAGTATATTTTTGATATATGGATGCGTTGAAATGCGAAACAAAACCATCCTTGCGCTTATAATCTATTTTCATAGAAGGAGTAGAGCGTCCTATCTCTATAACTTTTTTTTTTAAGAAAACTCAACTTGCAAAAATAATTTTCTTCTTCCAAAAGCAAATCTACTAAACAACAATTTACTGTTAATAATGCCATTTTCTCCTTTGCTGAATCTCACTGAAAACAAAACAATTTAAACTTTTCACACTTCTCACAATTTTCACTGTTTTCGATCACGTTAAATAATTAAATATTGCACAACAATAATTCCACTCAATATTACTTTAAGTTACACATTCAAACAGAACTCACCTCAGCTACATACAAAACTCGCCAAATAAGTCGCTGAAAAGCGGGTTATATTTTTGCATAAGGAAGCGTGTATCAAAGAGAGAGGAGTCAAACGCGGTGAACGATAAGGGGAAAACAAAGAAAGAAAGCCAATTTGTTCTAACCAGCCACATATTTCATAACGCGAAAATTTCCGGGTTACTATGCTTTGTTTTGCTATCGCTTTGCGTATGTGTTTCTTATGGGGTATGGAGAGGAGTATGTGATGTTCGAGAATAGGCATGCAATGGTGTGAGGATTTGTGTGCGTAGAGCAGTAGAACGATATGAGAGCAGGTGAATAGCAAGTGGTGGGTTGGTAGAATTTGTTGCTTGCAAGTGTAGTTGTAGGAAACATACAAATCTTATGTTTATATACACACATTAAGATGCATGTTGCTTGTTGGATTGAAACATTGTTGAAAGGTAGAATTTTAAAAGGTAACCCGGCGTGAATCGAGTTATATGGGCGCCTCGCCACTGGTGTGTGTTGAGTTGAGTATTACCTTCATAGCTGCTGTGGTGTGGTTCTTAATGATCCTGTTATCCAAATGCAAGTTGTCCTTTAAATTTTGATACGCCTTGAGATATAGGCCAATGTTTCTTCTGCTGTCAAAGTTTACTTACGATTCTATGGGACTGTTCCTTTTGGCGTCAATGCAACGGATCGATGAATTCGATTGTCTGGGGCCTTAAGGACGCCGCTGTCTTACACATTAAGCAAAACGGTTGATTGAAAATGTCGGAACAAAATTGTTTATATTTTTTTTTATTTTGTTTTAAGTTTTCTATATTTTAAGCAACAAAGTTATGATTAAAGTAAAATTAAATACGGATTAAATACGGCGATTTTATTTTGCAAATAACGTAAATGTCAAAGGAAATCTAGTGAGTGTGCGGTGCGATGCGAATGCTTCGATGAGATTTCGTTATCTATTTGTGCAAGTCTCAAACGCGGTACGAATAGAGTATGAAGCGATTCCAGATACGCGTTCTTAGGCCCGCCGTCAAAAATCACTTTTTTTTAGATTTTAAATTCATTTAGTTTTAGTTCCAAACATCGTAGACAAAAATAATTGTATCCAATTTAAAACTAAGTGTTTCCTTATACATTTGTGTTATGCCCTACATTTAGATGAACATTTTATTTGGCTCATAAAGAAATCCCCTTTTGACACCATTAAACTGAAATGCACAAAAATATCATTACAACAGCCGCCACCCTTTACATTTTAATAAATAAATTTGTAAATATGTAATCCATGCACAATAGCGCGCACAAACATCGCAGCAGGCATATCATTGTGGATGAAATGAACATACAGGAGCAAAGGACACGAGTACATAAAACTCTGTTAAATATTTCAATTCTTTTCACCTCTGCAGCTAAATTGACAAAAGTGGCACACAGAGTCGTATGTCCTTTCCGCCTCTGCTGTGCGGAGCGCCTCGTTAAACCATACCAACCCCCCCCCCCCCCCCCCCCCCCCCCCCCCGTCATAGAAGGATACAACATTTTTCCACTTTCACTGGGAATAAGCATTCTTCCGACCAATGAACAGAGACAAACTCGCTACCGCTACATAATGAAGTAATGCGAGTGTTATACATTAATTAATACAAATTAAGGCCGACCACACTGTGAGCAGTATAGTCCTCTGAATAAAGGTTACTCATGGGAATAACCGGGTTCGGGTATAATCCGTGATGGAATTCCTCTACTCTTTTTATTATTTCTGCCGTCGTCCTCGAATTTAGTTTCGACCAACTTTTCACACACAACAACAGCAGCGGCAACTGTTTTGGTATAGTTTAGTCCTTTGTTTCAATTATTTTCACTCGATTTATACGTATCCTATCCGGGTGGCTTTGATAAATTGATATAAATTATTGAAGGAATAGTTATGTATTAATTTTGTTTTGGAGCTTGGGAAATTCGATTTTTCCCTCTCGCACTCCGCTTTCGAAGCGTAACTCGCCGCCGGTAATAACTGTCTTCTAAATCAAAACTTCTTCTAGCTTTTGCAACATTCAGTTGCAACGCAAAAGAAAGGAAAAATCCGAGGTGTCGCAATGAGAAGGACGAAAAAAACTATTTTTTCTTGCAGCGCGTGCAGCACTCAAGTTAAAGTCCTGTATTCGACGTTTTTAGAAGGAATGTTTGGAGTCGATTTCAAGTCACGTAACTTCGTGAGTAATATGCTTTTGGATGCTAAAACACATGAGTACAAAGGAGGGTTGAGACAAGGCGCCACGTCTGTTTCTTTTTACCTGTGCACAGGTAGGTACACTACGACTACACATGGGTGGGTACATGAACAGGCATTACTGGGTAAAATTATACAGGGTTTACTGTGGGTTGTCTCTGTCGCGTGTTGCGAAAATGTCACGAGGGTGAAGATGCTTATTGCATTAAAATGTTTGTGTAAGTAAGTGAATGCTTACTGGGGAGGGCAAGAAGCGATGGGATACATTAATTGTGATACGCCCTATCTCTGTATTAATTAAGGGGTATTGTTCTAATTTTAGAGGTGTTTTTTAAGCATGAGCGATACGGTTTAATGTAGGTTTAAATTGTGTAGACCATTAACAGTATATTTTATGTAAGGAAAATTGCCTGTTATTAAGTTGACTGAACTCAAGACATCATTGATTACAGCTACCCTCCAAGATTGAATGTATCAGGATGCGTATTCGGCGTGAACAAACATTATTGACCGACAAGTAACCGCCTGTCTGTCTGTGATGTTTTAAAACTAAGATAAGCAGCTGCGAATCGCACAGAAAACCAAATTTACCGTTGGACGCCGTATCACGACTGAAGTAGACAGGGAGCGAGATCACGTGAAGTGAAAACGATCGTACGTCATCGTTTCACCAACAGCGATTTCTCTCTGTTTCCATAGGTCTGATTGAGACAGCAATAGTGGAAACGAGATAGTTCGATTGTTTTCATTTACCAAACTTTAAAGCCCGTGGAAGGGCGATAAGTGCTTTCACCAAAAAGGTGACAGAAGGCGTACACGTGAAAACGCTGTACCGACAAACAAGGGTAGCATAGGAAGAGAATCAAGCAAGCCATAGACTTTCAGATGCATATGCTCCACCTTCAGTTCAATAAAAAAAAATAGGCATTAACAGCCCATACAGGGCCTTAAACCTAGCTTCTCCAACCACTGTCTTTGCGAAGTGCAAGGGACCTACAATTTTGAGCCAAGTCCGAACGGCAAATTTGAGAAGCTTTTCATGACAATTGATACTCTTGGATGTTTGTCAGACGTTCGCAAGAGGTGGGGCAGTGGAAAAAAAACTCTAGATGTTACTTGGCCCCGGCCGGAATTGAACCGGGAACTTTTCGATTAATAGTCCGACACGCTAACCATTGAGCCACTTCAATTCAGTGTCGCATAGAAACACCTCATTGTACGCTGCCAAAACCACCGCGTAAGCTTTTCTATCTGTCATATTCTTCAGGGCTCTTACCGAGACTATGGAAAACTGCATTTGTTTAGCCCATCCCAAAAAAGGCGAATCTAATCTTCTCCCACTTCCTACCGACCAATTGCACTTACGTCCCTTCTTTGCAAGGTCGTAGAAACGCTGCTTTACCGTTGACTTATGAAATATCTTGAATCCCGGAAACTTCTTAAAGACCGGCAGTACTGTTTTCGCAGAAACAGGTCCACTGGTGATTTTAAGACTTATCTAACCGAAAATTCGAACCAATCACGTGAAAGTAAGATCGTTGCGCTTGATATTTCAAAGGCATTTGACAGAGTTAGACGTGCATTTTAAACCGATTAGGTATACTCTCTTTCAATGGATTAGGAACTTCTTGCGGACCGTTCAATTTAAGTTGTTTTGGACGGTTACAAGTCTGCAACTGATCAAATAAATGCTGGTGTCCCCCAAGGTTCCGTTTTGTCACCGACCCTCTTTCTCCTCTTTTATAAATGATCTCCTGTCTGTTATTTCTAATCCAATCCATTAAACAGCGGTTTCTTTTATTTATCTTTTTCAGGTTTCCCGCAAATTTTAAAGAATCCCAAAATGGACACAATGGACCCAAATTGTTGGTCTAAGTGAGCCGTGACACCCGTCATAAGGGCATCCATCTACCTAACCTAATCCAGTCCATTCCTTCGCTGATGACAGTACCCTTAGCTTCTCATATACGTTTCTAGGGTCACGGCCCATATCTTGGGGTGTGGAACTGGAACGGCAACGTATGTTAAGCTCATTGACAGACAGACAGCATAACTCAGTGGGGTTCTACCAACAAAGTGGAATTCAATACTTCCAAAAAGCAATGCTGTAAGTAAAATCCTAATACTTTACTATTATGCATTAATAGCACTTGCATCGCTAAGACCGAACGACTTTCCATTCTCGGTATGTGTGGTAATGTGACCCTTCGTTGGAATGACATCATATTCGATGTCTCCAATAACTCTGCGAAATGTATATAAGGAACATTTAGCCCCTTCTGGTGTGGCTAAAATTTATAATTCGCCCAAACTTGAGAACAACGCTCATACTTGGAGCTACTTGACAGAATATAAAATCGCGCGAGTAAGCTTATTAGCGATCGAGATACAGCGAAATTGCTTGACACTTTTAGTCATTGTTGCAGTGTCTCCAGCCTATCGCTGTTTTATTAGTATTTGCACCACAAGTGCTTAAACGAAATAGCCCGCTGCATTCCACTGTTAGGGCGTTTTATCCGCAATACCCGCCATGCCGTAAATGCACATCAGTTCACCCTCAAGCCTTTTTTCGGACGTACAGTGAAATACAAAGTATCTTTCCTTAGACGTTCGACACGTATGTGTTGTTCTGTTTTTCCTTCCTACTATAAACTGCAAACATTCAAAACCAACGTGCCTCGGTTTCCCCTCCTCTGTCATCCTTATCCCCAAAGTCGATATAAAATCATACACAACGTACTATGCAGATGTCGCACTAATCGGCACGTTCCCGTGGGGCTTCCACTTTGGCAAATCAAAATTATAACAAAAAATCCTGTCTAAAATCAACGAATTTCAAGTCGAGACTCACCACCATTTCATTGATTGTGAAGCCGCTCATGATAGCATGCATTGTCAGTAGCTCTGCGTAGCGATGACTGAATTCGAGATCCCTGTAAAATTCGATCGTGTTGTTGTAAAACACGCGGTGCAAAGTGCAGTTTCGAAATAGATCTCCCAAACGTTTCCAAACCTGTACCGGACTCGGGCAAGGAGATGCGCCATCATGTGACTTCTTCATTCATTGGTTTCGAACATTATCTACTCCACATTGCAGGTGTCAACACGGAAAACTATTTTCAACAGATCCTTCTAGGTGCTGGGGTACGCCACGGGCGGTATCCACATCATCGTCTGGTTCCAGCATACACTGGTAGATGCTTTCACGGCGATTGGAGGACAAGCTGATTGGCCTTGAAGTTAACGAGGGCAAGACCTAGAACATGCTTTCAACACTTAACGTCCGTCCAAAGAATAGGACAAAACGTCACATTTGATTTGATAGCAGAAACTTTGAGGAACTAAGGGTTTAACCTTCCTTGGAGAAGGCACAATTGGCACCGTAGTGGAGATCTCACTAAGGATGATGTCGATATCGTCAGCGTATCACAGTAGTTGGAGGATAGTGCCTTCCGTATTGACACCTGCCCTTCGCACTATCTGCTCTAGAACAAGATTGAAGAAGCCACATGACTGCGCATCTCCTTGCCGGAATCCTGTACAAGTTTGGAATAGTTTAGAAGAGCTGTTTGCATCGCGTGTTTTCCAGCGTCACGCGACACAACTGGATCAGTTTTGCCGGGATCCCGAATACGGCGAACGCCACGTAGAGCTCCTGGCTATCATGCCAGGTCAACGTTTCGACTCGTGATGTTAAATGAGGGGTGTCCATATCCGAGGCTGGTGTCTTTCTCATAACTAGTTTTTTTTACTTGACAGGGAAGTTACCCGACGTCACAACCCCCAACCTGGAGGGCCAGTTCCAGCATAACTTTTGGAAGAAGTATCAGTACTCACCAGGCTTCTGCATACAGGTTTACAATACAAATCAGCCTTGATTTCTATTCGTGCGATTCCGCAAGAATCTTTACGAATATTCAACTCAGAAGTCTTCAACATTATTTGTAGTCATTGCAGTCACTACCAAAAGGCTAATCAAACGTCTTCCCAAAAATCGATTTAAATAATTAGAGTTACATATGAACACTAGCATCACCGGTGAGGTGCGTTCAGGGTGGAACTACAGACTTAGGGGTTTGTACTTCTCAACCTTTATCTGTTTATAAGACTTCAGATCACCGTTGCAAGCAGCACTCGTTCAAAAACTCAAATTAGGTGACTTTAAAAGGTCGCATGCAGATTCTTAGCCCTTCTTACGGAAGTTAGCTTCTATCGACAACACAAAATGACTAACCATGAGCGCGCTGTATGGACTACGGTATTAGTGGGCCTAACTGCAAAATAGTCACCTGTGGCCACACGATGACGATCGGCCAAGCCAAAGTCTAAGCAATAGAACCCCTGCGGGAGATAATTTTTAAGCCGACGATTCCTAAGACAAAACCTCAGTACATTTTCAGACGGCTAAGCAGCGCTTTGACACAAATTTTACTCCAGGCTATCTGCAATCGTCTGAACTCTGTCGAGTAGCTTGATGATCATAATAATGCGATTTTCTTCTTCGTTTCAGGTCACGATGACTCCGAAGAAAACAATAAGCTGTTGAGCTAGCACCTAAAGGCTCTACTTTGTCCTTTCATATGCCCACAACTCTTCTGAGGCCATCTAATCAGCAACATAAAGTTAGGAGCTGAACTGTCGTGAACTCCAAATGCGATTCTTTCATTCGGTTTCTATACGCGGGATGCGCTTCAAGCTTTATAAAATGTTTCGACTTCGCAAACAAGAAACTTATCCTGCAAAATTTTTTCATGAGCAAACGTAATGTTAAGATCTTATCTGACTTCTTCTCGGCAACTATCATCTCTACAAAATCGTGACGGCAATGCCTGGAAGATCAAGAAGCTTTGGAACATATCCTAGGTTAGGTATGGGGTATAAAAGTCATACGACATTAGGCACCATTATGGGCCCATCGCGATCCCTGGTTGAGCTCAAAAATCAAACGGAGTAAAAAACCTAAACGCTTTTCCATCGGAACACCAAAATTTACTGCAGAACCTGATCTGTAGTTTATGTGCCCATTTCCTGTAACTGCTCTGGAACATATCCTAAACAGCGCACCAATATGTTATAAATCCATGGGCAACAACAAGCAAGACTTGCAGTTTCATTGCATGATCAAATCAATCACCAATGATGGTGAACCGTCAGGGAACACAAATGATCTTTACAGGTCGCAGTGCATACTTTTCTTGTTGGCCTATTCCCCACATCCCTATAACAATATCTGTATTAAACCCTTCTATTTTCAAATGATCCTCAACGTTCCTTTCAGTAATTCTTTGAAACGTTAACTCTAGCTTAATCCATCCATATTAATTCCATTTTCTATTTTTCATTCTTTCAGATTCTCGAGAATAAGCAACAAAGTCCAAAACGGCCAATGTGACCAAGTTCAAGCCTTAAGATCATCAGCTTCCATCATCCCTACACAGCTTTAACCCCAAATCCATGCATACACTGTACAATTGTATTCATAACAAAAAAAAAACAAATAAAACGCTCTTTTCCTTCATTTGAATTTGTTTTATTTTAAGCCAACAAAAATAAATCACACTTCCATCAATTTGAATTTGAATCCTAACTGCCAATTCGAATTCCACCTGTCAAAATTTATTCAATCGCCGCACATCTTTCATAGAAAATCCAGCTGAAGTACCAGGCGCACAGAAAATCAGAAAAAGCAGCAAGCTGCCGGCCTGGTATTTACACGCATTGGCACCAACACATCGGCAGGTGTTAGTTGTCAGAGGTGTGCTATTAAATTAAATTGTACTAGACGAGATAGGGATGTGCAATCTTAAAACGATCAATAATTTTTCTTTTAACACAATTTTTTTTAAGTAATTTATTTCTACTTCTTATTAAATAAAACACTAAATTATTTTAAATTACAAACAAAAATGAAATATTTATTTAAGCGCATTAATAAGAAATCAGTCTTATAGTATTTTCCCCGAAGATATGATAGTTTTGATGCTTTTATATTTTGGAATATGATAGAAACACAAAAACCACTAGCAGGTGGTTGTCAATAGTAAAATCTGTAAAGAAAAAAGAATTGCAAATTAAGTAAATGAATAAAAATTCGTTAGTGAATTGTTTTAAAAAAGTGACAGATATAAATATTCTAGCAAGTAGAGTTTTTAATCAAAAGAATAATTGAAACGTGAAAAACTCTGCTACAATATGCACGTTTAACAAGTAGTATAATTTGCAAAGGTTTTTGTCACAAGTGTAAAAAGGAAACTTAAAAAATGAAGTGAAAGAATTTATGTATTCAGGATATGCCGAGCTGACACATGTATAATATATAAGGTTGCGTGTTGATTAAAGGTGATAAACGCAGTAAATGTCACATCCGAGTTAAATGTTGAAGTGACACATTGTTTAATTATTTTAATTCGTAATACGAGGATAAGCAAATGCAAGTGAGTACTTTCCAATTATTGTATAAAATAATAGAAAACGAAGAACGACCTAATCATGCCTGTGAGGACATAAATGCAAGTAAGTTGGCAGGACAATACGTGCTTGAACAAAACATTCCTAGGTTTGGGGGTCATCAGTCACTTTACAGAAGTCGGGAGTAGGAATTATATTTTTGTATTTCTTGTTAAACACTTGACATGACGTTACGGTGCGTATTTTCTTTGTTTATCATGGTTGATATTTTGTATAGTATATTTCAAAGTAAAGTGCATTTTTTTTAACAAAAAGAAACATGATTGTGTGTGTTAACATTACGGAAAATGCACTTAACTTCGAAATGAACTTTATTAGACAAGTGAGAGAAAGAAAAGATAGAAACTATTTCCATGACGTGCAGAGAGCAATCTCTAATGTCGAAAATGTCAAGTGCACATTTTGACATATGGTTCGACAACACAAACACTATCAAAGATGGGATATGCAGGAACAAAATAGTATGAAAATTTGAAATCGACGTAATGCAAAGAAAAAAGTCAGAGGAACATGCACAGGAGATTTCTGAATGGGAACATTTTTCCTGGGGACATTAATTCACGATAGGCATGATTGAACCAGAACAAAAACTGTTTTGTTTTTCCTTAATTCGATCGTAGGAAGAAGTTTCAATTACTTAATTCTCTTTTTTATTTGTATTCGTTAGCTTTGGCAGATGTCCACCAAAACCTGAGCAGCAAGATTTTGTATGTTAAATAACATCGCTTACTGCATGTCAATTCGTGATGGAAGTTGCCTCTATTACTATTTTGCTGCACCTTCAGCAGTACCACAATTTGGTAAAATTTTTTCGGTTTGACGTTTCGTAATGTGAAATCACATCAGTAATCAGTTTCATCCGGAATTTGTTTCAAGTCAAGCATTGTGCCTCTGTTTTAAACTTTGAAATCTACCAATATTTTTCTTAAAATTTCACCAAAATCGTAAATCAGTGATACAAGGTTTGGCGAAAAGCGAAACAACATTTTCAACACAGCAAAGCAGTTCAGTTTGAGATTCTGTTCAGTTAGCTTTTTCTATGGCCAGGTGATTGGGAGGATTATGGTTTAATACTATACCCGCTGCGATGTGCACTGGTTAACTTGATTCGTTTTGGGAAATAATGCCGGTACAAAAAAAAAAAACAATTACGTGAGAAATCAAATCCATGGAGCAGCATGTGGTATTCCATCTTTGTAACAACCTTCAGACGGCGCTGCTCTACAAAGAGGCTTTAAGTACTCCCACTGTGGAAAGTTATACGAGCGTCTCAAATTCTTACACAGCACCACTGCAATCGTACCATCGCCTTCGACTGCTGCCAGGTGAATTGAAGTTGCAAGACATTATCATTTCGCAGGGAACAACATCAAAAGAATGACATTTAAGTCACAAAATTTCTCAAAAGCCATCCCTTCGCTAAGAAGGTCCTTAAAAGTGTTCACTTTGGCTGATTTTGTGGGTCACTGTTAAAGCTAAGCTAAGTAGCCATCTCATATCAGACAGGGTTAAAATTGGAATCGCCTATAGTCTTGTTAGAATATCGGTTGGATTGGAAGATGTTAATGATTTGATTAAGGACTTGCAGCAAGATTTGACAGCTGCCAGAGCCAAATGAAGAACAAAATGTTCTTCACAATAATGATAACATACACTGGTATTACATTTTGTTCTTGACAAAAGGCTAAGGACAACAGTATTATAAAATACAAATTAGGGGAAACGATTTCACCCTTGTACTGGTCAAAGTTTTCCACAAAAATGGCATAAGGTAGCAGAGACATCAATACTAGACTATTCCAATTGCAAGAAGGAACCAACTGGATTAAAAACTCGCGATGCAACCTTTTTTATTTACTTTCCAAAGCGTGTCACATAATCCGCAAGAACTTCAACTACCAATCTACGAGGTTAATTGAGTAAATTTTGCATTGAAAAAGAAAAAAGTGGAGACAAAACACTATATGGAATGCAGTGAGATAGCCTAATCATGCTTAGGAGGACTACAACAGTGCAGGTTGAAATGAGGACGTTGTGCTCTTCCAGTGGTTCCCTTGTCAGTAATATAAATAAAATTGCTGAATGGGAACAATTCTTCGAGAAATTTAATTCGCGATTGAGGCTGACAAGAATCAGATTGGATCTCGCGCAATAGCCAAGCCGCGCGTAACGCTCTTTCTTTAATATGAATAAAAGTAAGATTCAGATTGGATCCCACGCGTATTAACTAATAACAAATAAAAAAACAACAACTCACCTCTAAAAACTCCTCACGATATTTAGCCTAGACGCCTCTCACCAATTCCTCCAGCTCCAGCTAAGGTACCTCCAAAATTATAGATTTTCCGGAAACTTTTTGAAATTATAAATCCTAGCGGTTGGCTGAAAGTAGATCGACATCTCTGGTATCGTCGATGTAGAATCAATGGTTCCGGTAGGAGTAGAGAATCCAGTTCCTCCTATGCTGCCATTGCCGCTACCATTTGAGATGGGCCGATAAATGGCAGTAGCAGCATAATAGCTCTCGGTCGGCCGCGCCGGTACCGGTGGAGGCTTGGGAAATATATTATTCAAAGACTGTGGTGGTCTTGTGCGAACATTGACATAGCCGCCCGAACTTTTCGGAATGAAATTCTGCATGTGCGGAGCAATGTACTCCTGACAAACAGCATCGGATACTTCTGCATGGAACAAGAAAAAAAAATGCAAATTAAACATTTTGTTATCGGCGATGAAACACTCTCGTTCGTTCGCTCTTACCTGTGTAATCGGGTGCAATGTGATGATGTCGCATGTCATTCATGGAGCATGCACTCGCAGCACTCGTGTACATGTTAACGTTAAAAGGTTCATGATACATGCTGTTCTTGTCTATGGAATCGTTGTCATCCATGTTGACCTGCGGAGAAGTAAAATAACAAGGCAATGCAATACAATAACGAGTAGTGTCCTCTTGGAATCAAGTGTGCGGTATTGGTGCTAATGTTTCTGCTGTAGGGGCATTAACCTATACGTGTGTAGCTCAACCCCCCTTTTAAACATCATTCTGCGCCAAAAATTTTCATAAAATTTCGATCGACCTACCTTCATGTTACTGCTGCCGTGCATACGCTTTACGCCGCCAACGCTACCCAGCGCATCTGAATGGAAATTGTGTTGGAACACATCCAAGACGTTGCTGCCACGAGCCGCTTTTCGTTTATTTCTGGCAATTATCAGGAGAATAACAGCCACCAGGAGTAGAATAATTGTAGTCAACACGCCTATTATCACACCAACGAAGCTCTCCTCGGGGTCCTGGTCGACGGGTTTTGGTGCTATCACTACAAGTGGCGGAGAAGAAGTGAGAAAATGCTCAAATGAAATTAATTTTCAATTAAAGAACGTTATGTGGGAACAAATTCATAACTAGGACAAATGGTATTTGGCAAATGGACAGGTGTGGAATTGGAACAATAGTCTTTACCTTGGGGTATGCGATTGTGCTCTTTATCGGCTTTCAACAGAGTTCCGTCTCGTTGAAATGGAATTTCCTGCGGTGGAGTCGTTTCGGGGATTTCCTCTTCAGTGAAATTACCTACAATGGGAGCTGAAAAATAGAAAATTTATTTATGAGTGAGAGTGGGACAAGGAGAAGTGGCAGAGAAGTAAAGGCATTTTGTTAATAGTTGGACGCGGCAAATATTGCAGTGGTGGGACACAGTGATATGCACTGGAAGTGGGTTTTGAACGCCGACCTTAATAAGAATGCTGCATGGGATTACCTTAGAAATACTGCTTCAGCCAAGTATTTACGTAAAAAGGTTGGCATTCTAGCCTGCAATAGAATGGATCTATACAATTTGGTTTTGATTGTTAGGGAGTATCATGTCAAGTCAACATCACGGGAACGGGGGAATAATATTCGTTCGGTTGATGACTTCTGCAAGAGAATAGCCAATGTCAAAGAAACAAGAAAGAAAACGTCGAGCAGATGATTCTTCAAAGGATGTGTCCCATAAGAATAACGTTTGAGATTCGTTTGGTAAAAACGGTACAGAATGAAGTATGCATAGCAATTTTATTTTTATCTTATAAATAGGATTTTGAATGGAATCATCTCGATTGGCAATGCAGAGTCTTGCATCAACAACGATAGAAGATAATATCATTACCTATGCTTCTTCCGAAGCTAAAGCGAAGTACGGCGATAAGTAGCAATAAGATTTCTGTCCCAAAGAGCAGATTATGAGGCCTCAACCCCATTTCGCATTGAGTTATATCGGCTATTTGATTATTTTTAGTTCGATTATGAAAAGCAGAGAAATACACAGGAAAGAGACCATCTAAACGCATGAAAGCATTCGTCAGCTGATCGATCCCTACCAGTGTAGTTTAGGCAGATAAGGTAGTAAGTCCACAACCGACCAAGAAGCCCAACTCGATACTCATCATCTTTTTATCGATTTTAAGGCGGCATACGACAGCATTATAGAGACGAGCTATACAGAGCCATGTCTAGTTTTGGCATCCCTGCCAAACTTGTCAGATTGTGCAGAATGGCGATGTAGAACGCTCGCTGCTCCATAAAGGTCGGAAACAATCTCACGGAGACCTTTGATGTCAAAGGATTTAGACAATGTGATGTGCTGTCTTGTGATTTTTCAACATCATACTCGAGAAAATTGTGTGAAACTCGCAAGCCCACACTAGCGACACAATTTTTCAAAAGTCTGTGCAACTACTTGAATACGGCGACGACATTGACATTATTGGCAGAACTCAGCAAGATGTCACTGGTGTATTTGCAAGTATCAACACGGAAGCGGGAAAAATGCGTTTAGTGGTGAATCAGGGCAAACCAAATTACTGCTGTCAACAAGAAGAGACACACATCATCAACGCATCGAACAGAACGTCACGATAGACGGCTACAACTTTGAGGTGGTTAGGTTTGTTTACTTCGGCTCCGCTATAAACTCTGACAATGACACCACAGCAGAAATCAAACGAAGAGTTACACTTGCCAGCAGCTGTTTCTTTGGCCTAAGAAGGCAGCCGACTAGTAAGTCCTTGTCAAGAAGCACCAAGGAGACTCATATAAGACCCTCATCATCCCAGTCCTGCTCTATGGCGCAGAATCATTGATGTTAGCAAAGCCGGATGAAGATCTTCTTGGTCGTTTCGACCGCAAAATTCTTCGAGTGATTTTCGGTCCCGTTTACGTTGACGGGCTTTGGAGGAGGAGATTTAACAGCGAACTCTGCGAGCTGTACCCCGACATTGATCTGGTCGGAAAAGTACGTATCAGTCGACTAAGGTTGAAAGGACATGTAAACCGAATGGACACCAACGCTTCGGCCGGAAAAGTTTTCGATCTAAACGCGGAGGGACAACGCAGTAGAGGAAGACCTCGCCTTATGTGGCACGCACAAGTGAAAGGGGACCTCAACCAACTTGGAATGCGCAACTGGAGGCGGTTAGTTAAAGATCGGGCTAAATGGAGAGGTGTGCTGGTTGAGGCCCAGGTCCACCCCGGACCGTAGACAGGGGATTTGCGCAAATTTTTCTGCTAAGGAGTTTATTAATTGAAGTGGATGACTGACTTCTCACACTCGGGTATGACTAGAAAGACCAGACAGTTCAGTTTGTCTTTTGTAAGCGAAATGGACCTCTACTGAATAATATAATTTTTTACCACACAAGTCCTAGCCTAGTACCCAATTTGTTTCTTGTTTTTGAACGTCGAGTTTATGATGCGGATAACAATGACTTTAACCCTTCAACTTTACTGCATCTTGGAAAGGTTTGATACGGCTTCAGATGTCCCACGGGTTGCATTCTGACTCGCATTCTGATTGCCATCCCATTCGCCTTTGTGCATGAATAACATTTGTGATACACGTCCTGGCGCTGTCATCTTAACAAATCCCTTCTCTACGCAGATGACTTCAGTTCGAGGACTGACAATCCCTTTACCCTTCAACTCCAAATTAATAGACTACAATCGTACTGCGAAGCACGGCATCTACACATCGGTGTTCTAAAACAAAAAATGTGTGTTTTGAGGGTCGCTAGAGAAGAAGGCAGCCTGAAAAAACATTCTTGCAAGTAATACCGAGTCGGGTGACTGCTTCAGTCGAACCCTGAAAACGAAGTCGAATTTTGGTTCTTGATGATAGTGGCATACGAACCTCTAAATGCAATGCTTGTGTTGAACAATGCCCGATTAAGTTCGGAAAGAAGTTGCTTCGCAAAAAGAAACATCTTTTTTGATATAAAAAACCAAAGCTTTTTTGTAGGATTTATGGTTGTGCTAGGTGGATACCGAGTTGACAATAGGTACGTTCTAGTTCCAAGCCGGAAGTAAATGCGCATTTGCAGTCGACACCATGAGCAACAAAACAAATTTCGTTCATATAAATTCAAGTCTTCCTCAAGTCTAAATCTATTCTTAAAAAAGCGGCCAAGTGCGATTCGGACTCGCCCATGAAGGGTTCCGCGCGAATTATAATTATTATTTACTTAGAAAATAATGGTTTACTTATAAGGTTTATGTTTATGAAATTAAATGTTTTTTTTTTTTTTTGTGGCTTTGACATTCCCGGACAGACAGACAGACAGACTTGACGAATCTATAAGTGTTCCGTTTTTTGCCATTTGGCTACGGAACCCAAAAAAGGTTGAAAATTTGATATTCTTTGAATGGAATACAATTAGATATTGGCGTTGAGATGAAGGGTTGTCTTTCCAGTGATGTCAGATCGTGCTTTACTTAGCGGACTACCGAAGCAAGATTCTCCAACAGAGGTCAGATTTGCGTCATTATTTCCGGAATCTAAGCAAAATTTATTCAAATGAAATGTTTCAATGTATAAATTGGTAAGCAAGCCTAAATTGACCCATAAAACCATATCTATGACTAATAAACCGAGAGAGCTACTTACGCGCAAAGCCATGCATTAAATTTTGGTTGTTATAAGGAATTTATTAGTCAAATGAGTGGCTCCTTGCCCTCATTCGTTTGAAGACAATTATATCCCACTCTCCACAGATTTAATTTCAGTTCAAGTATGACAAAATTATGCCAAGAGTATGATGCTCAACTATATATAATTTGCCCGCATATTGGCTCTCATATGCCCATGAATATAAATACGTTTATTATCGTCTTAAGATGCTCTCAAAACAATGTGATTTATTCAATTACAACGAAATTAGCTTGGATCGCAGTTTTTGGCCGCAAACTAAGTAGAACCTCCAGATAGGGGTGGGTAACTCGCCCTCATAGCAATTATCATAAAAATATACATTTATGTTATTCCAAGTCAAACTTACCAGACACAAATGATATTTCGCTTAGCATAATCCACCGCAGTGCGAAATACAGGCGAATTCGCAAAAACCTTCCAAATCTCTGGTGCAATTTAATAGTGACATCTCTTGCATGGTCTAGGACAGTATCTGGCATGTACGAGAATAATACTGGCTGTCCGGTGTAGTGACGTCCGCCCATACTGAAGTAAACTTTCGCATGAACAAACACCTAAAAGAAGAAAAATAAAACAATTTAACAAATCAAAAGCTCAAAACACTGCAAAGTGAAATTGAACAAGAAGAGAAAGGACAAAGTTTCTCAGAGCAAGGACAACTGCCAATATCTCTGCACTGTTGTTGGTGTTGCATATTCCTGTCACGTACGTAAAGGAATATTGATTGAATCAATGACATACAAGAAAACTTATTCGTTGGCAAACTTTTGGCACTCCCTTCCAAACAAAAAGTAATATGTACCTATCCCTGGTGGGTCCCGCCCGGCAAAAAGGGACTTGACACTATATTCCGTCTAATTCGACTCGTTTATTATTTATTGGAAAATTGATTCCCAGTGATTCGCAGTTTGATTAGCTAATTTACGCATCAAAAAAGCTTGGATAGCCGGTGCGTCTCCGATTTAATTCAATTTTAGTCAGAATCGAAAGAGTCTTGGGTTGTTTAAGGGTCGCGCCACGACACGATTCGTACAAGTTTTAACGAGATTTTGATGCCTGCCAATAAATAAGATTGAATGGTTGAATGACCCATCAAAATCGCCTTGCAGTGCGATATAAAAAGGATTTCCAAATCTATTCAATTCGATTTAGCCGGTAACAAACAAAATACATTAACGAGGACTAAATTGAGATTCAGGATTGGAGATTCGAGATCCTTCACCCCGTCAGGCGTCACACACAATCGGCGCCGAAGAGTAGATAAGCTGTGCGCCAAAAGAGCATGACAATAAAATGTAATAACCTGCGTTATCGCAATGACCGGAGCGAGCGGCATTATTTTATTTTTGTTGGTCATTAGGATTAGTTTGAGGGGGATACAAATATGGGCGAGGGTTGAAAGACTCTAACCGCACGAATGGATGGATACCGAGGCGATTATTATTCATGTAATCATGTTATCTAGAATGTCTATCGTTTGGTGTATTGTTTTTGGGGCGGTTTTTATCGAACACAAAAAACAAAAAAGCTGAGTAATGGGTCTGACGGGTACGGGAATGATTGTGAGAATCTCGTGGTTGGTAGTTTCCAGTTAAATACGATGCGTAAGTTTGAAGCAAACACAATGCATTGTCGCTGCTTGAAAGAACGATTCGGATGAATTACAATTTTTCACATTTTGGAATGCATGATTTCAAACAAAGCCGAGAACATTTCTGATATCCTTATAGCTGTACAGCTTGTGAAAGCCCTAAAATAGTGCGACAACTGCCTTTACTTCTATGTGTAGTAAGTCAGTTTTGTCTGATTTCCAGGTCTTTGGTCAGCTTTCCAAGCGACGATCGGAAGAAACGCATCCTTTAAAAAGCTTCCAAACTGATTCGAGAGCATAGAGCAAACAAGTTTCCCCGGATATTTGTAAAGAAGTACTTTCGCATCCAAGCCTTCTCAGACCATTCAAAACGTGAAAGTCGCGAAATAACCATTTACGATACTTGCGGAGAAGGCGAGGAAAATCATGCATTTGCTCGAATCAAACCAGAAAATCCAGTGTGGGCGCAGTGACGCAGAGGTTAGTGTGGTGGACTTCTAATCTAAAGGTCTCAGTTTCAAATGCCGTCGGGGACAAGTAACATTTAAAAAGTTTTTCCACTGCCCCAAAGTAAACTAGGGAAGTGTCTGATATATTACTCTAAAATGTTCATCAGAGGCCACAGAATCTAAGACGTATCGACATGGCCACAGAAAAAGTTTTAGTTGCCAAACGAAAACGTACAACGCGACGTGGTAGCCAATGTGTGGACAGAACGTTTAAAACGCTTAAACAACCGATGTAAGCATACTCTACCCTCTCAATTGAAGGAATATCAATGCAACACTCTAGAGCCACACCACAAGGTGGAGTCATCTCCCCCTTACTCTGGGTTCTTGTCGTTAATGAAATACTCTTGAAGTTCAAAAACAGAGGGGTCAACACAATTGCATACGCAGATGACGTAGTATTGTTTGCAACGGGAAAACTCCTATTAACTCTTAGCGAACTGTTAGAAAACTCCCTACGGACACTTAGTACGTGGACAAAACAATGCAGTCTTGGGATCAATCCCAAAAGACTGAACTGATTCTGTTCACTAAACAAGAGACGCATACCACAATTCAAGCCACCCGCGATTGAGGGGATGCCCCTGAAAGTGGCGGGGAGTTATATATACGAGTATATAGGAATTATCCTCGACAGGAAGCTAAGTTGGAAGAAAAATGTTGATGACCGAGTAAGGAAAGCAGCTAATGCTTTTTACGCATGCAGCCGTATCTTCGGAACCAAAAATAATTCTGTATACGTATACGGCAATCGTGCGACCAATACTCACATACGGCAGCTCAGTCTGGCAGCAAGCCACGGACAAGGTAACCAATCTCAAGGTGATGACAAAAATACAGGCCGACACACTTAGACCAAAGTTAGGTCCATTGTGATGCCACACGGATCGAGGGGTTTCTCCCGCTACTAGTTAAACCATTTAGAGCTTCTCGACTTATTCGCCGCTGTCGCGGGCAGCTCAAAGCTCTTGGTGGCTCGCAGCATAAGACGAGTATCTGCTGGTATATCCGGAAACTATCGAGCTCATGAAGTGGCAAGGGAAGGGTCTGCGATGGACCAAGAACAGGCACTTAAAACGGTTATACCACCACTCTGTAATCTCAGAGAAAGAATGGAATACAAGATCCGAAAGAAAGCCAACAACAGGTGGAAATCATTAACCACTTACGACATATCACGCGAATTGTGGCCAACTAAGTTGATTGGAACTCTTATCAGTGACAATGTGCTAAGGAACTAAACCATGAAACTAAACCTCAAGTATGACGACATCTATAGAGGCTTCGGTGATGAGGAGACACATGAGGATACACCTCACTTTCTTTGTCACTGCCCAAGCCTATGTCACCTGAGGAACAGATTTACAGGTTTATAAGGACATCCAAATGACTGGAAAACTTGGTGTAGGGAAAGAAAATCAAGAATGAAAGACCTAGGCCAGTACAACGAGGCCAATATTCTAAACGAAGGGTATCACAATGGGTCCACATGGTCCTAAGTGCGTTGTTACAGATTCGCTCTGTTCTACTAACTCGGAAACCTAGCCAAACTAACGCCTACTCTATATCGTTTTTAAATTGGCTCCCTACGTTGAACCTAAAACCTAATCAGACTCTGCAGAATATCACAGGTTCAGCTGTTGTAGTTTTGGTGCGTCTCAATTGAATCAATCGTGTGCGGTCTGAAAATCAAAGAAAAGCATGTTTGTAGCGGTTTTGGATCGTCCTTTACGATAGACCAAAAGCAAATCCAAATTTGTTTCACTGGTATTGAATGTGAATGCATGTTCATGTTGCTTCACCCGTACACCAATTTTGAAAGGCACCTTGAGTAGACCAATCTATTTCAAATCTTAATTCAAAAATATTAGCATAGTAACATCAAACAAATTGCGCGAAAGACTGAAATACAATGAATGGCAAAAGTACCCTGATTCAGCAAGAACAACAGCAGGACTAATGCAGTTAAACAAAACAAGTAATCAGAAAATGATGGAGAGTAGGTTCCATTACTACTAACAGCAGGTGGTCTACGGTATTGATTGATTACTGGTATATTTGTCAGTCAGGCAAATGGAGTTGGTCACCTATTGGGAGGCAATCATACCCATGGGTGGAGACATTATAGCAGTCGACTTCCAGTAAAGGAGAGGCTTTTACTTTGTTGTTATTAACCTGTCCATCACTGACTAAACTGTCGACAAAGTTTTGACAGCTAGGAAACTTAAGTGTAGCAAATATTATTATGAGGGACATGGAAGCCAATTTTGACTATTGGGAGTGTTCAATAGGAGAAGGTGTGGTAGGAGAAAATTCTTTAAGATGACTTCAAGACCAGAGTATATCCATTAATGAGTAGGGACACTCTCCACGTGTTTCTTATCAGTTTACAATTTGCAGTACACATACACGAGAAATAGACGGCACTAAAAGTGCTCTAGTAAAAGAGGGATGGAAGAGTAGTTGAACTATTTCAAAATGTGATACAGGGTGTGACGTAAAAAAAAGCAAAATCAATTTGTAATATTTCTTATTGAACATTTTATATCTAATATGTATTCACATGTGTGCTACACTTAAATATTTTTGTTTGTTGGTACATTTTTAGTTATTTTTATTGAACTGTTTTAGAATAAAGTAAACCCGTTAGGTTAGGTTAGGTTAGGTTGACGTGGCTGTCAGCTAAGGCCGACACACTTAGACCAAGATTAGGTCCATTGTGGTAGCACACAGATCTGGGGATTCCCTCACTGCTCGTTGAACCAATGGCAGCTTCTTATGAAGCGCGAACGATTTCTGACGCCAGTGTTGGCTAAGTCGTTTGTGTCGTTAAAAAAGAAGTCCCCTAGATGGAGATTTCTTTTGTGGGAGATCGCAGGGCATGTGCAGAGAAGGTGAAGTATAGTCTTCTCCTCCTCCTCGTCCATGCAGCTTCTGCAGAAGTCGTTTGAGTGCACGCCAAGTCTGGAGGCGTGCCTGACTATTAAGCAGTGTCCTGTGATAACATCTATGGTCAAGCTAATATGCAGTCGGTTTAATGAGATTAGACACTTAGAGCGTCGCAGATCCAGCTTTGGCCAGATTCGCTTAGTCGCTAGACAAGTATTGCTACATGTCCACCTAAGGTTTGTTCTCTCAATTGCTGATAGCTTGAGCAAGAGTTTGCATGTAGCGATTGGTATTCCTAAAGAACCTTTACCAGGTAAAAGAGGTAAAGTGGTTCCTTTTTTGGCGAGATCGTCTGCCCTACAGTTACCTGGAATGTCTCGATGTCCCGGCACCCAACAGAGGTGAATGTTGAACTGCTCTGCCATCTCCGAAAGAGATGAGCGGCAATCTTGGGCTACGATGGAATTTGAAGAGACTGAGTCCAGGGACTTAATCGCTGCCTGACTATCCGAGAAGATACGGATATCCTTTGAGGATATCACATTCCTCTTTAGCCACGACAGGGCTTCTTTTATCGCTAAAATTTCCGCCTGGAACACGCTACAATAATCTGGAAGACGGAAGGAGAGGCTAAGATTTAGCTTTTCTGAGAAAACGCCCCCACCTACCCCATAAACCCGTACTCGGAAGTAAAATTTGATAAAAAATTCCTTATTTTGATTTTTGCAACAATTGTAATGATATTCATTTTTCAAAAAGTTAAAAATATTCCCCTCAAAATTATTTAGGTAGTTAGTACATATTTGGAAAACAAGAAATAAATTTTTGTTCAAGATTCTCTAACGAGTCTAAAAATTCTTGATTGGGCCGTGTAATTTTCGCATCTTCATATTCTTTAAAATCTGTAAAAAGAGAGGAAACGTTAAGTTGCGGACTCAATTTTAACTCACACTTGTGGTTTAGGCGGTATTATTTTAAAATATAACCTGCGAAATAGTAGAATGCATTATCAATACCAAAGTTAACAGTTTTATAATCAGGTTCAGTTTTGAAAGCGTAAACCAAATTGTCCTTATTTTGTTTTTGTGGTTCCATCTGCACTTCAATGTCTGGAAGTTCCATGTTAGCAGTTGGCTCACAGTTTCCATGGGTAATATCTTCCATATACTTTGCCGAAAAAGTTCATTTAAATGAACAATTGAATCGAAATGGAGTCAGCAACTTGTTATTTCCCCCTCGGTTACGTAAAACAGCAAAGGTGTTTTCCAAGCAATCTTGATTAAGATTAGCTACTTGTTAAAAGAAACCTAATACCGTCTTCTTTTATTTCTGTAAAAATGCCAATTAAGGCATTTATATTCTGTTGCCATCCTTTTATAAAATGCATTTTTTTAGTTACATTTCTAGAATTTTCATGAAGTCATATTTTCAAAAAATAAATTCATTTCATTCAAAAAAGTAATTTGTTCCGGGTTTGTGAAAAATGGCCTTCTGAATTTTTTGGATTCTCGAAATTTAGATGAATTGAAAATATCAAATAACTTATCTATTTTGTCAATAATTTCAGCGGTATTAATAGTTGTTGAAGATCTCACTATTATCCGGTATTTTGAAATATTTAACTCCAATATTTTCTTTCTCCACTCGCCCACATGCCAAACATTTAAAATAATGTTTTCCCATTATTTTATTTAGAGTTTTTAAACTATGCAAACTTGCACTTCAACTTCACTATTTCACTACTTTTAATTGTTTGCCACACGCACTGACACGGAACACCCTTTCTTTCGTCAATTGATGTTAATGATAACTGATAACAATCCAATTCCGGCCCGCCTTTAAAAATACGTGCGAAAAAAATGTAAACAATCCCCTCTACCACCCTCTACAACCAACCTAAGTAATTAGTATGACCATCTGCTATGAAATATATTACCTAAAAACTGCTGGCAATAAAACTTCAAATCGTAAAAAATGGTTATTAACGAAGTCGTAGCAAAGCAAAAGGGCTGAATTTCGTGATATAGAATGAAACATTTTTTTTTCATGTCCACAAAAAGACCGTTTAATCAATAACCAATGGCAAAAAATACAAATATTACCATTTCTACTAAAGCAAAGCTGGTTACCTAATCATATTAATTCATACTTGCATGGTTGAGAAAGAATACTAATATACTGACAGTCATTCCGGCCCGCCTTTAAAAATGCTTCATGAAAAAACCCACAATCGTTCGTCGTACGCAGCAAGCCCCATGTGGGGTTCAGGTAAAATGTGTTGTGTACCCTTTTCTTCTCAAGCAGTCGTTGTATTTAGGTAAAAAGTATTCTTTCGACCTGCTTCCACTTATTGTATGATTTTTTCTACATTTTGCTTTGTGGTAGTAGCAAATGCATATGTAGAGAGAGTGTCCCTATAACTCATTAATGGATATACTCTGTTCAACACCAACACGGCCTTTCTCTCAGAGGGAATGGGAACGCGACGAGCATGAGTCAAGCACGAAGGTTGGTTAGGTTGCAGCATGTGTCAACATAGCTTACATAGAATCGTATGCAACCAACATCACCAAGGTGTGTTTATTTCTAGAAAACTTGGCCAAAATAATTGAACTGAGGTTTGACTGCCATTCCAACAAAGATGAATAGATGAATCTCTCAGGGAATGGCGATTTTGTTTGGGAATTATAAAGCCAATTTGTGGTTTTTCACATTTGGTTCAAATTCGTTGACCAATATTGGTTAGTTCATATTTGTTTACGTTGAAATTTTTGGATCCACTTAAGAGATCCAAGGTGACAGAGAAACCAGTTTTAGCCAACTCGGTGCGTGTAAAATCGAAGACAGTCGACTGGAAAGGTAATCTAGCTCTGCTAAAGTGAACCCAGGACTGTTTTTCCCCAACCCTACTATGTTACCACCTTCACTTCGAGGTAAGTAAAGGAACTTATTATACTGAATTTTATCCCAAAAAAGAAAGAGAAAAATCCACCTTCTTTCAGTTAAGGAAATGGACAAAAATACATCATTTGTTGTGCACAACCATCTTCTTTCCTTCACCTAGTTTGTTGCCAGCTATCTCTGCTGTTTTCCTGCTGCACGAATGGCAATCATAATAAAAGACGACTAAAGGGCATTTCACGAGCAATCCGCAATGTTTTTATTGGCTGATGGTGTGAAAGTGCATTCGATGCTGATGGCAGGTATTGCTTTTAACACCGCAAAGGATAACAAAAACCCTGGTCGTATGGGGTAAAAATGATGAGAAACGAAATACAGTACACTCGCTCGTGAATACATTTTTTTAACGTTGAATAGAACGAGAGTGAACGACTTTTAAGCCTTAGGTTGAAGTGGCAGTCAGCAGGTACCGACTCGCTTGACTAATGAAATAAACATTCAAATAGTTGTCAACCCTAACTGCCGGTTGTAGTTTAACGCAATTCTTATTAATAATAACTTTTGGAATTTTCGTCGTGTAGGGACGGGATAACAATATTGGGGCGTTTCGTGGACGTTGGGACAAAAGCTTACGGGATGGAACAGGGTAGGAACGAGATTGATATCATCGCTTTGGCAGTATCTTGACTATTTCAAAGTCTAGTGATCATTTGATGAATCTCAAGCTGGTGATGCAAGGTGATGTGTGGAATATTGGCCTTTTTTGAAAACGTCATCTGCGTCAAAAATGCGTTTGCAGAATGCTCTTAAATGCAAACTGCAAAAGTTGTGGTAAATTAACAGATCAACACCTCAACTCTGACTTCGACTTTGACAGGAGCAAGAAATTCAGCGTTTGAAGTCGAGTCACTTTGAAAAATGCAACTTCTACAGCGAAACAAAAAGTTGTTGTTAACAAAAGAGAAAATTCCTTCAAAATACAAACAAAAGAGAGAAAATTCGTTCAAAATATAAGCTTTTGTAGTTGGCAAAACTGAAAATATCGCCACAAGGTTGGTGGGACTTGTAGTTCAACTTCACATTTATGATTTAGGTCGAAGTTGAGTCTGAAATTCTGTCGTGTTCCATCCCATTAAAAAGTATTGGTTCTAAAACGTGCGGCGTGGTTGTCTAAGTCGAAGTGGCTGTGTTGATCTGTTTCTACCATAAAAAGGATTACACCGCAATTTAATCGGCCAACATTTGAAGTTGATTTTGAAAAGTCGTTTAATAGAGAACCAAGAGATCTGTTATAGGTGGCGCTAAGAAAACGAAGAGCTCCAGAAACCTACGTATAGATGATCATGACATGTACAAGTACTACATACACTTCGCTTCAAGTGAATAAGCACAAAAATGTGTTAACATTCGTTGTCCATTTTTTCAAAACCTAGTGTGGTAATATATCATTTGATGATGCTAACTGTTTGCTTATGATGTTGAGAAAATAAATCGGAAAGAATAATTCAAAAAGCACCGCTATTTCTTCCCTGGTTCTCTTGCAAAGCATTCAATATGGAAAAGTTTAGTTTTATTTTGTGTCTGATTTGCAAGAGAACTAGGGAAAAAATAGCGGTACTTTTTGAATTATTCTTTCCGATTTAGTTTCTCAACATCATAAGCAAACAGTTAGCATCATCAAATGATATATTACGGCACAAGGATTTGAAAAAATGGACAACGCAGTTTAGAAAATGTTTGTGCTTATTCAGTTGAAGCGAAGTGTATAAGGGAGTGAAGACAAGAATAAGATGATTCGCTGGGGTCACCAAGTATAGTTCGCAATCAAAGTCAGTGTACACCAGTCAGTGTACACCAAGCGTCTTAAGTCCCCTTATATTTATTACAGTGATTGACTTGCAGCTTGAAGGAAATGTGACGGACTCCAAAGTGCATCAGTTATTTTTTGCTGACGATGGAACCATCATAAGTGAGGATCAAACGTCCCTGCAACGAGCACTTGATGTATGGGTGGATGTTGTGAAGGGGAAAGGGTATCGCATTAGTCCATAAAATGCAGAACACCTTTTATTTTTTCTTCGGAAAACCGGTACAGTATTTTGTGTGGAGAATGATTAGAATAAATTAGCAATGATTTAGATAACATTGCGAGATAAAATAATCAACAGCGCTGACATTTGTTTGTTTATTATTACTCATCGTGTTTTCTCTGCGGTTGCATCTTTTTCTCCCAATGGAAATCGGAAAGTTGTTTTTCTCAGTATGAAAGTGAATGAAAAGTAATTCTGTCGATATTTCTTTCTTTCGTGTTGCTGTATAAATGGAAAAACTAAGCTGACATAGGCACGGGCTAAGTCATGCGAAGGACAAGGTGCATTCCCTTTAACCACCGACATGATTGAGCACAAATCAGGCAGATTTTGGTATTCGTCTGAGAGTGAAGTTTGGTCAAAATCGGTAGACCAAGTTTGCCTTGCAATTTTGTTTATTACAAAAAAAACATGTATTTCTTTTTGTTAGGCGCAGCACGCACGTTGAATAGCCGCTAGCGATATTCTTAGCCCGTCCCTGCACAGCACGACTTGGAACTCGTTTCGGGTCGTCTATTCTTCTTGTTATTTGGCAACTTCCTCAATTGAAAGGAACATTTTATTTTTTAGGAGGAAACTTCATTTTGATTAATTTTTGTTTAATAAAAGAAACCTTCTCAAACGAATTTTTACTGTGGAGATGTATTCTCGTTGTGCTAAAATCAAACATTTGTTAACGTGAGCTGCCTCAGCGCTTAATTGCGAGCGAGTATAAGTATTCGCGAGTATACTGTAGGAAGTAGATATGTATTGTATGTACTTCTTCTTTTTCTTCTCCTTAAATGGCGGTGAGGCTATGATCAGGATTAAAGGGATCATAACCCTCCCACTTAACTGGATCCCTACGTCCGCATGTGGGGTTCGCCGGTATAAAGTACGAATCATGAAAACGGTATGACATCACGTTGGCAGTTATGACAATAAATATTTTTTTATATGGAAAGTAATTTCAACAATACTACAGTATGCAGTAAATGGGTTCCCAAATATACATAAAAATATTCACAAAATAACGAATCCTTACCTGTACATCCTTTGAAAACAAATTGTTCGTATGCAAGATGATAGCGCTGAAATTCCTCACCGTGTCAAATTCGAACACTATTTCAACTGGCTTACCCAAAATGTTTGGAGTGTCATTTCTCCAGCCAACCCATTCGTATCCTGTTAATGAAAAGAAACGATGGTTATTGACAGTTTAAGTGGGAACGAGTGTTAGAATGTTATGTTGTTGTGTGTTATGTAAAGTCGATTGGGTACTGAGACTGAGACTATAGCCGTGTTTCTTTGCACGCGGATATAGGGATGGCATCAGAAAACGACTATCGCCGCTTAAGAATTCATCAAAAAAAACTTGGCAGCACACATGCACCTATGACATGCACCTATGACGCAATGATATGCACCGTGACGCTGTAAGTTGTAGTTAAGAAATTTGTATTGAAAATCCTGAAATTGAAAAATATTTACTTCCGCCAATTGAAATTGATGCCAAGCATATTCTAAAATTATGAAAAACAATTTCACATTAACAGATTTGCTAAATTCAATTATCCTTAAAATGAAGTTTGAAAAATAATAATAATAAAATCACGAATAAAATATTCATCCCGCCGTGTGAGTGGTCAAACTTTGACATTTCCTGAAAAATTCATCGGAAGGATTCATCACAAACGAAGAAAGTGGATTTTGGAAGCACTGTTTATCCCCGCTAAAGGAATTAGCGGCGATAGCTATCCCCGCTAAAGCTAGCGTATATAGGATAAGTTGTTGTTGTATTTTTCATGCAAATTTCAAATTATCCCTATATCCGCGTGCAAAGAAACACGGCTACTATATCCGCGTGCAAAGTAACACGGCTTATATAACGTGCACTCATTAGTCATTTTCTACACTCGTAAAATCAGGAAAAATTGTATATAATGCAGACAGGATTGTAATATAATGCAGACAGCTATATTTAATTTGTCCTTATTGCATTTTTAATAAAAAAGTATTTTTATTTTCACTTTCAAATGCACCTTGTATCTGTGTTGTCTTTTGGTAAGAACTGAGTATGCTTATTTCCTACCGTCAATCCAAGTATTAAAAAAAACAACAAAGATAAAAATCGTTTTTGAAAAAAAGTAAAGTTTGTGAAAATTTTATAAACTATGAATTAAATCTTTTGACAATCTGAGTATTTAAATTTGTTCAAGATAATAGTATAAGCATTAATGATAAATTTCTTTGAAATAACTTTACTGGTTTATTAAATGAAGATTTTTTCATGTAGCTTTTCCTTCTAAAAGAAATTTTGAATCTGTGATAATATTATTGTATAAATGTTATAAGTTTTTCAGTAGTAAGGTAGAAAATGCCATTTCTCTGTAAATTGTGAAATCTAGAAATTAGAAAAAAAAAATTTATATAAATTCAGCTACAATAAAAGACTAAAAAAAAACTTTAGTGGTTTTCGAGATATATGCGTTTTTCTAATGTGGCTTTATTTGAGTCTTTTGCGAAAATCTGAGTAAACCATATTCTTACATTTACTATTCAAATAATAAAAATCATTAGAGAGGTTTTTAAGAAAATTGATTGTTTTTCAAAATTTTACCAACTGCTATACAAAAATAATATAAAAAAATTTTAAAAAATATTTCGAAAACCTTATTCTTATTTTTTCTTAAATATCAGATATGTAATAAATTTCTTCGAAATCACTTCACCTCTTTTTGAGATATTGTTGGTTTTCTAATTATTCCAAATATTAAAACTGATCAAAATCGTTAGAGCCGTTTTCGAGAGAAGTGACATTTCCAAAAATTCCAAATATGCTAGAAGGCTACAGTCCGCTTGGGTTGGATACTCTATTCCTATCCCTCATTGCATGGGCGTGATAAAATCGAAGTAAAGGATGGCACAAAACTATATAAAATTGTGAAAAACGACTTTAAATACATACTTAGCGAATGATTTCTTCAATAAAACGGTTATTTTTAAAAATTGATCGTTTCAGTGGGCGGATTTTAAAAGTATTTACACATGCGCATTAAGGGCCTCTAGAGAGTAAATATTCCAATCTCATCTTCCTACCTAGCTCAAACTTTGATTTATTAAAAAAACGGTTTTTTGAAATTGTGGGCGTGTTTAAATCTTTTAACATGGATATTAAGAAGCTCAAACTTTAAATTTTCGGTAAAATTGTTTTTTAACATTTTGGGCCCCTAAAAACCATATACAATACATATAGTAAATTTCAGCTTTCTATCTCATAATTCGATTTTTTGGGCGGTCTGTGGGCGGATTTTAAAAATTCATAAACTTGATTATATCGGGGCCCTAGAGATAATATGGTAAAAATGTCAGCTTTCTAGCTCCAGTTTAAAGGCCTAATTTTTGCCGACGGACGGACATCTCTGGATCGAAATTCCTTTCGTTGCTGATAACGAATATAGTAACTTTTAGGGTTCTACACGCAATATTAAGCATGTTACAAACTATGAGTCAACATTTTGTTGAAAACCGTAGTTATAGTTGGTTAGCAAATTTTTATGAAAATATCTAGACTCGTTTTTGAGATGTTATTTTATATTTCAAAAACGATCAAAATCGTTAGAGCCGGTTTTTAGAACATCGGTGTTGTAAAAACCATTTATATGGTGGGAACCGTTATTTAAAATGATATACTAAAAAAAGGCCGCGAGATATTAGCTCACAAACTCCAAATACGAAGTTCAAAGTAAATCCGTTCATCAATTGTGGCTGGAGCCTCGGCTACAGACGGGCAAACAGACAGACAGACACTCCACCCATTTTGCCTCGGTGACAGACGAACAGACGGATCGACGGACGGAGATTCGCGACACACTTTTTTGGACTTCTCTACGGTCGTAATACCACACCTCATATTCAGTTTGACTTCGAAATTTTAGCACGATTGCAACAAGAGAAAGTTAAGTTGTTGGGGTCAAAATTCTGACTGGGTACTTTTTTTACATTCCGCTTGCATATTTCTACTTTTTAAAACAATGTTTCACAAAATTCTACAAACAACATCAAAAATTGCTCGGAACATGTAGAAAAGCGAGACACTTGATTTAATTCAGACAAAAAAAGAAAAATTATGGATAAGACTTCAAATTACGATTTGGAAGGAAAACCCGGGCGCCGGGCCCTGTGTCGCTGTCTCTCAGAATCTCAATCTTCAACCGACAGTAGTTTGAAAACAAAATTTATCTGGACAGAATAAAATACACCTTTGAAAGCTGCCACTAAAAAATGCATGTTCTTCTTCTTGCTTTAGAGATTTCTTGCAGACATTTTGAAAACTTTGATTTTGTGAAGAATTTCTTGGTAGGCATTATTCAATGAACTTTTTCGGGTGGCGCAAGTTTTAAAATGCTAAGTGCAGCAAATATTGTTTAAAACGGGAAGAGGTTAGCAAAAGGGTAAAAAACAAGGGAAGGCACCCTATACCCTATCCATATTCCTATCCACCAAACTGGCCATGGCAATGGATTTTGGCCTTGTCCATTTCGGAACCTTTCTCTTCTATCAAAATTTGAAAATTCGGTTAAAACGTTAGTGTGACAAAAGACGTTGTTCAGTCGAGTTGTTAACAAGGATATTGTCCACATTGGTTGGAGAGTCCTAGTCCATTTTGAAACATTTCATTGTACTATCAAAATGACCAAAAATTTAAAAATGTGGTTAGAACGTTAGCGTGCAAAAGACGGTGCTAAAGCGAGTTGTTTTCTTTGACGTTGTTAAAATTGGCTCTGGAGTCCTTGACAATTTTGTAATTTTTTTTTCTTCTAACAAAACGGCCGTTAATTACAAATTTATTCAAAACCATTAAATGTTGTTCAGGCGAGTTATTAAGAAGGACATTGTCTACATACATACTTTGCTGCTACTGTTTCGCTGGCTCGCATTACTGGTTAAATTGCTCAGATGAAATTTCTCCCCTTAGTCGCCTTTTACGACAAGCACTGCCGTTTTGGGGCACTGCAGTGATATTCTTAGCCAATAGAGCATATGTTAAAAGTTTTAGCTTTCCAACTCAAATGGTGACGGACGATGACAAACACAAATATAAGTAGTGTTTTTTATTCAACGCAGTAACTCATTCGTCATTTTATCTGTAAACCAAATACATATCTCCACTCAGTATTATTTTGTCAGTGAACTGAGTATAGTTTGTTAAGATTGGAAACCAGACGGCCCTGAAACCAGTTAAAGGTTGGGGAAAAATTTCGACTTTGTACCGTCAATTTTAGAACCTCGCACAACAAATTCGTCGAAGACTAAAAAAGGATCTTCTTGAAAAGCATGTCAATAACTAAAAATGGAATATTAATCTAAGATATGACATTAATAGCAATAACTGACACTAATTTATTTGACAGAAGGTTAATTTACCAAGAGATCCTTGAAACCCCAAAAAGGTTATTGAAGCCTAAGAAAAAGATAATTTTCTAAAATTTCGTTGGAAGCTGCGCGGTATTTATGTGTTTGATGTTATTTTACCAAAAGATCCTTGGAACCCCAAAAAGTCCTAAAAAACCAGCAAAAAAGATTTTTTTAAATGTCATTGGAAACCGGTTTCTAACACATGACATTAATATGAATAACCGACAATAATTTATTTGACATGAGGTTAATTTACCAAGAGATCCTTGAAACCCCAAAAAGGTCCCTAAAACCAAAAAGAAAAGATATTTTTCCAAAATTTCTTTGGAAGCCGCGAAGTATTTATATATGTGCTCAATATTATTTTACCAAGAGGTCCTTGGAACCCCCAAAAAGTCCTTAAAACCCGTAAAAAAGGATTTATTTTTTTAAATGTCATTCACGACAGTTTTTAAGGTGTTTGCCGCGGCAAGAAACAAAAAGCCACAAGCCCTTGTTTTGGCAAGGGGTTCTGTTACCCGACCCAACTGAATTAAATAAACATGCTGATTTTGAAAGTTTGTCGAATTAGAAGAATTTGTATTTTGAGATTCGATCGAATAGAAAATTTATTTGAGGAAAACCGGTATAATTCGAACGAAAATAGACATTCGAACGACTTGACTATTCAATTCAATTCAATTCAATTTTATTATACAAAATTAAGGTATGTACATTAAGATAAATATCTTTTATAGTACTTAGAGTAAAGGCAATAAGAAAGTAATTTCAAAAATGCAATAAGTTAATCTTATATGTAATTACAATTAAGTTTACAATATAATGAGAATAAGATAAGAGATACGATAAAGAAGAAAGGAGAGAATAGGAAAATAGACTAAATATAAGCAAATAGAATAAGATTAGATGACAGTTCAAGTTAGGAGGAAAGTTAGAGTGAAGACATTAGGATAGGTTTGAGAAATGTAAAAAGACTGTGTTTTTAAAACGATTGGCATTGGAGATGGTTCTGATATTTGTTGGTAGAGAGTTCCATAATTTTACAGCATAAATAAAGAATAAACGAGACGAATTAAGATAGTTGTAACGTGGTGGAATTAAACAAAGCGTTCTAAGGGAACGAGCAAAATTAAGTTTTTCGTATAGATACATAGGAGTCTTAGTTGTTATTAAGTTATATAGGAATATACAGTTTCTGGCGTCAATATAGTGCTTAAGGGTTGTACCCAATAGGCTTTTTGCATGTAGTGAAATATGGTGATATCTTCGTAGCCCATGAATATATCTTACCGTATCGTTGAAAGCAACTTGTAGCTTGCGCTGGGATAAGGAATCGACATTACAGTATACAACCTCAGAGTACGTAATTAAGGGTAGGATGAGACTTATTACAAGTTTCCGTCTAGTGGCAATAGGAGTAAAATCAGAACTTAGCCACAGTTTCCTAAGGCATCCATAAATCCTTCTTATTACATAGTTTATATGGTCGTATCCTGATAAGTTAGAGTCGATAACAAATCTCAGGCTAGTAACAGTATGAACAACCTTTAATTTGAAAACAGAAAGCACGACATCAGCTAAAGTTTGGATGGGTAGTTTTTTTTTAGATATGGGTATAACTTGCGACTTGTCTGGATTTAGAAGTAATCCATTAGTTACAGACCACAGATTAATACTGGAGAGATCCTCATTTAGGTTGCGTACAAGTTCAGATGTATTATTAAATGGCCTGGCCAAGTAGAGCTGAACATCATCAGCATAGAGATGGACCGAAGTATGTTTACAGACAGATGGTAGGTCATTTATAAACATACAAAAGATAATGGGACCAAGTATTGATCCTTGTGGAACACCCTGCTTTACTGGCAGAAGAGCGGAAGAAGAATCGGAAGTTATAACTTTCTGAAATCTGTTTGAAAGAAAGTTCTCAAAAAGTTTTACTGCACTGTTACCAACACCAAAGAGATGTTGCAATTTCCAGCAAAGAATTTTATGGTTAACCTTGTCAAAAGCCTTTGAGAAATCAAGCAGACAAAGAAGCGTTACACATCCGTTATCAAACTCTTTTCTTATGTCTTCTAAAATATTAACCATCGCAGAAGAACAACTGTGGTTAGACCCAAAACCCGATTGCCCGCCATACAGAAGGCTATTAAGAGATAAGTGTTCAATAACCTTTCCTGCTATGAGTTTCTCAAAGACTTTCGACAAGTATGGCAAAATACTGATTGGTCTAAAGTCAGCAGCAGATATCGGGGTGTTCTTTTTTACAACAGGTACAACTTGAGCTATTTTCCAAGATTTTGGGAAAGTTGACGTGGTAATGTAGTGGTTGATAATATGGGTCAAGTGAGAAACAATATAGGGCAAAATGAGTTTTACAAATCGTATTGGTATTCCATCTTCGCCGATAGCATTTGATTTAATAGCTGCAACACATTTTATGACATCAATTTCGCTAACAGATTCGTTTTCAAAAACGCGTTCAAACTGCAAGGGAGAAATATGATTATTTGAGAGATTGCAATTGACTTTTTCAGTATTGTTATCGAGAAAGAAGTTATTTAACACATCAGGGTCGATTTGTTCAATTTGTCGCAGATTACTCCAGAGCTTTTTAGCTGGAAGATGAGCATTCAGTTTAGAGGCGTAGTAATGTCTCTTGGAGTTTCGTAATACATCTGTCGAATGGTTTCGCATCGCTTTGTAAGCGAGCCAATTGGAATTACATGGAATATGTTTCCATTTGCTGTAAAGCTTATTACGAGCTTTGATGGTCGCGACAACAGTTGTAAACCAGGGACAGTTGTTGTTACGGACTCGTACTGTTTTGACTGGGACAAATTGGTTATATAACTCATTAACCACATCTTGAAAATAGGTTAGCTTGCCATCGGGATTAGGAAATGAGCGACAACCATCCCAAGGTGCCAAAAATGCGGCGTTTCTTAGGTCTTCCATATTAATTGACTTATAATCCTTAAATGAAAAAGTCAAAAGAGCAGGTTAATGTTGTATGTACAAAAGAGAAGATCATGATCCGTTATAAGATCAATTGAAAGCTGGTCAAAGAGGATAACCGACGATGGGTCAGATACAATTGTTAGATCAAGGACGCTAGGAATAGAATTTTTAGCAAAACGCGTTGGATAATTGACATTTAACTATTTGGAGTCCTAAAGAGGAAGCAGAATCATTTATTTGGAAGAGATATTCATTCGAATCTCAAAATAAGCATGAAATAGCCGGATTTTTAAACATTTTTGCAACTATTTTGTCTATTACGTATTTGCATAATTTTGTGAATTCGAATTTTAGAAAGCAAAATTATGAAATATTGAATTTTGAAACAATATTTTGCCCAGTCCGAATATTGACCCCAACCAGGTGGCAGCTTCATAACTACCTAGTGGCTTAGCGGTTAGTGCGCTGGACTACTGCGCGAGGCGATTAGGCTAACATCGAAGAATGTATGTACATATTTGTTCTTAAATCTGTTCGGTGTTAACTAGCGTAGACAGTTTTTCATTTGTTCCAATAATTTAGCTTTACATACATGGGTGGTTGGAATAACCTAGACCCTATTCCCTTTCCCAAAGGTGAATATTACATGATCTCGACAGAATTAAATGTGAATGAACCTTGAATGAAGTTGAGGAGGTGATACCCCAAAAGTGCGTATGGCATCGAAACCATGGCGAACCTAAGCTGTTCATTCAAGTCTAAAAATGTCACTTTAAACAAAAAAATCTATATCACAGTGCGAGATTTCTACAGTCAAATATCACATCTTGGCAACAATTTCACACTCCAGTATTCGTATGTATATTGTATTTCATTATCTTCCACCCTATCAAAATGATATATAATCATCTCTATTATAAAGTTTCATTGTTTTGTAGCTGCTACATTCTTCGCATTGATGTCGTTTTTTTTCATAGCATTTCTCATCCCTGGTAGTTTTTTTTTTTTTTTTTAGAGATGAAAACTTTTTCGCTACTTTATATCATCTGCGGATTTCCAAAATAGAGTTGAGATAGTTAAATAACTTTCCACTCTTTATAGACTAAGTTTGGCTAAATTCAACAGGACACACGAAAGATAGAAATGAGAGTAAAAAACTTTCTCTGTTGGATGAGAACTTTTATTTTATTTCTATTTTCTATTTTCTATTTTTTTCTTCTTTTAGCTGATAGCTGTGTTTTGCTGGCGAGAAAAAAAAAACAACAGCACCCAACACAACTTTGCAGCGATAATCGATTGTTTTGGAACTTTAGCCCCCTCCCCCCAGAGCAGATGTAGTTTGGGAAGCGCCAAAGTTAGTCCATGTGGACATGGACACTCTGTGTGACTATTAGAGCGATTCGCAGATTATGATATTAATACTAATTAGTGTGTCAATATTTTAGTTTGTAAATTTAATTTCATTATTCAGATAGTGATGCTGATGGTGGTGGTGGTAGGATGCAATATTTATCTATTTGTTCCGGCATGGTGCGATGTTAATTGAAAAAGGTTCAAAAATTATTGAGAAACTTTTCCATGATCGAGGATAATACGTTTTAATTAATATCAAGCCGCTGGCTGGGTGATATTCAATTGAAAAACGTAGCCTGAACAACAAAACTCACCTTTTCCAAATCCATGAATATCGGTGCGGAAATTGTCTTTGCCCTTTTGTCCATCAACAAGCTGGCCAAGACCGCCAACATATTTATCATCTTCCTCTTGGCCGTCATAAGTTTTATCTGATAAATCGATTTCAATTCCACGCTGAACACCTTTGGGTAGAGTATATGAAACGATGCCCTCTGGAAGGAGAAACAGAAATGAGAATACTTTGAGTTATTATATTCACAGTAAAAAAAAAAAACATAGAAAAAGTTATTCATTGAAATGTTGTTGATATTATGATTGGTTGCAATAAAAAAGGGAAACAGATTTGATGATTGATCCCTTTTTTTATTGAAACCATTTTATAAACATTTTATGGTGAGAGTACGAGTAAATAGAGTCCATTTTGTATTACGATTATATTGACGTAGATAATCCCCCCCCCCCAAAATGAAAGAACTGGTTTTACTGCAACCAGTGTTTATTGAAACGTGGTTCGACTGTAAAACCGTGGAATGGAATGAAAAATACTGAACTCATTCTGCATTTCACTTGCAATCAGAAAAACATTTTACATTTGATTTATTTAAATGCATTTAGTGGGGCTCATCGTTGGTAGTGGTCGGGGAAGTATTTTTAAACAAAATCAGTGTTGAAAATGGTATATTCGAATGCACTATGTAAGTAATTAATACACAAACAAGTAGTGGTGTTTTTTCTACTACACATAACTAACTCATTTTTCATTTAACCTGCAACAACAAATACAAATTGTGCATTTATCTATCTGGTGGTTTGTTTTTGTTTTTGCAGGTTATGTCGAAAATGAGGTAATAATGTGGAGTAGAGAAAAAGTTTAAATGATTGAAAATGAAAAGTTATTCGTATAATAATGGACACTGATGCTAGAAATTTGTTACTTTATATTTATGGCTACGAAGAGCCCCGGTTCGACTAAACTTACCTCGTACTCCTGGTGGGCACCAAGAAAAAAGATACTACGGTGTAGGATTGCTCGAAAAGAGGATCTTAAGTGCCCAACCGTTGATTCAATGGAAAGTAATTTAGAATACACGTATTCTTATGGAAGGTGGCCCATAACCAACGGATGCAAGAACTTCGACGGATAAAGTAAGACTATCCCTTCAAGCAAAAACACTGACCCAACTTTTCCCGTCATTTTTGGATCCGCGATATATGAGGCGTTCCACGCACACATTTGTAAATTGACTGTAGCTACATTGCCAATAAAAAGAAGAGCGAGAGTCGAGAATAGTTATTTGTAATGACGATTCGTTCATCTGTCACTGACACTGTCTCTGGCTGCAGCTGCAGATATAATTTTCTTTAAAAGGTAAACTAAAATTGAATTTATTATTGCACACAATTATTTGCTTAATTAAACTTTGTTTGAATTTAGATTTATCAAAATCAAAGAAAAACATAGGGACGGGCTACAGTCCGCTTGGGCGAACTGTTGGATACTCTATTCTTGTTCCTATCCCTTATAAGTGGGCGTGACAAAAGTCTAAGTATGATTAAATTGTTAACAACGCTCTACATATTTTCTTATATAACATTTAAAGGATTTTATAAAAAAAAAACGCTCCCTAGCTCAAACTTGGGTGTTTCAATAAAATTGTTTTATTTAATTGTGGGCGTGTCAGTAGGCGGATTAAAAAATAAATAAAGGGCCCCTAGAGAGTATATATTATAAATTTCAGCTCCCTAGCTCAAACTTTGGATTTTCAAAAAAATTGTTTTATTTACTTGTGGGCGTGTAAGTGGGCGGATTTTGAAATTTTTTTTATCCCGAGCAGTTTTAGGAGTCATAGATCATATATAAAAAATTTAAGCTTTCTAGCTAAAAATTCGATTTTTTCCAAAATGTTGTTTTTTTTCGAGTTTGTGGGCGTGTCTGTGGGCGGATTTCAAAAATTCGTAAACTTGATTATTTCGGGACCCTAGAGAGTATATGGTTAAAATTTCAGCTCTCTAGGTCCAGTTTAAAGGCCTAATTTTTGCCGACGGACGGACGGACGGACATGGCTAGATCGACATTACTATCGATGCTGATCATAAATATAGTAACTTTTAGGGGTCTACGAGCAATATTAAGGTATGTTACAAACTATGCGTCAAAATTAATATACCCTTAGAATAGGGTAGAATAGCAACCGATGAAGACGAGACTACCAATCGTGGTCCAAATTTCCAAATAATGCTACCGCCCCGGCACAAATTCATGCTGAAAGTAAGTAACATACATATGTATAGATAACATACACATTTATTTGATTCATTTATTTTGCAGGAGAAGGAGAAATGGTAGCAGGTATTTCAAATGGAAAAATGTATTGTTTTTAAGAATCAAAATAAACATGAACAAACATTTCTGATTTTTATTTTAGCGATACTCGATTCTCGTTTCTCTTCTTATGTAGCCTCGATTTGTACCTTTTTTTTGGATCAGTTTTGGATTCGTTTTTTGCTGAGCATAGCGGACTCAATCTGTCTCAATACATACACATGTGAGTCCGCGGCTATTACAATTTCCATACTAATAAACGACGTTTTTCGGACCCGTATGCGGAGTACTCCATATGTCATTGACTCCGTTTGCGGACGTAAAACGGAGTCTCTTGCTTGAGGGGATTTTCCACTTTTCTGTCAGTCACCGTATGCATACATACACAAATTGCACCTCACACATTGTAGAGGTCACACATTACAAAATTGATAGGCGCAATTATTGGTCCAAACATTGAAAAAAAAAAGAAAACTGTCATTGCCGATTGACAGACAGTTTAAGGCGTTTTTCTTTTTTAGCCCCGAGCGGGGAACAGAGCGGGGCCCGAGCGATCAGAGCTCACTCCGAGCTGAACGTAACCTGAGCGCTCCGAGCTAATTAAGAAACAGAATTGAGCACTGAACTGTCATTAGATAATTTTTTTTTATTAATTTTCAAAATAGTCAGGTTTGCTTCTGAAATTGGTGTTTGTCAAGGATTGTTCCATTTAAATTATAATTTCTAGTAAATAAACTATGGAAAAAGCACCAATAATGAATGAAGTCAGCCGCGCTCAGCTTTTCGCTCGATGTGCTCGGTCATTTTCAATCGAGCTCATCGAGCGAGCCCTGAGCTACCTCAGAGATAAAAAAGAAATACAAATTTTGTCCTCAGAGCGCTCCGAGTTAAAAAAGTAACTCAGTTCTTTTTTTGACAGCTCAGTGCCCCGCTCGGAGCTGAAAAAGAAAAACGCCTTTAGTGTACCCCTTCAAGCAAAATCGCTGACCCAACTTTTCCCGTCATTTTTGGATCCCCGATATATAAGGCATTTGTAAATTGACTGTAACTACAATGCCAATAAGAAGAAGAGCGAGAGTCGAGATGTAGTTATTTGTAATGGCGGATTTGTTCATCTGTCACTGACACTGTCTCTGGCTGCAGCTGCAGATATAATTTTCTTGGAAAAGTAAACTAAAATTGAATTTATTATTCCACACAATTGTTTGCCTAATTAAACTTTGTTTGAATTTAGAGTTATCAAAATCAAAAAAATAGCAACCGATGAAGGCGTTGGTCGAATTTCGAATGACTTTAATGGTACCGGCACAAATTCATGATGAAAGTAAGTAACATACATTGGTATAGATAATATACACATTTATTTGCTTCCTTTCTTTTGCAGGAGAATTTGTTGGAGAAATGGTAACAGGTATAATGGAAAAATGTATTCTAAGAAATAAAATAAACATGAACAAACATTTTTGATTTTTATTTTAACGATACTCGATTCTCTTCTTATCTGGCCTCGATTTGTACCTTTTTTTGGATCAGTTCTGGATTCGTTTTTTGCTGAGCATAGCGAACCCAATCTGTCACAATACATACACATGTGAGTCCGCGGCTATTACAATTTCCATACTAAATGGATCCGAAAAACGTCGGTTTTCGGAGCCGTATGCGGAGTAGTCCATATGTCATTGACTCCGTTGGCGGACATAAAACGGAGTCTCTTGCTTGAAGGGACAGCGAAACTGCAACTCGACCGCTGGTTGGCTGAAATGGCTTAAAATTGTAGGGATATTTTTGACATTCGACTAGCAGTGTTAGCAAGTGTAGGGAAAAATCCTTACTTGTAGGGAATTTCAGGTCAAATATGAAGTCGTATGGAAAAAGGACAGATTCTTGAAATTAATCACAAACTCTGCGGATTTTATTTTCAAAAAGTCCCTAGTTATGTTTTATTTCAGTAATACTTCTTTCAGAAATAGTTTGAAACCATCATAAATTCCTTAATGTCATCTTACATTGATTGCATTGAATTTTCCTTGAAAGAAATTCAACAACGGTTGTCCATACAAAATAATACAATATTTAAAGAAATTGGATTCTAGGATTTTTCTCTTAGCCGGAAGGAATTTTTATAATTTAACTTACATCACTCGAGTAGAGAGTTAGGTGAGAAATCAAAACGGCCATTGTACAACCGATATATAAGAGAGGGGCAAAAAGTAGTATTGAAAACTACAGGCCAATATCAATCCTGCTTGTCATCGAAAAATGTCTAGAGGAAATTGTTATGAAAAGAATAAACAAATTTCGACAGGTATTCCGTGATAGGAGCAAATTAATTTGCTTTTAAAAAAAATAAAAGTACGAACAAGCTCCTAGGTGAATTAAGAAATACGGTCAATGACAGCCTCAACAAAAAGTTCACGTCCTGGTTATGTTCATCGACGTCAGTAAAGCATTTGACACCCTAGATCATTATAGGCTATTGGAGGCTGTTTACAGGTGGGTATTGGGTGATCTGCGTCCAGTTGGTTACTAGATTACCTCACCGATCGTCATTTCAAAGTCAAAACCTCTGGCAACTATAGTGAACCGAAGGACTGAATACGGGGTACCACAATTATCAACACTGGGTCCATTACTGTTCATTGTATACTTGAACGAGTCTTGACAGAAAGCATTCCATTTGCGTACGCCGATGATAGAGCATTTTTAGTAAGCCATTGATCGCTGGATTCCGCGAAGCAATTAATGCAATCCGAATTTTACAAGGCTATAAGGTGGTGTCACGACAACAGCCTTGTTATAAATGTGTCGAAAACAAAATTGATGCCCATCCGTGGACCTTATTGTCACCCGGTAAATATAGGCACAACGATTGCCCAGCCATATAAACAGTTTTATGTATCCAGGAAGTTAGGTCTTAGGTACTTAGGGATCAATTGACTGCAACTTCAGATGGGACAACATAACACATAACAAATCTTCGGCGTAAACTAAAGAGTGCCTGTTGGCACTATTCTACTTGAAAAAAAAAATGCACAATAAAACCGGTATTGCAAAGTACACTCGTTGCAATACCGGTTTTATTGTGCATTCGTTGATAGAATCACAGCATTGCTATGGCATTTCAGCATGGGGCGGCGCAAAAAAAAACACACATACAATCACTGGAGAATCTTCAAAACCGATCCTTAAAAATAATAGCTAACGACGATATCAGAGCTCTAAGCGTTTCAAATATATTAATATGACAGTTGCACTAGAATATTACGAGGACAGTCGTTTTTAAACCTCACCACAATATGATGTCAACACAAGGAGGCATGCCCAACAGAGACGAACTAGACATTTCACGAACCTATAACGTGTATGGAAAACTTCAACTGAAGCATATGGTCCTTACGCTCCTGAACGAATGTGTTTTCGGCTGACAAAGTTGGCGACGGATGCTATGGGACGGTTCCTTCCTTTAAGAACGGAACAGCCTAAAGCCTCTACACCAAAATTAGGATTTCTGCCTGGTAGTACAATGGACTATAAGTTAAGTCACAGCATCCTATGCAATGAATACAAATTATTAGTGACTGCTGACTACTTTGTACTCGTATTATTCATTAATTCAGGCATTAAGTAGTCATATAGTATTCAGAGATATATGTAACTTTATTTGTAACTTGTGCGTACCCATTGATCAATTGACGGCTACTTAAAACATCGAATCACTGAATGTTAATCGCAGTATGCGTGAAACTTTAATTTTACATTTTAAGCCCTTCTTAAAGGACTTCCCGAGACCTTTAGAACTGTCAAAATTTATAAGACAAAAAATTTGCGAAGATCTCGCTGTAATTCAATTCAATTCAATTTTATTTATTTTTGGCTTTGGTAAATAAAGCCTTGCGATAGAGGTCTCATTTAGCTTTGCGCAATTACCAACAGACGTCTGTAGTTTAGTGTGATCACGTGACTATCATATGAAGTCGGCTTAGTGGCTTTGTGGTTGATACGTCGGACAACTGAGCGCCGGATCAAGGTTACTAGAATTCCCACCGAGGATCGCATAAAAATGTCTTCACTGCTCCACCTCTTGCGAATATCTAGCAATCATCCTAAAATATTGGCTATCACAAGTGGCATATTAGGCTTCAAAATCGGCGTTAAAAATGTCAAAAGAAAAATAGATTTTGTCCTGCCTTCTAGCCAATTTCTTTTGATATATATATTAACGACGCGGGTATTTATCTTTCGACTTAACGAAAACTCATTTTCCTTTGTGGTTAGATCGAGCGTTAAAATTGATTGAAATGAAAAGCCTTTCGGCAATTCAAATGTTCATGGAGAACGGAATTATATACCGATGTTGCTTTAAAGAGAAAATAAGCTGTCTGCTGAATTCTTAAACACCACACTGTTGGTCTAGTCCCATTTAATTAAATGCTGTTAATGACTAAAGCATACATAGCCGCGAGCGGAAATACGAATATGAAAGGCTGAAGGAACTAGCATTGGCGACGGAATGAATTTGACTAGTAGAAGCATACAGAAGAGTATTCAAAACCCAGAATCAGAGTTTTGAGGATTGTGAAATAGGAACACAGGAAGGTTAGCTTGAAGTCAAATACGCTAACCGCAAAGCACATCAAACGGAATGCAATTAATATGCAAATATATGGAAAGGTTACAATCCGTTTCGGGGCAGATGGATTGATACCCTATCTAGTCCCCGATTCGGGATGAGATTGTCAATTTTGTAACACTAAAGCGTTCTTAAGGATGTCCAAAGAAGCATATTTTGATTTTTTTTTGTCTCTTTGAGAATGCGTGTGGCAAACAACTTTCTATGAATAAGTTGTTTAAGAAAATATTAAACCTGCGCTTCGCCACCCCTTTTGTGTGCGAGCTATATTTTTGACAGCTATACACTTTGACATTTGAAGTGTGAAGTGTTGCTGGGTGGTATTCGAGCCTCGAACGCCTCGCTCAGCAATCCACCGCACTAACCAATCGAACAATCGTTTTTGTGTTCAATTGAAAACGCCCCTTAAAAGTGCGTGTGACAAGCAAAGCTATGTCTATACTTTGTGACCACGGGTAACTTTATTTTCTATCAAACTTACTGAGATAACATTTTGTTTAACGCGGGCGTATCCGTGAGCTCATTTCAGAATACCTAGAATCAGGCGATGCCTATAACATCTCAGGCAAGTTAAATTTGTCAACAAAAAATCGTCAACATTTACAACTCTCCCACGGTACTGTATCCCTACTGGTCCGCCTATTGGGTTCCCCGGTTTGGTTCAGACACTATCAGCAGGCCTGCCGGATTAATCAATCAAATGTTGGGGTTGTTGCATTTGTGTATCCTGGAGTTTTTAGGCCAGCCTTTTCTTCACGATTATATAGGAACGTTATTTAGATTGCCTAATTGCCATTCTGACGGGGATCGTAGAATCTCTCCTTTAAACATGACAATACCAACTGATCCGATCTGCTCCTTTTTAATTAAGATAGGTTCTTTGACGTAATCTTTGAACTTCTTATTCAATCAAGCTTTGTTACTGCTGCTGCTATGTGATGCATCCTTATCTCAACTGCCATAAAATTGTAATAAAACTTTTTGTACACTGTTCAAGATTGTGAACCGTATGTGGGCGCCCCGAGTGCACAACCGTGGTGTAGAGCCTTTCAGCTTCGGTGAATTTTTTCGGTCACAGAATATGACTAACATTCCCGCCCAGAAACACCTAAATATGTAAAGCATTTTTTTCCATTGCCCCAGCTCTTGCGAAAGTCTGACAAATATCAAAGAGTACCAATTGTCACGAGTGTGGTACTATGCCATCCCACCTACCTAACCTAATTGTCACGAGAAGCTTCTAAATGTTGAAGCTCGGAGTCGGTGTTAAGTTGAACGTTCCTGCCTTTCTTACCAAAAATATAAATATGCAAAAGCCAATGGTTGGAGCAGCGCGGTTTAATGCTCTGTATGGGCCGTAATTCTCTAATATTTATTTATTAATATTTAATTAATGTCAAGAAGAGACTTAGGACGGTTTTACCCCTAGTACATTTCAACCGCAATTCCCGCTGTGCAAGGAATGCACATCAGTTTACCCTTAAGCCTGTATTCGGGCGTACAGTGAAATACAAGGAATCTTTCCTTAGCCGTACAATACGAATGTGGAATGCTCTTTCGCGCTCCATTTTTCCTACACATTAAATCTACAAACATTTAAAACCAACGTGCATCGGTATCTCTCCCTATTGTCTAACCCTAATTTCCTTAACGCCCGAGCTGTGTAGCCATTACATTATAAGGGTATCCAAAAATCCCTTTAGTGCGCGTACATTATAAAAAAAACCGACTTTTATCAGGAATTCCTTGGTGATTCCAGCGAAGCATCTTACTCTTGTTTTTGCTCCTTCATACAGGTACGTAGGTTTCTGGAACTCTTCGTTTTCTTAGTCCACCCATAACAAATCACTTGGTTGTCTGTCAAATGCCTTTTCAAAATCATCACCATACGCAAATACTTTAAGGTTGATTTATGTGGGACAATCCCGTCACCAGATGACCTTACCTATTATTCCATCGGCCATCTTATACACGATCAACGATCTTCATGGACATCGGACGATTACTATCACAGTTGTGCGTGCCTTTTCTTTTGTACAAAGGAAGAAGATAGATTTCCATCAGTGTGGAGATGAGAATCATGAGCCGTCTTGACTCGATGTCTCCATTATTTTTCCAACCTCTTCGACAGCAATGCCGGGTACTTCTTAATTGTTATAGGAACAGATTTTGGAAGGTATATATGAAGAAGCTGGTCGGTTAGAAGTCCTTCACAATACTCTTGATATGGGTGTAGTATTTCTTCGTCTTCCGCAAGAACCTGCCCTTGAGCATTAGCAATGAACAGATTTGCCGAGCAGTTGTCCTTTTGTGAGCGGCTATTCTAAAGATGGTTGTCCCTGTTCAAGCTGGATTGTCGCAGGTCGTGGATAGCCGGGTTAGTATCAACAACAGACGAAGAAATTTCTTCCAACTCCTAATTAAGGGCGCTTCACACACTTTGCAATGCCTGTATTTGAATTCGACGGCAGCATTTTCATCTCCATCATTAAAGGGAAACATTGAACAAGCTTGAAGCTTTCTTTAAACCTATCACTACTTTAGCTTCATATGTCCACCTCCATGTTCCTTTACCGTATTTTTTGAAGCCCTTCAATGCAGTGATTTGGCTCTGTCCAAGCAAAGTCGTCGTAGAGAATTATACATGTCTCGTGTTCCATAATTCATCCTCAACTTCGTCGATGATGCGATGGACGTAATTGTTTATCTTGGCAATAAATGCTTCGCCTCTCTCTTTTCCCAATTTGATTTTCGCAGACATTTTTGTTTATTTATTTTTGATTTTTCTCGACTGCATAAAAAATTCTGCCAGAAGGCAGTGTTGCTGGGTGATTGGCTGACCAAGGATCACTTTGCAATCTATAACCCGAGGCTTCATCAAACATGCTAGTCCATGTGGGTTAAATTTCTGCCACTGCTGTAAGTGATCAAGAGCCGGCTTTGTTTTAAGAACCATTTCCCCTATTCCTATTTTTTTTATTTCCAATACCCATCGAGTATTCAAATTATTTCTTCAACGGTCCAATCTCAGTTCCAGAAGCACAAATACCATTTCGCTTCGGCCTGCTTTTAATCTGAGAAAATTCAAATCAAGCTCTCAACGCATTTTTTTTTTAAATAAAAAATCATTAAAACAAAATAACATTCATAAAATTGGTTTTTTGAAAAATTCGATTTAGTTATTCATTTGAATTTAATTCATTGGTCAAACTGAATGAATAAATAATTAAATGGAAATATTCCAAAAACAAAACGTACACGAAAACTCATTTATGTAGATAAAAAAAGAATCTCTCATAAAATGTATTTAAAGAATTTCCAAACTCCTAAATTGATTCAAAAACCATAAAACCGAATGACACATCGGAGAGTGAGCAGGAGAGTCAACCGATTTGATGCGCGGCGGCTGTTTCCATTCCCATGTACATACAAGTGCAATAAAATTGTTAACTTTTTTTTACCAAATTCATTTTGATTGGATTGCTGCTCTTGTTGTATGGCATACAAGTTTTATTTTTAAAAAGTCCAAAGATGTTGGGATGTTTTTTTTTGTTCGTTCTTTAATGATCGTTGTTTATGCATCATTTTGTGATGTCAAAGTTTGTTTTGGGTGTTCGCCGTCGTTCCAGATGTCAGGCCATAAATGTCAGTCCTACCTACCGCTACTCGTACCTTTGCGTGCGACACACAATACCGTATTCGAATCTTATTTAAGAAAATTAATTTATATCAAATCAGCAATGGGAGAATTGGGGGAAGTATGGTCTTGACCTATTAGTATCCGCATGGGAGATTACTTTTACGAATAAGCGGACAATGGAGTCCATTGTAGGGCGGATGGTTTATGGTGGGAACGTTTAGCATTCAGGGCTGGATATCAAGTTCGGAGACACAAGATTCGATGTCAGTTTCATATGCACAAGCAATTAACTTGCCTCATTATAATAATTTCCAAAGAAAGGACAGCTCCACATTGAAGTGGATCGCCTGTGGATGAGTACGAAACAATGCTGGTGGTAGAAGTGGAGGGCTTTCTCACAATGGAGATGTTTTACTATCCAGCTTTTTAGATGACGTATCTTTTGTGTGCTGAGCAGCGGGAGAGGGCCTGTAAGAATATTTCCCTTTCAGCAACATTTGCGGGGTAGCTGCAGAAAAGATGATGAGTACGTCGTATTTTGTTTGGTGCGGTGTTTATCTAGGATAATAGTTTGACAAGTCAATTATTTGAATACAATACAAAGTTGTCAGTGTGGTGATCTTAAATTTCGAGATAAAGTGTTGTTATTTATTTCAATTAGTTAAGTGGAAATAGTTTGTTCTGTCTTAAAGAGAATGCCATTGCATTTCGAAAATTGGTTATTTTGGTTTAACTGAAACTTCTCAGATCATACATAACTTTGGAAAGAGTGGTCGAAAACAATTCATTATGAGACACATCACACGTCACAGTTGTGAATTTGTCAACACAGTTGCGACACTGAAAACTCCTTCTGCGAGTGACTTGTCTGGGCCGCTTTATAAAGCCGTACTTCTTTGAGGATGCTAAAAGCAATGCTGGGACCGATATTGGTTATACGATATCGTGATATGTAGGAAACCATATGGAGGGCTGGTTACAATCCACAAATAAAGTTATCCATCTGAAGAACATGATAAAGATACAAAGGATAGCATGTGTGGGCACACCAGTGCATTTAGAACCACCCCAACGGCGGGACTAGAAACCATCCTCAACTTGCTACTTATATATGCAAGAATCTGCAGCAAAAAGCGCCCTTCGGATCAGTTAGCTAAGCTGCTGGAAGAAGAATTCAACGGGACGCACGGATTCTAAACAGATACTTGAGCCCAGCTATATCGTCCGACTACATGCTGCGACACCTTGACTTTCACAAACCATTATCCTGAATCTTTCCTAGCAGAGAAGAATGGGAATTAAATGAACACCCAACCGAATCCATCTCCATCTATACAGATGGCTAAAAAATCATTAAAGCAAAAGAACACATTTCGTCTCTCTGATCACGGCAGTGTATTCCAAGCGGACATATTGACAGTGGCAGAGGCAGCTAAATCAGCCTCAATGGTGGCGTTACCACGTTATAATATCAACATTTTCATCGACAGCCAGGCTGCAGTAAAAACAATCTTCGCTGTCGGAATAAAATCGAAGCTTGTGAAACAGTGTCGCGAAGAGCTAAAGGTTATTGGCGGTCAACATAATGTAAGACTCTGCTGGGTCCCTGGAGAGAGGAGTATTCAGGGTAATGAAATTGCCGATGAATTAGCAAGAACCTGTTCTACTACGAGCCCTGAATAGGCGGACCAGCCTGTCAAACAGGCAGAAAATAATGGAAATCGCCAATAACAGGTGGAACACCCTTCCCACCTGTGAAACATCCAAGAAAATGTGGCCAGAGTATGACAAAGCCAGAACGCTTCAAAGAAACAGGACATCTGTTTCGATGTTGGTGGGAATGCCTACTGGACACAATTTACTAAAACCACAAAATGAAAACATACCTTAGATGACGACCTATGCAGAGGCTGCGGTGATGAAGAAACCCACGAGGATACCCTCTACTTTCTGTATCAAGCGTCAGTCAATTAAGAAAAAGAACTTTAGGAAATTATTTTTTTCCACGACCTGACAGAACTTTCCGAAATCCCCCTCTCTCTAATCTTTTCAGGTTAGCAAAAACCGGATGGCTGGAGGGGGTTTACATGGACATGGGTGAAGGTGGAGAAGAATTACAACTTCATGTGGATGAGAAACAACACAATATTTTTTCGTAAGAAGGAGGGAGATGACCCAGTTGGAGTAAGGTGTTTAGCTGATCTCAGCAAATTTTTAGAATAGATAATTGCATTGAACTTAAATTATGGATAATTCCTACTCTGTTACCTCTTGTTATGCAAAAATATCATCCGAAAAACAAATTAATATATCCACACTTTTAGTTCATCAAAATGTTAGGAGCATGAGAAAAAACTTTAATTCATTTCTAGCCCATATTAGTACTTTAAATGTTCAACCTGATTTTATTATTGTCTCGGAAATTTGGCTGTACGACTAAGAGCTATCCAATTACAATATTCCGGGGACCGGGGTATGAGCCGTATGGCAATTGCAATAACTCTTAGAGTGCAGGTGGTATCGCAGTTTTTGCAAAAAATTCGTATCATTGTGATAAAGTCAAGCACTGTAATTTGAGTAGTGCAGACATAACGCAAATTAATTGAACTTTAGGTGGCAACAAATTTGTAATTCTATGTGTATACCGCTTACATGAAAAAAACTTGAGTAAAAGAATATTTTTAGAACATATGGATGGCATTCTTAAAGGTATAAAAACAAAAAATCTAGTAGTTTTAGGTGACATGAATATAGATATTCTAAAAAGTAGTCATGATTCGGATAAGTATTTGCTTCTTATGTCATCTTATGGGTTGGAGTCAATTGTTAATGAACCCACTCGACCTGAATCTAAAACATGCATAGACCATATTTTCGTTAGGTTTCAAAAAGAAAATTTATATATATAGAGTTATTTCATTCATTCATATCAGCAGGGAGCTGGGACATACCTATCCCTGTAAACCAAGGGATTAGGTCAACATTCGTTCCACTTATGTAAATAAGCGTATCATCAGCAAACAGCACCATCTTACAAAACTTTATGCAGCTCTTGATATCATTAATGTACGAGTAGAGTAAAAAAAAGGTATACTCCCAACACCGAACCCTGGGAAACACCGAGTCGCACATTCACTGATTCTGAAAACACATCATTCACTTTGGACCTTTGCGATCTTCCCTATAAATATGATTCAAACCACTTAAGCTCTTTATCCCTTATACCATACATTTTCAGTTTTTTTTTATCAAGATACCTCTATCAAGGGTCTCAAAGGCTCTTTTAAAGTCCAAGAAAACTGCTATGACTGAGTCACCGTCATCTATTTTATTCTTTCACTCAAACATTAACCAATTAAGAGCCGTTTCACACGAGTGATTTGCTCTAAAACCCGATTGCTCTTCAATTATTATCTTGTTCGTTTCCACATATTTTTGTAGTTGGTTAACCACTAATTTTTCCAGAATTTTTTCGAAGGTTGGAAGTGTATTAACCGGGCGGAATTCCTCACCCTTTATCGTATTAGCAACTTTTTCCACCGGTACAACTACTGATTCTTTGGAGTTTTGTGGAAAAATTCCAGATTGAAGAGATGTGTTAAATATCTTTAACAGAATTGGGCCAATAATTTCTATTGATTAATAAATCATGTCTCTATTTATTCCAAACAAGTCTTTTTTGTTATTGCACTTTTTAATCGTATCACATAAAGACCTTACACTACAGTACTGGAATTTAAACGTACAAGACAAACTTACATTTATTGGAACATATTGCACAATCGGAATAGAGTTATTAATGTCACGTATACTACTCGTATCTACAAAAAACAAGTTAAATTCGTTCGTTATCTGGGTAGGGTCACTTATAGAATTTTGTCCGAATTTGACACTTGAAATAAATTTGACTTTATTATTTTTAATTATTAAAGATTTTAGCACTGACCAAACTCTTTTTGTATCTCTACCGCTAGCTTGAATTTGCGAACGATACATTCGTTGTTTTTTGATTCCAAAATTTTTCTTTCTTTTGTACTCATTGCGAATTGCTTTGTATCTGCTCCAATTGAACTCAATATTAGTATAGTGTGCCATTCTATATGCCAATATTTTTTTATTTCTCATTTTTTTTCAACTCCTTTGTGACCCATTTATGGTCACTCTCATCTTTAACAAATTTTTCTACAGACAATTTCTCACAACACTTTTTTATTTTCTCATCAAAAAAAGTGGTTAGCTGTGTGAAATTATCAATCTCATACAGATTAGAGAAGCCGATGTTGGTTAAAACGCTATCAAATTTTAGGTTGGAATATTTAAAAAAATTAATCTTTTTATTTCGATTTACATTATGATGCTCATGCCTCGCTATTTCCACTTTTAATGTTTCGTGATCCGTCACTTTACAACATTGGCTTACTCTTGCACTGACCATATCACACATATCTATATTTATTAAAACATAATTAATCAGAGTTTGCGATTAATTCGTTATTTTAGTTGGTTGCATTACTATTTGCTTAAGACCTTGATCTGTGATACATCTTATGATTTTATTTCTATTAGCATCATTTTCTAATAGGTTTGTATTGAAGTCACCCATAATATAAATAACGTTTTCATTCTCCAAATGTTCTGAATACCAGTTTCTATTTCTATTATATTTCTATTTCTATAGAATTCAATAAACTCGTTAATGGACGAGTTTGGTGATCTATACAGCGCAACAAACGAACACTTTTTTCTATCTATCCACACATAAATTTTCAATATCCAAACAAAATAGTAAATTTTTGTTTCATTCCCCAATTCATACCTTATTCCTTTTTTTACATATATTATAACTCCTCCCGTATGTCTTGAATTTGAAGTAGGGCAACTGGTGAAGTACTTGATCTTAAAATCACAGACCACTGCATGGTAAACTTAAACATTGAGCACTTGGTTGATAACAAAACTAGAAGAAAAGATCACATTCCTTTTCCTTTGAGAAAAACGATTGACTTTGAGAAGTTGAAAGAAGATCTCAAATTTGAGTTTTGGATTTCAGTTTTTGAGGAATCTGATCCTTCATCAGCATATGACGTTTTCCTTAAAACTTTTAAATGGCATATAGAAAATGCCACAACTAGCCGGTCGGAGGTGCTACGGTTGAAAAGATTTAGGCCTTGGATTGGAGTAAGTCTTCTTAAATTGATAAACAAAAAAAAATAAATTGCGAAAAAAATGTAAGCAGCAACCTCATAACTTAAACCTTCGGCAATCCTTTGCTGAAATGTGCCAAGTTGTGAAAAAAGAAGTTGCGGCAAGTCGAGATAGGTTCTGCGTCAATAAATTAGAAAACTGTAGGGGCAATATAAAAAAAGAGTGGAAAGTTGTGAACTGTATTCTTAATACGCATGAAACGCAAAAAAGACTCCTAGAGATAGAGATTAATAATGTTTGTTTTTCGAACCCGGCAGATATTGAAAACAACTTCAACAAATACTTCACTTCCGTTGCCGCACAACTAAAGCCTAACCCGCCCCATCAAACTGATTGCGAATGTGACTTGTTCTCGGAAGTAATCGAAGATGATTTTCAATGCAATAGTTTTGTATTCGAGCCAATTACCTCGCGCGAAATATATAAAAACATTTTGCATCTTGTCAACAAAAACTCCAGTACTTCCGATGGTGTCACAAATTGTCTTCTGAAGCGCGTTGGTCTTTATATTGTGGATGTAATGGCTCATATATTTAATATAAGTGTCACCTGTGGTACTTTCCCAAACTTACTGAAAATAGCTGAAGTTATTCCATTATTTAAAAAGGGCAAACGAAAACAAATGAGTCAATATAGACCCATATCCTTACTTTCAACGTTTTCAAGTTGTTTGAAAAGTTAATGAAGAGTCGAATAGTGTCTTTTCTTAACAAAACGATTTTTTTTCATACTGCACAGTTTGGTTTCCGAGAAGGAAGGTCTACTGAAGATGAAATACTTAAATTGTGTAGTGAGCTATTCGAAGGCATCAACAACAACAAAAACACAATGAGTTTATTTATTGATATGACCGTTCGATATCATTATTTTATCTGGCATAAAAGGTGCAACCATCCATATTTTCACGGATAGTCAAGCAGCTATAAACGCCCTTAGCTCGTATACCATTGACGCCAAATCAGTCATGTACAAACAGTCGGAATAAGAAACAAGACCAAATTATGGTGGGTTCCGGGTCATGTCGGGGTAGAAGGTAACGAAAAGGCCGACGAACTGGCCAGAAAAGGTTCAGAAACACCTTTCATAGGTCCCGAACCTTTCTGCTGCACTCCTAGATCAGCAGCAATTAAAAGCTGGGAACATAGAAAATGTATCTATCTTTGGGAAAGCATCCCAGGTCTAATACAGGCCAAACGAGCCATTCGGCCCTTCAATCAAAATGCCAGCAAATGTCTAAACCTAAGCAGGCATGAAATTAAAAACCTAGTAGGTTACCTTACTGGTCACCATGGTTTAAGATATCATCTGCACAAAATGAGAATAGCAGACTCTCCTGAGTGCCGACTCTGTCTTGAAGAGGACGAGTCAGCTGAACACATTTTATGTGAATGTCCAGCCCTTAATGGAATTAGAAAGAAGATCTTTTTCAGGGAGCAAATTAGCCCCGAGGACATAAAGAATTCTTCTACTGGTAAAATTGTCCGCTTTACACGGAAAGTGGAAATTCTACTAGTTTAAACATTTCTGGCCCATACGGTACAAAAGATCTTTTAGGTCGAAGTACCCCCTCTTATAAATCGCCTTGGCGAGCCAGAATTAAAAAAAAGGCGTTCGATATGGTTTTTTTTTTTTTGTCGGGATGTGTGAAACTTTCTGCACTGGAGCACTCAGACTCAATACTGGTCCATTATACTGCCAGGCAGACACACCACATTTTACTGTGGGAATTTACTCGTTTTTCTAAGAAAAACGAGAAGGCGCTTCAATGATAAGGAGCTTAGGTTTACAGCACTCACCATATCCGCACCAAATACCTGCCACCTGATACGAGCAAAAGCAGGACAATCACAGACGAAATGTTCCGCAGTGTCGTCGCTTTCTCCACAGGCTTCGCAGTTGGTGGTGTCGCTTAGGCCTAGCACCTTAAGGTGTTTGGCAAAAGCGTAGTGTCCCGTAAGAACGCCAGTAGTCTGTCTGCAGTCTTTTCTGTTGAGAGACAACAAGAATGCCGCGGATTTCCCACAGACGTCGGGGAGCATTTGCTTAGTCTGTCTGCACCCTGGAGAGTCATGCCAACGGCGATTGTGTTCATAGGAAACCCAACCGTCAATGGAAGCCCTGACCGAGGACGCAGGCAGACAGATCGCTGGTTCAGGTCCTGAGAGGTCCCCCTCTGAGCCTTGTCTAGCAAGTTCATCGGAGATCTCATTTCCCGTGATCCCGTTATGACCCGGGACCCAGACAAGTTTAAGTGAATTCAGCCTTCCGACCGAATTCAGAGATATCTTGCATTCACGTACTATTTTGGAGGTAGTTAAGGGTTTGAGTAAGGCCTTAAGCGCAGCCTGACTGTCGCTACAGACGCAGATACTTCGATATGGTTAATCATAACATTCTGTTGAATAAATTATATAAAGCTGGTTTAGGGGCTCTGTGCATGATTGGTTTGCAACTTTTCTAAAAGGAAGATATCAACGAGTAAAACTTGAAGGTGTTTTTAGTGAACAGCTAGAAGTTAATATTGGCGGTCCTCAAGGCTCCGTCTTAGGTCACATTTTGTTTTTAATTTATATGATCTCCTTATTTCAACAGCACTTTAGTAGTTGAGTCACAGCCTTTGCTGATGATCTGTCTTTCAAATACGCCAACAATTCGTTGTTTGAATAATAAATCTGCAAAAAGGCTTACAAATTATAAGGCAGTGGTTTGCAAAACCTCAGCTCTTAATAAGTGAAAAAACTAAGCTTATGATCTTTAGTTTAAAGGATTCAGACCTAGTCGACTGTAATGTATATTTTCATTCTACATCATGTGAGCAGTTATTTTTATCTTCTCACACTTGTGGGGAAGTTAACTATACAAAAAAATCTAGATACACGCAGTTTTATTATGGACTTGTCAATTCCAAGCTGCAATATGGTTTATCAAGTTGGGGTGGAACATACTGCAGTACTCTTAAACCTCTTATTATATCGCAAAAGCATATTATAAGGATTATTTGTAAAAAAATAGACTAACCAATAGTTGGCCACTATTTCATTGCCTTCGTGTTTTGCCTTTAAGACATTGTTGCGTTACAAAACACTATGGGGAAATACCCCCACTTTTGTAACTAGAGTCAGGGAGGAAGTACTCGACCTCACGCTTGGTAGCCCAACCGTAAGTAAATTAATTAGTAACTGGAAAGTATCTAGTGAGCCGTCATTGTCTGACCATCGAATAATAGTATTAGACCTGGACAGCACAAGTATCACGAGAAATCCAGTAAGAAACCCAAGGAAAACCAATTGGGAAACTTATAGAACTGCTCTAGAGAGCAATCTGGGGCACCTTAGTCTGAGGAAGGCTCCGGGACACCCCCTAGAGCTAGAGAGCGCAGTGGAAGGCATAACAAACGCCATCATCACTGCGTTCGAAGAAAACTGTCCTCTAAGTAGAGAACGGGACAGGAAACAGACGCCATGGTGGAGCAATAACTTGTCAAAATTAAGATCCGAGGTGCGGAAGCTTTTCAATAAAGCAAAGCGCAGCGGAGAATGGCAAAACTACCAAATGGCCCTTACTACATATAATAAGGAAATAAGAAAAGCTAAAAGAAATAGCTTCAGGAAATTCTGTGAGACAATCACCAGCACTCCTACTGCGGCAAGGCTACACAAAGCTCTTGCGAAGTCAGGTGGAGTGCCGATGTCTCTGAGGAAACCAGATGGCGAGTTCACGGAAGATGAGGATCAAAGGGCACTATTGCTACTAGAAACACACTTTCCTGGCAGCTCGCCTAGTACTGAGCCAGGGATCAATACCACTTCAATCAGACCTCGGAGGGAAGACTGGGAAACAACATCAACCATCTGTTCTGAGGGACGACTGAAATGGGCAATAAATTCCTTTCAGCCTTTCAAATCTGCCGGAGTGGACGGCATTATACCCGCCTTTCTTCAAGAAGGGCAAAGGGTACTAATACCACACCTGCTAAAAATAACAAGGAGCAGTATTGCCTTGGGCCACATACCAATGCAATGGAGACGAGCAAGGGTTGTGTTTATACCAAAAGCGGGGAAAAAAGACCCCACACAGCCAAAATCGTACAGACCCATCAGCCTTACGTCATTTCTTCTGAAGATAACAGAAAAGGTTGTGGACAATTATTTAAGGGAAGATGTTCTGAACACATCCCCCTTACATCATCGTCAGCTTGCATACAGAGCGGGCAGATCAACAGAGACCGCCCTATATCAGCTGACGGAGATAATTCGAAGTGCCTTGGAAGCAAAAGAAATAGTACTGTGCGCTTTCCTAGACATAGAGGGAGCATTTGACAACACCTCACATGAGGCGATTAAACGATCCCTGGATAGGAAAGGAGTTAACAGTACAGTATCCAACTGGATGTGTGAGCTGCTGAGCAGAGACTCAAACACCATCTGGAACCATCAGAGTGAACACAATAAGAGGACGTCCACAAGGAGGGGTACTATCACCCTTAATGTGGAGCCTAGTTGTAGACGAACTGCTGGAAAAATTAACCAACCATGGCATCAACTGTCAGGCGTACGCCGATGACATTGTATTGATTGCCAGGGGCAAGTTCGAAGAAACCCTTGGAGACATCATACAAAAGGGGCTTAAAGTAACCAACGAATGGTGCCATAATGTCGGACTTAACATCAATCCGGCGAAAACAACGATAGTACCATTCACAAGGAAAAGACAACTTCAAAGACTTAAGGACATAAACCTATCAGGCACGACACTGATACCAGTCAAAGAAGTAAAATATCTAGGACTCCATCTAGATAGTAAACTCCTCTGGCGAAAACATACAGAGGAGATATCCAAGAAGGCCACCTGCGCTCTCATGATATGTAGGAGCCTAGCGGGGAAGGCATGGGGATGCAGCCCAAGCATCCTGCGATGGATGTACACTGCAATCGTGAGACCAATGATCACATACGGAGCGGTAGCATGGGCGAAACGAACCAGTCTAGTCACAACGCGAGAGACACTCGGCAAAGTGCAAAGACTGGCGTTCCTGTGCATTACCGGAGCAATGCGTAGCTGCCCAACCGCAGCCATGGAGGTGTTATTGGAACTGACTCCTCTACACATCATGGTGATGAACGAGGCAGACAAAACAATCCTTAGGATGGCAAAGGAGGGAATTGGGAGAGGGAAATGCATTGGTTCGAAAGAACACGGTGACTTACTCAAAAAAACTCCCACTTCTTGGCATACCTAGGGACGACAGCATCAGGAAATTCAACTTCGAGAAGAATTTCCAGATAAAGCTCAGCAATAAGGAGAACTGGAGCAATGAATCCATAACTTATGGACTGAGCAACCACACAACAAAGTGGTATACGGACGGCTCGAGGACTGAGGAGGGAACTGGTGCAGGAGTGTTTGGGCCGGGAACTAAGCACTACAAATCCATGGGCAAATGTACCAGCATCTTCCAGGCAGAAATATGTGCCATAGACAGGTGCGTTCGAATTAACCTCGAGAAAAACTATAGAAATTGCAACATAGCAATAATGTCTGACAGCCAAGCAGCTATAAAGGCTCTTGACGCCTACGTTATCAAGTCAAAACTCGTGTGGGAATGCCTACACGGACTGAATAGACTAGGCAAGGATAACAGAATTTCCATCTGCTGGGTACCTGGCCATGTTGGCATTACAGGCAATGAGGCAGCGGACTCTCTGGCAAGAAAAGGGGCAGAGGAACCCTTCATAGGACCTGAACCATTCTGCGGGATAAGAGAACACACTATACGCGAAGAGTTCAGGAGACTGGAGGAAGAAACAAAGGCCAAAACCTTTCTCAACCTCCAAGGTCTGAGGCAAGCAAAGAAACTCTTAGGAAATTACAACCAAAAGAGATTCAAAGTTTGTATCGGCCTTAACAAAAACAACCTAAGAATCCTAACAGGCCTCCTCACGGGGCACTGCAGACTCAAGGAGCACCTGAGGAAAATGGGCATATCGGAGGACGGGCAGCTTCTGCAGTGAAACCGTCGAAACTCCAGACCATATACTGGATTCCTGTGGGGCACTGACCCACAAAAGGATGAAATATTTGGGCAGGCACCAAATAACAGACAAGGACATACAAACCATGGACCCACAGCTCATTCTCAGATTCATCAAAGAAACTGGACTGGACGCTGTGCTCTAAGGAGTGTGACCTGCTAAGGATAAATCAGAGCAATACCTCGACACGCTTCACAAAGAAGTATCTAGAGAGGGCTCTGAAAGAGGGCATCAACCTCTCCGAGGCACAAGCAAGGGGACACAATAGACCAATAGGTCGTAGTGTAATATACCCTAACCAAATATTATTATTATTACAAAACACTACAAAAGTGTTGTTTCTTCCCAACCAATCCACTTCCATACCCGATTCACTTTTTCGCCCCGGTCTTTCCATTTTTCTGTCGTTCCTACTGGGAGATTGGTTAACTGGCCGCCTCTGATTGATTCCGATCAAGGTAGCTCGTTTCCATTAGTTCTGGGGGCCGACAAAAGCAGGTATCGTGCCCAACGGACGGTTGGTGTTGCGACAGCGATGGGTGGGGGAGGACGATTCCTTGGCACACCCCAACGCGAACAGAAAGGGTAATCAGAAAGATCCATTACGATACCCCAACGAATCAGCGAAGGGTGTGGGTAGATATCTCTTAAAGAAGCACCCCAACGAACATAGCTAAACCCATTAGGGCAGTTGGCCCACAGGTTAAAAGGCGGTGGCGGACGGCCTTAATATTCTCCCTATACAAACCGCAAACGAGCAGTGGCAGGTAGCCAAATTGACACATAAAACTATTAACAGAACGCAAAACTGAAGAACAAACACGGAATAATACATCGAAACGAAGACATCAATGGCCAAGGCCCAACAAATACAAACATTGTAAGAAATGGCACGCTATCCAGGTTCCCCTTCCCTCTCTCGAGAGTCCACCGGGTTATAATAGTTTCGCGGAGTAATTTTGAGCTTCCTTCTTTTCAGACACTTCACAGGTTTTCCAATTTGGGACATCAGCTGGTATAGTCCCAAAACAAGAATCTAACTTCACTCGGTTCTTCGCCTTTTCTTTTCTCTTATTTTTTTATCAATTAGCTTTTTCTTTCGTTTGGACATTTTCGCGTTCTAATTACTTTCTCGATTCTCACACTAAGTGTCTTGTCTAATTGTTTAAGTGTTTGTGAACTCGTCCCATTAAGATCTTTTGGGGAGTTGTGTGAATGCGTCCATCGAATCGTTCGGTCTGAGAAACCTCCTCAGAGTTTGGGCGAATTCAAAAACGGATGAGTGAGTGAGACGGAGACGGTGACACACTACAGTAGAGTGACTGAGTGATCGCTAAAATAAGCCGTAGTGGATTCCGTCATTGCTGAATGTGGGGGTATAAGTGAGAGAGAGAATGGTCCATGAACGGACAAAATAATCCTCGAAGTGGACAAGCCGACACTCCTTGGTTGACCATCCGAGGTTTTAGACTGTTTTTTTTAAATTTTGAGGATCGAGCAAGTTTGAGGTTTAAATTTAAAGTAAAGAAGTCTCCAGGGAGTTTAGACTTTGATTTTTTTTTTGAGCTTTTTTTGAAACTTGGTGGAAGACCGAAAAGGAAAGCAGAAGACGAGCGAGGAAGATAAGTGGCAGGACAGGCAGCGATATCCTGTATTTCACGACAGGAGTGTTAGAGGAAAAAGGATTTACAGATAAGTAGAGTGGCTTATTATCTTTTTCTTTTAAGTAGTGCGTTTGTGTTTGTGCCCTTGAAACCCGGTAGGCTTTCGTTCCGGAACTGTCCCAAAAAAAATTACGGGACGCGCGACCTCTTCAAATTGGTTTTGTGTCCATGCGGGAAATAGCGATAGCGGGCCATTTCTAACGGCGATCTTTCTTTGTTCCGCAAGTTAAAGTAAATTTCAGTAAATCGACCGTTGCTCCCCAGAGCTATAAAACGATTTAAAATTCTTCTTGTTTTATTTAACCCCAATCCCATCTTATTTTCAGTATTTCACCGTCGGGAAATTCTACTAAAGGTTTCACAATTCCTTTTTTCAAAAAGATTGTGTGGCGCCCATTTTACCCCTTTTCCACTATTCAATTCGTCGGCGAACCCACCCCAGCTGAGTGACCGAGACGGTAGCATACAACCAGCTACCCGTTGCACTTTTCCCATATTGCATCGGCGAATTTAATTTGACATTTCTCATTGATCGACTTTTAACCATCGGCGCAGCGGCGGCTGTAATTTGTTCGCGTTTAATTTATACTTTTTTCCGCATTTAAATTCGTTTACCCCACCCCAAATAAAAGTGCAACAACATCTATATGTTTTCAAAGTTTTGAAAGTTTTCTTTTTACGAATATAAAATCAGAAGCTCAGTTGCATACAGTCTAAGAGTTAATACCACAAATCTTGTTGATGTACCACCCTCAAATAAAACTCACTATACGAATTTTTTCAGTGCGTCAGCACCAAAACTATTTAATCAATTACCGTACAATATTCGAGTTTTAAAAATGCGTAACCTCTTTCTCAATAAAGTAAAGCAATGGCTGTTTTCAATGGATAGCTTGGAGGTCAATCAATTATTTGCAACATTAATTTAATAAATCAATCTTTTTGTATTACTGTTTATAAAATCATGTACTTAGATCTCATTGCTTATATTTTTCTTATATTTTATTTCTTTTCTTCTTTCAAATTATATACGTATACCCCAAAAACATTATTTTTTGTGATTTTGACTATAGAATGGCTTCCTATTTATTTTTATTTTTGAATATGTTTTATTAGATCAATTATAATTTATTTTTTGTTACTATCTCAAAAATGAAAATAAAAAATTAATAATAATAAATAAATAAAAAACATCACCAACGAGACGAATGAAGATACCACAAACACGTGGATCCCCCTATAGGCATCACAATGGGTCAACAGCGGCCGGCGTGTGATGAGAAATTACTACTTCATCATCAATTCACCAACCTAACCTAAACAATGTTTTAAATTTCTTTCAAATTACCTTCTATGTGTATCTTCTTCCAGTCGGACATAGGTAAGGCCAAAGTTAATAAAAAACGCTACCGATAACAATTGAAATTTTGTCTTTTAAAAGTGTCTAAAACGTAGGGACCTACAATTTTACGCCGACCTCATGCGGCAAATTTGAGAAAAGCTTCTCATGGCAATTGAAATTTTGTCTCACTAAATCTACAAAATCTAACGCTGTGCCGCGGTCTTCATAGGACACTGTTTAAAAATTAACGCCCAGCAAAAAGTCTAAAACGTAGCTTCTTCAACAATTTGTGCCAAGGTGTTACGGGGGTGATTTGAAACAGGTAGTCCAACGCACTAAGTTGTATACCGCACGTGGTTTCTGCCTGATATAAAATCCAAAGAATCTTCCTCAAAGATTACGTTTTACACCTTTATTGTCTTCCCATTTTGGTACATTAATATGCCATACGTGGGCGCAGAGGTTAGTGTGTTGGACTACTAATCCAAAGGTCTCAGGTTCGAATCCCACCGGGGCCAAGCAACATCTAAAAGTATTTTTCACTGCCGGACCTCTTGCAAAAGTCTGACAAACATCAAAGAGTGTAAATTGTCATGAGAAGCTTCTCAAATTTTCCGTTCCGGTTCGGCTTTAAATTCTAGGTCGCTTCCACTTTGCACAACCAAATGGTTAGAGAAGCTAGGTTTTAGTCCCCCTAATATTTATTTTATTTTAATATGCCATACGCGGGTAGCCCCAATAAATAAAATCAAGACCCTTGCCCAACAATTTCTTACCGGCTATAAACGGTTCATATTCAAACGAACGAAAACAAATTGAGAAAATCTATAAATAAAAAATAAATAATAGGCATTAATGGCCCATACCCTAAAACCTAGCTACTCCAACAACTTTCTTTGCGAAGTGGAAGGGACCTACAATTTTACGCCGAATCCGAACGGCAAATTCCAGAAGCTTCTCATGACAATTGATACTCTTGGATGTTTGTCATCAGACGTTCATAAGAGGTGGGACAGTGGAAAAAGACTCTAATGTTACTTGGCCCCGGAGAAAATCTATAAATAAAATTAATTTTGCGTTGAAGAATATCTCCAGATCTTCCTCGGTTTCTAGATTAACCACAAGAAGAAGGAAATTATTATCTGCGGTCAGAACCTACCAAGCAAGCCATTTACCATTGAACAGCCGCCATTATGCTCGTCATTTTAAATAAAAAAAAGCGCTCCTTCCTAGTTCCCTAAAATCCCAAGAGATACACAGTATACCACATAAAGGATAGGCAAGGATACACACATCGGTATGACACACTTGCGTTCGCTTTTTGTTTTATTTAAGCTCCATCATCATATTTGAGTTAAATAGAGCTTGACGCAACATCGTTTGCACCCCTCCCCTCCCCAAAGCCTTTCATCAATATAAATATGAAATTGTAACTGAATATCACGACAAAATCCATAAGGACTTACATAAATTTATTCATACATCGTATGAATTTTGTACATGTACTTAAAATCATTAGGTACATAAGCTCCGAACAAACATCCTTAAATACAGCGCCGTCCTAAGACTTGTAGAACATATTCAATTACACATAAGCTGCTGCTGACTTATCAAAGTGGAAAGAGTGTGCATTTACAACATCTTAAGTTGAGTCTTCTCCATCAGCGTCAGAGTCTACTAGAAATGCGCGCGCTAGTAAAACGCAAGTAATCCTTTACATTCAGCGACGGATTCACGAAGAGCAAGAGGAGGTGTATCACATTACATTACGGGGCCAACGATGCAGAGGGAAGAGTCGAATCTATACCTTACACAGTTGGATATCGAGATGATACATCCAAAGGTACTTTGGAGGAGAGCTGTGCATCTGATGGTGATGTGCGCTGGCTTAAGTGTCGGTTGGTGTCACTTTTGATCACTAATGAGGTTATAAATTATGCACCCAAGGTTCTGCTGGGTAGTTTTATTTTTTCTTTTGCTTAATTTAATCAATTGAATTGGAAATAGATGCTGCTGCATCTTGGATGATATACGGCTTTTGAACGGGCAATAAATATCTTTCAGACGGATCTACAAAAGAATTTCCTTTCAAACACACACTTACACAGAACCAGTCATTAAACAGGTGTCTAGACTGGATGCATATGCAATTAAACATCAATGTTCCAAAAGATGAGCATCGTGTCTCGCGTCCTCGTTGGATGGCTGAATGGTGGCTTTTTCTTACTTCAAATGTTCCACATTAATTCTGATGTGTGGGGTGGAATACAGCGCGCACACACATTCATACAGAGAGTCAAGTTCACTCAATGCGCTACCAGAGAGAACTCCCTGTCATTAGAATTGGGGGCGGCAAAAGAAAATAGGTTCATCTTGCGCTGGCTTCTTACAAACGCCCTTGACTGATGTGACGCGCACCAAAGGATACCATTTTCATTTTGAAATTTAGTGCTGCCATTTATCACGCCTCTTAATTAAAAACATGTCACTGTTTTGACTTGGAAATAAATATGTAATTTCCCCCCTATTCCAGCCACTATAGTGGCTCGAGGTACATGAATTCACTTAGTGTTTCTACGTAACGTAGAGAGAGTCATCTGGTACATCTGGTTCCTGCTACCAGCTTCTTGCATACGACAAAGATGATGGCGACGACGAGGGCAAGACATTTAAATTTTCCTAAAGCAAAAGGACTTTGCCTCTTGGTGGTGGAAAATTGTAACCGGATGTTGTATATACTGCTCCGTTATGTATCTTAAATCAAATTGGGTCCTTAACGCGTGCTCGAGTATTTCTCGAATTATTACAGAAATTATTTGAATTTGAATTTGAGATTGGGTTCATTGTTGAGCGAGGGATTTTCTCTAAAGTTAATTAGATCAGGATAAGCAAATTTTCAAGAGTATTGCCCGGGACATATGTTATCGTTTACATTTACTGAACATTAAAGTTGGGGGCAGTGAGGGGAGGAGGACGGACATAGGAAACCTCAAGTTTGTTTTGTTATTAGTTTTGACGACCCATCTTTTTGCTTTAGTGATTTAATTTGATATATGCGCGTGAGTTTGAGACATTATTTATGAGAGTTTTCAGAAGGTTATTCCTCAAGGATGTTTGGATATTTATTGCGATTTTAATAAGTGTATCAGTTGCTTTCGGAAGTGGATTAGCATATTCTTCATGCTGAGAAAACTATTTGTTGAGGATAACTTTTTGATGAGACACACAATATTAACTTAAGAACAAGTTTAGGAAGGAGGAACATCTTCTGGTAAATGCTCGTGGTGATTCAGAAAAATACTCAAGGCAGTTGCTCGCTTTTAATCTCTTAAGATTCCATATTTATTGTGTAGACAGTTAAAAATAACCCATAGTCATACAAATGAAACATATCAGTGGTTAATTGAATTTAAAAAATAATGCACGATATGTTCAGTCATTCGAATGCAAAATATTCCATTTGTAGGCTCCCGGAGTGGGTAGATCTCTCTTCGCGCGAAGAATTTCCAGATAAAGCTCAGCAATAAGGAAGACTACAGCGATGAATCCACAACTTATGGTAAACAGATGGGTCGAGGAACGATGACGGAACTGGTGCCGGAGTGCTGGGGCCAGGAACTAAGCACTTCGAATCCATGGGCAAATGCACCAGTATCTTTCAGGCAGAAATAAATGCCATATACAGGTGCCTTCAAATCAACCTCGAGAAAAATTACAGAAATTGTAACATCATGTCTGACAGTGAAGAAGCCATAAAAGCTCTTGATGCCTTCTTCTACACAGACTGAATAGATTGATAAGAACAACAGAGTTTCCATCTGCTATGTACCTGGCCATGTTGGCATATAGGTAACGAGGCAGCGGATTCTTTGGCAAGAAAACACCAATGGCCTGATTTTGGAATTTGAAGTCAGTCGTTTTCATTTCGATATCCCCTTTTTCGACTCGCTTAGTTATCGAATTCGAAGCAAGTCGAAAACTATCCTTCCAATATTTCCAGTCAATCTGGCAAGAAAACACCAGTGGCCTAATTTTGGAATTTGAAGCCAGTTGTTTTCATTTCGATATCCCCTTTTCGACTCGCCTCGATTTGCTTAGTTATCGAATTCGAAGCGAGTCGAAAATTATCCTTCCGACATTTCCAGTCAATAGACAGTTGTTTCCAGTCAATCTGGCAAGAAAACACCAGTGGCCTGATATTGAAATTTGAAGCCAGTTGTTTTCATTTCGATATCCCCTTTTTCGACTCGCCTCGATTTGCTTAGTTATCGAATTCGAAGCGAGTCGAAAACTATCCTTCCGACATTTCCAGTTAATAGACAGTTGTTTCCAGTCAATCTGGCAAGAAAACACCAGTGGCCTGATTTTGGAATTTGAAGCCAGTTGTTTTCATTTCGATAACCCCTTTTTCGACTCGCCTCGATTTGCTTAGTTATCGAATTCGAAGCGAGTCGAAAACTATCCTTCCGACATTTCCAGTCAATAGACAGTTGTTTCCAGTCAATCTGGCAAGAAAACACCAGTGGCCTGACTTTGGAATTTGAAGCCAGTTGTTTTCATTTCGATATCCCCTTTTTCGACTCGCCTCGATTTGCTTAGTTATCGAATTCGAAGCGAGTCGAAAACTATCCTTCCGACATTTCCAGTCAATAGACAGTTGTTTCCAGTCAATCTGGCAAGAAAACACCAGTGGCCTGATTTTGGAATTTGAAGCCAGTCGTTTTCATTTCGATATCCCCTTTTTTCGACTCGCCTCGATTCGCTTAGTTATTGAATTCGAAGAGAGTCGAAAACTATCCTTCCAATATTTCCAGTCAATTGACAGTTATTTCCAGTCAATCGTTGTACGAACGTTATTGTCCTTGGCACCTTTATTGATTTAAAGAATTTATCTATTAGTTTCGAATAATCATTACACTCACATTTTTGATTAATTTTATTAATATCAATCCAAGTGTCGAAAGCAACAAATTCGCCCAACAAAATCTATCAAATACCGAATATGCCACATACGAAATGTCATTGTAAATTCGAATTTGAAAATTTGGCGAATTTAAAACGAAATAATACCAAACTTGAAATCCGCCACAAAACACGACTCGCTTCGAACTCCATATAATCAGGCCATAGCATTTAATTGTGCAGGGAAATATCTTCACGGGCAATAACTTCACCTCGAGTGGGAAACAATTTCGCTTTTGTATGCAATGCATTCAAACATTTTGTGAAGTTATTTCCCACCTAAAACTTTAGAATTCCTCGATAAATATTTATAATGATTAGCTATATCCATTTGGACTTCAACTTATAATGAACGGTTGCCCAAAAGTTGTTGGTATGAAATAGTTCAATATATAACAGTTTAAAACTCTGGACAAGTCTTCGACTCGCACACCGAGCGTGCCTCAAAGCTCATACGGGATAAAATAGTTCAACACTTCGACTCATACACCGACTGCCCTTCGGCCTCACATGCAGGTGCTCAGGCCGTTCCTCAAAGCTCATACGGTATAAAATGGTTCAACAGATAAGAGTACCTGGGTGGCCCGCTTCGCGGATAAAAGTGCTTTAAACTCTGGACACCTCTTCGACTCATACACCGACCGCCCTTCGGCCTAACATGCAGGTGCTCAGGGCGCCGCAATGCGACGTGTTTCCAAGTATGATATAGTTCAACAGATAACACTACGTGGGTGGAATATTTCATTTTGAAATAAAGCTCCATTTTGCATTGGGGCCTAGTCTCATTCCGCCCATCAACAGGTACCAACAGCGCAAAAGTCAATCACCGATCATGACGATTCATAAATTGTCGTAGAATGCGAAGAGAAATAATTTCCCACATAAAAAAGGTGTAATTATTTCCCACTCGAGGCGAATTTATTGCCCGTGAATTTATTTCCCTGCGCCGCATTTAATTGGCCTGGGTGACGACAGTCGTTATACTTTTAAAGGTCGAACCGGACCATGCTGTTTGAAGTAGAGTCGTCAAACCCTATAGGTTTACCAGTAGCCATAGGAATGCAGAAAAGTGGGCGTAATATGATCCCTCTAATTCAGATCATAACCTCGTCGTTAAAAAAGAAAAAAGCTAATGAATAATTCGTCGCCCTAGTGACAAAAGAACGTAACTACATTTTTTACGATTTTGGACTGGGTATGACACCTTTCTTCATATATCATTTTATATATTGTAGCAAAAAATTGTACCTCTAGGTGAAGTAGTTTAGAAGTTAGCACTTGCTGTATCAACATTTTTTTCGAAAAATAGTAGAAAAAATAGTAAAAAAAATCAGAAAATCGTCTCTCCTGAAAACTAGCAAATATTGACATACATTTTTGTGTCACTAAGGCGACGAATTATTTGAATAAAAAAAATCCATTCAGTCAAGGAAAAAATATTCAGTGATCAAAAATTCCCACGCTTCTTAAATGAATCAGCTCCATGAGCTTATCAAACTGCAATGCATTTTGAAACAGAAGTCGAAACAGATGATGATCAATGGGAAGTGGCTAGAAACCCAACCGGAGGCACACAAAGTAGTTGCCAATTGCACAAGAATACAAGAATGAGTGTCTAGGTTGGAAAATGTACGAACATGACTCTCAAGGAACACAATGTTAATGGTGACATATGTCGGGAACTCATGCTGCGTGCTACACAGCCCAAAACCAAGATCTAAAGCATGTGCGGCCGATTTGGCATCGGTTAAAATAAAAGCAAATACAATGGACGTTGAACAATCGCACGTAGCAAGTTGACAGCTCTCCCTTAGGGTATTAAAATAATCCTTGCGCACCAGAACATTATGGAAAAAACTGTTGAAAAAGGAAGTTAACTAGAAACTACAATTGCTAGCATTGCTATGCGATACATTCCTCAAACTTGAAAGAGATTAAAATCGGTCTTTAGGAGTTTAATGTTCATCTATTACTATCTTCTTTATTCCGCCAAAAGGACCTGTCAGCACGTTTAGATTAAGGAGGTCATTTTGCCGCCACTTTATCACTATGCCACCAGTTTTAATGCGCCTTGACATCAAACGACATAGATTCAAGAAAAAAAAATCAGTGCGGTTATGCATCTCTTTCAAAGCGCATATTATACGGAACCTGCACTTAAGATCTTTCAACCAAAAATCAACGTTGCAAGCAATTAAAATCCACTTTTTCGTATAATTTATTTCAAAGGCATCTGCAAGATTATCTCAAGCTACACCAAAGCAGAATACTTTGTTAAACCAACTGCAATAACGAGATTCCCAGGACATCCATTGCGCGACAATTTCCCAACGATAAAAGTGAATTTTTCCATTAAGCAATCTCCCACTTACCAATTACAATGCACTTACAATCAGTCCGGCTAATTGCATGATTTAATTTCCTTTTAAGGAAAATATTACATCACGCATGATTGTAAAAACAACGTGAGTACGTAGGTATCTGAGGTAGACAACAAGATGCGAGAACATTCTGCATTCAAGTCATAGTCCAGCTCCAACTATGGCTATGGCTTTGGCTCTTGTCTCTGGCACACTCATGCGGTTTTAATTTATTCACTTTATGTTACTTAGATTAAAAACTTTCGTGCACGTATCGTGCGGAAACAGGAGGAGGTGGTGCCATAAACCCAGCAGAGGTACAAGAGAAAGAGCGGCTTCAAAAAAGTAGGTACAAATATGTAAACTATTTACAAGAATCCCCTCTATTTAGTTAGTGGCATGTTTCATAGAAACGTGTATAGTAATGTGGGCTCGCCACGACGCGGTCAATTTTTCAAGAATGTTGTCGCGACGACGACGAAAAAACACAGCACGCCAGGGCCATAGCGCAGCAAATACTTTCGACTGTGTTAGCCTTTAAGTAGGATTTCTTTTGGTCGTTTCCGTGGAGCGACTAATGTCTGCAAGCCAGCATAAGCTGAAAGCAAATGCATTGACCGTCATGCAATAATAGGCAAAGATTGCGCCTGGCTTTGAGATTCCAGTGAAAAATAAAAAGGAAAATACAACGTTCACAACAATATAATATCACCCATTAAAATGAAATTAATGAAACTCACCTTCCCAGGGACATCCAACGACTTCGGCGCGCATACAGACCGTTCGGTCATATTGACTATAGGGAAAGATGCGAATTTTCGATGCGAAAATGATCGGCTGCAGGAGATTCTCAACCTCGCTATAGGTGTTGATGTTGCCTGGCAGAACCTGAAATCGAGAGTGTATAGCTGGCACTTAATTCCTTCCAAGGATATTATTTTTTTTTTATATTTTTTGTTCAGTATATCACCCGAATGCAGTAAACGGAAATTGCAGCCATAAATCAGGACGGCTTAAGCTGCTAAGCACATACGGATAGTGTCACTCACCTCCTTTCCTTGGATATTTTTCCAACGGATCCACTTGGTCATGCCCGGACGCCAGTACTCCAATACATACGACTCGGTGTACTCCTGCCCTTGACCCTTGCCAAAGCGGCCCTGTGTTCGCACGGCCGTGATGACGTGAACCTTTAATAGATCGATTTGCAGATACTCCTTTAGTCCACGCGATACCATATGCTTTGGGCACCATGCTCCACCGTTGTTGTCGATTTTTAACCTACAATCAGAGAGAAAAAAAAAACGGGGTGGAGTATTAAACAAGGGTGAGAATGCAGCTAGCAAAAACAAAAAAAAGGATACAAAACATTTTATGCTCATCGAGTAATTAAAAGCCGTGCGGTTCGACGGAGCGCTTAAACTTCGTTAAAATCGAAATTTAAATAATTATAAATTTGTATCCGTGTTTTATTAGCGTTATAAAGTCTGGCAACGAATAAACGAAGGATATTCCAATTAGTATTTGTCGTTATCCAACTGGATTGACAGTGCGGTCGAAAGGATTTTGCAAGGGTGTGCTGGGAGAGGAGGGAGACTTGCGATTTATGGTGTTGGACTGTGAAGCCACTGCGACGATTCGTGATTTATGGGAAGACACTTTTTTTATCGAATGTCCGTGCAGGGACAGGCTAAGAGTATTATTGCAGCGCCCGCAAAAAAAATGCGCTTGTCGTATAATCACATCCTGGCAAATTTCCGCATTTAAGATATTTAAACTGTCTCACAAGTGTGCATAAAAGTAGGTGGGTTGACACGACTGGAGACAACGGATGGCAGCATGCACGTATCGAAATCGTTAAAAAAAGGCAGGCCTGAAAACTAGATTATTTGTGTGACAACAACACCAGCATTTGATCGGCCTCAGTGATGAAGTGATCCGAAACCATGCAGTAAAGTAGGAGAGCTTTGATCCTTTTAATCCTGATTTTAGCGTCGACGTAAAGGACAAAGTTAACTTTTTACTATGGAACTCTATCATGATCACTTTTTTTCCTATAATAAATTGACTGACTGACTGAAGAATGATGATGATTCATTTTGATAATTATTTTCCAATTATGCATTTTTCTAATGGTTCGCAATGTGACCAAAAATCCAACTACCAAATGATTAGGTATTTCAATGACTACAGAATGATGATTTGAAGATACTATAATTCCAATGATTATTGCAATGACTAACGAATGATTTCAACACTTTAATGATGAGAGAATAATGAATTGCTACTAAATAATCTATACTAATGACTAGTATTTATTCCAAGGACACATGAATAACTTATTAAATTATTTGCAGCTAGAATGAATTCGAAATGGCTACCGAGTGATTTTTTATTCGAATGACAATAGAATGACTAATAACTACTGAATGATTTTTCAGATTTTTATATCTAGTCAAATAAATAATTCAATTGTTTTAATTCATTGCAAATTCGAATGAACGCGTATTGATTATCAGCTTTTTTTTCCACGAATGATTGCACAATTTTGAGAAATTTTTGAATGATGTACTCCTATAATTCGTATAGCTATCGAAAAGCTTATTCAAATAATGTCATTCGACTAATATTTCGGATTGACTATCTTCTAGTACAAGTTGTGTCAAAACTAGTAGTCTGTGTCCCGTCATTGACAAAAATAAATCTAAGCAACTACTGTCCTTTGACAGAAACCAAATTCGTGTGCTCGTCGGGGTATCTACCGGACAGGGCATAATCGCAAACATGGCCAGACGGCTAGGGATCCTTACAAATGACTTCTGCAGAAGCTGCAGAGATGAGGAAGAAATAGAATCTGTGGAACGTCTCCTGTGCCACTGCCAGGCACTCCAAGAATGACGGTTCTCCTGATGGTTCTTTGACTGCTTGGGCCACCTAGCAGAGATATTTTCTAACGGATATTAATCGGTTCATTTACAGATTCAATTGGTTTTGTTAGCTGCGTGTCAGTGGGCCTTTTGGCCTCTGGGTGATACTTACACATTGTGTATGCAACCCTTCTAACCTAACCTAACCAAATCTACTGCTGCATGGATGCAGGTGCGGAATGAACAAGTTTTATTTCGTGGCTAGAGGTTTTGGGAAGGATTCTTCGGCCAGATTCTAATAGCTCCAATCAACGAACAACATTTCGCAGGTCTAGCCACACCTCAGGGAATCGAAGGAACTTATTTGAGTTTATGATTTTTTCTCCTGAGAGTTGCGGTATCTACCTTTCACACTGATATAATATAGACCTAAGACGCTGGCATGCACGTTTGAACACACAAAAGTAGTCAGTCTTCTTTGGTATATACTTTGGGAATGCGCCTAACATGTTGAATTTAGTCCCAGAAGTCGGCATTTGATCAAATTTGACTAAACTCTAAGTTTAAGTCGCGACATTTGGTGGTTTGTTTTAAGACAAATTAATGACGGAATTGTGCAATTATAAAAGTGGGGCTCATATGGTTTGTATAAGCTTTAAAAAATCCAGACAACCTGTATACTTTTTCAGAATTGTAAGCATCGAAGAAAACAAAAGACAGACACAATACATGCCACACCTCCACTTCAAGGAAGTAAGTTTTCTGGGGCTAGAACCAGCTGAACGTCGCGACGGTAAAACCACCAATAATACAACCGATTTATAGAAGCCACATTTCGTTTCGGACGTACAAAGAACCAATCCTTAGCCCCACAACATGAATGTGGAATGCTCGACCACACACTGTTTCCCATCCCATTACAATTTACAAACATTAAAAACCAACTTACATCGGTTTATCTGCTCTCATTCGTACGAGTATCATGATTTAAAATTGCATTGCCTATTGCTTCGTGATTTTAGGAAAATCAATTACAAAACATGGCGATTGTAAATGTTCATCGACTAGTCAACAGATGGTCAGAAAATAGACTGCGGTGTCAGGATAGGCATTTTCTCAATAAATCTAAAGTTATACAACAGCTAACGTTCTCTTTACTATCACTTTCTACTATCTGATTTCGAAATAAAGTCCGAGTATAAGGAAGCCAGCTATAGTCAAAACAAGACATTGGGTCTATTAGCCTAATGTCTTCGTTTAGTCAACAAATTTAAATAAGAGACTGAATAATGCATTCGAACTTATTCTAACAAGGAGTTCTAAGTCATAAGGATACAGCCAAAGTAGCTTGAAATATATTGCCCAAAACTAGGGATTTTACCATTGCCGAATAATTGCAAAACTTATTATAACCACCACAAGAAGTATACGAGTATCATTCTTCAAATTTGATATTAAATTAATTGCCTTCTTCACCTAATTACCCAGTAAATCAATCTATCACACCCACTTGAAAAATTAACGACACTCTTTCAAGTATTTGACACATTCCCCGAAAACAAGTTAAACTTAATTCATGTGTAATTAACTTGTTATCTTTATTGTAAAGCCATAAACCAAGGACGATGTCCAAACACCGACAAAAGATCAATCAAACACTTGTATCTCTTTACTATTTGTTTATTGATTCCTCAAATGTTGTTGAAAGATCAACTGAGAATCAAGTGCCCTCGTTTAATGGTGTTATTTCCTCCGACTAAGTACTTGTTTAGACCCCACTGTATAGCCAACACTTGATATAGATAAAAAATAATAATAATAATATTCTTCCTTTTACACAGATGACTGCCAGGCAGCACTCGCTATGATGTCTTTAGGATAAAGCCAACGTCATTAGCATTTTAAATGAGTTTTTATGGGGCGGACATTTAAACCGATGACCATGGTGACGACGAGATGGTAAAGTTATTGGTGTGCTGCTGGACCTGTGTCTGCATGAGCAACAAGTAACAAATTGAGGTGGCACCAAAAGCCACAGTAAGTTTGAGTGCCTTCAAACAAAAAAATACAGCCGCGGAAATGTTTTGATTGTGAGAATTACAAACATTAAATATTACGACATTTCTCTTGATTTTCAATTTTAAGAAATCTCATTAAAAATATCGAGTGGTGAAGATTATCTTTGGGCGGCAGGACTTGGCAATAAACTTCGCTAGCAAATATCGCAACCTGTTAACAGAATACAAAGTCGTTATAAGTGGATAATTTATGACATTGATTGGAATAAATTATGGGAGCTGCTACTGCGCAAAATTTGCTATTGAAATGAGAGAGACAGGAGAATTGGGAAGGAAGGTTCCTACCGGGAAGTAACTGATACTTGGGTGGAGGTTATAAAGTCTGATGTGTTGTTTTGAAAGACTTTGACATTCAGTGCTGATTAACTTGAGTTCCAGTAATGCAAAGAGGGTGCTTTAAACTAAATTGAATAATAAAGTAAAGGTTTGCATAACCGTTTTAATATGCATAACCGAAACGTAGATTCTTGGTCAATCATTTAAAATGAATTTCTAAAAAACAAAAAATTGGTTAAGCAATTTTAGGGGCTAGGTTAGGTTAGGTTTATGCGGATGTCGGCAGAAGCCGACACACTTAGACCAATTTAAGTCCATTGTGATACCACGTATGTATTATCTACCTCAACTCTGTAGATGGGACTGGCCAACGACACGCGGTTGTTCTCCAACGGTCCCCCATCTACGTACTAAACGCGCCCAACGTCGTTTAATTTTCGTGATCTGACGAGAACCGATTAACTCGACGTGGTATGGTCGTTGGTTTTAGGGGCTAAGCGCACACAAATGTGCGGAAACGAAATTAAGTCTATTTCGCTTTTGTTCATGTTGACAAATATCCTGTTGCGCACGCACAAATTTTCAAGTTATTCAAGCACTTGAGTGCGACGAACCCGTCAGCCGGAATAGTAAGGACCCAGTAAAGGACGACGGTTATAGTCGCTTTGGTTTAGATGCTTGAGTGAGTAAGCAATGTGTACCTTGTGAAAATTATGAAAATGAATGAAGAACACTTTTGCATGCATCAACAGATCTATTTTAGAAACTTTTAAAACACGGTCGCATGCAACACGTTATAAATTTGCTGAAGCGCACACTTTTGCAGTCGCACGTTTTGTGTGCGCTACATACCTAAGGTGTGCGCTAACACAATTTCTTATTCATTAAATCTCGCAGGGTTATAGCTAGATCAGTAGCTATGAGAATATCACGCTAACTTCGCGGTAACTCAGCAAACTGCAACACAGCAAACTGAACTTCTATAGGGAAGTAGCTAGCAAAATTCTACTTCGTGAATTTTCCTAGTTATAGGCATAGCTTTAAATATCATGTCCAACGCAGCCAATTCCAACTCATCTCCGCCCCCTAACTAGAACCGCAATCCCATACGAATGGTTACTCCAGCAAAACTAAAATAAAATCCATCACTAATCGAAACCTAATCAATAAACCATCATTCATTATTAATGTTCCGAAACTTGGACATAAACAAATGGAACACACAACCGGAACCCTTAGCGCGCGCTTTGTTTATCACCCCTTTTCCTTGGACACAAAACAAACTTTGGAACATTTGATTATCTTAATGTTCTTTCTACCGATGACCCAACATGAAAAATTGATCTTATAATTAGCTGAGTAGTGACGGCTCCACCACACACACTCAAACAGCTTATACCCTTGGAAAGTCCTTTAATCGATTCAGAACCATCAAAGCAATTAGTTTTGCTCGGTGTCTCATGTATGCCACTGCGTAGTCGAATGCACATTAATCGTGTTATTTATTGAAGTACTGCGATAACGAATTGGTCATGGGTAGTAATCAGTTGTTGTGCTGCATGGTGTTGTACTGCAGGGCAGCACGTAAGTTTTGCTTTGGAATGCACATCGTCTGAATCGGAAGAGGACTGTTAAAAAATTCTTTTAATGATCTCAAGTTTTGGCTATAAATTTAAGGAAGGGAGAAGGCGAAAGACACCCGTGTATCTTATAAATTTCCAGTTGGAATGCTAATTCGTTTTTGAATAGCCGTGCAACTAACAGCAAGTGGGACGATTGATAAATACCTGTCCGCAGTCAATGTTGACTGGTCAAAGTGATGACTTGAATCAATATGAGGAATATCCCATTTGGGTCAATGGGATTCAGATTGAATTGGGATACTATTCTACCCACATTTGGTAGGTAAATAACTAATTTGACTATTTAACCACTTAGCCATTCCATTTGGCTGAATCTTTGATGTCTTGGCGAAGCGCGTTTTTGTAAGCCATTTTAGAGATTTGGAAGGTATCATCCGTCTTATTTAATAGGCGAGCTAAGTGCCACTGTATTATGGGTCGTTTAGGATTTATTAGATCGATGATGAATAGAAGGTGGGCGAAAATTGTGACCACTACGACCGCTGTTAGACCGAAAGGGCTTCCAATAGTTTGTGTGCCACTTATGCATACTCGTATCTTTTTGTCACGAATTTAAGGGACCGACAGTTTCATGTTATCCAGTATGTGTTCAGATATTAGTGCATGTAACTAATGTAATACGAAAATGTTGAATAAGTGAATGTTACTTACTTACTTACTACTAGTGCATGGTCTCTTTAATCTGCGAATGAAAAAATACTTCGCTAAGAATGGAACTAACCACAACAGAGAAACATTACGCCACCCATTCTAAAGTCTCTACACCAAAAGGAGGATTTCTGCCTGGTAGTACAATAGACCGTTACCGAGTCTGAGTCCTCTGGGATTTAAATTTCCTCAACGGACCTCATTTCGGTCTAAATCGGCTTCGGCTGACAGCCACATTTACTTAACCTAAGGAAACTAAACTGGATGCGACACTAAAAATCGCTTTGTATCTAGATGTCTGCGAGCTATCATTTGCACTTATGTAGCTTGTGATTTTATTTCGAATAGAGGCAAATGACGCAAGGTTCACCTTTGTTCGGGTCCGTTTCTTAATACAGACACGATAAGAACAGCCAGTAGATATGTAAGTAGCAGGTAGTGGGCGCAGTAGCTTAACTGGAGGAAAAACTCCATCGCACCAAACTTCTTTCCTATCATTCTATTCTTTCATGCAGTAAGCAGCACCTAAAAACAGGCAACGAATCATTTGGTGGGTGCTGCTTGCAGCAACAAACACAAAAATGCTTGCACTGTGGTTTCATTAAGGGCACTGCATCAATTACAGAAAAAAGAGAAATCCTTTTAGCGCACACCAGTTATAAAAAAAAAGCAAATGGTTGGAGAACCTAGGTTTTAGCCCCTGTATGCCTAATATTTATTTATTTATTTTATTTGTACGTCTTCAATTGTAAGCATAAAAAAAATAAAGACACCGAAGCAGAAAAAGTCACTTTTAACCTCCTCAATCATGTAAGTTCTTGAAAAATGTGGTTGCGTACATAAGTGTGCGCTTCGAATACACACAATCAATTTAACAATAAACCGAGTTCGGTCTGAGTTTGTCTAGGGTCCTCCTCATTTACAGTCAATTTTTCATTTGTACCCGGAACAAACTGCACACCTCAGAGGAATAACCAGTTTAAACAGAAAAAGAAATCCTCCTTAACCTCAAAAAAAAACTACGCAGTCATTTTTTTTAATTTCAATAAAACTTGGAAACTTTCAAAGCCAGTACAATGTGTCAAATCAAAAATGAAAAGCAAATATTTTTACGACAATCAACCCCCCAATCAGAAGATGGAAATGCAAAAGCATAATATTTGTCCTTAAATTTACTCAGAAGTGCAATATTGTCAACATGAATGACGTCTGCTTCGAATAATTTTTTTTCTTGGGATCATATGAAATTTATTGATTCAAATTTTATAACCAAGTATGCTTGAGAATGCACAAATATGTGGGAGTATTTCAAAATATTTTTCCATCTCTAGATGACATCTATAATATTTGTCGGTGCTCGCTACGTCATTTGGTGTGGAATAATAAATTGTTATGCGTGCAACTGCATCCGTTACCCATTTGCAATTGAACTCGAAATAACACTTTTAGAGAGACAACATTTTCACAATGTATTAGAATAAATTGACAGATAGACGAGGGTGGATGCGGACTGTTTTTATTAAAGGAGTTGTGCCAAAAGGTGATGGGTCGTAATTCTCACTGGCTAAGAGCAGGTGTCCATTTGCCCATGTTGGGTAACCTTCATTAGTATAAGCTCGATCATTCGAATAGTGCAGGTGTACCTATCAATTTTGGAGCTTTGGGGGTCATTGCCAACGGCTGGCGTATAGAGAAATATAAAGTGAATGGAATATGACAGCGCATCGAACAGTTTCCACTGGTGTAACCATGATATGGTGAATTTTTCTTGCTGAGTTCTGTAAAAACTTTTTTTTTTTTTAATAAATCATGAATGTTTATTTTGTGTTATCCTCAGAATAAGTGATAAGTGACCAGAAAGCAGCACTCAAAGCTTGGTCAAAGTGATCCACAAACAATGGAGACGAATTGGAGTACAGACTTGGCAAAAGGCTCGCAAAGGAAAAGTGCCCTCAAATTCAAGCAAAGTGTGTGCGGAGAGTTAGAAGAAATTTCTTCTTCGGCTGCTTATAAAAACCAGACTATCCACGAACTCCTACAAACCAGCTTGAACAGGGGCACAAATATTTTTAAAATAGCCGCTCAGACAATTAGAAATGCCCAGGAAATCCGTTCGCCAAAGTTCATGAACAATGCGCAAGGGTTCTTGTGGATGGCGAAAAAATACGAAAAAATAAATACAAATATATTTTCTGAGAGTCATTCTTAACAATGAAGAAGTACCCGACATAACAGTCGAAGAAGTTAGGAAAGCGGTTAAAGACCATCAAAAATGAAAAGCAGTTGGGCCGGACGAGATACCCTCTGAGTTCTGGAAAAAGATGGGATACATCGGGTTCAAATGGCTCACGAATCTCATCTCCAAACTGATAGAGGTGTTCCAATGCCTAACAAGTGGAGGGAAAGTTTTCTTGTTAGAGCCGCGGTTCAAAAAGCTTCATTGTGAAGATCCCATAGCTTGTGCCCACGCAGTCCAAAAAATTAAGGAGATGATGCCGAAGGACCTTAATGAAAATCCAATAGAATCTGATTCGGATAATTCCGACAAAGTATGGGAAGATTTCAGCCTTTGGAGCGACCATCACAAACTCGTTCACAGAAATCGGAAGGCGAACAAAAGCAAAGAAAGTATTTGTGATGAGCTTTCCGTCTACTTAAGGGCACCTGTTAGTCGGCTTAGTGAAAATCCCTTGGAAATTTGGTTCGACTACAAGCTCCAATTTCCAAAACTTTTTAAAGTTGCTTTTAAATATTTAAGTAGCCAGCTCAGTTCCTTCGGAAAGGCTTTTTTCGAAAGCTTCCCAGGTATTGAGTCACCAAAGAAATAGAATCCAAGAAAAGCGGGTAAACAAAATATTGTTTATGCAAAGTTTGGAGTGGAAGTATTGGGATTAGCAATTTTAATAAAACTCAGCTAAACTAATAACCTGGATAATGTCTTATTTCTGTTTTCTTATTTTTAGCTCATATAATACAATACGTCGATGTTCTTAATTGATGCATCGAAAACATCGATGTTTTCGATGCATTACATCGAATAAAACTCGATGTATTTTTTGAATGAACATCCCTAAACCAAGGGATCTGTTATGGAAAGCGCGAAAGAGAACAAGGAGACCGAAAAATCGGTCAAAAAACGATATTTACTATAACCAAAAATAAAAAAAAATAAGTTTAGTCGCTTATTTCACAAATTGTATTTAAAATAAAACAAACAAAAATTAATTGAAGATTTATTTCTAAGTGTGTTATGTAAAAGATCCGAATAAAACATATAACAATTTTATCCATCTAAATCTAATAAGAAAATAGCGAAAATAAATAATTATTTCTAAATTATAAATAAATCAACTTTTAATTTGGTTTAGTCTATAAAATTGTAGTTATCCAAAGTTATTACATGTAAATTAAATTAAAATAGAATCATCTTCATCGCTCTCTGAATCGGTTTCATTATTTCTATATATTTCACTGGTCCCTATTTTTTGTATGTTTTCATTAGGTATTAGGCTATTGTAACAAAAAAAATTAGGCGGAAAGTTATTTCTTATCACTAAAATACTATTTAATAAACTTAATTTCATTTTATTTCGTTGCTTAGTTTTTATTAGACTAAGTTGGCTGAAAATTCGCTTCACTTCGGCATTAGAAATCGGTAAAACCAGTACCGACATTACAAAATTAGCCAAGTCGTGGAAGGGATTTTCGCCACTTGCATCTGTGAAGTTTGTAACTTGACACCAGAAAGCTTCTGTTGACTCGGTTTACTGCCAATCGTTAATCAACAGTTTCTTCCACTGAGAACGGATTTTTTCTGATGTATAGTTAACAACTTGCATTGCCTTTAAAATTGGCTGCCTATCTAGGCTGACGGTGTAAGTTCGTAAAGTATGGTAAGGTTTTTGGAAGAAAAATATTGTTGTGTGTAAAGTTTATGAAAGCAGTAATTATTTCTCAGTTAAAAAATAAATTTCTTGGTAAACAATATAATAATCGTTTCGGTCAAAAAATCGGTTTAAAATCCGTTTGACCGAATCTTCAAATTTACTTCGGTCAAAATAAAGAGATTTCGGTCAGATTTGACCGGAAATCGGTCAAAATGGTAACACTGGTTATCGGTTTTCTGAAGAGCCGGAAAGAGAGTAACAGAAACATGTGAATCCCTGGATGCTAAGCACGTCATGGAAGGAGTGTATCTTGAAGTGATGAAACTTCAAGCCACTCTACTCCACGGAAGACGAGCAAAAATGAGTGGTTGCCATAGTCGAGCATTGGAGGGTTCACCTTCAAGTTATTTGAACCATTTGGGCTTTGTGACGAATTTACTGATGCAGCAAACATCTTTCTCACTGAGATCACTCGGATCTTAAATGAAGTTGCAAGTGTGAGTTAGTTTAGTTAGGAGGTGTATGTTGTTTTCCTCTTCCTCGCCCTCTCTGCAGCTTCTGCAAACATCTTTAGAGAGTATTCGCATTCTGGTGGCACGTCTTTCCAAACAGTAAGTTGACCACCGAGCACATATTTTTCCAACTTAATGAAAGGAGTTCTTTTTGCATCGTATTAACTTAAGATTTATATGGAAGATGCACAGGTACTGATGTCGTTCCACTTTCTTTTAGCTTCTAAAAGTGCATTATCAGATTGCTAAAGATAGTTTGAAATTTTGTTCGGGCTGTGCAGGGTCGGGATAAGGATATCACTGTAGCGCCACAAAAAAAGCGCTTGTCGTAAAAGGCGAGTAGACTAAGGGGAGAAATCAAATAAAGGCAATTTTATGACTGAGTGTAGCGCACATATATCTTGAAACTGTCCGGCTGCATGCGAATCCGTGGGGTTGATACGACTGGAAATCCCCAATGTCTTAAAAGATAGATCAAACAATAATCAATAATGGGAGCATGAAATCAAAAAAAAAAACATAGCCAGGCCTTGAAATGCGTTATCACAAGCATTGAATTGACCTTGGTTCAAAACCTGAGGGATCCAAAACCGGAAGACCTGCCAATATTCAGTAGGAATGCAGTAAAGTGAGAGGACTATGATCCATCAAGGAAGAAGAAGATCAGTTAGCTTAATCTTTATCGTTTGTTCGGCCGGCATCTCCTTTTGGTCAGAAAGGTCTAGCACGGTTCCCAATCTGGCAAGCTCATCTGCCTTGCAGTTGCCTGGAATGTCGCTGTGGCCGACCCATCACAGTGAAGTGTCACATCTGCCGACAAGCTCGTTAATAGATTTGCGGCATTGTTTTGATTCTGAGAAGATGCTTGCCACCATGCCGTTCTCAGTCTACATTTCTTTGGCGGATTTATTAATAGTTTGACCTTCCTCGAAGCTGGTTCGGTCTGAGATAATTTTACTTCAATATTCTGATTACTGAAAATGAGTGATGCAAACTTCAAAACGAATGGCGATTTAATCAATCTGAATCCACAATTGAAGTCACTGAATTTTTACAATAAAAATGTCAGCGGTCAAAATAAGTATTTAATCCTCGCTTCCCTACAATGAAATAAATATTTAAGATTTTAATTCATTAAAATGTTGTGGTATATTTGATAATATACTCCGTGTTTTTTTAATGTAAAAACAAAATTATTATTATTTTGTTTTCAACAAATAGGCATATTTTACTACATATAAAGAAAATAATTTTTTTTAAATTTTCAGCAATCAGTATTAATTAACAAAGTATTTATATAATTCATTTTGAAAGCATTTTATTGTGTAAATAACACTATTGTTTATATATTTTTTTTTCAATTTAAAATTATCTGCCATTTTACAGCTTTGTGTACAAGTTAGTAGTTTATTGTTCTCGAGTTCATTATACAAAAACAAAACCCTCCTCATAAATAAAATGAAGTCCTGCATATATTAAAAAAATACACAAGTTTTTTTTTGTCGAAACCTTAAATCGTCAATTTGTACTGTTTTTATTTAAAACCTTTCCCTTCGAGCCATTACCGGGACCAGATGTCTCCCAACAACAGAATAATATTCAATATAGAAAAACATTCATTTTTCCGGGCCTCTGATAAAATACAAAAACCGATACGTCTCGCTTGACTCAAATATCCACAATTTGTACGAATGGGAGAAAAAAAGCCACCAACTGAAAAAAGTCCAGTTATTTTACTGGATACGAAAAAAAGTATCCCCACCTATAACACTCGTTTTTCATATACAACTCATAAAAGTTTTGTTGAACTCATAAAAAAAAGAAGTAATAAACAAAAAAGTGGAACAAGCGCGAGAGAGCGAAATATGTTAAAACAGCCAGGATAGGTCCAGCCCCTGGGGCGGTGTCACTTCATACAATACATTTGCTGTAATAGTGTTTCCTATGTCAAGCAATATATTATGCAACCACTGCTAGAAGTATATATGTAGGTAGGAAAAAGTATATTTTTATCTTGCCCCAAATATTCAATACTCGCATACACAACACTTAACTAATAAGCATTGGGAATATGTAGGTACATTAAATTTATATATAGATACTTTTTTGCTCTTTTTGCTCGACAATGAAAATGTATTCGTTAGCAATTAGGGACATCTGATGTCGGTCATCTATCGTCCTGATGACGACGATGTCGGTGACGGCTAAAATTGACAATTAAGCTGCTGCGGTTTTTCCTAGTATAAAAGTCAAAACGTGCAAATGTCAAGCTGCCATTGCGCTCCATCGTGTGCAAAACGGAATGCAAACGTGATTAATGATTTTACCAACAACCCCCTGTTACCACCTATGCAACCGACAAGCTCTATAACAAGAAAAGTTGGAAAATTAATTAATGTAACAACACGATGACGGCGACGGTGTGCAGATATACTTCAACATATCTACGTATCCGTATTTGTGGATGGCAAAAGTCTGTCAACAGTTGGTCCATTGGATAGGTTATAATACCCCCATGGGTGGTGATTCGTGGTTGGCTAGAATTGAACAAGCGGCAAATTAAAGACTCAAAATGTCCAATATCCCCCAAGGCTGAGACTGATAGGTATAAACGAGTACGACCAAGTATGGACAGTCGAGTGCTTATAATAATAATGATTCTGAAAATTGATTGAAATAATTGGTGTTTGGTGCGTGAGCTAAGCGATAGATTAGCCTGCCGTGCAAATATCAACACCTGGGGGAATTTGGGGGTTACAGCAGTAGTCCTTTGCAAATAGTTTAACCGCAAACAATAATTATCGAAAGTGGCTGACGGTTTGTTTGTAGTGTTAAAAAGTAAGAAACTGAAAGTGTTTGCACTTAAGTTGCCTATCAGAGGTACGGCACTTTGAAAGGGGAGAGACTTTGTAATTTGCGTATCCTTCAAAATGCCTTTCTATTTGCATTAGACAAAAAAAACAAAGTATTTCGGTAAAAGAAAAGGGCAAACATGACATCGGAAACTAAACCACATAAAAAAACAAACATTCTATTTACTGACAATTTTGTGGGAATTATAATGAAAGCAATTTCTCACTTAATCATTAGGAAATTATAGCCATTGCACAAACCATAAATTATCTCCTGTCCTCTCCTTTTCCATAAATACACCCACACTCAATTTTCGAACAAGAATCAGGGGATGTGCGCGCGATTTACAATATATACTGATTCGTTAGCTCCGCTAGATATTAGTTCTTCGGCACCAGGGATTTTTCCGTTTAATAACGATTTTAAGTTTTGCTGGCTTGAAATTGAAGAACTGTACTTAAATAAGGTACATTTCCAGCAGGATCGGGCTAGGCTAGAAGCCAAACAAGTTGGGAAACTACCGCATAGCGGCCGCCATCGCTGCCTTGCTTGGCATGCCATCTGGGCCAGGCGCTCCATTGTTGCCTATCTTCGCAAGGCTATCACGAGATTTGTGACACAGCCACTTTAGGAAGCTGCTGAAATCAGCCGACTTGGTTAGAGGAATAGGTAGAATTATGGAACCCTTATTTTTTCATATCTTCGAGCTTAAGACCTTAAAGATTGGTTAGTGCCATTCATTATAAAATTAGAATTACATTATTAGAATAAGGGTATCTTTTGATGACCGTTTATACTAAATATTATCAGCCATATTAATAGAAAAGCACTATCCGCTCCTTAACACACGAGTTAGCTGGCACACGGATAGCGAACTTGTCCATAGGATAACTTTTCTGATTAATAAAAATATTTGTCCCCTGCATTAGCTGTTTGCTCTTTATCACCTACAATACGGCAGCACTTCACCTGTCGTATCTGTCATATTTCATCAGTTGACACTCATTTCTGTGTATTCCATTCCAATACGATGGGACTACTATGGAGTCAACGCATTATGAAAGAGTAATATGCCCAAATGGGAGACAGTGTTCTCTCTCATCCTCTCAATGTTTCTACACATACATGCGCATCCTCTCAATTTGTGAATGCATGAACTACAATCTGAGAATGTGTGAAGTTATCCGCTTCTATACGCCGAATTCGGTGAGTTAAGTTATCCACTCGTTATCACACGTCAGTGAAAGCTAACACAAGTTTATTAATCAAAATTAAGAGTTAACACGTGTGCTAGTGCTAACTCGCCGCTATCCGTTGTTTATTAATATGGGGGTATATAACTAATAATAATATAACAAGTCTATAATGTGCAAAAATTGCAAATATAATGCTCGTGCCCCAACCATGTTGTTTATTATTTCCCAGGACCTACTTTTTGTTTTGGGTGATGTTTTGAGTTGACTCCGTGGCATCGCTGTAGCTGTGTGATAAAAAACGTGTAAAATATAAACAATTTTTTGATGGAACTCGGATCCATATAGAGTAGATTAGGTTCAGGTGGTGGTCAGCTTTGGGCAACTCAATGAGACCAATGTGAGGTCCATTGTGATACCACGGATCTATGGAGTTTATTCCACTACTCGTTAAACTAGTTGGAGCTTCTTAAGAAGCGCGAAAGCATGCTAAGGTCAGTGTTAGCCAAGTCCAATTTAGATCATTAAACAAAAAAGCCCTTAGATAGATACTTATTTTATGGGGGAGAGCAGGACCTGTACAAAGAAGGTAAAGTGTAGGTTCCTAGTCAGTTTTTTTCGTCCATGGCGGTGCCACAAGCCACACAGCGGGTGCAACAATCGAGTTATTGAAGTCTCAGTTCGGTAAACGTGTTATCTCGAGAAACGGACCCGTCTAATGGCCGCCGAGATCGTGTGATTTAACGCTTCTAGACTTTTTTTATGTGGCTACATTAAATCATTGGTCTATGCCAACAAGCCGCCGACGTTAGAAGAGCTCACAGCCAATATTGAAATGTGCGGCCGAGTCATCGAAAATCGGTTTCAACGTATCGACGGCTGCATACGTTCCCGTGGTGGACATATGAACGAAGTCGAAATCCATTCATAAATGTTTTGATAGTAATTCAAGCCAATAATTTGTTTTTGAAATATTTTAGGTAGTTTGCATTTTATTTAAAAAAGAAGCTGTCAAGTCCTTATTGAAACCCCCTTTTATATGTTCCCTTCTCTACATTTTGTCCACAAGCATTAAAAACAAAAACTCCATTTGTTTTTGATTAAAAAAAAATATACAACTTACTTCACTTACTTAACGGGCTCCCGACCCGTGCAGAGTATTTTCCTTCGACACTGCAGCCTTCCATCCTCACCGGGCACGCTGCTTCCAGTTGTCCAGACCAAGCGCTCTGGCATCCGCGGTTTTGCGGTGACCTGCACTGCAAGCCGAGGAAGACATAACGCACATTCTATGCGAGTGCGAGGGTATAGCACGGAATCGTAGGAGGTTTCTAGGAGAGTACTTCTTCGCGGAATTAGGGGAGTTTAGCGGCACAGACCACAGAAGGCTGGTAAAATTCTGCAGGAAGATTGGATGTTTTGTTAGGGAAAGTGTTTTGGTTTCTCTTCTTTTAAAATTTTGGATTCAATCGGTTCCCTAGCGATCGCGATGGGCCCTTCCGGTGCCTAGTGCTGTATGCAAACTTCATACCTCTGTTTAACCTAACCTAACCTTGTCGTTACTTGATTACAAAAATAGGAATATTGCCTTTGAAGGTGGACGTTATTTGGGTCTTTCCGTAATTTACCATACCGTGGATTTTTTGGCTTGATAAGATCAAGGATTTAATTTCTCACAAGTGATTAGGTTTGGTTTTTGTTAGTTTTATTTTTTTTTGATGTATTTTGTGTAAGAGAGTTTAATTTATCAATAGATTCGTTTTACATGTCTTTGCAGTTCACCAATTTACACAGATTGATGGGATGTTACTTACGCCTTGAGTTTAGTTCCATCTGGGACGTAAGCATGTTGCGTTCTAGGTCAAGGTGGTTTTACTGTTAAGCACAGCACGACCATCACTTGAGGCATACAGTAAGCTTTACTACAAGTTTAAGAGTGGTGTGACAATGAAAAACTCTCCATCAACTCTTGAAAACCCATAATAGTTATTTCGGGAAGTAGACTAGAAATTTAAATAAATATTGAGCATGATCAGCCCATACCATGCCCTAAACCGAGCTGTCTCTTACTTACTTTACTTTTGGTGGCGCTTACAGTCCGGGGTGGACCACGGCCCCTCCAACCAGCGCGGTCCCGCTTGCTGCCTCCACTTACGCACACCAAGTTGGTTGAGGTCGTTCTCCAATTATGCGCGCCACCTAACGTGGGGTCTTCCTCTGCTGCGTTCCTATGATAGGCAACTTAAGTGCAAACACTTTCAGTTTCTTACTTTTTAACACTACAAACAAACCGTCAGCCACTTTCGATAATTATTGTTTGCGGTTAAACTATTTGCAAAGGACTACTGCTGTAACCCCCAAATTCCCCCAGGTGTTGATATTTGCACGGCAGGCTAATCTATCGCTTAGCTCACGCACCAAACACCAATTATTTTAATCAATTTTCAGAATCATTATTATTACTCGACTGTCCATACTTGGTCGTACTCGTCTATACCTATCAGTCTCAGCCTTGGGGGGATATTGGACATTTTGAGTCTTTAATTTGCCGTGATCAGGGGTGGATATTCGAAGACTCGTCAGGCTGGTGCGTTGTTGTCCATACGCTCCACGTGCCCCAGCCATCTCAGCCGTTTTATTTTTAGCTTTTTGACCAGGTCAGCGTCGCTGTACAGCCCGTATAGTTCGTCGTTGAATCTTCTTCTCCACACTCCATCGTCACAAACTGGACCAAATATCACCCGAAGAATCTTTCTTTCAAAGCATCCCAGAAGGTTTTCATCCGCTTTTGACAGGGTAAATGTTTCTGCACCATACTGCAGGACTGGGATGATTAAGGTCTTATATAATATCTCTTACTTCTTAGATGCCTTCTTACCCAAGAAACGCGATTGGCAAGAGTGATTCGTCGCTTGATCTCTGCGCCGATGTCGTTTTGCGAAGTGAAGGAAGACAAAGTCTTTAACTACTTCGAAGTTGTATCTGTCTATCGTGACGTTTTGTCCGAGTCGCCGATGTTGAGAGTCCTTTCTCGTTGACAGCATTTACTTCGTTTTGTCCTCATTAACAGCAAAGTTGTCTATATTTATCTGGATAATATACAAATGTAGAGGGGACCTACAATTTCACCACATTTGAGAAGCTTTCTGTGACAATTAATTCTTTTGGTTGTGGACCAGACTTCGGCAATAGCTGGGGCAGTGTGAACCTGGGACCCATCGGTCAGAAGTCCAATATGCCCTTTTTTATTGTTCTCTCAATTTGGCGGATTTTAGCAGACTGTGTCTTTTTTTTATTCACAAGGCTTTCAACTAGAAGTCATCTGGTTAAAGCTGAGAGTTTCAGTGTCTTCTCATTCACCAAAAGTACGCCCAATTTCAAAGCCTCCCTCCGATAAATACACAACAATAAATTTCTCACCTAAAAACTTAATCTTTATGGAAGAAAAAGGAACGTCTTTCACTCCTACTTCCACCCATATCACTTTCTACTCTTTTCTCAAAATCAACATAAATTTAAATATCTAAACATCCCTTTAGGAATCACGACGTTAAACGTACTTATTCTAAAATATTGACTCTGAAAAGCCCAATTAAATCCCCATCGCCTCAAAATTACCATCGAATTGTTTTTGTTTTTATTTCAATTTTCTTGTGTATAGGTATCATTTAAATCAATAAACCGTGTATACGAGTATCGTATCCTAGCTGGGGCTATGCTGTAAACTAAAATTGCGCATGACATTACTGTGAGTGGGTGAATGGGTGTGCTGCTTCTGCTGACAAAGCATTCTTTTAAATTCTCACGATTTTCTCCCTCGGAAAGGTGCACTCACACAGGTAATACTCCTCTGTTCTTATGGGCAACAAATTACAGCGCAATAGGGTTAGGGTGGTTTTACGAACCAGTTCAAGGCAAGCGAAGGAAACAAAAAAAAAAAATAGACAAAACTTTTACGATTTACTGCAATGTTCTCTCCTTTACTACACTGTGTCGTAAGGTTTGGTACTTTTCATCGCTACCTTAGAGTAGAAAGGTTTATAACCCTTTGCCGACAAAACTACTCGTAACACCGTTATGCAGTGTATAATGGCAATTGGCTGTTTTACCTTATTCAAGGCCCCACTTGAAGACTGTTTTAATTCTTTTCGACAGAACGGTTGCGCTCGTGCTGCAATTATTTTCGAAATGAGTGCTTATTTGTAAGTGCCACTTGAACTGACGAAAATGTTTATGACACACTACTGTAAGTATACCATGAGTTGAGTATCTACAGGAGTTGTGTGTATGACAACAAGAGCTTTAAACCAAAGTGGCCACTTAAATCATCGGCTTAAGTTTGTTTGCCAAAGGTACAGCCAACCAGCTGGGTACTGTGTGGGCAGTGCATGTGTTTAGTTAAGTAATCGATACAGTTTGTGTTTTGTCGTTTAATTGGCCATGGATTAGTTGGGCAAATACAAGTACTTTGCAGCTCCAAGAAGAGATACATTTTACCTGAAGCAGTGTGCTCCATTTCCGTCTCATGTTCGACAACTCCAGTTTCTTAATAGCAATTCTTCATTAGGTCCACGTTTAATGGTTCGTATAAATATAAATGTCATGGTTTTACAGAGTAATCGATCGACACTCGTGCGTTGCCAAAGACATGATGTTGATGTCACTTCAAGATACTTAGGTGACAGCCTTAAGTAAATACTAGCTTGGTATTTCTTCCTTAATGGAGAGTTGAAAATGTAATCGTTAATTTTGTGATGGCGTTCTATAGATGGGATTGGGTGATGTCAATTTGCAGATGCTCCTTCGAAGATTACCGACTTTGAATTGAACTCTAAAGTAAGAATTTATAAGTTAACGAACCGCTTCTCAGTCAATTTACAGAAAGTATACAATTCGTTACTATGATGTGTTCGTTTAAATTTGTTTACTGTTCCGCTTTTAACATATAACTGAACCCTTGAGGGGTATTTTCACGTATACGAACTTCGCATAACTAACGAAATGGTCCGTGATTAATCAAGTGTTTCAGTTGATTGTTTTTGTTAAACAGTTAAGATAGATCGATAGATATTTTATCGTTTTCATTATAGTTAACATTGCATTTTTGAAATACTTACAGGCTGATCTTATAAACTGGAAAACTATACTTAGTAATTATAAATATTGGCGCAGAGGTTAGAGCGTTGAATTACTAATCGAATGGTCTCAGGTTAAAATCCCGTCGGGCCAAGTAACGCCTAAAAGTTGTTTCCCACTGCTCACACTCTTGCGAACGTCTGACAAACATCAAAGAGAAATTTGTCATGAGAAGCTTCTCAAATTTTCCGTTGGGATTCGGCCTAAAATTATAGGTCCCTTCCACTTCGCACAGGCAAATGGTTAAGTAAGCTAGGTTTTAGGCTATGTATGGGCCGTTATTGCCTAATATATATAAAGGGTCTTTCATTAAGGACTGACATCTTATTTTTTAAATAAAAGTATCAAAACATGTATGAATGGAATTCGATTTCGTTCATGTGTCCACCACGGGAAAGTATGCAGCGGTCGATACGTTGAACCCAATTTTCGATGACTTGCCGCACATATCGACCGATACGGCCCCTATTTCTCGTTCAATATTGGCTCTGAGCTCATCTAACGTCGTCGGCTTGTTGGCATAGACCAACGATTTAATGTAGCCCCATAAAAAAAGTCTAAAGGCGTTAAATCACACGATCTCGGCGGCCAATAGACGCATCCGTTTCTCGAGATAAGACGTTCACCGAACTGTGACTTCAATAACTCCATTGTTGCACCCGCTGGGTGGCTTGTGGCACCGTCTTGTTGGAACCACATGTCACTGATGTCCAATTCATGCAATTGCTTGAAGAAATAACTTTCCAATATGTCTCTGTATCGAATACCATTTACTGAAACGTGACGCCACCGCACCAAACAGTGACTTTTTGCGAATGAAGTGCTGTTTCATGAAGCACATGAGGGTTCTCACCTGTCCAGTAGCCCATATTTTGCTTATTGACAAAGCCGTTTAACGAAAAATGCGCTTCATCGCTGAAGATGAATTTACGATGAAATTCTTCATTTTCTTCCATCATGTTCAGAGCCCAATTCGTGAACGTACGTCGCTTCATATGATCAAATGGCTTAAGTTCTGGAGTCAACTTGATCTTGTAAGGGTGAAGGCCAAGATCCTTATTCAAAATTTGTCATAATGTGGGGAGAGGCCCTATTCTTGAGAACGCCGTGAAATTGACTGATTTGGCTGGTTTTAGACGGACGCCTCTACGGCAGCAATATTCTCCGCACTTCGGTCAAAACGTAGTCTCACTGGCACGGCAACATCAATCAGCGAATATTCTGACTCAAATTTTTTCACTGGACTATGAATTGCTTGTCTACTGGGACGAGAATTACGGTCGAAAACTGGGTAAACGCTCTTAAAGTTGCAACCACCGACTCGGAATTTCGGTAGTAAATTTTAACTATTTGTAAAAGTTGTTCCTTGGTGTACTTCACCATGATGAAAATGTTGATTTTACTGAATATTTCAACTTTGATAGTTTGGTAATCGGTTAAAGGGTACGTACACACTGAACGTTTAAAGTTGTCAAGTCGCCAATGAAAAACCCTTTATATTACTTAAGTATTCAAAATCAGAGTCCAGCCGCTAAGAGTGGCTCCTTGAATTCGAGTCCACCATTTTTCCTGGTTTCTCTCAACGACCAATGGCGATGTCGAATAAGAAGCGGCAGCATACTGGTAGATAAATATTTTGTCTAAAATATCAGCGCCTGTACCAAGATATTAACTATTCTTGGGAGTGCGAAATTAACACCCCTCAACTTTATGCTTTTACCAGTGTTGCCATAGTGCCATGTCACCATTTTTAACAAAATAACTGAATACGAAACCACCTCTCGCAGTAATCCGTATAACCAAGAGCTTTCATCAACTCTACCGATACTGGCCTATTCACCTGACGTGTCATGAGCGTGTCTGCAACTACTGCGTAGGCATTCAAGATTCTATACAAATTGATCGTCGTTCGTCTGGAGTCTTTGGTAGGCTGTAAGCTTAATCAACATGCATTTTGTCTCTGTTTTAATTTTGACCTGGCTGTTAACAATAGAGCTCCTTGTGGTAAGCAGGGAATATAACATCCTTGGCTCACTGATCCCGGTTAGGCTGGTATCTCCGCAGTGTCGGTCTCATCGCCACTGGTTCGGTTGCCCTTTGGTACGACTCACTTTTAAATTAAAAAATCTGTTTGCTAACTTTTGCTGATAAGTCGAATAAACAATCGGTTTTTACCATTCTTTTGAAGTTCTTATGTATTCAATTTTTTCTGGCGTTAACAGAACAAATTAAAACAACAAAAACGAAGTATATAGGTGTCAATTTGAAAATACACAGAACAGTGTTTTATGTGGCTGCATCCATCTGATTTCTCTTGCGTCCGTCTCTTGTGTTTGGAAAAAAGTTTCTGCGTTCGCCAAAGAAATATGTTTTTACAGCGATTTTTGGCTGCGAATGATTTTATAATTTTGGTTCTAGAGCGTTTTGAAAAAGTGGAATCGATTTGATTTTAAGTCGAATTATTTGTCGGTAAAGTGGTTGCAACGCCATTTCCCATTCCGTATACTAATGAAAATATTTCTCATCAAAAATTTATCAAGAGTTCGTCAGGACAAAAATGTTGTATTCAAATCGTTTACTTATAACTTTCCAACATTATTCAATAAAAGCCCTCCGAATTCCACACATATCGCGTAAAGGTTGGTAAGCTGTCATGTAATTTGGGCATGTATGCGAAATATCATTCATGATGACATAAAAACCGGAAACACCCACCCACGCGTCCTGGCAAAATATAAGAGAAAAACAACCGGAAAAGCGTCCCCGAAAAAAAAACAGGACACAAATGTATTTCTTTGCCAGGACATGCTTTATATTTATGACTCTGATGGTCATAAAAAAGAAACGGAATGCGAAACGAAATTTATTACAAACACATACTCGTACAATGAGACAACGACACGGACGGGTTGAGAAGACAGAGCCCCGAGTGGATTGGGCCAAACAGAGTCCTCGCGTCAGTTTAATGTACAAATGACAGTTATTTTTGTCATCAAGGATTCTTCGTTTTGTTTTTGTCTGTCTGTTGGCTGGTTGTCTAGTTGGGTGTTATTTTTCTATCTTTTTTGAGTTCTTTCTGTCAGTTGGTATCCGCAAAATTTTTAAAATTTTATTTACTACTCTTGTATGTCTATGGGTTAGGTTAGGTTAGGTTTATGTGGCTGTCGGCAGAAGCCGACACACTTAGACCAATTTAGGTCCATTGTGATACCACGTATAATTATCTACCTCAACTCTGTAGATGGGACTGGCCAACGACACGCGGTTGTTCTCAAACGGTCCCCCATCTACGTACTAACCGCGCCCAACGTCGTTTAATTACGGTGATCTGATGAGAACCGATTAACTCGACGTGGTATGGTCGTTGGTTATGTCTATGGGAGCAGGCAAAGAATTAAAGAACTTACCTTGCATGCTGGGGACCGACATTCCCCATGTCATGAGCTGAACTTGCTGTTATCTGAAAATCAGCAATAGATCCAGCTTCCATGCCAAGAGGATTTTTGCAGGTTTCTGGAATGAAGAGAATTTAAGCAAATTAATTTTGAGTCTCTGTACATTTTGGGATGGGTGAAAGTTGAACGGTTTGTCGAAATAAAATAATTATCATGGATTGAGTGGGTGACAAGGGCGGTATCAGTGGGATCCATGGCTTTTGCATAATTATGAATAATTAGTATTCAAATTAAATAATCTGTATTTCGGTATCAAAAATCATTTTTTATGTCTATGTAGGAAGTTCGAATAGTAAAGGAAAGCTTTTTGCACACATGTTCAAAGCAATAAAAGGATTGGTGTCGACCTGTTTGAGGTGGGGGGATCTGTGACCGATAAAATGGAATGCTAAACAAACTTAATCTCATCGAACATTTTTCCTTGCCAAATTCTTGGTAAGGTTAAGATTGATTCAATTTTGTGGTACTGTTTGACTCGTCTTCTGTGTTTCCATATTTCTCTTCCTTTTTCAATAAGTAAAAGAAAAAGATGATGCGATACATCGCAATCATTCACATAATATACGCAAAGGGATGCGCACTGCACAGGTACGCTGACATTGAATGCGTGTACATTGTGTTGGGAAGGAAGTATAGAGTGTGGGAGAGAGCTTCGCAATTGTGGTGATAGGCTACGAAAATTGCCATCACATAAATTGAAAAAAATCGTCCATAATCAAGCTAAAGAAAATATAAAACAGGCTCCGTCCAAAAGGCAATACAACATTCCTAAACACTTGCGGAAGAGGAGCAAATTTAGCTCGCACTAAAAAAAAAATAGAAATGGAAAAAAGGCCTAGTGTGTTTTAGGCATTGCTCCATGCCATTCAAGAAGGCGCCAACCATATTTACAACTCTGGCATTTAAAGCGCCAACATCGATATTGTTGACGGACAGTCATAGCTGCTATAAATGACCTTGGCCTACATATCGTCCTCTTCTTCTTCCTTAATAGCGGTAATGCTATGCTTAGGATTCTATACGGTTATTAATTATGCTATCTTTAAATATGTTCCTGTAGTTCGCGTTAAAAAATAAGGCTGAGTCATGTCCTTGGAACAACGAAATTACCCGCTATATAAAAACTCAAAAAAACCGAGCCTACAAGAAATGGCGTTGTAGTTTGGCAATTGAAGACTACGTTTTGTTTAGAAGGGTGACGTCTGGGTTGAAAACATCTCTCTACCATGCATACCTTGTGTATTTAAACGTTATACAGAATACTCTTGTTTCCAGGCCAGATAAATTTTGGAAATTTATAAATTCTAAAAACAAAACTGATGGTTTTCCCGCCTCACTATCTTTTAATGGATGTTTGATTCTCCCGATACTATTTGTAATAATTTTGAAAGCTTTTTTCAATCAGTTTATTCGAAAAATGACTTGATCATTGATAAACATTTTTTTGATTATATAAATGATTCTCCTAATCCTATTTTCAATAGTATGATATTTTATGAAAACGATGTTTTGAAGAATCTAGTTGCTTCGGAGTCCAGCCTTAATCCTGGTCCTGATGGTCTTCCTTCTATTTTCCTTAGGAACTGTGCGTTCCCTTTACATAAAATCGTATGTCATATTTTTAATTTATCTTTAAAAACTGGCACATTTCCATCTGTTTGGAAAACTTCTTTTATAGTTCTCATTTTTAAGTCTAGCAGGAGAAATAAAATTGAAAACTATAGAGGTACATAGCAATCTTCTCTTCCAAAATTGTTTGATTCTCTTGTTACAGCAAGATTACATTTCTATCGTAAATTCCTCATATACAGGAATCAGCATTTCTTTGTAAAAAAGAGGTCAACCGTACCCAATCTTTTGTTATTTACTAACTTTGTGATCTCTGAAATCAGTAAGGGTAACCAGGTTGATGTGATCTATACGGATTTCAGCAAAGCTTTTGATCGTGTTGACCATAAAATGTTACTTTTTAAACTAACAAAATTGGGATTTCCAATTTTCTTTTTAAAATGGCTTTCTCCCTTCCTTACTGATGTAAAGTTTCGTAATAATTTTTCGAAAAATATATCAGTAACCTCTGGAGTTCCCCAAGGAAGTCACATTGGACCTCTTTTTTTTTTGTCGGGGTGTGTGAGACTTTCTGCACTCGAGCACTCAGACTCAATACTGGTCCATTGTACTACCAGGCAGACACACCACATTTTACTGTGAGAATTTACTTGTTTTCCTAAGAAAAACGAGAAGGCGCTTCAATGGTAAGGAGCTTAGGTTTACAGCACTCACCATATCCGCACCAAATACCTGCCACCTGATACGAGCAAAAGCAGGACAATCACAGAGGAAATGTTCCGCAGTGTCGTCGCTTTCTCCACAGGCTTCGCAGTTGGTGGTATCGCTTAGGCCTAGCACCTTAAGGTGTTTGGCAAAAGCGTAGTGTCCCGTAAGAACGCCAGTAGTCTGTCTGCAGTCTTTTCTCTTCAGAGACAACAAGAATGCCGCGGATTTCCTACAGACGTCGGGGAGAATTAGCTTAGTCTGTCTGCACCCTGGAGAGTCATGCCAACGTCAATTGTGTTCATAGGAAACCCAACCGTCAATAGAAGCCCTAACCGAGAACGCAGGCAGACAAAACGCTGGTTCAGGTTCTGAGAAGTCCCCCTCTGAGCCCTGTCTAGCAAGTTCATCGGAGATCTCATTTCCCGTGATCCCGTTATGACCCGGGACCCAGACAAGTTTAAGTGAATTCAGCCTTCCGACCGAATTCAGAGATATCTTGCATTCACGTACTATTTTGAAGGTAGTTAAGGGTTTGAGTAAGGCCTTAAGCACAGCCTGACTGTCGCTACAGACGCAGATACTTCGCCCCCTCCACCTGTTCCTCGTAACATAGTCCATGGCCATTAGGATAGCATAAGTCTCTGTTTGGAAGACTGACGCATATTTGCCCAATGTGAAGAAAAGTCTAACGTTGTCGCTCTCCACGAAGACACCAGCACCAGATCCTCGATCGGTTTTGGAGCCATCCGTGAAGATTCGATTGCATTCCCTTCCAGGTTCAGAGTCCGGCCAGAGCCAGTCCTATACGCGAGGAAAGTCGACTTCGTAGTTGCGCTTTAGCCGAAGTTCCGGTATCATCGCATCAGACGGCATACCATAGGAAAGGAGTCGAAGGACAACCGTTGCGCAAGTTCATCAAAACTCCAGTGCGAATTATACCAAAAACGACCTCTTCTTAGACGTGAGATAGCTTTGATTGTACAGCCCATGATGTAAACATCAAGGGGCGGGAGGTTCAATAGTGCATCTAGGCCGGAGCCAGACGTGCTGGGGAAGGCCCCCGTGCAGCCGAGACATACCTGCCTTTGAAGTTTGGCAAAAGCAGCAGTAACGTATTTACGTGAAAGTTTCATTGGACCTCTACTTTTTATTCTGTTTGTGAATAATATTGTCGAATTTATTCCTGAATGTTCTTTGTTAATGTTTGCGGATGACTTTAAGACATATTTGCCGGGAAATGATTACCACTCTTTTCACCTTCTAAATTCATATACTTCAGAAACTTCATCTGGGGTGCTCTAAAAGCTACCTTTCATTAAATGTCTTTAAATGTTCATTCATAACATTTTCCCGCTGTTTTTGACTTTTGACTTTGAAATTCATTTTTTTATTCATTGATAAATATCTACTTACATACTAGACAAAAATGATTAAACCTAACTTAAAATTAACAGGATACTTATTCTTATTTATTGGTCCTTATGCGAACGCTCTAAACTTAACTATATCTTAGAATTATTGCCTTTCGGCCTACGAACTATTTTACGAACTAATCTTACATATATATTCCTCGAGAAAATTTATTAAAACTCGGTTTCATTATTGAGATTTTATATAAAACAAATTACAAACTACCTATTCTACTTACTTAAACTACTTAACGTATTCTAACTATAATTAGGATTCTGAGCACTCGTTGCCTTGCGCAACAAGTGGTCAAAATCCCAATTGCTTTCCGAGCGCCTGGCAGTCGTCAACGTGCACACGCGCCGCCGTGAGCCGACTGAAGCCTTACAGCGTCAGTCAACTCCCAGAAGCACCACCACACGTTGGCGAGCCCGGCCTCTCCCAAAAACGCCCTAGCTGACTTAATCTAACTTATAAGCTAAGAGGAAGTTACCTAGAGTAACGCACCGTCCTGGGAGGGCATGTTGACCCCTCCCCCCTCAACAAGCCAACAAAATTCGGCGAATTGCTTTTCCGTGTCGAATCTATCCCTCTCCGATATTGCGGTACTAAAACGGAGGAGCTCATGAGCATTGGCGACGTCCCCGTCATGGAGGAGCCGCTTATCTCTCGCGCTGCGGTAGCGATGGTATAAGACCGGAATACCATCCCTCGTCTGTACCAGCCCTTTTGCATCAATATGGATAAATGCCTCTGGCGGGATAAAGCCAGACCGGAGTGTACTCTCAATGTACATTTCATTGGGGTAGTAAGCCCCAAATATCAGACTATTGTCGCTGGCCATCGCCCTTGCAACGTGCCTTCGAGTGACCTTAATGAGGAAATTGTTAATCCTATTCAACTGAGCCCCATCGTATAGGACCTTGTTGGGATAGTATTTTATATAGTTGGATTCAGGCGTTCGGAACAATCGGAGACAGGTCCTAAGACATTGTCTCTCCAAAACCCGAATCTTTTCCATATAACTAGGCGCTATATTAAACCACAATGGACAGCCATAAGCGATGATCGGCCTTATAAGGGCCACGTAGCAAATGACCTTCACTCTGGAGTCAAGTTGACTGCTATGAAACAGTCTCCTTGTCAGAGCATAAGCCCTCTTGGCCCCAGCAAGACAAGCAACTATATGTCTATCGAAATATAGATACTGGTCAAGCCAGATACCTAGATATCTAACTACGCTTCTCACCGCCAATGGCTGCCCATCCTGTCCAATAATGGCCAATTTCTTCCAGTTTTTTCTGGTAACCCTAGAGGCCCCAGCCAATGGAGTTCTGAACAAGATTGTTTCCGTCTTCTGAAAGTTGATTTTCAACTTCCAGTCGTCGCAATATCGCTTAATTTGATCGAAGTCACGCTGCAAAAGGATATTAATGACCTCGATTTTAGAACCTGATCTGTATGCCACCAAATCGTCGGCATACGCTATAGCATGTCTGAGTGAACCCACCAGATCACTCGTGTAAATGTTAAACAGGATCGGAGAATTGACCGCCCCCTGCTGTAAACCGTTTTTAATTTCAAAGACTCTGCTCGAAGTCACGTTGCCACATTTGACTACGAACTTCTTTCCCATAAGCATATTATAAATTACATATAGCAAAGGTTTGTGCATCCCCCGCCTGGTCAACTTGTAGAAAAGTCCCTCTAACCATACGGTGTCGAAAGCCTTCTCAAAATCAACCAGACAAGCACCCGTGCATTGGTTCTTGCATTTATTCCACTGAATGTCGGAAACCAGTTTCGACGCCGCATGAATAGTGTCATGCCTCGCCCTGAAACCAAACTGGTTGTCCGGGATTATGTTATTGTCCTCGACCCACTTTAACAGGGCTCTATTGACAACCTTTTCAAAGACCTTGCTAATATGCGGAAGTAAGCTAATTGACCGGAGATTGGCAGGGTTCGTCCTATCTTTACATTTTTTCGGGATAGGGTGTACCACAGCTACCTTCCAATGCGCCGGATAATGTGCATTATTCAGCGCATTGTTAAACAGCGTGGTGAAAATATCTACAGCCTCCAAAGGCAGGTGTCTCAATACGACGTTTGGGACACCATCCATCCCCGCCGACTTTTTATTCTTTAGTGACTGGAAGATGCACAGAAGATCATTCTTCGACACGAACAAGTGCGATGCATCTCGGCCATTGGCGACAACTGCATTAGCATGGTTTTCATCAGTGAACACGGTGAAACCGTTATTCTCAGATCGCCAATTCTCAAGTTCGGTGCGCAGATAGAAATGGCTCACCAGAGCCCTATTCTCAATGTCGTGGTTACGGCGAACAGGATTGTTCACCGTATACACGGCCTCGAAACAAGCGCCCAGCAAATCCACTTTCTCCTGTGGGTCCTCGACCACGAAAAAATCGTCGTTTGAAGCGACACTTTCTGGACTTATTCCAGCAGTCAGTACTGTCTGTCTGTTCTCTGCTGTCTGGGAGATTCGAACACAAGGAATATCATTGTGATCTTTCCTCCTGAACAACTTATTTATCTGTATTTTCCCGCTGTAAATCACCTGTCATGTATACGTATACTTTTGATGGCGTAGTCATTCACCGTGTTTCTGTAATCAAAGATTTGGGAGTGTTCTTAGACACTAAGCTATCGTTTAATTCCCATGTTGAGTCTATCACAAACAAGGCAAATAGAACATGGCGAATGTTAATTAGTATAGATTTACTACGCACTATCTCTAAATAAGTAGGATATTTTCACCTGCCCTAGAAGGGACTAGGCTCTGGAGTTCAATTTGTAGTGGTTAGTAGTAGTTTTAGTTTATCTAGCAATATTTAGCTATTGTAATACAAAGAAAGTTTAAACTAGTAGTATAAAACACTAAGGGAATCTAATCATAGTTGGTCTTAACACAATTTACAACATTTCGCTTGAAACTTAAAAGTCGATTCTCTAACTTCAATTCATTAGGTAGCTCGTTGAACATTTTAAAGCCTTTATAAAAAATTGTATTCTGTGCTCTTGTAAAGTATGGAAGACGAAAGTTATTTCTGTTACGGACATTATAGTTATGTACACTACCGACATATATTATTTTATCACAGAGGTATCTGGGTAACAAATCATTTTTCATTTTAAACACAAACAACAACACATTCATAATCGTCCTTTGTCGCACAATCTACCATTTCAGCACATTCAACATGTTCACAATTGGAGTCAGCCAGTGGCATTTTAAAATTATGCGCATCGCTCTATTTTGTAACCTTTGCAGTCTATCCAACATAGTATTGTTCGCTAAATATATAATTGTAGAACAGTATTCAAAATGTGGCTTGATTATTGTATTATGCACATTTATTGCACATATAATTGACATTCTTGTTCGTATTCTGCCAAAAAACCCAATTTTTTTTACCAATTTTCTTTGCTATGTATGCAATATGACCATTAAAATTTAAATTCTCATCAATCATAATACCCAGATATTTTATTTCACTAACAATTTCAACTGATTCGTCATTGATCACTTTTCTGCTATTGGACCACCCATTGATAAACATGCACTTCGTCTTGCTTATATTTAAGCTTGATTTGTTCATCTGAAACCATTTATGCAGTTTTTTAAATCACTGTTTATCTGTTCGATACATTCTTCGAAATTATTACACGAAACATATAAGAGACCATCGTCAGCGAAAAGTTGTAATCGTGAGCACTTGACAACTTTTGGCATTTCATTAATATATATTATAAAAAGCAACGCCCCCAGAACCGATCCCTGTGGCACACCCAAGACTACATTTATTGCCTCCGAGACTGCATCATGTACCCTTGTCCTCTATGTGCGTATTTGCAAATATGACTCGAACTACCTTAATTCATTCTCTTTAATTCCATATTTATTGAGCTTATCAATTAGGATGTCCCTGTCAATTGTCTCAAATGCTCGTCTCAGGTCGATAAAGACTGCCGCAATTTTATTTTTTGAGTGAACTTCATTTTTCCACTCCGCCAAGATGAGATTTATTAGCGTCTCACAGCTATGTCTACCTCTAAACCCCGATTGGCACTCCGCGAATAGACGATTTTCCTCCATATATTTTTGAAGCTGCTGCTGCACAATTTTCTCCAAGATTTTCGCTTCGTTGAGCAGCATATTGATTGGGCGAAAGTCTGCAGGTTTCATAGGTTTCTTTAATTTTTCTATTGGAACATTTATAGACTCTTTCCATGTTTCTGGGAAAATTCCATCTGCCATTGACTTATTTATAATTCCGCACAATTTCGGACCAATACTGCCCATAACATCACTAAGCATTTTCACACTCAACATATTAGAGTCTTTTTTTATTTTTCATATTTTTTAAAATGACCCTAAGCTCATTTAGTGTTATTTCTTTAAATTTAAAAGTTTTCTTCACTGGCTGAATTACGTTCACATATTGAATACTGGGAATAGCATTATTTAATTCACACACACTGTTAACAAAGATAACATTAAATTTGCTAGACATCGTTTACAATCGTTCACCAAGCCATTTTCAAAAAAAAAAAACGCCTTTTATTGTACTTTTTTGTTTATGCAACACAAGTGTTTTTATAGCTCTCCACATCGATTTTTGATCTCTAGCTGATTGAATTTTTTGTGAAACATATTCACTTTTTGCCCTATCAAGTGCTGATTTAAAATTGTTCCTAGCTAACCTGTAGTTTTGCCAGTCATTTTGGGAATTTGACCATACCGTCATTCTATATTTATGTAGTTTGTCCCTTTTCATTGACCTAAGCATGTTATTAAACCATTGATTTGAACCAGAACTGTTAACTTTTCTTTTACATTTAAGAGAGTCAACAGCCTTCTTTAAACACTCTGTTACATTTCTCGCTGAACAGCTCACGTCACTTTCATCATCTTCAACCGATTCTATATTGCGCTGAACACGATCGCAAAATTTTCGTTTATCGTATTTTAGTACTTCTATTAGGCTTTTTTCCCTTTTTAGGACAATGCTAATTTCAACGCTGATTTCGATACTTTCATGATCACTTATTTTCAGACTATCCACAACCTTGGCACTCACGTTTTCATTATTTGTTATTACGTAATCTATAATACTTCGCGAAGTAGGGGTAATTCTTGTTGGTTCATTCACTATTTGTTTTAATGCGTTATCACTTAATAACTGCTTAATCCTTGATGTATACGTATCACATTTCAACGAGTCGATATTCACATCTCCCATTACTATGATTTTATTCACACTTGTTGGCAACTTATCCAAATAGTCTCTAAAGATTTCACAAAACCTAGCTTCTGACGAACTTGGTTATCTGTATATGCCAGCTACTAATATATTATGTTCCATAGCTAACCACCAACTTTCCATGCGTAGTGGAATATTCTCTAACGTTATAATTTGCCAGTATTCACGTACATAAAAAACAACACCACCCGTGTGTGTGGAGATTGAGTCGCATCTTACTGTTTTGTAACCCTCAATCATGATGATCATCAACCATCGATCAGTCAACCCGGAGCTTTTGCCTGCGCAACATCCAAGTCTGACTTCTAAGTAAAAAAAAAATCAAAATTTCGAAACGTGATAGATCGCCGGATACCGAGGACAAATATTTGTCCTCGGATAAAAAGTGTAGAACAATGAAAAAATCGAGTGCACCCAAAAAGGACTCTAGTGCAAATTACTGGAGTCCTTTACAATGTCTCCCGGACAGTGACACTGATGATATGGACGAAATAATTTCGCCAAATAATAAACGAGCAAAAATGTATGTTCCCCCAATTAAGCTTCTGCAAAAATCCAGTGAATATGTTCACAGTTTAACAAAATCCCTTAATATTTCGGACTACTGCATTAAAATAATATCCATCGGCATAAAAATCGTATGTGAATCAATCGAATCCTATAATGCAGTGATCAGTAAACTAAAAAGTGAAAATTGTCAATTCTTTTCTCACGATCTTAAAAGCGAGAAGGCATTCAAAGTTGTGTTGTACGGTATGAGCGAAATGGACGCGAATTCACTTAAAACTGAACTCATAAGAATTGGTCTCAAGTGTGTTACAATTAAAAAAATAACAAAACAATTTGATCGATACACCGACACATTTTATTTGGTTTCCCTTGAAAATGGCTCAATCAAACTTAATGATTTGAAAAAAAACTATCGTTCGATTTTTCACACACAAATAAATTGGAGCTATCAAAGAAAGCTTAAAGGTAAGCTAACCCAATGTCACAACTGTCAGATGTTCGGTCATGGTGAAAAAAATTGCCATATTAAAACATATTGTGCAAACTGTGCCGGCCCACATAAGACTGCCGATTGCGAAAATGGCTTGTTGTCAAAATGTGCAAATTGCAAGGGATCTCACAAATCTACTGACCCTACATGTATAAGCAGATCAAAGTATTTGGAATTGAAGGAAAAGGCCGCTAAACAAAAACAATTCACGCAACCGAATGCTTTCAACAACCGACAGCATCAGATCGTCCCCCCTCTTCTTACTCTAGACAAAAACAGGTTTCAATCGCTTCTCTGAAAGATTTCCCTTCACTGCCACAGCGACGCCAGCAGTACGTGAATTCCCCGCCGCAAAGTGCGTGGGAAGAATTTGCACACACTTCTAAATCTATTGTCAACCACGATGTCTCCAATAATGTTGCAGCCGCCCCTATCAACATTTCCAGTAATGTTTCTGGCAAAATTCCTGTCAACAACAATAGTAACGTTTTATTCACTGCTGAAGAATTAAACTCTCTAGCAATGGAAATGATAATGAAGCTTTCTGTTTGTAAAACTAAAATTGAACAATTTAATGTTATCACACATTTAGCCACTAAGTTCTTGTATCATGATGTTAAATAATATGATAGTAGATAGACACTTAAATATAATAACTTGGAATGCGAGAGGTTTACGAAGCAAAATTACAGAACTAATGCATTTTTTGAATGCAAGAGACGTTGATATTGCTTTAATAACAGAAACTTGGCTTAAGCAAGATTTAACTTTATCCACCGCTGAATTTAAATGCTATCGATGCGATAGAAGCAATAGAGTAGGTGGAGGTATAGCTATCCTCATAAGAAGATCAATTCAGCATTCGCTTTTGCCCTTAGTGAAAACTCGGTGCGTAGAAAATTTGGGAATAGAGGTGAAACTAAGTAATCAGAGGCACATTAAGATTTATTGCGTTTATTTTCCTGGTGGCAAAATAACTGCCGATAAGAGGATAGGTCTTAAAAACGATCTTCGTAAATTGTTAACAATAAACGGTGAATTTTTAATTGGTGGAGATTTTAATTGTAAACATAGAGATTGGGGTTGCTTAAGAGCTAATGCGTGGGGAAATATCCTCTCAAGTCTGTCGCTTACCTTACCTGTGTCTGTGTTGTATCCTCCTAGTCCAACTTATTTCTCTAGTTCTCGTTGCAGTCCTTCTGTCCTCGACTTGTTCATTACAAATGTTTGTAGCTATGTAACACAACCAATAACATTATCTGAATTGAGCTCGGACCACAACCCGGTTATTTGCCGACTATTAAGATCAGGGATGAAAAGCGTGCAATATGTACAAGACTTAAATAATGCAAATTGGAGTCGTTTTCGGTCACTATTAACATCAAGCCTCCAAAACTTTCCAAATAACTTTGAGAATATTACAAGAAAAGAAGATGTCGATTTAATTGTCAGCAATTTTTCAGGAAAAATTCTAGACGCTGTCGACAAAAGTGTTCCTAAAGTTCCTAGAAAAATATTCTCTTTTAAGCTACCTCGTTACATACTTGAAATTATTAAGGAGAGAAACATTTACAGAAGATATTGGCAAAGATATCGTCAATCTTTCTTTAAACATCAAGTTTCGGGGCTTAATAAGTTATTATGTGAACTTATTTCCGAACATCGAAACAACCAATGGAATAAAAAATTAAATTCACTTGAGAAAAACGCCAAACCATTCTGGAATATTGCAAAGGTATTAAAAAACAAAAATAGGCAACTTCCCTTCTTGACAGATACAACAAATGTATACTGCACTGATTTAGATAAAGCAAACGCTCTTGCGTGCAAATTTACCCATAATCACTCTGTCGCATCTAATTTAGGGGATGCAAATACAAATATTTTTGTTAATAACACTATTCAAAATTTTTTGGCAAGTCATACCAATCAACCATCTCAAAGTGACTATATCACGGTAGAAGACACCGAATTATTAATAAACGACTTACGAATACGTAAGGCTGAAGGCTTTGACTCAATCAAAAATATCTACATTAAACAAATGCCCATATCTGGACAAACAGTTCTAACATTTATCATAAATGCCTGCATAAAGATGGAATATTTTCCTGATAAATGGAAATTGGCCAAAGTAGTGCCGATAAAAAAAGCTGGTAAATCGGCTGAAAAAGTTGAAAGTTACAGGCCAATTAGTCTGCTGAGCAGCCTCAGCAAAATCTATGAAAAAGTCTTAAAGGAACAAATTGCCAAGCACATTTCCCACAATAATTTGTATCCAGAGGAACAATTTGGCTTTAGACCTTTTCATAGCACAACTCATCAAGTGCTTAGGATTTGCAACCATATCAAAAGTCATCGTTCAGTAGGCAAATCTACTGGAATGATACTACTTGATATCGAAAAGGCTTTTGATACCGTTTGGCATGACGGACTTATATACAAAATGATAAAATTTAAATTTCCCGCTTATATTTGTAAAATTGTCCGCAGTTTCTTGTCAAATCGTTGTTTTAAAGTCCACGTCAATAGTGGTGTCTCCAACCTAGTGTACTTTTATTCAGGAGTTCCCCAAGGCTCAGTTCTTGGGCCTATTTTATATAACCTTTATACATCGGACCTTCCGCGTCTTCCACATTGTGAGGCAGCTATTTTCGCTGATGATACTGCAATATTCTCATCTCATGAATTCGCTCTTGACATTGAGAGGAATCTAAACAATGCGATGGAAATACTACAAGGGTATTACAATAAATGGAAAGTAAAATTAAATGAGGAGAAAATAAAAGCTATCCTTTTCACTAGAAAGAGAAAAGCTTGCTTTCTCCCCAGTGGCAGCTTACAAGTAAATGGGAAAGACATTAGTTGGGAACCTGCTGTAAAATATTTAGGAGTGTATTTAGATACCAAGTTGACATTTAGTACTCATATTTCAAATACCCTCAAAAAAATTGCGATTGGGATTAAAATGTTGTACCCTCTTATCAATAGAAAGTCACTGCTCTCAAATGAAAATAAAATAATTATCCATAAGGTAATTTTTCAGGCAATTCTGTTATATGGATGCCAAGCATGGGGAAATTGTGCAATGTGCCATATTAAAAAACTACAGACATCTCAAAATAAGCTGTTGAAAATGATGCTTAATTTATCGTGGTACCACTCAACATTGGACATTCACGATAAAGCGAATGTTGAATTGATCTTATATAGAATTCAAAGACTTAACTTACGTTTCCTAGACCGCTGTGAATTTGCTGACAATCCTCTTGTAAATAATTTAAATAACTTATAGTGGAGATGTACGCTATTATTTCTTCCATTTTGTGTTTATTCGTTGCTTGTATAACTATATTAACTTATTTGTATAATAAATCATTAATTATTGATTTATTTATTTGTTTAACTATGTAATTATTTATTTACCTATTTATTTATTTATTTACCTATTTATTTATTTATTTATTTATTTATTTACCCGATTATTTATTTATTTATTTTTTATTTATTTATTTATTTATTTATTTATAATATTGATTTACTTATCTATTTGTTTATTTTAATTTATTTATATCTGTGATAATTTTCTTCTCTATTTATTAACCTAATCGATTATTTATTTACTTATTTATTTATATATTTATTTTTTTCATTTATTAGTATATTGATTTATTTATTTATCTATATTAATTTATTTATAACTGTGATCATTTTAATAATAAGTTTTTAATTAGTACCTGATTTGACGTCTTTCCTTAGTCAAAAATTGCTCCATAAATTTATTAAATATTAATATCTATTATATATTACGTTTTTTTTTTTCTTTTTCTTTTTTTTGTAATTGGAGGTTTTTTCGTATTTTCCTTCAGTATTGTATAATTTTTCGTTTTTAAAATTTAAATCACTAATGTAATGTAGATAATATTTCAGAAGAAAGATACAAACTATCATATCTCTGTATACTGTAAAATGTGTGGTAACCATACCTTTGTAAATTTATATGCGATATAAATCTATCTATCTATCTATCAACCATCGATGTTAAATGAGTTTCTGTTAGACACACAACTTCATACTTTTTTACCGCTAATACATTTTCAATTTCGTTAAAATTGTTAATTAGTCCTTCTATATTTAAGTATAAGCACTTACATATTGCTAGTTGCTAGTATAATACTTTTCGTCTCTCAAATCGCAATTTCCTTTCTAGTACTGGGCATTGTTAAGGCTAAGGTTCGCTCTTAGAGGACTTCCTTGGTTGGACTTAAGCAACTTACCACCTTATATATCTAGGTTAAAATTGATAAGCTTGGAGTCATTAGAAGTTAGGATAACTGTGGCAAGAGTTGTCTTTGTTCATAGGACCCTAATAGAAGAGATTGATTCAACAGACATAAATGTTGCATCAACCCTTTAACCTGCGAGGCACTTGATTTTTTTTAGAGTAGACCACTCTCGTACAAACTACGGTCGTTCGTCTTCGGTTAACGGTTTCATGATATCGTATAATGCTTATGTCAATTTAATCGATTTTAACTTATCAATTTCCGCCATAAAAAGAAAATTACTTGATAGTGTTCAGTCATAATTTGTTTGCTTTATGTTTTCCTTGTATCTTCCTATTTCATTCTATTTAATTTGTAATGTATGATCTTATGTCTATGAAAGATTTTGTTCTTTGGTGACAATAAATAAATAAATAAATAGATAATTATCCTCTTACTTAACTGCATCCCTACGAGTCCGCCCGTGGGGTCCCCTTGGGTCGATAACATAGTCATTATTATTAGGGGCAACGATGCAAACGAAGTCCGTATAAAAACGCCCTTATACGGCCCAGACTGGTGCAATAGAAAAATCTTTGCATCAATCCAAGCAAGGAACATATTTAACCTAGTTGAAACTTTAAAATGACGATATCTTCGACATACTTAAAGAAGTCAATTATCTCGCAGTAATCATAGACAGAAGGCTAATTTGGAACTTTCACATCTTCTTCTTGCTTTAAAGGCGGTGAGGCTTTGAACAGGATTAAAGGGATCATAACCCTCCCATTTCACTACATCCCTACTGGTCCGCCTGTGGGGTTCGCCGGTTTGATCTCACGAAATAACGGCAGGCCTCCCGATTTTAAATCCCTTCGTCACTGAGGCCAATCAAATGCTACTGTTGATTCATTTGTGTGATTCAGGAGTTCTTATGATTGCCTCTATTTCGCGTTTGTATTGGAACGTTGATTGATATCACCTTTTGACAGGGTTCGTAGGATCTCTCCCTTGAACATGACAGTACCAATTGAGCCGGTCGCGCTCCATTTTTTTCGAGATAGGTTCTTGGACGTGAAGGTTTCCTCGGATCTTGGAACTTCTTATTCGATCAATCTTTGTTCCTCCTGCTGTCATGCGACGCATCTTCTTCCCTAATACTTTTTGTACGCTGTCGAACAATGTGAACCGTGTGTGAGCACCGGGCGCACAACTAGAGTGTATAGCCTTCCAGATGGTTGAGTTTCCCCGCAACTTCGTCTACCCTACGCTTACGCGATGATTAATGTCGTCATCACAGATCCCAGTTATTTGAACTTTTCGCACTTGGGAATCACTCTTCCATTCAAATAAATGTTTGGAATAGGTCCGAGTAGATCAAAGAACGGGCAGCAGAAGTATTGTTTTTTTTTGGACTAATACGATACCCAATCCCCTCAAAAACGTCCACCCATACTTCAAGTGCTCGTTGCAGGAACGTTTGATCAGTGCCGTGACATAACCCCAAGCGTCATAAGCCCAAATCTCGAAATTTGGCCTTATGTCGCTTTGTGAAAGTGACATAAAGCCAAATTTTCGAATTTGGTGCCTTAACATTTTATGATACGAGTAGTTCAAGAACCGAACCTCGCACCTACTCCAAATCAAACAGTGAACTCAAGAGGAAGGGGGGGGGGGGGTGCAGGGGGCACAATGCCCCCCCCCCCCCATTGGCATTGCACTGTTTATGGAATATACTTGCGTTTGGCAACTAATTCCAGAAACAGTGCAATGCATATGCAACCCCCCTGGTTGGGGTCACTGTTTGATTTGGAGTAGGTGCAAGGGCAAATTGTTGAAAACAGCACCAATGGAAAGTGTCAAGCCAGATTGGCCTTATGACGCTTTTTCTAGGTGTCATAATACCAAAATTTTGATATTTGGCCTTATGACGCTTGGGGTTATGTCACATCACCCGTTTGAACCTCGCTATTAATGGATCCATCGTCAGCAAAGAATAACTGATGCAATTTGAACTCCGTCACTTTTCCTTCAAGCAGATAATCAAGGACTGTAAAAAATATAGGGACGGGCTACAGTCCGCTTGGGCGAACTGTTGGATACCCTATTCTTATTCCTATCCCTCATAAGTGGGCGTGACAAAAGTCTAAGTATGGTTGAATTGTTAAGAACGCTCTACATATTTTGTTATATAAAATTTAAAGGATTTTATCAAAAAAAAACGCTCCCTAGCTCAAAATTTGGTGTTTCAATAAAATTGTTTTATTTAATTGTGGGCGTGTCAGTAGGCGGATTTTAAAAAAAAATTAACAAAGGAGCATAAAAGGCCCCTAGAGAGTATATATTATAAATTTCAGCTCCCTAGCTCAAACTTTGGATTTTCAAAAAAATTGTTTTATTTATTTGTGGGCGTGTCAGTGGGCGGATTTTGAAAAAATTTTATCCCGAGCAGATTTAGGAGTCATAGATCATATATAAAAAATTTCAGCTTTCTAGCTCAAAATTCGATTTTTTCCAAAATTTTGTTTTTTTGAGTTTGTGGGCGGATTTCAAAAATTCGTAAACTTGATTATTTCGGGACCCTAGAGGGTATATGGTTAAAATTTCAGCTCTCTAGGTCCAGTTTAAAGGCCTAATTTTTGCCGACGGACGGACGGACGGACATGGCTAGATCGACATTACTATCGATGCTGATCATAAATATAGTAACTGTTAGGGGTCTACGGGCAATATTAAGGTAAGTTACAAACTATGCATCAAAATTAATATACCCTTAGAATAGGGTATAAATATAAAGGGACTTAAGAGGCTTCCCTGGTGCACGCCGACTTTGGTTGCCAACTCCTCGGTCCAGCGGGGCATCTTTCTCTTGTCTTAACTCCCTCTGTCATCTCCATGATCATTTGACCGTAGATTTCTGAAACTCGTCGTTGTCTTAGCGCCACACATGGCAGATCCCTTGGTTGTATATCACCATAAGCGAATCCTTTAAGGAATCACGATATTTTTCATAATGATGCTTATACTTTGGATTGCATCTACTAACTAATCTTAGATATGTTATGTATGTAGGGTTGGCCACAGCTATGTATTAAACAAAAGCATGTACTTCCAGCGTTAAAAAAACGCCTTCCAATAGTGCATCGTCCGCAATCAATTTTATGGTAATTTGCCAAAATAACCTCAAAACTCCTTTTGTTATTTTTAAACCTTATGTTATGTTTCCGAAACTCATCAAAGTCTAAAAAAATTCTGGCGTACTCTTAAGACCATAAAGGGCCAGTTTCCAACCTATTAAACTCCGAACGAAGTAAAGCCTGCTTCAACTCAATAAAAAAGTCATCCAAGTGGATACACATCTGGAAAGAAAAATCATTTTTCCATTTCCAAACTGTAGTATAATTGAAAAGCCCTTGATTATGAGGCAGCACGCATAATTTGAAATTCAATCTTCAAAGTTATCAATGTGTGCCTTCTCAATGAAGACATTTTTCTACGGAATCATTTGTTGATCTCCTGATCTCTCATGACAAGTTTTTTCCATAATTGTAAATGAGTCAACCTCTGTGTGCCCTGGCACCCTTTTGCTAGTGTGTTGTAAAAAAAAAACCCCATCAGGAAAAGTACTCCTCATAGACCATCCACATATGGCAAGCATCTAAATTTGCTCCGATGATGGGATGGTGCACTTTTACAATTCAATATCGGATTTCAATGAAAATAAAAGCGCCTTCAACTTGTCAGTTGTCAGCCCGAGATGTCAGTTGCAAAGTGGATTTGATGCATATTGGACTTTTAGACATTGCGACAGCGAGGTGCTTGACACTTGATATTTTCATTGTTATTGAGAAATATATTCTCTAGATACGAGAATGCTACGTGCCTCTGTGTTGCTGCTACTTTCCAGGGAAAATGATAATTTCTTTTATGTTTCCGAAACGATTTTATTAAATTGGAAACTCAGTACGTCTGGCGGAGCACTTTGTGTTGTGAAGGTGACATTTTTGAAGTCAATTGTGCAGTTTTGTGGAAGGTGTAATGAAGTGTCTTGCCGAGGAAATGAGATACGTCCACGGAGTGTTGAAGTAGTACCAGATGTCAAGTTACACTGCCAAATATGCCGTTGATCATCTTTAGAACTAAGTGGCTGAACTGTAACCTACATAATTTGCATCTACATTGTGACAAACAAGTTCATATTTTTTTTGGGGGAAAGAATAATCTATCAATGGAAAACGAAGGGTTTTAAGTGTTTCCATCCCTTCCATGTGTTAAGAGAGAACATAAAAACGAGATGAGCGCAGTATTTGAGATCAATAAGCCATCCACTTTAAGGACTGATTTAATACCTCATTAGGATTTATTACTTTTGAAGTGCAGAGTAGAAGAAGATACGTCAAGAAGCGCCCTGCGGATATATGCCCTCGTTTTTTCAAATACAATCTTTTTATGGTCAGAGCGTAAAAATGGTGTTTATGAGCGGAACCTAATTAAATTTTTTTTAATTGGTTTTTTGCTTTAAATGCGCAAGAGATATGCAGGCTCTTTTTCATTTCAAAATTAGCCCCAAGGGAATTTAGATGCGATAAAAAGATGCTCTGATATTTCAGTAAGGAAAGGGCAGGGTATGCGACGGACAAAGGGTGCGGAAGATAACTTGGCATTGGTACTGCACATTTGTCTTAAGGGAATGTGGATTGAAATGCAAAGGAAGAAGGTCTGACTATTATGGTAACGAATTCCGCATGTGCGTGGTTCATCTAATAAGGGATTATCCGCATCTTATACTAGACTGTTGATAGTTTTGGTAATGTGACAGGCTGTGAATGCAGATACATACTTGATCGGACAAAGTTGAATCAACACGAGACAACCAGTGAAACATTAGAGTCGTCAAACGGACAGGACTGCACTGGGCGATGTTATCTGCATTCAGTGTAGTTAGACGTACACTATCGAGACAGAGGTCAGACTTGTGGTGGACACACTCTTTCCCTCTAAGTCTCGAAACAAGTCACAAAACTTTGGAACAGGAAACCGGAGAAGGTTACAAATGCTCCCTTGTAATTTTCAATAAGCTGAATAGCAAAACTGTGGCTAAGATCTCCGGTGGAGATAAGCATGTCAAGGCGGTCAAGCAGCTGGAGTCACTTTATGGAAACAGGACACGTGTCGTATCTATGACAGTCAAGGCTACTGACTCATCAATTAACCATGCAGGAGGAAGAAAACAACTCGCAAAGACTGAAAAACGGCTTGCACCAGCAACTGTTCATCCATCACAATAATATCTGGAACATATTGTGCAGATTGAAGGTCTTCCCTTCCTACTTTTCAGGCAAACCCCATCCCCTCGACATCCAAGTCATCGACTTCCAAATTTCTTAGGAAACAAATTGGTTATCAATTTTCTTTAAGGTCCACTAAGTGAAGACATACAGGCGACCCCAAGATCATTTTCCAACAAATCTGCTAAGAAAGCTTAGACCAGTCTTAAAAGTGTTGAAAAGTGGATTCCAGGCGTCACGGGCAACAGCAGCCCTGATTGCAAGCTGTCGGGTAATAACTGGCTTAGGAAAATAGGCCTAGACCCTCAAAGCCGTGGAAGCCGAAGGCGAGGTCGCAGGTACCAACAATACCCGCCACTTATATGCTTAGGGATGGTGGAATGAAATAAGTTTTGTAGGAAGTGGCAACAGAGCATCGTTTGATATCCCTTCGCGCTGCATATAAGAATTGAAGAAGTAGTGACTCGTTCGAGGCAAAAGACAACACCGACCTCAGCCCACATCTGCGCATACTGGTGTACGTAAGGATATCTCGTCCAGAACAGAACAGTCCTTACTAAGCTGGTAGGAAAGGGGTGCGACCCCGAAAAAAAAGCTGCTAGGTTATCTGACCAAGCCTTTGTAAGTGCTGAAAACTTACGCCCATAAAATCGAACGATGGGCTCCGTAAATGATCGTTAGTAACACCACATCATAGCTGCATGATGTTCCAAAATTCATTTTTAAAAAGTTCCTGTACGTCGACAACTCGCCATAACCATAACATTCATGCAAAAGATGGAGAGGCAGATAGCAAAAATACTGCTTACTAAATGAAACAGAAAAGAGTACAGAGAGTACCTACTAAGGAACACGAAAACTCCTACTGAAGAGAAAAATTCTTCGAAACAAAATATACAGCAGGCCTAAGGAATAAATGGTTTCCGGTGGCGTCCCAGAAGGGTCTCTTCTTATCTCATAACTATTGAACTATTGACATAGCTTTGGGAATAAAAAAACCAACCATTTGGGTGTGCTAAGCGATATTACGAATGGAAGGGACCTACAATTTTCCGTCGATTACAGTTTAAATTAGGGATACATAATTTTACCTAATACGATACTAATACCGATTGCTGTAGTAAAAATCAGCGCACACAGACCAAAAAGGAAAATTAATATTAAATGTTTTTCATAAAGCAATCATACGACTTGTTTAGCCACGGTGGCTAGGATGTGTCTGATGACAAAATATCAAGTTCAGGATGTCGTAAAGAAGCCGCTAAAGGGAGGTGTAGAACATGGCATTATACAATTATACATACAAATGGCGTTCGAGTTCAAGGCGTCAAGAGTATTTCGAATACGAGTTTGTATCTTATATTTCGAAAAATAAAAATTGTTAGATTCCTTATGAGCCTATGAAAAGGGTTTTAAAAAAATAGAAAAATTGTTCGCTGATAATATAATAAACTTACATATTGAATTTTACTTTTCTTAAATTTGTGTGGGAGAGTTTTTAAATTGAGGATGTCCTCTTCTAGAACAAATATTCCTCTTCAAGAAACAAAAGCCTTCAGCGCATTTTTACTTGTTCAAGCAAATTCTATCACAAAGTAGGGTCTGACAATAAAAAATCCAGCTTCTTCGTCCCAAATTTGCATTACAAAAAAATGATTAGTGAACATATTTTTTACAAAGTAAAGAACAAAATGTTGACCCAAAGTCTGACAAGATTGTGAGTTTTGTTGTAGAAAAAGCTGGTTGCCTCACTGAAAAAAACAGTACAACTGAACTGTGGAATTTCAAGGGTCAGTTTCGGAGCAAGTGGATAACGCACAATAAACACGTTAATCGATTTATGCAGAATGAAAAATCTTAGTTGTATATTGCAAAAAATGTTCGTGCCTAAGGTGGGAAGACATAGTTAAGAGTTCGAGTAATGCAGTAATATTACGAAACTTGCGCTTTGAGCAGTCAGATGCCATTAAGAGCCACAGGAAAAAAAAATTAGAAGTAGAGGTTATTAAAAAAGTTTCAGAGTAACGTAAAAACTGTTGAAAGCTTCTTGGCGTGTTAACAAACTAAATAAACAAATACTTGAAGAGAACAACAAAAGACTACAGCGCAAATTTAAGTGTCAAGGATTCGCAAAGAGTAACAATGGAAATGTTGCTCGAAAGTTTTTTTTTCAATTTTAGAATTTATTTATAGCCCGGGTGAGCCCGGAGTTAATCAGGCGATTTTATATTATACTGTAGGCGATATCCAGCGGATTAAGTATTAACTCTGAAAAATTCAAAAATTACTGCCAATATTCTCTTTTTTTACTTGTGAAATTATATCACTACTCAGCAAGACAGAATGTTTCTTCAATCTGACATTAATAGCTTCGCCAATTGGTGTAATAAAAACGGTTTATCCCTGAACCCAACTAAATGTCAACATATGACATTCTCTAGAAAGACTATCCCTTCCACCTTTCAATATTCTCTGTCTCAGCATATTCTTTGTAATGTTGATAATTTTAAGGATTTTGGGGTTTATTTCGACCCCAAACTGGTTTTTGATAAGCATATTAATTCTATTATTAATAAATCTAATTCTATTCTGGGCTTCGTAAAAAGGTGGGCCAAAGAATTTAATGACCCATATGTTACTATGTCATTGTACAATTGTTTTGTCTGTCCGATTCTAGAGTATGCCTCTCAAGTTTGGGCACCGTTCTACAACATTCATTCAAATCGAATAGAGGCCATTCAACGTAAATTTATTCGATTTGCACTTAGAGGACTTCCATGGGATGATCCATTTAACCTTCCTCCCTACAGTCAACGTATCAAGCTTCTTCAAATGTTACCCCTTTCTCAACGAAGGCTTAATAGCGATATCATTTTTTTACATCAGCTTATATCCGGTCAAATAGATGCACCTGACTTGCTGTCGTCTATTGGCTTTAATTTTCGTGGTGGTGCCCATAATTTACGCAGTGTTGAATTATTGTTTAGCCCCCATCATAGAACGAATTATGGGAGGCATGAGCCTATTAGTCGCATGAGTAGGATCTATAATATAAATGATCATGTGATTGACTTGCATGTTAGTAAAATTAAGCTAAAAAATATTTTGCGTAATAATGCTTTAATGTCTTAAATTGTTTGCATTATTTTGTGTCTGTGTTAGTATTTTGTAGGTACATAATTATTGTATTTTTAATTGTTTTGTCCTTACTAACACCTGCACTAAATGATGAGCCCGTGAGAGCACTTTTTGTGCCGGCAATTTCTGCTCGTGATAGTTGCTTGCTTTAAGCACTCCACGACACAGAGCTGATAGTGCATTAAAAAAAAAAATATATATATATATTCTTGAATGCCAATGACTCCCACTATCCACAAAATTCTTATTCATGGGCCTAAAATGATTAATAATGCATTGTGTCCTATTGTTCAGCTCAGCAAAGATGCGCAAGAAGCTAGGAAAAAGGATTTGAAGTAATATAGGAAACATCTCAACAAAAAAACATCCAGAACAGATAATATTACTGATATTTTTAAACGTTTATTTATGTTATCAGATCCAGTTTAAAGTCAATTCAATTCAATTTATTTCGTAATAATGTTTTCAAAAGAGTCAGTGACCGCTCATTTTACAATTCGGAGATTTGGTACATTATCTTTCCACTGAAACATTTTTTTGTATGGCAAATAATAAATAGAAGAATTTATCGAAGGAAAATACGAAAAAAAACCTTCTTCAAAAAAAAAAAATAGCGACACGAAAAAAATAAAAAAAATAAATGAATAAATAGATAAATAAAAAAATAAACCAATAAATAAATAACTAAATAAATAAATAATAATTGATAAATAACTAAAAAATGAAAGCAAACGCAATAATTATTTACACGGAAATATCACAGATTAGACATTTAGCTAGTTTATGAGAGAATTCTCAGAACTATCACAGCTGTTATTAAAATTAGTTGCAAGTTTTCGAATGCTATCAAAAATCAATTCAACATTCGCCCTTCTATGGAGATCTAGTGTTGAATTATGAAAGGGCAGATTGATCATTTTTAAAACTTTGTTGTGATACCCGCAACTTCTTTAAATGGCATCTTGCTGCAGTACCCTATACTAAAATCCAAGCATGTGAAATGCTATCGCGAAGAACTCAAGGTTCTTGGTACTCAGCGTAAGGCATCGCTCTGCTGGGTTCCGGGACATTAGTTCTAGGCAACGAGAAACCGGATGAATTAGCAAGACAAGGTTCGACAGCTGTGTCAGAACAAGCTGATCCCTCTGTACTCATCCCGCCTTGCACACTCAAGCTTGAAGCAATGAAAAAGGCAATAAGAGAGGCGAACCTTAGATGGCCCGCACTAGAAACTTGCCACCACTAGGAGCCACCCTTCAATGGAGCCAGAACCGAGAGTCTCATGAAAAGGGATAGGTAATCACTATCCACCCTCGTAGGTATATTAACGGGGCACAATACTCTGCGGAACCACATTAAGAAATTGCGCTTGACGGAAGAAGAACTCTGCAGAGGCTGTGGCGACGAGAAAGCTCTGGAGAACACAACCCACTTCCCATGTCACTGCCCGGGTCTCCAACACATCAGGTACAGATTCCTGGGGAGACATTTCTTCCATGACCTAGACGAGCTCTCCAGCACACCGATAGACAGGATAATGAACTTCACCAAGTAAACAGGGTGGTTTGTATCGAACAACACACTGAGTAATTGATCTCAGTTTTTGTAGACAGGGTTAAAAAATGAGTAAGGGATAACCCTCCTCCCACGATGTACATCACAATGGGTCAGTATTGACCTGAGTGTGGCACTAAGCCGGCCCCGCCTACCTAACCTAACCTAATCCCATATTGGACATACATACGAGTATAATAGGAAAATAACTTTATAAATTATAATCTTATTGTCGTTTGTGAGTGAAAAATTTCTATTGATGAAAGGGTAAAGCATCTTAATTGCAATACCCGTTTCCTTAAAAAGGTGGACCCCGAGATCCTTTACGGATTCCTCCCATGGTATCGGGTTACTTTTTATTCGAAGCTGTCTGCTGGGAAGATAGCAAGCTTTTCTTTTTCGTTCGAAAAATATGGCTTGCATCTTAATTTTCCATTTGCTATAATATTTTTCAAGTATTTCGATCACATATTTTAGATTGGTCTCGATGTTGAGAGCAAATTCATGCGATGCAAATACCGCAGTGTCATCAGCAAACGTGGCTGCTTCACATTGCGTAAGACTTGGAAATTCTGAAGTATTATAGATATTGAATAGGGTTGGACCTAGGACTGAGCCTTGGGGCACACCAGAATCAAAAACATAACATGTTAAGGTGTGTCCACACCAAAGAAACATTTCAGGAAACATTGTTTAATAAACGTTTCTGAAATGTTTCCCATTTGTTTAAAAAAACATTTCAGAAAGATTTCATAAACATTTCAGAAATGTTTCGCGAATCGTCCAGACCAAAATAAACATTTTTTAAATATTTCGGAAACATTTCAGAAATGTTTCTTTATTTCTGAAATGTTTATGAAATGTTTCTGAAATGTTTATGAAATGTTTCTGAAATGTTTAAAAAATGTTTCTTTGATGTGAACACTGGACACACCTTTAGAGAAACCACAATTTACTTGCACCTGAAAATACCTATTGGATAAGAAACTCTGAACACAGTTATAAGTCAAATGCGCTCATTAACTGAGAAAACGCAAAAAATATTTGACTCTGATGTTTATTAGAAAATATATATTTTCTAAATTAAAATAATTATGAATTTGGATTCTAAATGATTTGTTTTATTAATAATAAATGTTTTAAGAAACTACGAATAGAGTAAGTAAAGAGTTTTGGTCACGCTCTCCATACAATTAGTGTACGGCGATGGCGATGCCGATATTGATATCTATAGCTTAGTAGATAATAAATCAAATAATTAATAAAGTAGCGAAATCGAAACTGCATGAGGCGCAGTAGTAAAAGCAGGTTCGAATTTTAACATCTATATATATCTGCTGATATATCGGTATTGGAATCGGAATATTTCCATAGTTTAAGCTCTTGTCACAGACTTAAGCAAGAAGGCAGTACACAAACTTATCATGTTACTGGGAAGATTTGAACCTCATCGGTCTGCACTAAAAATTAAATGCTAAACTATCGCACAATTTGCAGAGAAACAAAATCACTTTAATGAGCACAACGCTAGTCTAAAACCACACGCCCTAAGGTGAAGTGAAGATAACATACAATTTACTGATTCCTCACTCCATCCAATGTATCAACTCATCCCCTCATCACAACTTGGATAGAAATCAATGCACAACCCAAGGTAAATGGAAATTCGAAACAATTAGTGGCAAAGACGCCAATCCCTCTACGGCTAACGATAGCACGTTAGTCTCAAAATCGAACATAAAGCTTTTGGTATTCGTTCGGACTGCTTCTTTGATTCAGTCCCAGTCAAAGTACGTGCCATTTTGGAAATATTGCAGATTCAGAATACTAAAAAGTCGATTCGGGTTCACACCTTTTGTGATATTCCGAGACTATGGGCGAATACGTGGGGGATTGGTAATTGCCTAAATTTATTTGATATCATAAACGACAGGCCTGTTTAAATTGGTTTATGGCATTAAAGTGTTTATAAATGGATTAAGATTCAGAAAATCCAAGTTTTCCTATAAGAGACAGGAATTTTGAAGATGAAAAGTAATAAACTCCTTAAACCCAGAAAGTCAAAAACTCTCTGCAACATCAATCTGGTAAAATAAAATTATGTCAGCTGGCGGCAGTATATTTTCCCCAAACAATAGACACAAAATTAGAAACTTCCGATCTGTCATTCAAGACTTCCTTCAAAATTACGAAAACCCAAAATTAATAAGGGATGACCTCCCTCTCTCCCCGTTTTCAATACCAGCCGTTGACTGCTGGTATTATCTATTGCTCGCTCAATGAGAATATTGTACAAGTATGTGTATCTAGTATCTTTTATGTCATAACAATGATGAAGCATCATCCGAGTCAATAGCACAGAAAGTGCTGATGAAGGAGCGGAAAAACGCCGGATAAGGGAATTCCAAATTAGGCAGCAAAGTAGTTGGTAGGTTTTAATTGGGTGTTATAACCTCGGGGACGAGGCAGGTGTGCACTGTATATCCCATGTGTGATGAGAAGATGAATTCGCAGTTACTGATCTGCCAAACGGATGGATAGATAGATGAATTACCCCATCGTCTGTCTGTACACGAACGAGAGAGAGTGCCTGGTGATAGATCAATTTGGTCACAGATGATTTTTTGATTGATTGCATCTGTAGTTTATTTTTTTTATTTTTATTTTTTTTGCTGGTCTACTTCACGAGTGGTTGTTGCTATCAAAGAATGGTTGATGAATGTAATTTGGGGATTTTGGATTTTCCTCTGTTATTTCCCATGAAGAGGAAGAGTAATTGTTTAGTAGATTGCGGTTGGGAAACGTTGTAAATGCAAATGAGTGTACAATTAGTCTTTTTTTGGGAGCATCTGCTACGGGAAGATAGGAACCATACGAATGCGGGTGGTTTATTGATTGTTTGACAATTTGTTTGCACACTATTAAGTGGTTCGATTTACAGAGACTGGACGCAGTGCTTTGATGAATGGAAAGTCACACTTGAAGAAAACCTTTAATTTAAATTTCCGAATGAATTTGAAAGTCCTTGAAGGTTTTTGAATGTCTAAAAGGTCGTCGCCGATACCCAATCAAAATTGAAACAGATATTTAAGTGAATACGCTATCCACTGCAGTAAGTGCGACGACTGAGCAAATTACACAAACCTGAAGTCCATCGAACTGGATGATATCATCAAATGGACCTAAAATCGTCCAGCTACAGTCTTTGCCAAGGCAGGTCTATCATATGTTATTGCATTCATTAAAATGAACAACACCTCAGTTCGCCGCAGTTTGAAAAACGGTGTTTTTTAAGAGCTTTTTTTAATATGGCAACACTGAGATAGCTAATGCTAAGTACGACAATAATTCAGTATTTTTTTCAAATCACCAAGGTAAGGAATTTTCTATCCAAAATCAGTGTTCAGTTCAAAAACGCACGTCGACTTTACGGTTAACACCAACTCATCATCGTCCAACTAAGTCGGCTATGCTTATTAAAATTGACAAACTCGCTGCGACTGAACAAATTGTAGTTTCTGGAAAAGATGGAGCGGAGAATGGTCACGTATGATCTTGTGCATGAACACACAACATCTTATTTCCCAAAAATCCTGAAGGGAACAGCCGAGGACGAGTTTGTGGTAGCTGGATATTTGCTCATATGTTCTTATTCCAAATACATATCGCACCATGTCATTAAAAACAACAAGTAGTTTGTGCTGAGAACGGGAATCTAATATGGCATAGTCAAAAATTGGAACAAATAAGGACTTAACCAACCTTAATTTAGTATCAACGGGTGTGAAACTAGAAAATAAATAGGTACAGCTTACGTAAACCTGCATAGATATGTCCCACAATATAATTTGCATGGTCAATAGCGGAAAGAGATCGATTCAATTTGTACCCAAGGTTTGTTGCAGTACCTGAGAACTTAAGCATCGTAGAACTAAGATAAACAGGCGGTATAGCTTCAGTGTCGTACAATCTTTTGGAAATCAGAATCAATTGACTTTTCATTGGGTTTAAGATCAGACCATTATTTTGAGACCATTTAACTATTGAGGAGATATCAGAATAAATCTACTCACGAGATCCTTAACCAGTACAATTGGCCGAGGAAGGTATATCTGTGCGTCGTCAGCATAAAGATGAATAGATGCATTGCAGCATGCTTGAGGAAGGCCATTTTTATACAAACAAAAAAAGATTGGGCCAAGAATTGAACCCTGCGGCACTCCAGAAAGGATACTTTTTGGTCGAGAATATTGCTGGTCAACAAAAACCCTTTGAGAGCGATTTGAAAGGGTGACGTGAAATAAAAACATACGAAATAAGGCCGAATTCCCAAAATGTGTCTTTATTTCGTTTTCCGAAGCGAAATTAAACCAAATTTTTAGTTTGGCTTTATTTCGTTACAGAAAATGAAACAACACCAATTTGGCATTATTTCGTTTACATTATTTAACAAAACTGTGACCCCAAATTCGGAAAGTATTGAACATTTTCTTTACGAAGTTGTATTGTTCATGAGAAAATAAAATGAAATCATAGTCTGATAACAAAATAAATTATTTATTGGAAAAAGTAAAGTTTTTCTAAGTAACAAAAACACATATCTATATTATCCAGTTAAACAAAACAAAGGCCATAGTCAAAAATTCATGAAATGAAACAAAAATAATTATGTATTAATGTACTTTTCGTTTTAGCAGTATACCGAGTTTTGCACAATTTGTCTACAAATCGGACACAAAATCGGGGAAAGGTTTCGCATACTTGTATTTTTAATATTTGTATAACAATTTAAGCAAAGCTTAAAATGATTACATGGTTGTAACAAAATCGAGCGCGGGTTTTCCATACAAACAACACATACTACTTTGGTTTCATTAAAATTGGATCATTTTTGCAGTTTTTCTTCGCATTCGGCTTCGTCTTATTCCATCGACTGCTCATCCTGTTCTTGAAAATGATCGAAAGGAAGTAAATTATTATTTTTTTCGAAACTTGCTTCAAAAAATCTTCAATGGATATTTTTCCGTTTTCTAGTTTTGCAGTAGCAAGTTCAATCAAAATGCTTCGAACTATAAGCGCGCTAGTGATGCGTATGGCATTTTTGTACACGGATATCCCATTCTGAGTTTCCTAAGTACACAATTTTGAAAAGGTTTGCTCGTTATTTTACTAAACGAGTACTTAATATTGTTTTACTATGTACGAGGGCGGGTCAATAAGTCCGTGACTTTTGGAATAAAACACAGATTTTTTGATAAAAAAAAATTTTATTTTTCACCGTAGTCTCCCTTGAGCTCTATAAACTTTGTCCAACGCTTCTCCAATTTTTGTATCCCTTTCAAAAAAAATGATTTGTCGAGGTCCTCAAAATAGGCCTTTATTTGCGAGATGACTTCATCATTGGAGTCAAATTTTTTTCCACCAAGCCATTTCTTCAGGTTTGGGAACAAGAAGTAGTCGCTCGGAGCCAAATCTGGAGAATAGGGTGGATGAGGGAGCAATTCATAGCCCAATTCATGGTTTTTTGCCATGGCAACTGCACATGTGTGCACCCTTGCATTGTCTTGGTGGAAAAGAACTTTTTTCTTGGCCAAATGAGGTCGGTTTTTTTTTCAAATCGTCATTGAATCGGTCCAATAAGTTGGCATAATATTCCCCATTGATTGTTCTTCCCTTTTGAAGGTGGATTATCCCGCGTGCATCCCAAAAAACAGTCGCCATAACTTTATTGGCTGACAAACCCACCTTGGCCTTCTTTGGCGCCGATTCACCCTTAGAAACCCACTGTTTTGACTGTTGTTTGGTCTCTGGTGTGTTGTGATGGATCCATGTTTGGTCCACGGTTACAAAACGGCGCAAAAACTCCTCCATATTGCGATTAAACAACGCCAAACCTTCCTGTGAAGTTGTTATACGATTGCGTTTGTGGTCGACTGTGAGCAAACGCGGCACCCATCTTGCGGAAAGCTTTCTCATGCCCAAGTGATCATTCAACATTGAAACCACTGAGCCATTCGAGATCCCTACGGCTTCCACAATCTCTCGCACTTTCAATCTTCGGTCGGCCAACACCATATCGTGAATTTTTTCGATTGTTTCGGGTGTAGAGACCTCAACTGGGCGTCCAGGACGTTCGGCATCTTCAGTGCTTGTACGGCCACAACGAAATTCAGTAAACCACTTTTTTACCATTGAAATCGATGGTGCAGAGTCCCCATAGTATTTTTCAAGCTTAGCCTTGGTCTCGGTAATGGTTTTTTTTCGCAAGAAATAATGCTTAATAAGCACACGAAATTCAATTTTTTCCATTTTCTCCTCAAATTAGTGAGTAGTCTGATAAAAATAGCTGTCAAACACAAACTAACTGACGCAGCAAGTTTAAATTTTGACAGGAGTCAACTGGCAGATGCCTGTTGACAGGAGCAGAGTTGCCGTTTCAGTAAAGAGGTCAGAAATTCAAAAAGTCACGGACTTATTGACCCGCCCTCGTATTTCTTTAATTGAAATTTGAAATTCTCAAACAGCATTTTATTTTAGCTTTAGAGAATTCTTAATATTGTTTCCCAAATATTTTTTTATTTTAGCCTTAAAATTCCCTAAAAATAAAATAATTTTTTTTTAAAAGCTATGCTGAGAATTTAAGAAAATAAAAGTTAAAAATTCGCGCGAACATTTATTTTCTGGAATTCCCAGCATAGCTTCGCCTATGTTTATTTCACCAACGGTTGCGAAGACTTCATTTTTTTTATACCTAGAATTCCCAAATTTGTCGAGTACATTTTCTTGCTTGAAAATCTCAATGATGTCTTTGCTGTTTTTAGGACATTTCGAAAAGGCACTATTTCGAATGTTAGTCAATTGTCTTTGCATTTTACCGAATTGCAGCTGCAGTGCACTTTCCTGATCCTTCGCACATTCTTTATTAAAAACTTCTTGCACACCATTCCTTCTTAAATTCACATCAGCACACTTTCTTTTTATCGAATTTGCTAAGCTTAACTTTTTTCTAATGTTTTCTTGAGTAGAATGCAAATGAGAAATATTTTTAGGTATACGCCAATATTTAGAACCTTCAAAGTCAATTACTGAACTAGCATTGCATGTTTTCTGGTAGCAAACATATCTTTTTATTCCACCAGCATTCAATTTAAATCTATATAACTGGCTTAGTTGGGGAACATAGATTAAATTACTTCCCTTTCTAAATCCTTCGCAAGATTCAAACTCAAAAACACAATTTTTTTTTCACTTGTTTTAAGCATTAGTTTTTTTCACTTCGATCACTCATTAGAACAAACCGCGAACTAATGAAGAAATACTGATCGCAGAAATCACAAAAAACGGGAAAAAGAAGTGGGCTAATGGTTTTACCGTTAAGTCTGATAACATAATTGTAAGCAAACAAATCGATAATAGTTGCACATCTGTGCACAACGGAGTGGTTTGGTCTTATTTCCATTAGATAGATAGATATTTTATTTCGTTTATAATTTACAATTTGTTATAGCACAATTTACATAATTTAAATACAGAGATATGACAACTTTATGTCTTTCTACTGAAAAAAGTTTACAAGTGACAAAAATTATCTTAAATTAGAAAAATGTTTGTTTTTGAGGAAAAACAACGACAACGTTTGCATGATGAAATAAAGCCAAATTGGCTCTTTTGCTTTTGAAAGCGAAATGATGTCAAATTTGGAATTTGGCCTTATTTCGTTTGGCTTTATTTCACGTCACCATTTGAAAGATAGTTTCTTATTAGACACAAAGAGTGCTCGCTAAAACCAAAGTAAAGCTTTAATTTCCAACATAAAATGTCATGATTTACCGTGTCAAAGGCTTTAGAGAAGTCAAGTAAGCAGAGCAGCGTAAGATAGTCCCTATCATATTCTACTCTGATGTCGTCAAGAACTTTGACCAAAGCCGTGGAGCAGCTATGTTGGGCACGGAAACCAGACTGCACAGGCGTCAATAAATTAAAACGATTAAGGTGACAAGAAATCTGGTTGGCAAAGATTTTTTTCAAAAACCTTAGACAGGCATGGTAAAATGCTTATGGGACGGAAATCGGAGGTCTATGAGGCTCTGGATTTCTTTTGGCACAGGTACTCGTATTATTTCAGCTCTTTTCCAGCAGTCAGGGAAAGTAGAGGAAGCAACAAAAAATTAATTAAATGTGTGACACAACTAACTTATAATATGGGAAAGTAACATTTTAACGAAGCGCAGATGTAATCCATCCTCACCAATTGCATTCGACTTAAGATCTCGGATATAATGTATCATATGCGCTTCCGTGACAACTTCCAAATCCAAGCCAAGAGGTGAATCAAAAAAGAGATGAACATTCGGGACAAAAGACGAGTTGCTACTTGGATTGGAGAAAAAAGGGCAATTAAGTTCATCAACATCAGGTAAATTAGTTGATTTTTCTTTTCAAATTTCATCATCCAAATCCATGCTTTCTTGCTTTTCAGATATTTTGGATGAGAATTGCTTTGTGTCATATCCATTTTTTTGTGTTCCACGTGTATGGTAAAAAATCAGTTTCAAAATGAGGGAGGTGGGACACAAGTCAAAAAAGGAGACTTTTACGGTTTGGCAAAACACTTTAAAAATTGGTAGGTAAACTCTTTATTAGACTAAAGCCTGAACTACATCAAAACAAAAGTGGGAAAAAGTACACAAAAGTGGAAAAAAGCGGATATACTGCTTCATCGCATAGTGCGCTCTGTATATTTACTCTCATTTTAAAATTTACTGCCGTTCAAAGCTCGAACATGTTCCAGCTTTCACTTTTCGCAAAGCTCTAGAAACAAACACAATCAAAGAATACCTTACCGAATTGTTCGCTAAATGACGCTTCCATCACATAATTCATGTCAGTTGCGCAAGGAAAAGCGCTTTTGACGATAAATAGAAATGATTGGAACAGTATGTTTTATTTAATAGCATTAAGTTTGCCTTACAAAATTAGCCTCACAGAAGCTGACGATGAAAGTCTTGTCAACATCATCCCAGAAAATCTCACTATATGGGATAACAGCCGCTACGACTTCCGCGATTGCAAAAAAAAACAAAGGATATTCATTCAAATCGCACTGAATTTTCACGCCATAAATGCAATGCAGATTGAAAAGAGGTTTGTTGCCCTAAAGGAAAAGTTGAGGAGGGAAAAAAGGAAGGAGGACGCTCGCACAAGATCTGGAGCTGGAGCAAGTAGTTCGAATTCGTGGTATCAAAGGAATCCAAAACTTGCATAATATTTGTGATTCGGTTTGCCGCATCTTGCAAACTATTTAAGGCTGTAATGTGAAAATTTTGTATTTTAACATAAATTTGCACAATATTTATTTCAAAAAGTTGTTTAACCTTTTGCGCGTCACTGCTATTAGAACACATTTTTAATGATGACGTTATCAAATCTTTTATATATGTATTTCCAAATATCACATAAATTTTACAATTTTGTTTTTAAATTTGTTTTTGAAATTAACGGAAATTTTAAAATGTCAAAGGAAAAGCTTCAGAGCTTTTTTAGTTCAGATTTTAATGATAGATGTCGTATAAATATGCGTGTATTTTCGATGAGTTTCGATGTTTTCACTTTTTTGTACTTTTCTTCACTTTTGTTTCGATGTCGTTCAGGCTTAACTTAACAAGTTAAAAAAATAAAAAAAACCTAGGGACGGGCTACAGTCCGCTTGGGCGAACTGTTGGATACAATATTTTTATTCCTATCCCTCATAAGTGGGGGTGACAAAAGTTTTAGCATAGTTGAATTGTTAGGAACGCTCTACACATTTTGTTATACAACATTTAAAGGATTTTAACGAAAAAAACGAAGCTTTTGTAAATAAAAACGCTCCCTAGCTCAAACTTTGGTTTTTCAATAAAATTGTTTTATTTAATTGTGGGCGTGTCAGTGGGCGGATTTTGAAAATTGTATCTCCCGAGCAGTTTTAGGAGTCATAGATCATGTATAAAAAATTTCAGCTTTCTCCCTAGAGAGTATATGGTTTAAATTTCAGCTCTCTAGGTCCAGTTTAAAGGCCTAATTTTTGCCGGCAGACGGACGGACGGACGGACATGGCTAGATTGACATTACTATCGATGCTGATCATAAATATAGTAACTTTTAGGGGTCTACGGGCAATATTAAGGTATGTTACAAACTATGCGTCAAAATTAATATACCCTTAGAATAGGGTATACAAATCTTGCCACAAAGTTTCGGAGTACCAAGTACGCAAGCATTTAAATGCGTTTTTCTCGAAAAAGTGCCAATGGCATATGGAACAAAACAATTCTCAGGCGACGATATGCCCAAAATCATTTTTCATCATTAACGTCATAAAATAATCTATCGAATAAAAAAAAACGTGGCTCATTGACGCAACTTGTGCGTGTTGTTTTTTCCATTTCAAGACAACACCCTTTATTCAGTTAGATGATTTCACCATAATTCAATGAACGCTTATTGTTCGTTTTGATGAAGATATAAATTAAATTAACAATAACTGTAAAAGAACGAAAGATTCAATTGAATGCAAGAATGAAACGTTTTACTGAATAGCAATACATAATTTAGTTCACAGACAAATAGTCTTATTCGCTGCAATACCCAGTTGAGTTCGAAAATGAACTGAGCATTTGTCAGATTTATTTGAACTTTAGATGAATGTACGATTTACCCACGCCCTTGTCTTTTCGCCCGATGGTGAGGTACCTGTCACAAACATATGCTTTGGGCGCAGTGATGTATTTAGCCTTGACTACGATTGGGAGTTCGGCAAATGGAGTGGTACAAGTCAGGTGGGAACCAAAAAGCCTTGATGTTATTTCATGCGACAACGAATGCCGGAGGTAAAGCTGTCCCCCATTCGGAACTTCAGGGGGAATTATCCGGGTAATATCCGAGGGCTTAAAACATGCAAATACAAACACACAATACATACATAAATAATTCTTACAAACTAACATCAAACACAAAATTCCTCGCATTCCAAGGACAGAAATAATTTAAAATTAATAATCCATGTTTGCAATACTTAGGGGAGTTGGATTTAGTTACGGTTGTCGAACTGTGTTCACCAATACCTTCACGTATCCTATGCAAGACAAGACATCAACAGACTTGACATGCTTTACTTTTTCGGGCTACGTCTTATTTTGGTGTGGGAAGAGTCTTTGTATTCGTATATTTACTGGAACGGAACGGAATTTGACTTGCCAAGTGTCGATGGACCCTAATGTCTCCACGTTATTTGGTTTAGTTTTCCTGCAAGGATAAGTACAATTTGTATCCTGCTTTTACGGAAATTAAGGAACTCTTAGCAAACGGGCTAAAGACTGTTAACTGTCAATCCAGCAAAAATGTAATAAGTTATTTAAACCAGAAAATTCTAAATACCATTTTTCAAAATGCCACAAATAGATGGGGCTGAACTGGTTCTATCAGATCATGCTAAATACCTCGTTATCATTCTGGATAGAAAATTGAACTGGAATTTCAATATTCAGGAGAGAATTAAGAAAGCTTTATAACGCACACTTTACGTGCAAAAGGGCAGTGGGAAAAAGTGGTGCCTAAAACCAGCAATGATGCACTGGCTGTACGTAATGATAGTCAGACCCATCCTCACATATGGGCCATTGGCTGGTGGAAAGCCACAAACAAAAAAAACATATAGGGAAAATTGGCAACGGATCAAAGAATGACCAGTGTTGCTATCACGGGTGCCATGCGAACAAGGTCCACAGCACTGGAAACGTTTCTGCTATTACTACCTGTAGATATACAGGTTAAATTCCAAGCAGGAAATAGTGCTCTCCAATTTTGGGCTGTTCAAACCCCGTCCAAGTGGACCCTGTTCTATTTTCGACATTTCCAATATCAGAAATTCAGTAAAACCGAATGATAACCCATCTAAGCTTGACTTCTACGCCCTGTCACGATAGAGCGGAGTGGCAGCAGTCATTAATTCATGTGACATTGCATTATTGACGGTTGGCTTTAAACCGATGATGGCACAGGATCTGGAATTTGTTCTGCGGCAACAGATTTGAGGAAATCGCCGCGGCTTCCAAACAGTTGCAGTGTCTTCCAGTCGGAGACTCTGGGAGTACTTAAGGCCGCGGAATTACTGCTAATGAAGTGGATATCCGACCGGGGATTCACCTTTTACATTGACAGTCAGACCGCCCTCAAGGCGCTGGAATCATGTGCCATCAGATCCAAAATGGTCTGGTATTGTCGCACAATGATTAAGGCATTACGCGAACAGCACCGTGTTAGGGTCCGGTCACTGCGACATAGAGGGCGATAAGCTCGGGGATGAACAAGCAACAAAAGGGGAAGAAATGCGTTTGAAAAGCCCGGAGTGGACATAAAACCTCCCATTTGCGTAGTCAAAAGGAAGTTATCGGAGGCGGCCATGAAAATAGCTAGTCAAAGATGGAGCCAGAAGTGTGGCATAATGTATCCAAGGCCCTGTGGCCATACTTGAACAATCCTGAAACTAAGTAGATGTCAGCTTAGAATATCGATCGGCATCCTTTCCGGACATTGCTTTCTGAGGAAGCACGCCAAAACATTAGAGCTCTCAGAAACGAACGCGTGCAGATACTAAAACGGTGTTTTTGTGACGGAAAACATTACGCACATACTTTATGAGTGCGAGGGTATCGTTTGACATAGAAGAAGGCGACTGGGCAACTATTTCTTTAATAGTCTAGGAGAGATAGCGTCGATTGACTGTCGGGCGCAGTGGCTCAGTGGTTAGTTTGATAAATGCTTCACTTGTTAGTAACTGCATCAAGAAACAAGTACACGGGGGAACCCCCGAAGGAGGAGTTATTTTTCCTTTACCTTGTTCAAAATACAATTTTCTTGGAAAAAGAGAACACCGGCTGCAGGGTGGTTCGTTCCCACGCTTCTCGCTGCCCACCTTAAGAGAAACTATTCTAAAACTCTCAAATAGTGCTAGCTATCTAGGACTAAAGTTAAATCGGGTGCTACACTTGAAAGAAAACGTCAACGAACGTATTAAAAACGCCATGGTTGCCATGTATACTGTATTGCTGCAAAATGGGAGTGGGGGCATCATGGGGCCTACAACCCCCTACAAACGATGGTTGCCATTTATACCGTATTGCTGCAAAATGAGAGTAGGGAAATCATGGGGCCTACAACCCCCTACAAGCGATGCAAGAAATATTTCACCTTCTGATCTGGCTACAATTTATAAGGCATTTATTCGCCCCAAACTTGAGTATGTACAACGCTCATATCCGACAGAATACAAAAACGCGGGATAAAATTTATAGCCGATTGAAATATAGCGAAGTCGCTTGACATCCTTAGTCATCGTCGCAATGTCTTCTGCTTATCGCTGTTTTATCGATATTTCCACCACAAGTGCTCAAACGAAATAGCCAAATTAATTCCACGGTTAAAACACTTTAAACACAATACCCGCCATGCCATGAATGCACATCAGTTCACCCTCGAGCCTTTTCTCGGACGTAGAGTGAAATACAAAGAATCTTTTCTTAGCCGTTCAACACGAATGTGGAATGCTCTCCCCTGCTGTTTTTCCTACCCATTATAATCTGGACACATTTAAAACCAACGTGCATCGGTTTCTCCTCTGTCATCCTTATCCCCATTTCCTACGTGACTATAAACATGTACACATTATAAGGGTAGTAAAAAACCATTTACGCAAATTATAAAAGAAATACCTTTTAATGTTTCTGATGTTAGACTTAGGTCTCCTAAGTAGAGTCAAACGGGCTCAGATACAATAAATATTTATGATCTTTTGTTCCTACGACCATATGGTAGCGCTCTCGTCGCTGTCCTGTCATTCCGCCCGCCGAAGTAAATGCTGCTTACTTCAGCACCAATATTTTGGTTTGCAACTCATGACGTGTTCTTGGTGCTATCAACGATATTTTTCAGTGTTTTCATGAGTCACTAAACCTACATGATAAACAGCTATTTATTGGACGGAAATGTCATATTGTACTCTGACAAAAGTCGGGAAGTAATGAATATTCCTTTTACTTCTTGTTGGGTCAGGATTTGTTGATGAGCTTAGCCGCAGATCGTCGAGTTCGTGATCAGTTGGAGTAGACATGTGAACCCGTAGGTAGCTTGTTGAGAGGTCTTCAATCTTCAATTTGAGGCTTCAACTTGTTGCCATTATGTTGAGTTTCAATAATTTAAAAAAAATATAACTGATAGCCAAAATTCTTATTGGGTTAAGATTTTATTTATTTTTTTTTTATGTGTAAACATCTTTGCTCTCGGTAGGGGCTAGTTGGAAATAAGCGTCACCGTCATCGTCAGATTTTCAGCGTCATCGTCAAATTTTTAGGTCGGACGGCAAAAAACCAAAAGTTTGAGCTAGGGAGCTGAAATTTAAAATATAGGCTCTCCAGGGGCCCTTGATGCTCATGTGTAAATATTTTCAAAATTCGCCCAATGACACGTCCACAATTTAAATTAATGCAACGCTGACGAGCCTACATGTTTACACATCAACTAAACCGTGAGTGCAGCGTGGCTCACACCTTTTTTTTTAATATATAATAATATATTTTGTTGATTAGTTTTAAAAATCTTTATCGGTCGGAGCGGGCCTAAAGTGTGACCTGTTTTTTTTTTTAATTTTTCCCATAATCCATACACACATACTCAACTTTTGAGAAGTAGGTTAGGTTAGGTTACTGGGTTGACGGGACACTTAGGTCAATGTAGACCCTTTGTGATAATCTGGGGGGTTATGATTCCCTTACTTAAGAACCAATGAAAAACCTATTAAAATCCTAGCGGGCTTACAATCCATCCCGATGCATTTATGAACTTGTCCAAGTCGTTTACAGACTTGCCAGAGAGTTGTTCTAAATCCTGGAAGAAATGTCTACCGAGGAAGTTGTTTCTAATACGGCAAAGTGCAGGGCAGTGACAGAGGAAATGAGGGGTATCCTCGTTCACCTCCTCGTGACCGCATTTTCTACAGAGGTCATCTGTGCTGAGTTTCAATTTCTTTGCATGGTAGCCCAGCATATTGTGTCCAGTGATAACGCCCGTGAGAGAGGACAACGATTTTTTAATCATTTGAAGGATTCTCTCGGTCTTTCGTTTATTATTTATAGTGACCACATTTTCCTGGTAATGACACATCAGTCCAGGGCAATCCATCTTTCGTTTGCTGCCACCACTGTTGTATCCCCAATCACCTGTTTAAGGTAACAGGGTGGGGTTTTACTGTAGGAGTGACCCTTTTCTCGCCAGTTCATTGGCTCTTTAATTTCCAGGGAAACCACAGAAGTAACCACTTCGTGGAGTCTAAAAGGAAATTGTACGCTCCAGCCTACCGTACATATCTACGTTCCGGATTTCAGCAACTAGCTCAAATTTAAACGCGGATGGGCATGACTTTCGTTACTGATCACAAATATAAACAGTTTAAGTGGCCTACTCCCAATATTACGGCACGTTATAAACTATACACAATTATACCCTTAAATAGGAATACTTAGATAGGTAAAAATCAAGATATAAAACATATTATTTTGCCTCTATTTGGGGTGATCCAAGGCAAAATAAGGTTACATCGCAGCCACCAAGGCGATCCTCTTTGAACCATCTGGATTGACACTATCTACTTTTAAATCGAGAAAGTATTAGACCGCCAGATACATTTACCCAATTCCATCTGGTCCTAGTTACCAATACTAGGTACGACCAAATTACTTTATTACCTTATACATTCGTCTATTAGGATTGCACGTATTAATCTTTTTTAAGTGCCAATAAAATCAAATATGAGTATAACGATTGTACCCCATTTATTGGTATGTATCTTTTTAATGAAACTAGATACTAATATCTACACAACATAATCCACACTTACCAATATCCAGGCAGAATGCCACCTGCAGCACAACCATAAACCAAACGATGCCAATCAAATAGTTGTCATTGCTGGAGAAATACTTTCCGGAAACTCGTCGTAGAGCGCACATTTTCTCTGATTTTTATCAAAAAATGTTATTCGTTTCTTGTTTTTTTGTTTGCTTTCCTTCTTCCTTTTATTAGCCCACTATACACCCACAATCATTCCCGGCGGTCGACCCGATTAGGTTAATCTATCGTCGTCCTCCTCCGCAACAACCGAGCACCGTCAATAGGCGGGCAATGGATACGTGTTTTATGCGCGTCTTGAATATGAAAGTAGTCGATTACTATGTGCGTATTTCCTTTTAATGGATAATTTTATGTAGCATGCGATAACGCGTGTTGTAACCTGGAATAAAAGAAACAAGAAAAAAAAACTTAATAACTCACAGGGTCGAAGAGTTACAGAACCATGTATGTAAATTTATTATGAAAATTAATTGTTTGTCGTTAAATTATGTAGCACACACCCTTAATCAAAAGCGGAAGACATATGGATGAAGGGCCCAAAAACAAAAGCAAAAAACGAAAAACGAAACAGAATGTCTTCAATTGGCGTTGCACGAACGAAACGTGCTGATGCCCTAAGCAAAAGAAGACCAATGAAGCAATTATCCAAGTCAATTGAATATAAATCAAGGGTGAGACGAGCACAACTTGAACAGAGCAACGCGGCGCTTTAGAGATCAGGGAGTAAACGGCGGCGCTCTGAATAACAGGTTCCAACTGTCTTTTACCCACATGGGGTCCGTCATCATCGTCGTTGACGTGCGGAGGTACATCACTTGGCTGGCATTGGCATCAGCCGTCAGCTAGACCTTCTGTCACACTTCTGTTTATATCTTTTGACATCCTGGGGTGTTCCATATTTTTTATCTTTTATTCTGCTTTGCTTCGTTTTTCTTTTTTGTTTTGTATTTGTTTTGTTATTTAAATCTCCTTTCGTAGATTTATCTTTGGTGCCGTCGATGGCCGCAGGCGACTGTCGAAACGATGAATGAGGCATGACAGGCTGAACTACAAATGCTAATGATGCGGCTGGTGATGATGGTTTCTCTTTTGCTTTGTTTATTTTTCTTCAGATTCCTAACACGATTTGTGTGAATGGATCTCAAATTGATAAGAAAAGATACACTAATATCGGAGGGACTGTTATTTAGTAATTAGTTGTGAAATTTGCGCCATCTGGTGGGTGATGTTATCGGAGAATTAATCCAAAGATGCAGCGCTATTTTCTGAGGAGACGTTAATAAATAAATGAAGGTAAATAAGCGTAATCGGACGCAATCGTGAGGCTCAAAGGATCCATGCAAACTTGTCGCACAGCTGATTTAGAGGGAATCAAAGGATTAACACCTCTCCACATATACAATACAGGGTGGGCCAAAAGTGACTTCCTTAATCGAGTGATTATTTTAAAAATAAAATTCATTAGTTTGGTCCTCTCGATGGTTGGGTGCTGTAGAACGAGGGTAGACTCGGATTGGCGTTAAGTTGGCAATGCCCACTGTTGTAACTCTGACTACACATCAAATGTGCTTATTTTTACCTCGAAGTGGTAGCCATCGGGTACTGGTCTCATCCAACCGGATTTGACTTGCTAAACGATAAGTGCGAGTGTTGATAACACGACGAAAAACAGCAACACTATAAACACCCTGGTGAGAATGGCACGGATGAATACCCGGCCTGCTGTCCCAGGCGAACCTAGATGAGCTGCTCTGACATATTTGGACAACAGGTTGTCCAGGAATTTCAAGGGTTAGTCAGGCCCCTTGAACAGAGATGGTGGCGGATGAACCGAAAGGCCAACGGCAGTGCTCAATCCCGTAGTGGATACTGATGGCCCCGTGTCCTAGGGGTATCTAATAAATTGGAACTGGCCCTCCAGGTTGGGGGTTGTGCTTTGGGTTAACTACCCACCCACAGAAAAAAAAGATTGTTACGAAGCAACCAATAGCCTCGGAGAGGACTGATTTTATTGTTGACGACCCTGCTAAACGAAAAAAGGACAACGACGTTCGTATCTGCACCTGGAATGTGAGAACATTAAACAGGAGAGGTGCAGGCGAACAACTAGCGGAAGCCCTAAACTGCTACAAAGCAGACATTACTGCCATCCAGGAAATACGATGGGATGGGCCGGGCAAAAAGAGGATGAAAAACTGTGACATCTACTACGGACCGTGTTATAGTGAGCAGAAACAGTTACTATTCGGATGCGGATTTGTTATAAGTGCCAGACTTAGGCAAGAAGTCTTATGTTTCCAAGACATTAGCGAACGCATAGTAACAATCCGCATCAAGGCCAAATTCGCCAACATAAGCCTTATATGCGCTCACGCTCCGACGGAAGAAAAAGATGATATAGCTAAGGATTGCTTCTACGAGCTCCTTGACAAAGCCTATGAGCGACTACCGAAGTACGATGTTAAAATCGTGCTGGGAGATTTTAACGCAAAGGTAGGAAGAGAAAACATCTTTAGAAGTATTGTCGGAAAACATAGCCTACACGACAACGCGTCTGGTAACGGACTTAGGCTAATTGATTTCGCTACGGAACGAAATGCCACTATAGCCAGCACACGGTTTCCTCACCTCGATATCCATAAGGGGACATGGCGGTCTCCAGATGAACGAACGGTCAACCAAATTGATCACATTGCGATAGATAAGAGGCACGCATCCAGTATTTTGGATGTCCGAACATTCCGAAGAGCTAACATCGACTCGGATCACTACCTTGTAGCAGACAAGGTAAGAATGCGGATATCTACCACGCCACAACAATCCAGAAATACTGTGAAAAAATTTAATGTCCGAAGACTGCAATCGCAAGAGACCGCCAAGACCTTCGCACAACGCGTATCCCTTAACCTATCGATTAACACCATACCACCAGCATCGAATGTCGAAGAGCAATGGCAACGATGCCAACAGGCCATTAGATCAGCCGCAACTGATGTGCTAGGTTTCTCGCGCCCACCAGCAAGAAACCCCTGGTTTGATGAGGAATGCCGACAGATGCTCGCAGCCAAGAACGAGGCCTATAAGGCTAAGCTGCAGGTGAAGACTGAGAGCTGCCATTGAGCTCTATAGGCAAAGAAGAAGGGAAGAACATCGGCTTTTCAGCAAGAAAAGCGCGCGATCGAGGATATAGAGAGGTGCCACTCCAGGAACGATGTTCGCAAGTTTTACCAAAGTGTAAAACGTCAAAGCCAAGGATACAAGGCTCGAACAGAATCCTGTCGAGATGAACAAGGAACTATTGTAGTTGAGGCACAGTCGATGCTGAGGATATGGAAGAACCACTTCTGCAGACTGTTAAACGGCGATGACGAACAACATTCCGCTGTCAGGCAGAACGAACCATTCAATATTGGCAACGACAGCGAAAACTGCCAACCACCCGACCTGAGTGAAGTGAGGATAGCAATATCTAAACTCAAGCTTAATAAGGCTGCCGGAAATGACGGACTTCCCGCTGAGCTCTATAAGGCCGGCTGAGATGACTTGGTAAGTAACATCCACCAACTCATAAGCCAAATCTGGTCGGATGAAAATATGCCTGAAGAATGGAACCTCAGCATCGTTTGCCCGATCCACAAAAAAGGAGACCCTCTGAACTGCGCCAACTACAGAGGCATAAGTCTCCTCAACATCGCCTACAAGATCCTATCTGCCGTAATATGTGAACGCCTGATACCGTTTACCAACAACCTGATTGGCCCTTATCAGTGTGGTTTTAGGCCAGGAAAGTCCACAACCGATCAAATTTTCACACTTCGGCAGATCCTGGAAAAAACTCAAGATGTCCAAATCGATACCCACCACCTATTCATCGATTTCAAAGCCGCATATGACAGCATTTATAGAGACGAACTGTACAGAGCCATGTCTAGTTTTGGTATACCGCCCAAAGTCGTCCGTTTGTGTAGGATGACGATAGAGAATTCTCGCTGCTCTATCAGGGTCGGAAACGACCTCACCGACACATTCGATACCAAAAAAGGATTTAGGCAAGGCGATGCGCTGTCATGTGACTTCTTTAATCTGATTCTTGAGAGGATTGTGCAAAACTCCAAAGCCAACACCAGAGGCACAATTTTCCAAAAGTCGGTGCAACTATATGTAACTATGATGTCATAGCCACGTTTGCTAGTATAGAGAAGGAAGCGGAAAATGGGTCTAGCAGTAAATGAGGGTAAGACTAAGTATATGCTCAAGGGTGGCGACGGTGTAGAGGTTAGTGTGTTGGCTTGTGACCCGTGCGGTGCAGGTTCAATCCCCATGGGGAACAACAACATACGCCACCCAATCACATGCCTCTACACCAAAAGGAGGATTTCTGCCTGGTAGTACAATGGAACGTTACCGAGTCTGAGTGCGCTGGGATTTGGATTTCCTTTTTTTTATAAAAAAAAAAAAAAAAAAAAAAAAAAGTATATGCTGTCATCACGAAAGGACTCACAACATCGACGAATTGGACAGAACGTCACCATTGACAGATATAACTTTGAGGTAGTACGGGACTTTGTCTACCTCGGCTCCGCTATTAACTCTGACAACAACATCTCGTCAGAAATTAAACGAAGAATTACTCTTGCCAACCGCTGTTTCTTCGGGCTAAGAAGGCAATTTAGTAGTAAAGCCCTCACTCGAACTACTAAGGAGATCCTATATAAGACGCTGATCACCCCAGTCCTGCTCTACGGCGCTGAAGCATGGACCGTATCAAAAGCGGATGAAGAAATCCTTGGTAGATTCGAGAGGAAAATTCTTCGAAAAATCTTCGGTCCCGTTTGCGTTGACGGGCTATGGAGACGAAGATTCAACCAAGAACTATACGAGCTGTACAGCGACATGCCCCTGGTGAAAAAACTCCGCATTGGACGTTTAAGATGGCTAGGACATGTAGAACGAATGGACACCAATACTCCGGCTCGCAGAGTCTTCGATTCCCAGCCAGACGTCGGACGCAGTAGAGGAAGCCCTCGCATTAAGTGGCGCGCACAAGTGGAAACCGACCTCAACCAACTTGGAGTGCGCAACTGGAGGCAGTTAGCTAAGGACCGGCCTAATTGGAGAGGCAAGTTGGTTGAGGCCCAGGTTCATTCCGGACTGTAGCGCCACTTAAGTAAGTAAGTAAGTTTGGTCCTCTGGTACCTAAAAAAAGAAAGGAACACAAATTCAAAACAAAAAAATTATGATTTTTTTCAAATTCGGAAGTCGCTTTTGGCCCACCCTGTACTAACATAGAGTGGCAATTCGCATTGCAGCAAGTTTAGTACAGCTTTATGAGTCAAATCTTAGTGACCACTGGCCCACTTATTGCAAAAGTCCGACGAACATCCAAGAGTATGAACTGTTAGGAGAGAAGCTTCTCAAATGACAAGCACTTAGCACAGCTGCCACCTCGCTGCTTACTAGCGATCAGCATTAGAGTCAGTATCGGAGAACCTGACAATGGCCTTGGCAAAATGAAGGATAGTAGCGAGCTCTTCATCATCTAACTCATCTTAATGGGCGAATTGTTTACCCAGAGTATTGAGCCTGGTTTGGCGAAAGCAGGGCATTCGCCGATGAAATGCCTCAAGGCAACACTCATAGGCCCGAGCTCCTTATTTGGATGGTTTTTAGATAATAGTTAAGAGGACTAAAACCAGTGACGAGACCAACCTAGCATCTCAAGTCGTTCCTATTCAATCCAAGCAAATACTTCGTACTGCTGATTTTTGGACCGCCGATAAGCTTCTTCGACTGCCTGCATGAGGCAAGGTCATACCGGAATGCGGAATGCTGTTGACGTAAAGCCTCAGTCATTTCACGTTTGTTACCAGATGAACAGCGTTCTATGGACGATTGTGGGCCAATGAAGGCTGTCGATGAGCCTTTCCTGGCTAGAGCATTCGCTCTATCATTACCCTGGATACCAGCGTGAGCCGGGTACCCAGGTAAGTGTTACACAGTTACACCTTCCCAATCTGTTCAGCTTAAACATGGTTTTCTCAACATTTTTTAAGTTAAGAATGCCAGCCGAGCAGGCTTTGACGCAAGAGGATCGTTCCAAGAGAGACGACGAAGAGCAAATCGAAGAAAACGACATTGAATGCTTTCGATTCTGGATACATGAACTCGTTGAAAGGGACACCACGCTTGGCATGGCTAGTAGGAGGGGCCGAACAAAAGTGATGTACACGGATCTGGTCACGTATGAGTCGCAGAATTCTTTCGACCATCTGTTAACGAAGCCAAGTGATGAGTTTTCTTTAGTAAGTAATTATCTCATCAATATGCGAGCGGAAGCTTAGTTCCCTGTCGCATAATATGCCAAGGTCGGTAATTGATTGAACACGAGGTATAGGTTGATCGTGAAGTTGGTACATTCGGGGAGGAGACTTGTTGCTTTTGTGTGAGAAGGGAATAGACTGACATTTGGATACATTAAGTTCTAGGCAGTTCTTAAGGCACCAGTTGGAAAAACTATTTAGATCTATTTGAAGGAGGATGGAGTCATGTTGTGAAGAAATGGTTTTGCAAAATTTGGTGTCGTCAGCATAGAGAGAGAGTGCTGAGTATTGAATGATCCTTTCAAGATCGTTAATTGTTAGACTAAAAAAAGGGGACCTAGATGACTGCCTTATGGAATACCAGAGCTGGCTAAGAAATGTGTCAAAAGAACGAACCTACAAACGGTTTTCCATAAAAGACTTGTACTAAAAGCTCAAGGCATCATACAATATACTTTCAAAAAGTTTGGGTATATGTGAAAGTTTGGCTATGGGGCAGTAGTTTGTTACCTCGCTCTTTAATCCCTTTTTGTATATTGGTGTTATGAAGGAGGATTTCCATATCTGAGGAAATTTTCCTTGAGAAAGCGATAGCCGAAAGAGTTATGAGAGGAGGAGGGAAAGATTTGAGGAACACTTTTTAAGAAATATGGCTGGAAGACCATCTGGGCCGGGTAAGTATTCATCATTAAGTTTTAGCAATTTTTTTTCTATTACTGTATAATCAAAACCTTGATATATAGAAGGTAAAAGTTTTGAAGATATTCAAAGTAGGTGGGATCCGGTACGAACGATTTGTCGGCGAAAGACTGCTTAAAAAAAGAAGCAAAAAAGTTGGCAATGGTAAGCGGATCGGTAGATGCTATATTTTCATATGAAAGGGAAAAATGAATTCGGGTTTATTAGCTTGGTTGTTTGTCCACCCAAGGCTGCAGATATATAAGTCCGACAGTCTCTAGAGTAGACCCCGGCTCCGGACAGACCATCAATGAGTGACCCGTCCGGCGTCCATCACCCGGCTTAAAAACATTCCACCACTCACTGTGTTGCGGGTGGCAATGGTGCAGTAGTAGTGTATTCGCTTACGGAATAGAAGGTCGTGCGTTCGAATCCCGGCCAAGTCCATTACTTTATACCGACAACATGAAATCGTAATCTCCCTAAGTAACTTAGACACCACCCGTGGAGAAAAACCCTACAACTGCACCCAAACACTTCTTTCTTATCTCTCTATTCTTTCTAATACCAAGTAGCTTACACTGTGCTCTTAGCATTATAAGGGTACTGTAACAACAGAAAAAAAATCCCTTTAGCGTAAGCAAATTATAAAAAAAAAAACCACTCACTGTTCCATTTCTGTCGTTTAGGCAGGAGAAACCGAAAACGGTGCTCAAACAGTTGTTTGGAGCACACACAGTATATAATGTGCTTTGGCCAGGTAGGCTGCCAGAGAGTGCTCTGGTGGCTATGGCTAGCACCTCTGATTCCGTCGCCGAGGTGGACCTGCCATCCAAGAATTTCACACATACGATATAGATTTTCTGGTCTCACTCTCAAAAAGGAACTGCGAAGCAGATAAACAGAGCAGCACGTCTATAGTAGGAGTGGGAGTTCCTCTCATCGCACCTGTAATTCATAAGCACGCAAGGTGCTGTAGCTTAGTCAGATGGCGGTCGAGGGTGTGAGCTCTAGCCAACCATACATAAGGTATTGCCGAACAATTCCCATGTATATCCAGTGAACCAACCTGGGTAAAAGTTCTCAGGTTCCGCTGAACATTCTTTGCCAGTTTCAGAGAATGATAGTGGCCTTCAAAATTCTAGCAAAGAAATGCTTCGAAAAATTAAATTTTGGGTCGAGAACAATACCCTGATACTCAAACGTACTTTATAACTAAAAATAAGTGCCTTTCGAGTCTCCTTAATCCTTAAAAAAAATCAACAGACTCCCTGTTAAGCAGCCGCAATATATCAAATCCCATCGTATACTGTAACCGTAAAAATTGATGAGACCATTGTATCCATCCTTCAAATTTAAATGAAATTATGATCCTGAACAAACGTCAAAGTCGCCCCTACTCGTAACTAGATTGCAAGCTACGGCCTAAGCTAATGGCACTTCCAAACATCAATCTGATATTGAAATATGTTCGTCCTGCTTCCAACTAACCTCATTTCCTAAGCGTACATTCTTGCTACCAACAAATCCTTCGCTTTGAGCAATGCTAATCTCTGCCAACCACTTTCAGTAGCACAACAATACAATTCAATCAAAGTCAAGCAATAATGTTAACCTCATCCCTACCAACGTTCACCACTCTACCACTCTCTCTCTCTGCCCCTAATAGCTTCTAAAAATAATAGCAGAATTTATTTCACATAATCCTACTCTCCCAGCATGCATAATACCAACATGCACATCTATTTACGGCATAATTTCATATCTTGTGTTGCGCAACATGCTCCAGTTTAGCCCAACCGGCAGCTATCCATCCAGTCAGCCTTTACTAACTTCATGAGTTTCGCACATTATTTAGCTCAATGCAGTTGAAGCCCGCCGCGCGCCGTCAAACTTGTCGGCGAAGCCAGAAAACACAGAAGAATCCTGTAAACCAGAGGGCGAGCACTGTTCTGATACCATAACGATAATGAGGTTATGAAGGATCTCTCTGGTAATTTCAAAGGAAAATTTCCATCGCGAATTATGTAAATGGGCGGGAAAAAATAAATTTTACGCTCTGCCGCCTTACAATTCCATCGCACAGAATGGGAGTAGTCCGCTTAATGTGGTAGCGGAGCCACGCTACCATCCCATATACACGAGTATGTGTGCCAGGATGTGGGAGTTGGAGATTTTATACTTTGGATTAGCTTGCATCAAAATTGACACAAAATAGCAACAATACTGTTTTGGATATGATGATGAACTTAAAGAGACGTCGAAGTTGCAAAGAGGGACGCAGTACAGCTCCAGCGTACGCTCTGCTCCTGCGTTAATAAATATTTGATGTTACTAATGGAGTTTTCTTGCTGCACGCCGCTCTGCGCACAGATTTCGAATATTAAATGTTGAATTCTTTTGCTGATGGGAATAAATCTTCTCTCCTTGGGGCGGGCGAAAAGGGCGAGTCGGTAATTCAAATGGAAGAAATCTGTCGAGTAGCTTATTGTGTTTTTAAATTGACTAATGTTCGGAAAGATTGTAAGCTATTTTTAGAAAAAAAAATTTTACTCCTTACAAAGGAGTTAGTGACTTGAAAAGGCAACGATGTTTGGTACACATGTATCCTAGGATTGAAAGTTGATGCATTGAGGTATCGCTTCGATTTTGGTGGATAGGTAAGGTTAATACAAGGGATTTGGTTGAGACTTGTTCTTTTTGTACCAGGACGGAGGGAAAGAGTTATTGTGCCACTTAAAGAGGTATGTCAATGTTGGTGCTTGAGCCGATAGAGCGGATATATTTAGTTTTAGTAGAAAGAACTACAACAACAAAAAACTGTTTAACGCAATAGAAGTCAGAGAACCATATCATCGGCTAAATGTAAAAAACGGCTTAGTCCACTTTTGGGCAAAATTGAGATTTTGATGGCATTTTTTTAATGAAAAACAAATACTTAAAAAATCCCTTAAATCACGTAAGTCCAAATTTACTTAGTTATTGGGGAATCTCAATGCACGAATTTCTGCTATATTGAAACGTTCAGAAAACGACAAGCGAAAAGCTGCTAAGTCCAGGTTTTTCCGTTAGTTTCTGAGTAAAAGAGCCAGTTTTGCCTTCAACTTCAACTGTGTAAACGTGTTCGTGAAAGTAAAGGGTTTTTCATTAGCGACTTGACAACTTCAAACCTACAGTGTTAACTCACCCTTAAACCGATTACCGAACTGTCAATGTCAAAATATTCAGTAAAATCGACATTTTCATCCTGGTGAAGTACACGAAGGAACAACGTTTACAAATAATTAAAATTTACTACCGAAATTCCGAGTCGGTGGTTAAGATCGTTAACGCCAATTTTCGGCCGTAATTCTCGTCCCAATAGACAAGCAATTCATAGCCTAGTGAACAAATTTGAGTTATAATATTCGCTGCTTGGTGATGCCGTGCCAGTGAGACTACGTTTTGCCCGAAGTTTGGAGAATATTGCTGCCGTAGAGGCGTCCGTCTCAAATCAGAGAAATCAGTCAATTTCACGGCGTTCTCAAGAATTGGGCCTCTACCAGACCACATTATGGCGAATTTTGTGTAAATATCTTAGCCTACACCCTTACAAGATCAAGCTTACTCAAGAACTGAAGCCACTTGATCGAGTGAAGCGACGTACTTTCTCGAATTGGGCTATATGGACATGATGGAAGAAAATGAAGAGATTCATCCTAAATTCATCTTCAGCGTTGAAGCGCATTTTTGGTTAAACGGCTTCGTCAATAAGAAACATATGCGTTACTGGACAGGTGAGAAGCCCCATGTGCTTCATGAAACAGCACTTCATCCGCAAAACGTCAGTGTTTGGTGCGGTTTTGCCGGTGGCGTCATTGGGCCGTTTTTTTCGTCGATGAAAATGACCGTCACGTGACGGTAAATGCTATTCGCTACAGAGACATGTTGCAACGTTATTCCTTTGAGCAATTGCGTGAATTGGACATCAGTGATATGTGGTTCCAAAAACACGGTGACAGAAGCCACACAGAGGATGCAACAATCGAGTTATTGAAGTCTCAGTTCGGTGCTATCGGACCCGTCTATTGGCCGCCGAGATCGTGTGATTTAACGCCTCTAGACTTTTTTTGTGGGGCTACATTAAATCATTGGTATCTATGCCAACAAGCCGGCGACGTAAGAGGAGCTCAGAGCCAATATTGACCAAGAAATAGCGGCCGTATCGGTCGAAATGTGCGGTTAAGTCATCGAAAATTGGGTTCAGCGTATCGACGGCCTCATACGTTCCCGTGGTGGATATATGAACGAAGTCGAAGTCGAATTCCATTCATAAATGTTTTGATAGTAATTCAAGCCAATACATTTTTGAGATATCTTAAGTAGTTTGCATTTTATCTAAAAAAGAAGTTATCAAGTCCTCAATGAAAGACCCTTTATAATAAACCAGTAAAGGTAAATGTTTTTAACCTAAAATACTTAAATTTCTCCCACTTGTTGTTTGTTTACTTGTAAAACGGCTTGTACAGTGCTATTTGTTCATACCGCTCAGGTGTTGCGGGCAAAAAAAAATGCAAACCTTGCAGCAAATTCACTTCATAATCATATTATGAGAAAGGATTTCGATGAAAATAATAGAAAGGAAGATAATTTCTGCTCTGCAAATCAAAAATCACATAGAACAAAAAACTGACTTCGATTTTTTGGCGATTGACAATATAATGGACTCTGAAATGTTCCCAAGTGTGAAGGATCTGATCATACTAGAATTGACTGACATTCCGAGTCCTTCACTTAATTGCAATAACTTTCAAAACATTGATCAGGCTTAGCAAAATTTGCAAAAAAATACTGTTGGTGCAAGTTACCAAGCCAATCTTCAATTTCACACCGATGATGACGAAATCAAATTACTCAACTTATCAAAAAGAATGAAAACACAGACATAGATATAATATCTCGGAGTGCTGTTAACAGCCCAACTATCTTTTAAAAAACACCTACAAGAGAAGCTCACGGAATCCAAACGTGCAATAAATTGTACTTGGAAGGGTATATTGGGCAAAAGAAGTGTATCTCCGAGCACCAAATTTAAGATTTTCGAGGCCGTTATGAGGTCAATCATGTGCTACGCAGCACAAGTTTGGGGTATTTTCCAGTTCGAAGAGGTAGAAAAAATACTTAGATACTTCATCAAGAAAATGTTCAGACTACCAGAAAACACCCCGACATATATGCTGCATCTGGAAACTGGGGTACCACCGGTGTATATCCAAACACTGAGCTGCACTTTCTCTATATTCTAAAAATCAGAGGCCAACCTGATCATCGTCTCCCAAAAAAGATTATCACCCACCTCGAAAATAGAAACCTCCAGCTCTTTTGCGAATGGGAAAGACTAAGTCGGGAATACAATGTTCCTCTACACTCTGAAAATGAAAAAAACCTTGCGTAAGTCTATAGAGGAGCTACTAGTGAAGATCGAGGAAGGATCGTGTGAATCGTTCAGAATGCAAAGCCTACAAAGCACTTCAGCATGATCTTCATGATAACAACTATTTTCATGACCATAACAATCTGGAGGTAATATCAACAACTTTTAAAGCTAGAGGGGAACTCCTACGCCTTAATTACATTCCACACTGCAGTGAAGCAAATGCTGAGTGCACATTGTGCAATCATCGAGCCAGAGAAGACGTTCAACATTTCATGGGGATCTGCCCTATACTCAGCCCAATCAGAAGATGTTGCTGGGGGAAAAGCACTCTTACGACGGACGACATCATATGCATTTTAAATGGGGAAAATTGGACTGTCTTATATAAATTTTTGAAAACCGCCCTGAAATACCGGCAACAAATAATAAATGAAGCTTTTTAGTAAAATATATTTCAAGAAAACACAATTGAAAAATAAGTTAACAAATATTAGTCTATGTATGAATCTCAATACTATCTTTCTCGACTGGCGGCATAAGCCAATGCTTATTTATGTGAACCTTTTGTAACATATGAATTTTTAATGTATCAATAAAATCACATATTACTACTACTACTACTACATAGATATAACTGACATTTCAATTGAATGCAATAATCTTGATCAAAACGAGATTACTGATATTTTCAGCGGTGACAATGTTTTTGGTATGGGGCTGGTTCCATATTCACAACATTGAGATTCAAACTCAGCAGACAGCGTCCACAGATTTTGCCAAAAAAAAACTTCCAACGAAAGAAAAGATATCTGGTTAACAAAGAAACTTGGTTTTCACAAAAAAATTCAAAGCTCAGAGAAAACGGGTTAAAGTATTTAGGAAGGCGTAAAAAAGACAATACAATAAACAACCACGTTCCATGAAAGAAATATATCCATGCAAAAATTAAGGTAATTTGAAATGTAGTTTTATTTCTGAAGCAGACAGTAGATGATTGGTGCAAACTAAGAAATGTTACAGCACTTTCTTCGACAACTTTCAATTGGTCAAAAGATGCAAACAACATTGCTTTATTTCATTCAAAAAAAGATCAATGTGAAAAGTGTTCCGCGTATAAAGATATAGGGGCCCTACTTCGATTCTACAACAAAAATGTTCGAATTCGCAAAATACGTACTCGGTAATTTTATAGCAAGCCCTAATGTTCAAAAATGGAACGGATCTCGAATTGCCAACCTTTTTATTGCTTTTTTTCGGAAGTTAGGTAATACAAAAATTTGTCATTTTAGTTTGACGGATACTTTTGTGCGTATTGTGTTTTGATATTTGCAATTGATGTTACTGTATCTGCACCCAATCCATTTTCTTGGGCAAGGTCTAACAAAACAATTGAGCACTGAATGGCTCGACAGTGGGAAACTTTGGTATTGTGTATTATTTCTTCCACTGATGAAGTTGCATCGTCTTCGGGGGCTAACTCAGCATTCTCATCATTATGTATGTTCACCATCACCGGCAACGATCCATGTTCTTATGTCCTGAATCGATACGTTTGGTTCATCAAAGCAGCTTAGGAGTTCTCTAATTTGTTGAAGTTCTGCTTCAAAATGTGCTGCCCCCTCTATATCGCGAAGACGACTTAGTGGGATTAAATCCTTATCTTCCCAACTCGAATCTCGTGGCGGAATTTTTTTTAAAACAGTTTGCTATGGCGGACTCAGATATTTTCGCCCAAAAGTTTTGCAAAATTGTAACAGCGTTTCTCAAGCTTATTTTTTTAAAACTGCACTAAAATTGTTTTGTTCTTCTTGCGTTGCAACAATAAAACCAAATAGGTGGTGCTTTTTTTGTGAAGAAGAAAAGTTCACATTATCGAGTATCAGGAATTGATTTTGAGTTCACATTTTAGAGTATGTAATATAAAATTTTTCTGGTTCACATTTTTGGATAATTCACATTTTCGAGGTTCACATTATCGAGGTAGTACTGAAATTCTAATTCTAAAATAAATGTCAAAATCATTCGAATTCGCAAATAATCATTCTAATGCAAATGTGTTTGCGAGCAGGCTGTGTGGATTAGTATCTTTAAAAATGTAAGTGTAACAAATTTTTTAAGAGTGAATTTATGTTGTTTTTATTAAGTTTGAACTCAAATGTGAGAATAAAAATATTTATGAATTATTTAAATCATTTTTGATATTGTTTCCTATTCTTTTAGCAACTTTCGAGTATTCCTCATTAGTATTTGTAGACTGTTGATCCAACGTAAAATGCGTTACATCTTCCAACAGGACATCTATTGAATCGGTCAATTCGACCCCATATTTTACACAGGCGCACAGCAAACATTCCAAATTTGAGCAGCCTTTTCCGGTTAATAGTGAAGTTCTTGCCTTTAGAACTCCAAAAACTCGTTCAATAATTGATGAATTCGCCTTCGTTCAATTTGATCATTGAGTTCCTGATTTTCTTCAATCGGAAACCAAATTGGGCACTGTCCATTGTTGTTAACTTTTCAGTTTTAGAAATCAAAATAAATGATTTTTTATTTCTTTTCCTGTCAAACACAGAACCAGACTCGTTCGAAATTCGTAAATTCTGGGGAAATTCTGGCATTTCTTACATTCGATTCTAATATCATAAATAGTTACGTTTGAAAGTAGAATCGGAATCAACTTCCGAATAGAATAGGAAGTAGAATCGAATTACATAGTTGGCCCCCTGTTTACACATAAATAAAAAGGAAGAACCGCGCGAGGAAAAGCAGAAAGACAAGGAAAATGAAAGTCTAGTGTTTACTAGCAGGTCTCATGGATCCAAAATCAAAAAGTTCTAGCTTATAAGTTATGTGTTCACAAACTTTGTTTTACAATTTAGTGAATAAAGATGGTTTTTGCTACATCTAGAAATAAACTGAGGGTGGAGTTAATACAGAGGAGTTTGCCACTATAATTTTTCTTTTTAAAACACAAAAAGTGCTTCCTACAATGTAGTACAATGGACCGTTACCGAGTCTGCGTGCTTTGGAATTTGGATTTCCTCTTAATAAAAAAAAAATAAAAATAATAAGCGTGCTGGTACTGGATCGGAGGAGGTATTTCTGGACTTGAACTTTGTTTGGGAGTGCAGGCATCCTTAGTTTTACTTTTATGGTTGAGTTCAATCAACACTTCAAAGATGGTTCGATGATCTCGCGTTTTATAAAAGAAACCTAAGATCGGCGCTCGTGGAGAAGGCAATTTTTTTTGGAGGAGAGAATAGGTTATGTATCTTCAAGTGATAGGACATAGCCACTTGATGTGTCCGACTCTCGCGGACTAAACTCTCCCCACGAACGGCCATAAATAGCTATGAATACAACCCTGGAACTGCTCTTTGCATTACATCATTTTCATTTTCATTTATTTCGAGAAATATTTTATTTACAATGACACATTAAGATTTGAATCTTTTATAGTATCTAGAATTTAATTTACATAATTTTCCTGATAAAAATAAATAAATAATGGAATTATTAAAGAATATATTATTATAATTTTAGAATCATATACAAAAAAGAGAAAAAAAAGTTTTAATTGGAGAAGTGCAAAAATAGTTTCCTCTTAAAGGCTGATGGTGCAGAAATTCTTTGCAATTCATTAGGAAGTAAATTCCACAAACGAATCACAGACACATAAAATGAGCGTTCTGCTATGTTGCGTGAGCGTGCAAAATCTAGGAATTCACTAAGATAATTAGGACATCTATTGTTGATGACATCATGCAGGTTTAGAAGTAACCTGAACCTCAAGTACCTACTCATCCAGCTTAATACCAAAGAGAGTATGTTGAAGATGTGCTACACTTGAATACCTCGGGATACAGTATATAAACCGAATACAATCATTTAGAGCAACATTTAGTTTGCGCTTGCATTCACAATCCAGAATTGGGTATACTGAACAGTTGAAAATGAAGTACGGCATAATTAATGACTTAACGAGGTATATTTTCATATTTGTTGATAATAAGTTCGAGGAAGTGATCAAGGTTCGCAGTCCATAGTAAAAATGTATGTCTAATCGTGGGTGAAATTGCCCCACAGCAGCTAAGGTCACTCTTTATTCTATATCCCAAGTACTACATCAGAGTGGTGCCGTTTTTTAAGTCCGTACCAGAACACCGTCTTGTAAGTCTTCTGTGACCTAAGACGGCCTTATGATGACGTATTGGGGTCTTCCTATCTCTTTTTTGTTTTGAGTATATTTTTTTTATGAAAGAGGATACTCGGTTCCTGTTGAGCCCACTTATTGACATTTTTGGTGGCTGGTGCCAGAAGGCTATGTCGTCAATGGGTACTGATGTGGTGAGTGCTCGACACCGAACGGTAAAATTGAGAAGCTTCTTACATTTGATACTCTTGATTGAATGTTTGTCAGACTTTCCCGAGAGGTGAGGCAGCGAAAAAAGACTGGTCATCGGCGTGATTTGAACATGAGACCCCTCGCTCAGTAGTCCAAAGCAGAACCACTGAACCCACAAAATTATGACAGTCGAAAAGGACCAGCCACAACGCTCCAGCTGATATCTTCATAGAGTCTTACTGAAACTTGCGCAAATGCGAATACAGCTCTAACCTAGCCTATGAGAGCCATAACCCTAGGGTATAACAATTGGTATACGTTGACCTTAAGTGGGAAGTGTGCACTCTCTCTCTCTTCTTCCGTCTCCCCAGTAACCTATATATATGTACAAGATACTCGATCGGCGCCGAGAGAAGTTCGGCTATGAAAATTGGTAAATATGAGAAGAGCTACTGGAGTATCTGCGAATGAAATGAAGTAGCCTGCATTCGTAGATCAGTGACTCCTTCACTACATTATAGGACAAGGCTCTGGGGAAGCTGAGCTTTCTTACTATGGAAGATGATGGCTAAATTCAAAGTGCGATAAATTGGTAAGTGAAGTTGATATGCCTTAGTTCTGCCAAAAATCCCCTTCAAGCCATGGAACTGAATGAAAAACGATACTTTGCTATATTCCACACCTAAGTCCTAGGCTCAGACTTTTTTGCAAACACTGTGATTCAATCGGATATTATAATATAAGCTGTAAGATGTGTGCTTGGGAAGAAGAATCAGTGTTTAGATACGAATATTCCTTGATTCTGACATAAAAAGCCTCCAGTAAATTAGAAACGAAAACTAGGCGGCGTTCCACAGGGTTCCGTCTTGGGTCCACTTCAGTTATAGTTAATTAACGTTGACAAGCTGAGAATGCAATAATTGTTGGTTTTGCGGGTGAGTCGGATTTTACAACGTTAGATACGTGAGGAATTCTTAGGAAAAAGGGATAAGTTGTAGGTGACTGCATACATTTCACGAAACAGCTTATTCATTTGTTAAAGCTTTACTCTATACTACTGCGGCTCAGGGAGTACAACAAAATCAACATTCACAAAATCAAAGCCTTCTTGAAGTTAAGTTTTCAGAAAATTTGCGGAAGGGAATTTGACCGGAAAATATAAAGGTTGCCCGCTTGTGTACCTCAAGAACACATTGTAACTTCAAATCTGTATTAGTCGGATTTTGTTAAATAATAGCCACGTATGAAATAAGGACACAGGTGCATTATCTACCAGTCCGGGATGAACCCATTTTTAAATGGCAAAGTAACCGTCAACCTCACAGAGCATAGTTTCTTACTTTAACTCTCAACTTCTGGCCTTCAATTCCCCAAATTGCAAACCTTGGGAAATCAATCACCCTTCGGCCCCAGATGGCTCCCAAAAATTCATACAAATTCGCAACACAAAAGGATGTCCAACACTTCAAGGAAATGTTCACTTTAAAGCTCTTTCGCAAACTCTGGAAACTAAATCGACCCAAATGAAAATAAAACACGTCCTCCATCACATCCAGACCATTTACTTGATTCAATTCAATTCCACAGAGTCCTCTCATCCGTCGTTGTCGTAGTCGTCGTTGGAACATAAGAAAGAAAAACGAGAAAATTGCACTTTTAAAACTATGTATCTACCAGCGCACACCGCACCCCAAATTAACTCTAAATGACAGATCAACACCAAGAGACATGTCATCGTCGTGTTTCAGAGAATCTTTGCCCACAGTGGTGACCATAAAAAAAAACTTCAACTTCAAACACCCAACACATTCCTCTTCAAAATGTAATTTAACTCACAATCCGCGTATTGTTGTGTGAAGCGCCAGCAATTAACATTTACCAAATGTCAAAATTCCAGCACTGCCAAACGAGCAAAGTCAGAGTAGAGCTGTATGCTGTGTAAGTGTGACTGTGCTGACTTGGCTTGACTTGCATCGTTGAATGAGTGCTGCTGCCACAACCAACTTGAAATACCGCACTTCAGTCCGCTCCCGGTGCCGATTGTGCCTGTGCAGCACACCGACGACAACAAAAACAGCGACAAAAACAACAAACAGAGAAATTTTCTTAGCGGATCATTTCCATTCTTTGGGGGTGCCCTTCCACTCCTGGAGCTGTCGTGAGTTTCCTTACAAAAGTGTTGATATATTAACACTTTAGCTCTTCCGATGCTACAAACATGCCACCGCAACACAAATGGACAGTCAGCCATGAGGCAGCACTACCACCGCTTGAGAAGCAATGGGAATTCGCGCGTTTATTTTCCTCATTTCACGTTTGACGATGAATGGTGACGGGGCGCAAAGACAGTGCACATAAATATTTATTGACCCAACAACGCACAGCCGCAGCAGTCCGGACTCCTCCACAGTGCAGTGCAGTCAAATGAAAATGGCATCGTGTGTTGCTGCAAAAGAGGAAGAATTGAATAGCGGATGAATGGCAGCGCGGCTTCTTACATGAACGGATCAAAGAAAATTCGCATGGTACTCTTTAGTAATTAGATTCTCGTTGAAAGTCAAAGGAAAATTACGACGATGGCGGCAGCAGACTATCCGTTGCCAGAAGCGCACAAAATATGGAGGATAATGGGCAAATAAATAAAAAAACTTTTCGGAACTGAAAACGAACGAAATGGCCTGAGCTAACAGTGGCTAATGGTCTATCTTTAGAGAGCGAAAAGAAGAGACAAAAATAAATACACATTTGCTTGTTTGACTGAAGTGGGTTCAGTGCACTTGAGTTGAAGTAAAGTTAGCAGAATACCTGGATGCGTTCCTTGGAAAGATCAACAAAGATCATGCAAAAAGTGTGAAAGCATTTTCCAACCCATAAACTTCAGACATAATTATATTGACTTTCAATAATAACTAAAGGAACTTGGCAACAGTCCAAAGAAGAAGAATAAAGAAACGTGGGCTTGATTTATGTGGGTAGCAGTTTTTTACAATCCGGAACTTTTTGGTGGGAAAGGATTGTATAAGCTTCTGTGAACTTGTAACTCTTTGCCTGATTACAAGACTATAGAAATTCGAACTCGGTATAATAACATACTCGTAGGAAAGCGAAAGCATCAACAAGCCATATTAAACACTTATTGAACAGTGATTACTGCGTTGGCTACAAAATGAAAAGACAGCTATTTGAATACCTGAAAGAACTTGCGTGAAACCTAAAAAGAAACCAAGAAGTTAATTACTTGTGAAGCAGAAGTTCACGCAAGCAATACTCTGCCAAAGTCCTGACAGACAGAACCTGACAAAGTGAAGGCATTTATTTTCAGTGCCATACCGCTTAGCCCTAGCGAATACAACTGACGTCCTTTATTAACCAGCGTTTAACTGCTTCGAAAATAAATATAAATATATTTTATTTTGTATTAAAATAAAACGTGAGCATAGGCGATGTCCCACAAGGCTCTAATCTTGGTCCCCTTCTGTTAGTTATCATGAAAAATGACGTTCTGAGAGCGCAATGACTTTGCAGGCTTTACAAGGCTGTATTGTGGTAGCCCAGCCAACGATAAAATAAACGGATAAACGGAGCTTTACGTAAAATGCGACTAAGGGGAGAAATAAAACTAAATCGAGACGATCTCAACATTCAAGTAGACCTAGTGAAACATTTACCATCTTAAAGCCGTCTCGCATGGGTGCATATGCAAATACGATTGGAGATTTACATGGTTGCCAATATTATTAAAAAAAAATTCCCTGACTTTTCCCTGACTTTCCCTGACCAGTTTTAAAGTTTTCCCTGACAAAATTTTGCAAATATAGCAAACAAAATGACGCATTTAAACACTAGTCCCAAATATTTAAAGAACAGACAAATTGTATAATTCTAAATATACCTTTTAAAAAATATCAATGAAAGTTGAGAACAGGATATACCTTATTTTTTAAAAAGGGCGATTGGATAGTTTATTTTCTCTTCTTCAACCTGGGCTTGAATGCGAATTTTTGCTTTTTTTTTATGAAGTTTTTTTTTATTTCTTCCTCCCTTTTTCTTTTTAATTCGTTTACTTTTTTTTTAAATAAAAAGGAAATCCAAATCCCAGAGCACTCAGACTCGGTAACGGTCCATTGTACTACAAGGCAGAAATCTGATTCGATTTATCATAAGCAAATCCTAATTGAAATTAATTTATACTCTTACACAAAAGAAGTAACAAACTCTTTTAATTCCTTAAATTTTGTTAAATGTAATTTTGCGGGTTTAAATGAGTATCTTAACGCTTACAACTGGGATAGTGAATTTGAAAATCTATGTCTACGTGATATGTATAACCATTTTGTCTCAATAATTAATGTCGGTTTCTCTTTGTTTGTTCCGTGCTCCACTAGGAAATATAATACCAAGCCCCCATGGTATAATAAGCGACTTTTGCACTTGAAAAACTTAAAAAACAAAGCTTATAAAAGAGTAAAAAAAAATCTGGAAACTATAGTGATAGAGTTATCTTCATTAAGTTGCGTAGAGAATTTACGGTCTTAAGTACATTTTTATATAACATTTTCATAAATAATATTGAAATCAAACTTAAACATGACTCCAAATCATGTTGGTCTTTCATTAACCAAAAAAGGTGTTCCAATGGATTGCCTAAGGAAATGTTCTATAAGAATTGTGCGTCTAATGACATTAAAAATTCCGTCGAATTATTTGCTCAGTTTTTTGAATCCGTCTTTTCTCACCCAGTGAATTTTACTTTGCCTGAACTATGCGCAATGCCCAAAATTGATTTTGGGGAATTAGTTCTGAATGTTCATGATATCGAGACTGCTATCTGGGGCGTTAAGCCGAATCCTAAACCTGGGGCTGATGGGATTCCTGCAATAATTTTAAAAAACTGTTCCAATGCCATCTGCAAACCTCTGTTAAGGATTTTTAATCAGTCGTTGAGTTCGGGTTTGTTCCTTGATGAGTGGAAGATCTCATTTTTGGTGCCTATCTTTAAATCTGGTTTCAAGAATGATATCGAAAACTATAGAGGTATATGCAAACTTTCCGCTATACCAAAGCTTTTTGAATGTGTTGTTAAAAATAAGCTTGAATTCCACACAAAAGAGCATATATCTGAGTTTCAGCATGGTTTTGTTTCTGGCCGTTCGACAACATCCAATCTGGTCCACTTTACATCTTTTGTAATTAATGCTGTTGAAAGTGGATGCCAGGTCGACGCCGTATACACTGACTTCAGCAAAGCTTTTAATTCTGTGAACCATGTGTTGCTGTTAAAAAAACTAGAAAATTTTGGATTACATTCAGCAATGTTGAACTGGATTTCTTCATTTTTAATCGGAAGGTTTCAAAAAGTATGCCTTGGCAATAACTACTCTAGATTAATTTCTTGCACTTCTGGAGTTCCTCAAGGAAGTCATTTAGGTAAGTATAAAAATAATAAATAGGAGGGGATTTATTATTTTTATTGATGACGTTGTTCGTCAATTCGAATTTTGTAGTTATCTACTGTATGCGGACGATCTTAAATTATTCCTCAAAATAAAATGTTTCGATGATTGTGCAAAGATCCAGATTGACCTTAACAATTTGTCAACTTGGTGTGTTAGCAATTGTTTAAAGTTAAATGTTCGTAAATGCTCAACTATATCTTTTAATAGATCTCAAATACAAAAATGTTTTAATTACTGTATTGATTCCATACCCTTAACAAGGGTCGACAAAATTAAGGATCTCGGCGTACTTCTTGATACTAAATTAACATTTGTATCCCATGTCGAGTATATACGAGGGCGGGTCAATAAGTCCGTGACTTTTTGAATTTCTGACCTCTTTACTGAAACGGCAACACTGCTCCTGTCAACAGGCATCTGTCAGTTGACTCCTGTCAAAATTTAAACTTGCTGCGTCAGTTAGTTTGTGTTTGACAGCTATTTTTATCAGACTACTCACTAATTTGAGGAGAAAATGGAAAAAAGTGAATTTCGTGTGCTTATTAAGCATTATTTCTTGCGAAAAAAAACCATTACCGAGACCAAGGCTAAGCTTGAAAAATACTATGGGGACTCTGCACTATCGATTTCAATGGTAAAAAAGTGGTTTACTGAATTTCGTTGTGGCCGTACAAGCACTGAAGATGCCGAACGTCCTGGACACCCAGTTGAGGTCTCTACACCCGAAACAATCGAAAAAATTCACGATATGGTGTTGGCCGACCGAAGATTGAAAGTGCGAGAGATTGTGAAAGCCGTAGGGATCTCGCATGGCTCAGTGGTTTCAATTTTGAATGATCACTTGGGCATGAGAAAGCTTTCCGCAAGATGGGTGCCGCGTTTGCTCACAGTCGACCACAAACGCAATCGTGTAACAACTTCACAGGAAGGTTTGGCGTTGTTTAATCGCAATATGGAGGAGTTTTTGCGCCGTTTTGTAACCGTGGACGAAACATGGATCCATCACAACACACCAGAGACCAAACAACAGTCAAAACAGTGGGTTTCTAAGGGTGAATCGGCGCCAAAGAAGGCCAAGGTGGGTTTGTCAGCCAATAAAGTTATGGCGACGGTTTTTTGGGATGCACGCGGGATAATCCACATTGACTACCTTCAAAAGGGAAGAACAATCAATGGGGAATATTATGCCAACTTATTGGACCGATTCAATGACGATTTGAAAAAAAACCGACCTCATTTGGCCAAGAAAAAATTTCTTTTCCACCAAGACAATGTAAGGGTGCACACATGTGCAGTTGCCATGGCAAAAAACCATGAATTGGGCTATGAATTGCTCCCTCATCCATCCTATTCTCCAGATTTGGCTCCGAGCGACTACTTCTTGTTCCCAAACCTGAAGAAATGGCTTGGTGGAAAAAGATTTGACTCCAATGATGAAGTCATCTCGCAAACAAAGGCCTATTTTGAGGACCTCGACAAATCATTTTTTTTTGGAAGGGATAAAAAAATTGGAGAAGCGTTGGACAAAGTGTATAGAGCTCAAGGGAGACTACGTTGAAAAAAAAATATTTTTTTATCAAAAAATCTGTGTTTTATTCCAAAAGTCACGGACTTATTTACCCGCCCTCGTAGTTTCTAAAGCTAATTCAGTAGTTGGTTTCATTAAAAGAAACTCAAGAGATTTCTCTGATCCTTATAAATTTCTGTCCCTTTTCATTGCCCTTGTCAGGTCAATTCTTGAATACGCTGATGTAGTTTGGAATCCTAACTATCTATACCTTTCTGATCGCATCGAAAGAGTACAGAGGCGTTTTACAAAATACATTTTCTTTAAAATGCGTTGGCCCTTTGAGCCTTCTTATAAAGCTAGATGTCAATTATTAGGTATAATGACACTTAGCGCAAGAAGGTATGTAGTATGTACATGACACTATGTTTGTTAGAGATATTCTATCTTCTCGTATAAAGAGTCCTGCACTTTTATCGATGCTACCTATTTATGCTCCTGAGAGGGTTTTAAGGAATCGTCACTTCTTTTACTGTGTGGGGCATCGAACAAATTACGGGCAGAATGAGCCAATTACTAGATCTCTGAAATCATTTAATGAAATCAGTAGACATGTAGATTTTCATATTTCAAGGGAGCGTTTTAAGTCAATTTTATTTACATTGCTTGCTTAATTTCCTATTATTATTTATTATTTATTATCTCTTATTACGTTATTTTATTCTTGTTTTTTGTACTTAAAAAAATACATTCGTAATCTTAAGCTAAGCTTGTTGATGAAATGAAATAAAATAAATAAAAAATAAAAATCCTCCTTTGGTGTAGAGGCATGTGAATGGTGGCGTATGTTGTTGTTCCCCATAGGGATTGAACCTGCACCGCGGTCACAAGCCAACACACTAACCTCTACACCGTCGCCACCATTTTTAATTCGTTTACTCTGTCAGAAGACAGAGTTTTACTTCGTTTACTCTGTCTTCTTTTTTTAATTTAAGTTTTTCTTCTAACTGCTGTGTATAACGGCTATGAGAGGATCGAAATTAAATATTAATTTTGAATTTATTTCCACTTTCGATACTCCCCCCAGCCTCTTTCACGCCATCTAAGACCCTTCTCTGAGCGACTAGTGACTCCTCAAAGAGCTTTTCGACCAAAAGAGTCTTGTTAATTGAGAAGTCACTCTCAACTGAGGCGTTTCCGTGCGATAAAATGCAACACATTTTTATAACATGCCAAAGATCTTTAAAATTTTCCTTTTTGCCAAAAAGCTGAAAGTAGATCTCGTCAACTCTACAAGTAGATTCGTTAATTATAAAGCTTTTGTACTCCTCTTTTGCTGTCTTTGCATCTGTACATGCATTTATGTACTGCAATTTTGCCCTTTCGGCGCATGTGTCAAATAATCGGTTGGCATTGTATAAAATTTGAAGCATATTTTTGAATCTTTTACTGTAGAGACCGTTGTTTTGCAAAATATCTCTAGGATTAAGACTGCTCACGTTTACAATCAAATCGTATTGTAATGGGCTTCGTTCTTCGATGTTTGATACTATGCTTATAATAATTTTGCGGCGATCCAGATTAAATTTTAAAATATCTTTTTCTGAAAAATTGTCTTTTTGTTTTATTGCATTGATGCTTTCAAGCCAACGCCAACGTTTTTTATTTCCCGAAGATTGCATGCACTTGAAAGATCGATGGACAAAAGTTGAGATCCTATGGAGCATTCGCTGATATATTTTTTTTTTGACGATGCGATGCAATAAGTTTTTAACCATTATGAGGAGGTCTTCATAAAGATAAAATATCAATGGTTTCTCGCCTTGAAATTTTAATAAAAATGGTTCACAATCAGATGTAATTGTATAGAAAAATGCAAGTTTGCCGTCTAACAATTTGTCTTGGAAGAATTTTTTTAGGCTTTCAATTGGCCTAGTTTTTGGTATATCTGAATTTGTCATAGAAAAAAATGCTTCAACTCGTCAAAAATGTTCAGGCATCTCTCTAAACAGATTTTGTTTTCGAGCCAACGTACACCGTAATATTTCAGGGGAAATCGAGTACAATCAGTTTTGGAGGTAAATAATAAATAAGCTTCTTCTTGCAGGACTGTCTTTGAAAACGTAATAAAGATGTCTTAAAAAAATATGCAGGTCTTATGAAACCTAGACCACACACACCCACATTCTAGTAGCTGCGTACCATGCGGATCAATTTCATTTCGCTGTTGTTTTAATTTCTTTAAAAAAGATAAATTTGCGTTTGGGCCATCCATAGATACTTGAAGAAGTTTCTCTTTTTCAAAAATCGAATTCCATTGTCAAAATGTTTTAAAATGTCATCTGACTTTGAAGATCCCATGAACTCGCTTTCTAAGTACCTATTGCAATTCCTTTTGACTTATCAAAAAAACGGACAACTAAATCCATTTGTCCTTTCTGAGCTATTTTGTTCAGTGCTTCGTCAAAACATATAACAAAGTCGTCACATTTGTTCACTTTATCCAAAAGATTGTTATGGAAATATGGGGAGATACCGTGGTTGATAACGTAGGAACTCTTAGTTCTTCCTAACTTTAAATTTTCAGCAATTTGGCTGTGTGGGAACATCAATCGAAAAAGATCACTAATTTCCACAGCAGAGTTCAAGGACGCTCTGGTGGAAATAATATACAGACACCACCTTATCTCTGCGACAATGGAATCGGTCTTGTCGAAAGTAAAATATTTTGTTTGTGTATTTTGAGCGTTAATATTGTCTGGTGTATTTTGAGATGTTTTTGACTACTAGAGGCGACCAATGAATGAGACGCAGTGAAGAAAGTATACATTTTTTGTGACGTCAAAGCTTTAGAATTTGACTTATGCGCTAGTCCATTTTGTTGCGACACCAAAGCCCTTTGGCCCATGTTGCTTAACTCAAATTCTTGTTTGCATAATTTGCATCTTGCTTTGCCGTTATTGCCTTAAAATAAAAACTATTCTATACAAAATCTTCCTTAGCAAAAGGAACAAATTTCGCTAAACAAAATCAATCGAAATAGACTATTTTGATTTTTGATGTATAAGTTTGCATGTCTTTTTTTTCGGAAAGCATGAAGATGTGGTTTTCCATTTAAGCATTATCTCAGACTTTTCGTAGCGCATGGATCGAAAAATAGGATTGATATGCTTTTCAATTCTACTTGGCATCTCCATTAGCTGTTTAGCAATTAATACAAATGCGTGCAAACGCTATACTTTCTCGAAACCAAAATCGTCTCAATCAATCACATTAAAAATGTCCAAGGTACATATATACATTATTAGATAATAATGGCGGATTAGTGAAATGGTGCGTGGGTATATCTCGAAAGATATCGAGATCTGCGAAATGTGATCCCATAAAATAAAAAAAAATGTGGATTCATGAAAAGTAATATTTTTGCTCCCAATGGAAAACCACATAAATTTTATTCAAAAATATTGCACAGAACAGAAAAGATATAAAGTTGTCTTCCTTTTCAGAAATAAAATTTTGTCTGGGTAAACTTCAGAGCTCGACATAAAAATTTTGTTTAAAATTATAAAAAAAAAAAACACACAGAGGGAATTTTTCCAGACAGTTTTCGAAATTCCCTAACTTTCCCTGACATTCCCTGACCAAATGTTCGTTCGCTGACTTTCCCTGACTTTCCAGTCCAGTGGCAACCATGATTTAAGTTATTTCTTGTTTATTCTCCACGAATAGCCGAACCTATAAAACAAAATTAGCGCCCCGAAATACTTTCAGACAAGTTTTGTTTCTATAATTTAATTGTCAAAAATTGTATCCTCGATGTCTCTCTTAATCGCCTGATATCTTGAAAGATACGAGTATATCAAGTGTTGAAATCATAAAAAAGGGCAGGTCAAAAACAAGCTGCCGGAAATTAAGCCAAAAAAACCATAGAAAAGTTTTGTGCATTCAAATTTGGAAAAAATGCAGCATTTTGTGTGAATAATATACCAGGGAAATCTGGGAAAAAGGTCACGAAAATAATATGGAAATAAAGCCAACAAATTATATATTTATTTTCTGGCCTTATTTACAAATCTCTATATGAAAAAAAGACCAACAACTTCGTAAACTCTTTCGGAAGAAATGACCACGACTTCGTTTTAGGCGGTGGTTCATGCGGAGAGTCCAATTTTGAGTATTTTTTTCTATCATATTGGCTGATATCTCGCTTACAACAACGTTGTCTTCCTAGGCTGCAATAGACGCTGGCTTATCGGCATAGAAGAGTGAAAGGCGTGAGTTGGTTTGCTAGAACGTGCAGCAAACCAACTCACAGGTTCAAAACAGTAGATCAGAAGGTCGATTTTGACGACCGTAAAATAAGCGATGTGCGCGAAAAACACTTTTCGCAGAGCAGGAATTTTGATTATAAAATTCAATGATTTGTTAGCGTTGTTCGGGTGCAAGTCTTTGCATGATGAAATCGCAATACTAACTGAGCATGTTTGCTTTGACACAATGTCATTTATCACGCGTGAGCTGTCAAAGATAAAACAATGAAAACCAAACAGCATAAGAATCACCCTTTATAAGAACTGGTAATTGCATTTTTATCAATCTCCGCATCGGATGGCAGTAAGTCATACTTTTGCAGGAATATGATCAGCTGAGTGTTTGCGGGCAGTGTTGAATAGCTCCATCCTTCCAAAGGTTAAAGTATTTGTTGAAGGAATCAATCAGTTTTTATGGCAACGGAATATCTATTTTCTTTGAATATTAAATAGATTTGATTGTAGTTTGGTAGTCAGAGGGATGGAAGAATTGAAGTCATCCACTCCATGATTTCTTTATTACTCCTTATCGTTTGTAGTCCAGCAGTGAATGCTTTCGTTTCCAACAATTGCTGATGCAGACTCTGCTCCTACTTAGGATAAACCGCTCGTGTGACATGAAATGAAAAGATAATAGACTGCACTCGTTCAACTTATATTCGGACATTTATTTGAGCAGGTCGATATTGAAGGAATTGGGTGATCAATCAGGGTTCAGATATTTAAATGGGGTTAAGGATTTGGTGTCCAAACAAATTTGTAGTAAAATCACCGTCTTCTTCTGCTTTGGAGGAAAGGGTGGAAGACATTTGCTGGACAATGGAAACTATAAGTTTGAACCCAGTCGATATTCGTCAAAATGTACTTACATTAGATGATCTTAAAGATATTTTGTCAGACTTAAAAAATTCCAAGTCACCTGGTCTCGATGGAATACGAAACATGTATCTTAAGAGACTACCAACAAAGGGTATAAAATATCTTCTAAATTTATTTAATGGATGCTTTTATTTGGGGTACTTCCCTAAAAAATGGAAACAGGCAAAAATCATTCCTATCCTGAAGCCAGGAAAGGATTTTTCTTTGCCGTGCAACTATAGGCCAATCAGCTTACTAAGCTCAATAAGCAAATGCCTTGAAAAAGTTATCAAAAACAATCTTCAAAATCACCTTAATTTATTTAACATTTTGCCAGTAGAACAATTTGGATTTAGAACCCACCACAGCACAACCCATCAGATACATAGAATCACTAAAGATATTAAAAGTAACTTTGCACTTGGGCAAAGCACAGGATTAGTTTTACTAGATGTTGGGAAGGCTTTCGACACGGTATGGCACAAGGGTCTTATTCATAAATTGAGAATTTTGAATTTTCCTCATCACATTAATAAAATAATTTTCTCGTTTTTAACCGAACGAACATTTAATGTGTTTATTGATGCTGCATGTTCGGATACGAAGGAAGTCGTTGCTGGTGTTCCCCAAGGATCTGTTTTGGGTCCATTCTTATATAATAAATATACATCTGACTTTCCGAAGCTCAGGCACTGTAAGACCGCTATCTTCGCAGATGACACGTGCATTTATTCAGCGGATTCTAATGGTTTAGTTATTGAAACCAATTTGCAATCTGCTTTGGACGATATCAAAAATTATTTCAATAAATGGAAGATTAAGGTGAATGCTGGAAAGACTCAAGCCGTCTTTTTCACAAGAAAAAGAAAGGCTTGTCATCTGCCCAGCAGAAGGTTAATAATTAACGGGTCGCAGGCCGAATGGAAGTCCAGCGCAAAATACTTGGGGGTGCATCTTGACAAAACATTAACTTTCGGATTACACATCCAACAAACAATAAATAAAGTTAATTTGACAATAAAAATTCTTTACCCATTGATCAATAGGAATTCAAAGCTTAGTGTTGAAAATAAGTTAATTTTATATAAAGTGATTTTTCAAAGCATCATGCTGTACGGTTCACCTGCCTGGGGAAAATGTGCAAAGAGTCATATTTTAAAATTACAAAGAATGCAAAACAAAATATTGAAAATGATGCTAAATTTGCCTTGGCATTATTCGACAGAAGAACTACATAGATTTACAAACATTGAAAGAATTCCATCCAGAATAACAAAACTATGCAGCAGTTACGACATGTCGTGTAGTTCATCTGATAACTACCTGATCTCAAATCTGACTTTATGAACATTTAAATATACTTATAGAAATTTAATAATTATTTATTTATTAATAAGAGAGATTATACTAATTCATATTTAAATTTATTGTTTGTTAATTAAGAGATTTATATATTTATTCATTTATTTACTGTTTATTTATTTATCATTTAATGTATTTATCTATATATTTATTTATTTATTAAATTACTTAATTATTTATTTATTTTATATTTAATTATTTATTTATTTGTTTATATATTTATCTATCTATTTATTTATTTGTTATTTATTTATTTATTTAGTTATTTATATATTTTTTTATTTATTTAATATTTATTGTTTATTTAATTATGTTTTGTTACTTTATTCATTTATTAACTTATTTATTTTGTATTGAATATTAAATTGTGTGATACCCAAATGATATTTATTTCAAAAACAGTTTTGTAAAAAGTCATTGATTTGTCTGAGGTATTTTTCAGTTATTCCCTCCCCTTCTCTCTATCTCATCTATTCATAGAAGGTTTTTCCTGTAGCTTTTCCTTCTACCAATTATTTATCTAAGACTGTGTTATTAAAAAACATTGTTATAAATTTTTCAGTAGTAAGGTAGCTTTATACCAAATCTCTGTAAATTGTGCAATATAGGTTTAATGAAAGAATGTATAATAATTCCGCTACAATAAACAATCTATCTATCTATTTACATATATATATTTATTTCACATCATCAAAGCTCAATTAATGGCTTTCTTAGACACATACACCATAATCTAATCTTGAGCATACCATCCTGCTCGCGACATGCTGCGGCAAGGTATAAACCAGTTGCTAGCAACTATGAACGAATCTTCACTGCAGTCCTGGCACTGGCATACATACCAAAACCCATACATTTAGACTGGCATATATACCAAAAATTGGCAGAGCCAAGAGCTTTGGACCAATCAGTCGGACTTCCTTTTTGCTGAAAAGCATGGAAGGACTTGTCTAGCTTCTTGTGCGCAAAACTGCTTTGCGATTACACCCCCTATCTCAGATGCAACATGCTTATCAACGCGGAAAATCTTGCGAGACTGCGCTCCAAAATCTAGTTGGTAGAATTGAGAGCGCACTTGACAAGAAAGAATACGCGATGGACATTTTAATCGATATTGAGGGTGCTTTTTACAATGCGACTTTTGACAGCATGTGCAGATCTGCCAGACAACACGGCGTAGACGAATCATTGGTGTTGTGGATTAAAGCAATGCTAATGAATAGAACGTTGGTTGCGGATGCGGATTGTGCCCGTTATGTAATGGCGGGAATTAAGAGAGGCTGCCCGCAAGGCGTCAATCTTGCTGTTGTGCATGCTGGTCGACTCTCTGTTGAACGCGCTCAACAGTTCTAACGCCTACGTTCAGGCCCACGCGGTCGATGTTGCCGTTCTTACTGTTGGATCATGCTTAGCGACTGTCTGCGCCAAAAACGCAAGCGGCCCTAGACTTGATCGACGAATAGTGTACTAGGAAAGAGCGCTCAGTCAATCATCTCCACACTGAGGTTGTTCTCTTAACGGGAAGAAGGGAGCTGATCGGGTTGACTCAGCCAGTGGTAAAAGGCGTCACAATCTAACTCTCCAATGAAGCACATTATTCGAGAGTTATCCTGGACAGCAAAATTCTTTGGTCCAAAAATGTTAAGCTGAAGACTGACGGTGTTGTCGGTTTCCTGGCAGTGCAAGGGCATTTTCGGCGGTGCCGTGACATAACCCCAAGCGTCATAATCCCAAATCTCGAAATTTGGCCTTATGTCGCTTTTTGAAAGTGACATAAGGCCAAATTCTAGCATTTGGTATATTAAATTGTTTGGAGGTTTGATGAACTTGCGCAACGGTTAAGGATATGCCGTCCGCAACGGCCTTAAGGATATGCCGTCAGATGCAATGACACCGGAACTTCGGCTGAAGCGCAATTACAAAGTCGTCTTTCTTCGTGTTCAGGACTGGATCTGGAAAGATTCTGAGCCTGGAAAGGAATGCAGTCGAATCTTCACGGATAGCTCCAAAACCGAACAAGGATCTGCTTCTGGTGTTTCAATAGATAGCGACAACATTAGACTTTCCTTCTCGTTAAGCAAACATGCGTCAGTCTTCTAAACGGAGAGTTGTACTATCCTAATGGCTATGGACGATGTTGTGAAGAGGGCGGAGTATCTGGGTCTGTAGCGACAGTCAATCTTCGTTTGCCTTGCTCAACCCTTCAACCACCTCCAAGATAGTTCGTTCATTCAAGATCTCTCTGAATTCGGTCGGAAGGCTGAATTCGCTGAGAGCTATCTGGATCCCGGGACATAACAGGATCACAGGAAATGAGATCTCCGATGAATTTGCAAGAGAAAAACTTCTCAGGACCTGAACCGGCGTTATGTCTGTCTGCATCCTCTGTAAGGGCTTCGATTGACGGTTGGGTTTCTAATGAACACATTGCTGATGGCATGACTATCCAGGCTGCAGATAGACTAAACGAATTCTTTCCGAAGTCTGTAAAAAATCTGCGTCATTCTGGTTGTCTCTCAATAAAAAAGGCTGCAAACAAATTACTGGCGTTCTTACGGGCCTCTACGCTTTGGCCAAGCATCTTAAGGTTCTAGGCTTAAGCGACCTTGTCCTTCTCCTGCTTTTGCTCGTATCAGGTAGCAGGTATTTGGTGCTGACGTGGTGAGTGCTGTAAACCTAGGCTCCTCATCACTGAAGCGCTTTAGAAAAATGAGAAAATTTCATTGACTTCCAGTACAATTGAGTCTGAGTGCTGCACTTCAGTAGAAAGTGTAGCACCCCAACAAAAGAAAAATCCTGTTCGCGGTAAAATTCAGTGACCCTAGTCTCCAATCATCTTCTCCACACCCAAGCTAAATGCTCGCTAAATTTTGTATGCAGGATAAAGATGAGCCAAATATTCTTTTCATTGATGGATGGCAGTTAATGTCATTTTAATTGGGTGCTTCACTTGCCATATATCAGTCAACAAAATTAATTAAAAAAATTAATATACAAACCGTTGAAGATTATTTAGTTATAAATGCAGCATGTGGAGTCGTTGCTGTTGTTTTAATTGAATGTTCTTTTTCTTGCATTATCCCCTGTTTTCCTGTTTCTATTTCCACCGAAAAACCGCTTATTGTTTTATGATACTGTGTCAACAATTTAGGCCGATTTAATGTGCCGGACATTAATTTCGCAAGATAAAAAAGTGGAGACTTTTCGTTGTGTACCAAGTATCACATATAATTTCGTTTATTTTGTGCGGCCCATCGACCTAAAAATATCGGGCGCAGTGCAGTGGCTCAATGGTTAGTGTGTCGGACTACTAATCGAATGGTCCCCGGTTCAAATCCCGGACCAATTAACATCTAGAGTTTTTTCCACTGCCCCACCTCTTGCGCAAGTCTGACAAACATCCAAGAGTATCAATTGTCATGGAAAGCTTCTCAAATTTCTAATTCGGATTAAAATTGTAGGTCCCTTTCACTTCGCACAAAAAAGTGGTTGGAGAAGCTGGGGTTTAGGCCCTGCATGGGATGTTAATGCCTAATATTTATTTACTAGCTGTCCCGTGCTCGCCTTGCTTCGCCAGTCTGCCACTTCTCAAATTTAAAACAAAATACTTGCTGAAAAGAACTGATAAAGAAAACGTCGAGAGTGTCCCTACTCATTATATGGATATACTCTGAGTGTGACTCCCTCTAAATCTCATTTACTTTTCATACCATATCTTTCTCAATCCCATGGCCATGCGCCATAAAAAAACAACACAAACTGCAAAAGGTGCATAAAAAAAAGAAAGAAAAAGCGCATTGCACAAAAGGTACAGGTAGAGAAACAGATTTGTGCCGCACACACACACAAATTTTCCTCCACTGAACGCTGGGAAAATCCAACGATCTAGCTTCAATCGAACATTTTACTTTTTTGAATTGTATAAAAGTTATAGTTTAATGCTTATTGTTCAACTTCAGGATAGCCTACAAAGACGATTTATATCTTAAAATCTTTGTACATAATTGAACTTTCTATTTAAAAAATCCTACATATTTCATTTGGATAAGTCATTCCAAAGCTAGGAGCTAGAAAGCATTCGAGAGTTACAACTTTTTGTTCGATATCAGCTTAGATCTCCTCATTTTCCCGCGGTAAAAAGTAGCCTATGTCCATTCTTAGACTCTAGACTATATGTATGTGTACCAAATTTCATTTAAATCGGTTCAGTTATTTTGGCGTTAAAGCGAGACAGACAGACAGACAGACAGACAGACAGACAGACAGAGTTACTTTCGCATTTATAATATTAGTATGGATAGTATGGATTTTATCTACATAAAAATAATAATTTAATCTGGGAGCAGGACACTCCTTTGCTCAACTGCCTGGCTAAATTTGATCGTTGTAGACATTTTTGTATGGAAGCTAAAATTAAGCGCGAGCAGGATACTGGGCTTCAACATCCAAACGAACTGTATCTATCAAACTTATAGTCTGAGGCCTTCACCAGTAACAAATCTAGTGGAAAACATTGAAGTCTTTTTAGCTCCTAAGCAAAAGGAAAGGTATGAGAATGGGAACCCTAATTTAAACTCAACAATTATTTTGGTATTAATAGGTCCTGAACACAATCCAAATTAAAAGTCAATATCAACTTACAGAATCTCCCTTTAACATACATTTGCAGAGTCACTTATTTTGCGGAAAACATACCTGAAAAGAAAAAGAAATAAGCAACTATTATAGATTTGATTCAAATTTTAGGACTTTCGGTAAAAGGCAGATGATTTTCATTCAACTATTGTGTATTTTTCTTTTTATAATTTACGCATGCAAAAGGGATTTTTAACACCCTGTAATGTACACAATTACACAGCACGGGCATTAAGGAAAAGAGGAAGAAGAAAGGACGAGAAATCGATGCACGTTGGTTTTGAATGACGTTGAAATGGACCTTTATGGACCGCTAATGCCTTATACTCTTTAAAATATTTGTAGAATAGACTTAATTTTACAAGCAGTCTTCAATGCGGTTCCCATTAAAGATGAGAAGTAAGTTCAGGATCAAACCTCTTCACACCGAGACCAAAGAATCAGCAGTATACAAATGTTTGATAAAATAAATAGTGTTTTTTTTTTTTAAGAGATATAAGATTTAAAATTGAAAAGATAGATAGATAGATAGATTTATTTCGCATAATAATGATTTACATTCGGTACCTACGCTACCACACAGTTTACATAAATACAGAGATATGATATTTTTGTATCTTACTACTGAAACAATATATGTATTTAACAAATCTGAAGTGAATTATGAATTAGCAAATAACAATCTTTTTGAAGGAAAGTGCGAGAAAAACCTCCAATTTAACAAAAAAAAAAAAAAAAAAAATAAATATTTAAATAAATAAATAAGTAAAAAATAGATAAAAAATAAAAAATAAATAAATAAGTAATAAATAAATAAACAAATAGATAAATAAACAAATAAATAAATAAATAAATAAATAGATAAATAAATAAATAATTTAAGAGCTATATGATTTAAAATTGAAAAGGAAACATACATAAATCGAGTAAATCGTTGTTTTATTCGATGGGCAATTTTGTGAGATGCAGAGGCTGCAGCGAACCTAGCAAAAACGTGACCCTTGCGAATTATTTAACATCTTCTTGAAGCGGTGCAGTGAAATAACTTACTTGACTTAACGGGCTACAGACCCGTGGAGAGTCCCTGCCTGAGACACTGGAACCTTCGACCCACCGCGATCCAGGGCACGCTACTTCCGCTCCGGCATCCGCAATGGCTTGTTCTTCAAAACGGAGCTCCGGTCTACCTTGTCTTTTCGAACCTGGTGGCTGGGAGTCGAAGATCATCTCCGCTGAAGCATTATTGTCCATTCACTCGAGGTGGCCGAGCCAATGTAGTCGACGTATTTCAGCTTTTTGAACAACTCTTGGTACAGCTCATAGAGTTCGCGGTTATATCTTCTCCTCCAATCGCCGCCCTCCTCGCACACAGTACCAAATATTCGAGAGTATTTTCCTTTCGAAAGAACCCAAAATTAGGACTCCTTTCCTGCTTATCGTCCAGCAGTCGGCGCCCTAAAGTCGAACTTGCAGTATCAGTTTTTTGTAGAGCTTATTCTTGGTCTTCCGAGTTAGGAGTTTTGAACCCATTTGTTTCCTAGAGTAAGTCTTCGTCTGATCTCCACCAAGGTGTCATTTGTGGAGTTGATGATTACTCCGAGGCAGGTGAGTTTCCATACTACCTCGAAGTTGCTGCTATCAACAGTGACGCGTTGTCCTAGTCGATAGACGGTTGTTTGTTTGTTTGTTCAAAGCACGTTCTTCGTTTTGTCCTCGTTGACTTCAATGCTAACCATTTCTGTCCGTTCTTCAAATACCATGAAAGCCTCTAACACGGCACGCAGAGATCGGCCGATGATGTCGATATGGTCTGCCTATCCCAGTATTTGGACGGATGTTCTAAAGAGATAGTGCCTTTCGTATTGACACCTGCCCTGCACACTATATGCTCCAAAACAAGATTAAAGAAGTCACATGATAGCGCATCTCCTTGCCGGAATCCGGACAGGTTTGGAATAGTTCGGAAGAACTGTTTCGATATTGAACATTGCACCGAGTGTATTCCAGCGCCACGCGACACAACTTGATCAGTTTAGCCGGGATTCCGAATTCGGCCATCGCCAAGTAGAGCTCCTGGCGATTACTGGGATCATATGCGGCTTTACAGTCCATGAAAATATGGCGGGTCTGGACTTGAAATTCATTTGTCTCTTCCATGAGTGTGAAGATTTGGTCTATTGTCGATCTGCCGGGCCGAAATCCGCACTGGTATGTGCCGATTAGTGTGTTGTAGAACGGCCACAAACGTTCACACAGTACGTTGGCTAGGATTTTATTTGCGACATGAAGCAGGGATATAGCTCGAAAGTTTTTGCAAGACATATGATCGGCTTTCTTGTAGATGGGGCATATGGAGCTGATAGTCCAGTCATGTTTTCCTCCACCCAAACTTGGTTGATGATTTGGCGCATACGCCCATCACACTACCGTATTTGCAAAGCTCAGCTGGTATACCATTACAGACGACAGCCATGTTGTTCTTTAGCTTTTTTACAGCTATGCTAACCTCTTCAATACTGTATGGTAGAACCGGTTCTTCGTTGACTGGAATTGGGTTCTCTTCTTGCCCTATCACGCTCTCTACATGATGCCCATTTAACATCTGCTGGAAATGCTGCTTAAACGTATCTATCATTCCCGGTGACTAGATTTCGTTCTCTGTTTTGAAGAAGAAGCTGTGAAATAAGACCAACTTTCAGGTTTGGCCTTATTTCCCTGTTGAAAAGTGTAAAAGTGCCATCTTGTTGCGATGACTGTGCTTTACTTCGAGTCGTTGCTGGCATTTGCTTAGCTCGTCGGTGGGTCTGGGATTTGACTATTCGTCCGTGCAGTAAGAAAACCAGGCCAGTCTTTTGCGTCCAGCTGTTGTTGACGTACATCTACCCTCCCTACCATGGTTATCGTACTCGCCTAAGACCTTGGCTTGAACATCATTGTAAGGGTATGCAGCAATTATTGTCTAATCCTTGAACCATGTCTGTTGTGCCCACAGGTCTCAAACTACACTCACAGAAAAAAATAGTTATTTTTGTAACTATTGTCTTAGTAATTAGATAATATTCTACGAAATTTACAGAATGACTATAAAGGAACAAAAATAAGGTGAAAATACATAGTTAGATAAATTGTCAAAAATTAGTATTGCTTAGTTATTGAATAATAAAAGCGTACGTCAAAAGTTCAACCATGACTATTATAAAAAATAAATTTACAACCAAAATAATCATAAGTAACTATTTTTAACTAATAAAAATAGTGGTCACGATTCGGACTATGAAAATAGTCAAAAAATAGTCATTAATGACTATTTTTTTCTCTGAGTGTAGTTCAACGAAAATGCTTTAAAAACTCGTCTCAACAAAACTTCAAAAACATTAAAGATTTTCAGTTAACGACTGCACTTATCCACCTGCAAGGACATTGCACTGCAAATTGTCCAACTCATCTACTCCATTTAATAACAAATTTGAACTAAAGGCTTAAAGACGGCTGGCTTATGCTGCTATTCTGTACAACATAATTATGTTTAATTGTTGTTGTTGACCACAAACTGTTCTGTAAGGCAGATAAATCATTAAAATGAGAAAGGCTCTCCCGGGCGGAGGGCGACCTTAAGGTATCATGTAATAAATCGAAGTCAATATTGTCCGTTATCCCACTGAGCAGCACAAGAAACTCATAAATCACAAATCCGAATGCAACTACCTTTAGAGGATTCTCTCTTTTGCTCTCCTTCACTCTCGCATTATTGCCGTACGCACTCTAATCAATGAGTAAATTCAATTTCAATTTAAACACGATATCTCCGTAAAGCGATAATTGGACCTGAAATTGTTTTCCATTTATACCTAATAGACCATGTCATAGATCAACTTTCGCAAGGGGTGGTCCTTTCTCTTGTACATAATATATATAAAATAATAATTCTGTGCAGAAAATTGAACTGCCAGTAAATCATAATCCGATGTTGTGTGCGTCTCTTTCTCCTTTAGGTGGGAGCTTGGCAAATTTTCGTCTGTTGCCAAAAAAACAAAAGGCTAGAAGTGGGTGGTGGACTGGGCTCGATGGGTTGCTGAACGAGCTAAACATATCCATTCGAATGGCACATGCAGCAAAACAATTTCATGGTTGATTTATGGCCTGGCATCTCTTTGAATGTGTGAAAGTGAGGACCTAAATCCACGCAATTTGCGCCACATAAAGCATGGCATATCGAACCACATTTCGCCATATGTGTGGCGGGGGTGGTGGTAAGAACTAAGTGAAAACTGGAGCACCAGAGAAAAACAAAATTTCATCTGTTAAATTGGCAGTAGCGGGAAATTCGTAAAAGAATTCGAATAAACAACCCATTACGGTTGGATACATCGATAACCTTTCTGTCGAAGACTTGAACGTTTTTTTTTTCTTTGTATCCCGATCAACAATGTTGATGCGGTTTGTGTTTTTTTTTGTCTTTCCTGCGCGCGCTTAATGATGATTAATATCGTTCGCATCAAATGGAGTAGAACTCTCTCAATGTGCCCACATACAATTTGTGTGTGTTTTTTTTTTACCCGCCCGCCGACTGTACACGTACAGCACTGGCAGTATTCAGTAGGCAGACTAAGCCTTCCGGTATTGGGGTGCTGTCTCTGGATCATAGATCTCGTTACACACGTTTAAGATGACGACGAATACGAATACGACAACACGAATGGCGATGGCGACCCTTTTCATCTCAAATTGCAATTTCCGCTTGTGCTCTAGCATGTGCTCCAATGAAATGGGATTTTCTAGGAGCAACGAACAGAAAATGGAGAAATTATTTATTTAAATTATCTCTCTGATCGAATGATGTAGAAAGAGAGACAGAGAGAGAAAGAAAGAAAAGAAAAAAGAACAACATTTAAAATAAGATTAGAACATCGTTCCGAGGTAGAAAATAAAATTAATCTCAAATAATTGGTAAGGACTATACAAACTGGGTTGACATACTTTATTGATGAAGGTATTCGCCTGCTTCGTGTGTTCGATATGCGTGGCCAAGTATATGTAGATGGATGTCCCTGGGCGGAGCTTTGTATCAAAAAGTGACCTAATCACTCAAAATGAAAATGTTTTCTAATATTTGCAGGACTCACTCGAGTTGGGGGACGCAAAGCAAATGTATTTCAAATCAGTAAATATTGGAATACTCCGTTGTGAGGAAGACGGTCTGACTAGGTGGCGGAATTTGAATAAACTTGGAAGGATAGCGACGATATCTTTGAGAGGAAATTCAAGTGCTGAATGCTTGATAGTGGCAGTGGTCAGTTATGGGTCTTATAGATGAAAGAACCTTGCGGTTCCGCCTAAATTTAGCAGAAGCGAGACCTTGCCATAATGCCAATGTATGTATAGGATCTATATATGCAAGCGTAGTTTTATTCCGTATTTTTTGGGATTAAGCCACAGCAGCTGGGCCAGTTACTTGCAGGGAGAGAAGTGTTAAACTGCACGGCAACTTTCGGTTATTGCCATCTCTATCAAATCTATAGCGATAAACAGAGACCGCTTATGTCGAATGGATATCATTTGATCAATTGGGTGACTGTTAGAATCGAACCCAAAGCTGTCGAATCCTCAGAAAGAGGAGGAGGCTACAAAAGCACCAAAGTTCTTTCCTATCCTCCTATTCCTTCGAATAGTAAGGTATATCATACAATGCAATACTTCATTGCTAGGTGCTGCTTACAGTTCAACAAAAAAATGAATGTGATGTGTTCCAACATTTTAAGGGTCTCACAAATACAGAAAAATAAAAACCCATTTAGCGTTAGTAAATTATAAAAGAAAAAAAGCGTGGAGTTCAAATTGCACTCTATTCTTTGGCAGGATAGCAGAGTGGGGTGTAACAGAAGCAATTGAACCCCCAAAAACGATTGGAAACTATAGAAGGAGATCAGAGTGAGACGACAGCAGCGTCAGACCTCGACCTATTTCAGGTTCTAGAAAATAGAGTAGTAAGGAGTAACTGAAGCAATCGAACCCCAGACCAGTGCTTGAGATTTTGAAGAGACAAATAGATTGAGGAGAATGATGCAACCGAATTGTTTATTAAAATATAGTGTGCGTGCGATGAGCCTTAGCCCGGGATTCCCTTAATAAGTAGATTTATGTTGACCATTCAGAAAAAAATATAACACACCAATTCGGTATAATGAAGGCTTCCACTTTATAGGAAAGCTAAATTCAGAATACAGGTTAGGTTAGGTTATGTTATGTTATGTTATATTGGCAGCCGGCAGAGGCCGATACATTTCGACCAATGAAAAGGTCCATTGTGATGCCCCACGGATCTATCTTCTTCCTACTCGTTGAACCAGTTGGAGCTTTTGATGAAGCTTGACAGACTTTTGATGTCGATGTTTATGAAATCATTGTAAAAGAAAGATCCTAAATGGAGTTTTCGTCTTTGAGAGAGAGCAGGGCCTGTCCAAGCAGCTTCTGCAGAAGTCATTTGTATAAAGACGCCAAGCCTTGCTGCATTCTTTCCTATAAGGAAGTGTCCGGTGATTACACCAATTGTAGCACCAATGTGCAGTCTGTTCAGACGTTCAGAGATATCTAAGCTTTGGCCAAATCTGTTTTGTCGCTAGACAAGTGCTCAGAATACAAGACCATACTAAACTTTTTTTTTAAATGTAAGGAATCCTTCAATTCCTTCATAATTATAAATTGCACCCAAGACTGAACTGTGAGAGTCAAATGAGTGCAATAGTTGGAGCCCTGTGATATGATTTGCCAAAACTCGACCGATTCTCCAATTCATGATACAAAATTGCACCCACTACTGAACCCTAGGGTTGTCCAATAAATTCAATTGATAAAACTCAAATACACAAACCTATTTCAATTTAAAATAAAAGGCTTAATACCTTTGGAAATTAAAAGAATTAGAGCGGTTCAGTTTGCTGGGGGTTCATCTAATATGATCTTCACCTTAAAGAATCTACCTCAAAGAAATTAGAGTTCGATCGGCTCAATTGGTACGGTCATATTCAAAGAAAAGCTCCTACGAACCCTGTCAATCAATCAATGTGCCTATACAATCGGGAAAGAGAAATGGGCCTAAAAACTTCTGGATCACACAAATGCAACAGCACCCGCATTAAATCGGCCTCAGTGACAGAGTGATTCGAAATCGGGAAGTCTGCCGATATTTGTTAAGGTCAAACCGGCGAACCCCACAGGCGTACCAGTAGGGTGGGTTGCGATCCAGAGACATAAAAAAAGAAAGAGGATGTACATGATCTGTTAAGCCTAATAGAAGAAGAGCCTTTCTCAATTATAAAAATATGTCCTAGAATCCAACCCTGGGGCACCCTTAGAGTTTTTCATTCAAAAGAGCTGGCCCGCTCACACCTTGGTACCAGTAGGGGCGCAGTCAAGTGGTAGGGTTGCGATCCCTTTGGTCCAGATCACAAAAAAGGTGGACATGACCTGATAAAGACAAATAGAAGAAGAGCCGTTCTCAATTATAACAATATGTCCTAGAACCCAACCCTGAGGCACCCGTTTTTCTTTCAAAAGAGCTGCACCGCTCACACACGTTCGTCGTAAATTCTTAAATTTATCTCACACAATTCAAGAAAAATTGTTGTTCTTATGCCAAACGTCCTCTTGACTTAGACGAGCCGACTTAAAACCCCATCTGTCCGTAATTGATGTCACCCTCTTACGCACTTAGTTAGTCGCTGTCTTCATTATTATGTTATTCCATAATAAATCTTGCCCCATAATTTAATTCAATTCTTAAAATAACATTTCCATTTGTTTGTTGCTTTTTGCAAAACTTAAAGTACCCTCTCGATCTCGATATAAAAATTATATTAATAAAGATGCTGGATGACAATCATTGCTGATCAGTGATCCGCGCACATTGTAGCGCACAATACTGGTCGGTCAAACAAACAGATTATATACTCTATTTTCAATGATGAAATGTGAAATTCAATTGAAATTTATTGCACAAGCGAATAATGAATGAAATATGAGAATAAGTAGATTGTGGTGGCAAAGCGAAATTAAATTAACAAAGACCCGCAGATTAGCGAAAGTCGAAAGGGCTGCAAAGGATTGTTGTGTTGTTAAGGAAAATGAAGTTAAAAGCAACAATGCCTACACACATAGATACTAATTGTTAATTAAGTGAAAAGAAAAACAGGGAAAGATGTGATTGAAAAGTTTGCATGCATCTTTACGTGAAGGTTATCTGACGGCGGACAGTTTTGATTCGAATTTCGAGAAATAAATCAGCGAGGAAACGTATCTGTCAAAATACTTGTGAGGCATGAAGCATCGTTCCATTCATAGTTCCGGTCATAAAAATACATTTAACATGGTCCCAAGCGGAGTTTATTCAAGGATACCGCTGAATTTTTAAAGAACTAAGAACTAAAGAACCCTACTGCCCAAAAACCGCTCCAAATAGTATGGAACTGGTTGTCGATAACCCTTCTCTGATTTTCTGAGCCCCAAATGCGACATTTCTTCTCATAAAAATAGCCTTGAAGATGGAAATAAGGCTGTTACAATAATTTTTCGTTCAAGTTATAGATCAATATCAAATCACAAAAAAACACAACGCTGCTGATGGTCGACACAGCTAAGTTCTTACGCCAACAGAACCTTATAGACTTAAGGTCTCATATATTTAGCACTCATATCTTTATGCAAAATGCGGTGAAGTATTGCTTCTGAAATATTCAATTCCTGAGACCGACATGGAATCGATAGAATCTGGTTACAGAAGCAATATTTCAGTTGTTCTTGTGCGACGGACACGATTTCGGTTTTTCACATAAACAACTTGTCCCACCCCAAAAGCTTAACTTTTTAATGCCGCCAAAACGTAGATTTTCGAATTGTTTCAGTAAAAATTTCACCATTTTGTGTGAAGTAAATTTTCAATGCGTTGATGATGCATGTATTGCTCCATTTTTTTATATTACAGCATAGCACACAGCACAGCGCAGTGGGTCAGCGGTTATTGCGTTGGACTACTAAACGACGGCTTCGAAAGTTGGATCTCCGACAGATATTTTTATTGCCTCAATTCTTGAGAAACATCCAGTGGAAAGAAAAACCCTACAAATACATTATACATCTTTCCTATATCGCTCTAGTAACTGCTAATAGTAGTACTAAGGGTGTGCAATGAAATATGTTAGAATAACATTGCTGGGTGCCACAGACGCACTGGGTATCAAATAATTTCCCACCGAGGCCCCTATACAATGGAGCTCAGTTGAATAAGATTTTGTTTTCTTTAAGTATTTATTTAACACCTGGACTCAAGCAATTTTAATTTAGCCTTATTTGTTTAATAAATCATTTATCTCGGTTTAGTTCGTTTGGGCCTGCGTTCAATGTCCGTGTTATCCAGGAGCTGTGATGCTTAGATATTTACTCGTACATATTGATGAAGTCTCCCGTCGTCCAAGATCCACTGTCAGGTCCCGATGAAGGTTACAATTTATCATGTACTAGGGTGCATTAACGATGTGCCTTCGCATCTTGTTTGGAATCGTTGGATAATTTCCATGTTTGTCCTTTTGGTACCGCCCCAAAGCTGGATGCCATAGGCCCATACCAGTTTTAAAATTTGCTGGCAAAGTAAAACCTTGTTATACGTTAAAAGGACTAAATTTCTACCGATTAGCCAATACATCTTTCTGTAATTTTTTTTTTTTTATCTTTTATCTCGTATTTCTAGATTGCACAATTTACAGAGAAATGGTATTTTCTACCTTACTACTGGAAAACTTATAACATTTATACAATAGTATTATCACAGATTCAAGATTTAAGAAGGAAAAGCCACATGAAAAAACCTTCTTTTAATTAATATATAAATTTTTGCTGAGGAGAGAGAAGTGGGTCCGTATGATCACAAATAAAGATGTTGTTTACATAATCGATTAAATAAACGTCAATAAATAAATAAATAAGAATATAAATAAATAAATAAGAAGATAAATAAATAACAAAAATAATTAAATAAAAAAATAAATAAATAAATAAATAAATAAATAAGTAAATAAAAAACAAAGAAGATAAATAATTAAATAAATAAGAATATAAATAAATAAATAAATAAGTAAATTAACATAATCGACTAAATAAGTACTAAAGCAAATAAATAAATAAACAAGAATATAAATAAATAAATAAACAAAGAAGATAAATAAATAAATAAATAACAAAGAAGATAAATAAATAATTAAATAGTAAATTAACAAATAAGATCTATGAACATCAAAATAATACTATATATATCACAGTAATGTATATAAATTAGACGCAACACCTTAAGTTGTTAAATTTAAAATTAAGTTATTATTCGAGCAACCGCACAAAGCTTTGTATCGATCATATAATTTTGCGATTCGAATTTCAACTTTTTCAATCTTTGCCTCTTCATGGAGATCCTCGGTAGAATAGTGCAGGGAAGATTAAGCATCATTTTTAAAATTTTATTTTGCATAATTTGCAGCCTGCGAATATGACTCTTAGCACATGTTCGCCAGATGGGCGAACCATATAGCATTATGCTTTGGAATATTACTTTGAATAATAGCAATTTGTTTTCAACACTCAATGTGGACTTACGGTTTATAAAAGGATATAGGATTTTTATCGCCATGTTAAGTTTATTAAGTGTTTCTTGAATATGCAGACTTTCTGTAATTAATTCCAAGTTACTCTTTATTCTTTTTGATGTGTTGTTTCCAACGAAGCTTAGCATCTAGGGTACTTCATCTAGGTACAAAGTACTTCGCTGTGTTCGCATGTTGTACTATTTATTTGTCGGTTGATAGTAATTGGTAAATAATTCATTATTCAAACAATTATTTATTTAAAAAAATCACACAACCAACAGTTTGTTATTGATAAGGCTCAAGGCTCAAGTACAATCCCTTAGGGGGCGATTCCTGAACCTCCGCCGAACAAAAAATTGCATGGCAGGCGGAGGGGCTTCAAAGTGGGTGACCTCCCCACCCCAGCAGCCCAAAAGAAAAAATCCATGGGTGTTAGGTCAGGAGATCTGGATGGCCAAGGGTTGGGGCGAGATCACCGTTTGAGGACGAAGTTACCCCGCTGCTACTGTGACAAGGTGCCCCATCTTGTTGAAAGAACATGGCCCTTTTCTGCATAAGAAGACCATTTTAAGGAGCCCCGGCAATCGTTCTCTAAGAAATTCCAGGTAGTAATGCCAATTCAGAACAGATGAGAAGAGGTTTGCTGCTCGTTAATCTGCCATCCGATATGCTTAAACGCCCCCGAAAGTGTATTCAAATGGAAGAAAGGCTCTTCGAACAATTGCTATAAACTTTCCATAAACTATTCCAAAATGTCCTTTTCAGGAGTAAGAGTAATTCAGTAGGTTTTTGACAATTTTCGTCTAAAAAAAATGTCTTTTAATACAACTTCTGTTGATCGTACGTAAAAAAGTTATTTTACATAATTTTAAGAACATTTTTCAAGGACACTACCCGTGATCAAATGCCTACCGGCGGTCCATGGGGAATAAGTTCACAGCAGAGGTAGTTTTAGTTCGGGTTAAAGTCCCACACATCGGCAGGCTTTCTGGTTCCGGTACACTTCTTCACTGATTCCAATCAAATGCTGGTGTTATTGCATTTGTATGATCTCGACCTTTTACGACAGCGGTTATCTTCAGTCGTGTCAATCCACGGATTTGCATGCAAACTTGGGGGAGAGTTTCAAGATGTTAAATGCGTCACTGGGCTGCTTTTTTTTGTCAGATGCCCCTGGAGGTGGGGGAATGGCCCGAACTATTTGTCATGCCGGAGACATATACCTGATGCTGACAAGTCAGTCGATGTATGCCTACGTGTTAGACCTCAACCCTCAGAGAGGCACTATGAGACCCGGCTGCGCGAAGTGTACGTGTACGCAAAGTTTCTTACTTCGTCACTCACGGCAGCAATTCCCTTATCTCTCTGAATACCACTATTCCATGTATATCATGAAATGAAATGCCTTTAATATTGATATATTGCTTGGTTTGCTAGATCCCTAAAATTGTAAACCGTACACCCAAACGGTTTCAGCAATTGCTTGCATAAAAGCAGTTTGATAATAAGAAAACATTTTGTTGTATACGCTTAGCTTTGTAAGTCCTTCGATACATCTCTCTGAGCCAGATTTCGGGGTCGTCGTGTTTTGCGTCTAGTATCAATATTTTGCCTCGTTTGCAAACGGTATTTGCACCAACTTGATAAAATGGGGTAAGTTATTCACCTATCTGCTTGTAAAAGTGGCAAGAGTTGAATTGGTCTTATTAGGAACGATTCGCTAGGTCTTTGTCCACTCGCATACTTTGTCCAAGGCTCGTTAGAGTTTCCCCGTTGATGATTCAACAGTCTTACCTGTTGCGAGGATGCCCGTATTATGCAAGAGTAGCTAAGACTGCCTTTTCGTCTTGGGGTATGTATCTTGTGTAAGGCACAAACAGCATTGGACCAAGAACTCTGCCTTGCGGTACACCGGCGGGAATTTCTTTGAACTCCGAGTACTCAGTCCCGTATCTAAAAGGAAAGAGCTTGTTTTCTAGAAAGGATTCCAATACATATTCTAAAGGCTCGTATGGATGTTAAAATTGCCTATTTGTGATTTTTTTCCCTTAATCGCCTTTAACGACAAGTGTTGTTTTTTTGGGACCTTGATCATTAATGGCGCAAAACTGTCTATCGAATAAAAAACCGTTGGCTCATTTGCTAAACAACAGCTCCTTGAACAACACCCTTAAGATTTTAATGGTTTTTTATGTGATACCACACAATTTTTCCTGGTTTTAATTTTTGTTTTCCATCGTATAAAATTCTCGTAAAATTCTCGACAAAAACAATGTCAAAAAGTCTTTCACCCTCTCTATCACCCATTTCAGTCCAACTATGCTTGTCGAAATGGAATAGAATTAAAGAAAACATAGAAAGAAAAAACCAGTATGAATAACATAATATACTTACAGGAGCAAAGTTTGTCCAAGAAAATCAAAATAAAAACTGGATGAACTCGTGGCTTCAATGACACAGTGCATGAGTGCTTGCCTGAGAAGACGCTGGTCTAGGTTCGAATCCCAGTGGAAGAAATGGATTTTCGGGATAAAATGAAGGAAAAAAGACAGACCAGCACCACAGAAGGAGTCTGATGATCGGTTGTGGCGAACCGTGAAACAGCGCTGTAACTCCAGCCGTCCACTTCACGTGGTAACGAATGTGAGGTTATTCATTGAAAACCACATAACCCTCAACATGCATATGGGTCATTCTTTAACAAACCGAACACCATTCCCACCGACATATTTTTGATTTGCTTGAATTTTTTTTTACGGGTTATATATCGAAAAAAAGAGACACGTGTTCGAGGTTTTTTTTGAAAATAAAAGGGGTTAAAAGTTTGCGATTTTCCTGATTTTTACATTGGAGACTCATTTTCAAAAATTCATAACTCCGGTTCTTTTTAAACTAATGAAAACTTCTTTTTTTCATTGTCAAGATAGAAGAGTGAATTTTAAGATAAAAATAGTTTCAACAAAATTTATAAAAAAATGTATATTGTTATAAATAATGTAAGTTCCTTTAATCATTAAAGCTTTTTGGAAACGTGCTGATAGTCGTTTTTCTTCTTCGTTGTACTCATCATTGGTTGAATAGGATGACGTTATACTTGGTAGAGCTTCTATAGCCCAGTCAAATAACTCCTTTGGTGTACGGATGGGATTATTCGCCCTTTGATGGCTTTCTCTAGCCAGCATGGCGCGTACGATTTATAAAATTATTTTTATTTTTATATTGTCCACTCGCACCGTCCGAAAAGTATATTATTTTATTGACATATTTTAAATGTGTTTTTATAAATTTTACTAGTTGTCTTTGAAATAGATGAACAGCAACAGTATCATGACGTAAGCACTCAGAAACAGAAACAAAACTTTTAATTTTTAATTCGCCGTTGTCATCTTTGTAGTAAAAGAAAATGGATGTATTGTTCATTATTCCAATGTACAGAATTTTGTATAACAAATGCATAGTTTTCAGAAAAGTCGCAAATTACAACGCATTCATTTTTCATCAATTTAGTTTTTTTTGTCATTTATAAACTGCCTTTGCTTTTTTACTAAAAAAGAATGAAGCAACAATTTACTTAAACCACTACTTAAAGATTCTAAAAAATCATCTACACTAGATATCAAAATGATGTTCTCTCACTTGTTATCCACTGTTTGAAGTTGACAGTTTCAATAAATTTTTGCCAGGCTACTGCCTGACCAAAGTTGACAAACCTATCGTTTCCGAATACAGCCTAAAGTAAAGAATAGATGGAGCATTTGAACGAGTCATAGAGACTCAGTATTATGACTGGCAGATGACGCTTTTCGGCGGAACGATAAAACTGAGATTCTTTGTTTTTAAACGACAGATATTGTATGATTACTATTTTTTTATTTTTTTATTAAATAATAATTAAATTATACCTACAGTATACATCATTTCTACATACTACACACGATATGAGGCGAGAATATGAGGTGTACTTTGCAACTGGTGCGTCGAATTCAGGTACCGCGCTAGTTTATTTAATTTTTTTTTGCAATAGTAATAATCATTTCTCCATCGATAAAAAAACAGTTTAGATGTAAAATTTGACGTAGGATACGATGGTTATACTTAAAACACGCTAAGTGTTATGTAACATTGTTAAAAATTGATTTAAACAATTAAATTGTTTATAACAATGTAAGTTTTTTTTATAAATTTTGTTGGAACTATTTATATTAAAGTTCACTCTTTTATCTTGACAGGGGGAAAAAACAGTTTTCTCTAGCTTAAAATGAACCGGAGTTAAAAATTTTCTAAAAATGAGTCTCCAAGGCAAAAATCACGAAAATCTCAAAATGTCAACCCCCTCTATTTTCCAAAAAAAATATCCTTAAACACGTGTCTCTTTTTATTCGATATAGAACCCGTAAAAAAAATGTCAGGCAAATCAAAAATGTGTCGGTCATTTTTTGTTCAAATCTGTACGATTTGTAAAAGAATGACCCATATGTAGATGCATAACGCTGATTATGAAGAACGGAAGGGTGGCTACATTTTCCATGCGACATCTTACTGCCTGGCTACACGTTAATGGCAATGACCATTATTCGCATGAAATACAGAAGTTGGAATTTCCTTCAGCAACTTGCTATGGACAGAAGTAGAAAACCATTTTTTGCAGAAGTTCTTTCATTCTCACACCGATAATTATTTTTCAAAGTGGGTTTTCGGTGCATTCAACTTCTCTCTTTTCTATTCACTTCAAATCTACCTTTTTCGCTGGCGCTGGACATGACTGTTATTCCCATGGCAGGCACTTATATATTACACTTCTGCCCCTATGAATGCAAGCTCTAACTCACATTTTATTTTAATGTGGTGTAGGAGCAGTAGGAATACAGAAACATAAATTGGCATGACATCCTCAGTATATCAACTTAAGAATTTTCAAATTCATAACTAGGTCATTCACACGTTGCTTGGAAAAAAGAAAACAAATTAAACTCAATCCTGATAGCACACGCCTTTTACTAATGAACATTTCTAGAAAGAGTATCTATTTAGAAATGCAGATTTAATCAATCATTTTAACTCGCATCCGCCCAAACAATGTCATAAACCCACACGTGACATAGATGTCATTAATAGATCCGGGGGCTACTTTTTAAACACCACCAGCCACTGTGTCCTATATTTCACTCCATTTTAAATCAATTGTATCTCCCATCCATATCTAATTTCAAATTTCCACCTAATCAACTTCAAAATGCAACAGAATCGTAATTTCTCAAAACTCAATTCATTCGAATGCACACGCTTGCTTTACGGTGGTGTGGGTATCTATGCAACTCTAATGATCGGCAGCAGAACCTCAGACCATGTCTCATTAACTGAACACTCTATGCCTAATTTTTCAAATCAAACCACTCAGATATTTTCTTGGCATACACAGCTGGATGCCTAACCCTAAAGCGCATTTAAATAATGTGTATCTGTGCACCTGTGTATTGTCTCGGCTATCGGTGGGAAACGCATTTTCACACGCACAAAATTCCTCATCTTATACCAAATGAGAAAAAGCGTTGGTGGGCGCCATAAAGAAAATTAGAAATCCAAATCGACAAAAGGCGTTCCCTTCTCCAAAATAGAAATGCATATGCATGGAGTCTGCGTGTGTGTGTGTTGGTGTTTGTGAGGTCGAAAATTAATTAATACATAATCAATTAATGAAAGCCAGGTATACCTTCATATAACCATCGCCAACAAAATGGGGCAGCAAGAGTTATTTCCAACGAAACATACATTTTTTAAGATTTTTTTTCCTCAATGACATAGATGAATATGCCGCTGCAGGAGTTTTTCTCGAAACAAACCAACACAAAAGTATCTACAAGGGAAAAAGAGAAACTCAGATAGACAAAGGCGCCATCGTCTTGCAAAAGATTGAAAAATCTCTTGACAGAGATACATTAGATATATATTTAATTTTCTTTTTTTTCAATTCGATTCGGGGCATAAAATAAATATCTACGCGACCCCATTGTCCGCAATAACGACAAATCTAATTTATCACCATCACGCACTGTGCGCAGTACAAAGTGGTTAGCACTTAAGTTTCTTGTGGAATCTGCAGTAAAATTGAATGAAATACGACTTGGATAGGCAATGGAATGCGCGGCGTGAACCTCAACCTTCAACCTCTGTTTAGCGTTCATTTGTAGATAGTCAAGTCGTTCGGTAGATACGAGCCGTTTGATATAAGCCAGTTATCCCCACCCTCTGGCCATATTTGTATATCGATCATTTAATAAGTGTCAAAATTGTTTTCTATTTGTAAATCAAAACCACTGATAAGGCTAATCGTGTCAGATGAGATTCAGTTCGCTGCTCATGCTGCACGGATCATAACTCATTCCTTTAGCGCGTGCCTAACCAGAAAACTCCTTTTTACCAACCGAAACCACGCGCAAACTACTCCTGAGGAATCCGAAAAATTGATTTCAAGTCACGTAGCTGAAGGCAACGTGATTACGAACTACATGAGCACATGCACAGCGCGCACACAGATAATAAACTGACAAGGAAAAAAAACCAAGCAAAGAAATTATTCGTGGGAATAATGAAACGTAATCGGATGACACTAGCACACACCACACGAGCACACATAAAGGCCATAATAACGATGACATTCCTCGATGGGATATGCGATGATGGGGCCGGTTCTCTTGTTCATTATCGTTGTCATTATATTCCCCTGTGCCCGTCGAAGACAACGACTACGACGACGACGACAAATGTGTTTTTTTTATTTGATTTTTATGTTAAAAGGAAAATGCCTAGATCACCTGTGAACGCGGTGCCCCTAGTTCCGGTCCTCTGGCACACAGGCACACACGAAAGGATACCGTGCATAATGACAAATCGAGCGGAGACAGTATGACACATAAATCATGTTACCGCCGAGTGTGCCTATCATCGTTTAGGGTATGCTTCACCAATCGTGCCGGGAAGTACAGAGGGAATTGAGAAAAAAGCAACATCGCCGGACCGGTCAGATCCTTTGTAATTGTAATCACCCACTGTGTTATGGGCATTTGTCAGTGAAAACCATAATTATGTTAATAAATTGATTTGAAATGGAAGGGCACCGGGCTACCTACTACCACTTCGTGCCGGAGACAGTAGGGATGACAGAAAAGTGCCATCAGCGGCATTTTAAGAACAAAACATCTGCAGGTAGAGTACATAGTACAACGGGCGATGGGCCAGTTTCGTAAACCGTTTGGCTTTGTATTTTTAAAAACCAATGAAGGTGATCATTGACAAAGAGCCTGAATGCAAGATCATTCCCATGAACGTCGTAGATTTTAAGTAAGAAGAAAAGTGAACGGTCGATTGCACCGAAAATCTAGTTTCAGAAATAATTCTTGGTGTGGGCATGAATGTTTCATTTCCAAATCATTTCACTTTTGACAGAATTCTCATTTGGTATTTTCCGCTTGCACGTCTGACAAACATCCAAGAGTATCAAATTGCTCAAATCTGCCGTTCGGATTCGGTGTAAAACTGTAGGTCCCCTCCACTTCGCACGAAAGTGGTTGGAAAAGCTGGGTTCTAGGCCCTGTATGTTAAGGCCAAAATATGTATGTACATATTTGCTGTATGAGAGATTGAAGACGAAAATATAGCAATCTGGACACGCAAAGAATAGTGGTTCGTCTCAAAACCATTCCATTAGGGACAGGATTCTCGTGGAAATTGTCTTTCGTTCTAATGACGCCTTCTTTTGTGTGCATCCACAACTTCCCTGGAAACGATAGTCATGCAAATTCAGCCTCATACTGTACAGGGAATCATTTCAGGAGAGATTCCTAAAGTTCCGCTCCATTTCAAGTTATAGCCCATCAAAGTAGGTGACTTCTAATTTGGAGGTCTAACCACTTTAAACGCTATAACTTCTAAACTATTATAGGTACAAAAATTGTTTTGTACATTTAGTAAAGGCAATTTCGTAGCGCATACCAGTCTTAAACATTTTTGGTACATCTGCACAGCTACAAAAAAGTTATGGCTACTTAAACTCAAAATTATGAAAAATTGTTGTTCCATTTTTTTGTTTAAAGGCATTTTTCTCAACATTTTTAATTAATAAATTTTTTTTTGTAAATGAGGAGTTTTCAACCGTTTCTCTAGATAACAGTTTGGAGGTATATGTGCAAGATGGTCGAATGTATATGTCATTGTGTGTCTGTTTGTCGATTGCTTGTGTAAAATGTGCTATTTCTCATGATTTCCACGCTGTCTCATTCTTCTCGGTGGAGATGCTGCATCGTGCTTGTGATAACTTCGCTCGCTGTATCTTAGGCTTCGCTCGTCGTCAGCATAAATCCTACAAGTACACTCGGTGTTATTTGCCGCCAATTTCCCTTTCCAGGAAGTTGCTAACGTTCTGAATTTTGCCTTCGCAGTTCGGGCAGTATTTGAAGAGATAGTCACGAAAACATCAATGCGTTTGCGTCCATCCTCCTTTGGGTTGCCATTCTGTATTTATTGGATCTTTGATGGTTCTTCTGCCTTCCGGTTGGTCCTCGCTAAGAGCCGCGGATTTTTTCATTTCTAGGTCGATGGGTATTCGGCCAAAGATTACACTGATCGCTTTCCCTGACACGGTTTTGAAGGCGCAGCATACTCCAAACGATGCAATCCGAGTTGATCCATATAGGGTTAGATCAGGATTGTCTTGCTCACCGCAGCTAGTAGGCTTCTGATTGGATGCCTGGATCCGCCAACGTTTGGCATTAGCCTTGAAAATGCCGCTACTGCCCGAGAAGCTCTTTCCCCTGCGTACTTCACGTGTGCGTGCTCCTTAAAGTTGAGCCTGTGATCCAATATCACTCCCAGGTACTTAATGTGTGGGATCGATTCGATGGTTTTTTCGCCCAACTATATGGTAAGACGATCTTTCTTTTTCCTGCTAGTTATAAGTAGAACCATCCGTCTTATGGTCTGCCTCGTCTAGACTGACTCCTTGTAGCCATACCTTCACATTTCGCATGGTCCATTTTTCAGCCACTTCGTCTAGCGTTCTTCCTAACTTGATGATGCTAAGAACACAGCGTAAGCATTTGTGTTTAACAGCAAGCAGCACCTCGCAATATCGTATTTTCATTGCATGCTTTTCGGTGCTACTTACTATTAGAAAGAATAGAGAGATAGGAAAGAAGTGTTTGGGTGCAGTTGTAGGGTTTTTCTCCACGGGTGGTGTCTAAGTTGCTTAGGGAGATTACGATTTCATGTATTCGATATAAAGTAATGGTCTTGGCCGGGATTCGAACGCACGACCTTCCATTCAGTAAGCGAATACACTACTACTGCACCATTGCCACTCGCAATGGACATCCTTTGAATTTTCTTGCTCCAAATCACCTAACAAAATTTGATTGGATCCACTTCCAACTGTTCAAGCGCCCAATCACTAAACTCACGACGCCAACGCCGATCGTCTCGCTCCAATTATTGCAAAAATTGAATTTTGTAAGCGTTTAAATCGGAATCCTTGCGCAAAATCGTCCAAAAAGTTGATGACAATGTACGCCTATACAATTCAAAAAACGATGTAGATATCCAGAGTGTTAATTGTGGACTTCAAAAATGTTTGAAGAACCTCAACTTTCGTGTGAAGCATTGACAGCCGCAAACGCAGTTTAAACACTCTGTTTCTGGTTTATAATTTGTAAAAAATGATATTTCCAAAGGTTGTGTAATCAACTTTATAAGTTTTCACAACTCGGGTCGGACTTGACGCCACCCGAAATGTACATTAACGAATTGAGTTCCAATTGCCAAAGCAAATTCCATTCCAGAGTGAAGTGCAACGTTAAAATAGTCGCGAACTTTAAGCCATGGTGTAACTTGAAACCAAAAATGCAACTTCGGTTACTCCCTGACATTTTATGCAATTTGTGAGCCATTAATTCAGTTTTTACGACGCAACTTTCCAATCGCAAAAATCGATAATCCCTCATCAAAATCAACCAATTCAAACCAGGCCAACGATAACCCATCCCCGGACCATCACACCCTGTGCAGGAAGCGCTCAATTCATCTTCAGAGTAATTGCAGTTTTGTCGCTTTTCTCTGGCACACAGTTAAACCCAGTAACTTCTTTCGACTTTATCTTCAGCTTATTCCATTATCTCAAGTGTGTAGACATAAAGATACGTATTATTCTTTTATTTTTTTAATTCGGTCACTTCTTTGTGTAACCTAATTTGGTTCAAGTGCTGACATGGTCGTCTTTTGTGTCCTTCAGGATAAAGGTTACACAACTTGGTTCCTTCTCGGAACATAAAAAGAAGGGAAAAAAACCCAACTACAACGAATAAGAAAACGAATCGAAACATGCTACAAAAACTATCCAGAATCGCCTTTAAAAGGCGAGCAGGTAAGTGCGCTGTTCACGGCACACTACCAGAGGGACGTTCCCTTGGTACGTCCATCTGAATATTACAAACCATCGGTCTCTAGATGGTTATTTATTACACCAGGATAAAGGTACCGTGTCTTGCTTTGCTCTTCGTTTGGGTCATTATTATCAGCATAACGATGACTGACCATTATCTGGAACATTGATTCGATTTGTATGTGCATTGCACACAGATGGGCGGATACTGCTCTTAAATTGTATCTCTGTCTCTGATGCTGATGCTGATGCAATGACTGCATTTGGCGAAGGGATCTTGTGTGCATGAGCTCCTAATTGCTATTGCTTGCTTGCTGTGCCTCTGCCGTTTTGGATAACAACAACAACATAAAAAAAAAAAAAAAATCAATGACAGAGAAATATGTCCGTATGTTCATTTCGTTTCGATTTTCCGATGATATGTTGTTTTATTGCTACGAAGCGATACACGAATCACGACACAAATGCATACATCCTTTTGGCATGCGAGGATGCTTTTATTTATCGGCGCAGTTTTCTGCTTTATTTATTTTATTCTCACTCCTCGTTTAGTTTCTTATCACCGAACACAATTTTCATAATTCAACGCAATGGTTGCATTTTTTACTGAGCGTTTTTCCTTCTTTTCTTTTTTGTTAGAATAAACATCGACGATTATCATCATCACCGTCGTTGTCGTTGTCGTTTTTGGTCGTCGGTCGTAGGAGTAAAGGATATGCCATGTGAGAATATTGTACTTGAATTTGCCCTTCCATGGCGACGCATAGTGTTTGCACACTTAGCGCGAATGTATATATGTAGATGCATAATAAATTGGCTGGCAATTTAACTGGAAGGATACCGTCGTCGTCGTCATACTACCCCTTGCAAGGATTATGACAACAACATCCATCCGTTGCCATAGAAATATTTAATTTTCGGAAAATTTAAACGATAGCAGCGCAAGGATCTACCATCAGAGCACAAACCGATGCATTATTGCGCGTTGGCTTAATAACTTAATAAATTAGATGACAGCATTCAAAATGAGGAAGAGAGCGACGAAGGCTGTGTTCAATGAGTGATTAAAATTAATATCCGTTCGGAATTAATAATAATTAGTTGGTAATTGGACATGCAGACACAATACGACAGGCGACCGCCATTTGGCAATGCATATACTGTGAATCAATTTCGAAATGTCAATGGCACTTCATATTTCATGAATATGATATGTTGCATTGGATTGCGTCGAGTGTGCTTACTCACAAGTTGTTACGATGGAATGCGATACTCGGGTAAAATAATATAGTGAAGGTGGAGTCGGCAATTCAATTACAATTACCATGAATCAATTTCTAGTTAAAAGCAATGACAGGTGCAATTCGGAAGCCTTCAATTGGCTGCAATAACAATACGTCTGGCTTTGAATTCGCTATCGGCTATCACAATATGTTGCAAAGTTGTTCACTTTTTCAAGTCGATAATATTTTGTAAAGTTTATATAGGCAGCAAGGAGACTATCTGGTAGTGCCTCCATAGTTGGATAAGATCTGAGCGGTTTTTATAGGAATAGCTGATAAGTTCATGATAGATTAGATACCATTTCTTTCCCCCAAAAACCGACGTGGTGGTTAGTTGCTTAGTGTTAAGTTGCAACGAGTTGACGAGCAAGTTGCTTTCTTTAAGCATAACGTTAATCTGCTGTTTGATAACCGTGTGCCGCTCAAAATCACAACCTTTAAGCACAACTCTCCACCGTGGCTTTATTCCGATATTATAGCCTTGATGTCTAAGCGCGATGTCGCCTACAGCCAGTGGATACGATATAAATTGGAATCATTTCAACAAACTTATCGCGCTCTGCGCAATCAAGTAGTTATGAAAATCAGAGCAGCGAAATCCCGATTCTATGAAATTAAATTTAATTCATTCACTCCTGGAAAAAACTTTGGAGCAATCTTAAAAAACTAGGAATTGGGAAAGACCCTTTAAAGACGACAGATGACATTGACTGTAATACCCTCAATGAAAAGTTCGTTTCTTCGACTACTTTAAGTGATTATCCTGAGTTCGAAAGACTTCCTCCCGCTTCTTACCTACCTCTTCCTAGCTCCAATTATACTTTTATGTTCGAAAGACTTTATAAAGAGGACGTTGTTGAGGTTTTATTGTCAATCAATTATAAGCCACCGGCCTCGGTCTTATAGTCTTATAAACCCCAAGTTCATTAAAATCTTGCTTCCATATGTCCTTCCCTATATTACATACAATTTAGGGTGGTCCTTTTTGCTAAGAAAATTTTTTTTTTTCTTTAATTTCGCGGGGCACCACGTAGTTTGATTATATACCATAAGAAACTATTTCAGTATTTTTTTGGAATTTTTTAAATGACATTTAGGGGTCGCTACCAAGATTTGAATTTAAAAAAAAAAAAAAAACTCAAAATCTGTATTTTTTTTTTTATACTCAGGACATAAAAAATATTACAAAGTGATTTTCTTAATTCCAATTATAATTGACCGATAAGCCAAACCTTACTTTGATTTCTAGTAGCTTTACTGAGTCCGCTACTTTTAGACGCCATTGCAACACGTTGAAACACGTTATTATTACGTTACAAATAAAACGCGTGCGCTCTTGTAAATGACTTATTAGAACTGAAGTGCGGGGCGGGCTAAATCTCGACGCACCGGTACAGAAGAGGGGTCGAGGCGAGGGCTTTGTGTAAAAATTTTGACAGCTGGTAGCGACCTCTAAATCTTAACAAAAAAAAAAAAACGTATTTCGTATTTAGAGGTATATAATCAAATGGGAAAGTGCCCCGGGGATAATTCAAAAGTCGAAAAATAAGGACCACCCTAACATACATACTATATTACTACCTCTGAATTTCCACTAGAGTGGAAGAAGACGCGTATTATTTCTATCCCCAAAAAGAAAGCAGGCAATACTATGGAACTATGGAGTTTCGACCTATTGCTATTGTTCCGTTTCTCTTGAAAGTTTTTGAAAAAGCTGTATTAAAACAAATACAAAAACATTTGTCGACGCACAACCTGCTTAGTTCGTTTCAGTCAGGTTTTCGCCCACAGCGTAGTTGCGTATCAGCCTTGCTTTGTGTCACAGATGATATCAGAGTATCGACGGATAATAGACATGTTACAATTTTGAGGCTTTAGATTTTTCCAAAGCGTCAATCACTCCAAACTGCAACTAAAGCTGCAAACTAATTTTGGATTCTCTGTTGAGTCATCTAAACTGATATACTCCTATCTGAACCAAAGACAGCAATGTGTGTTAGTCAATGGTAATTCATCCAACTTGCTTTACAATCCAACAGGTGTACCACAGGATTCAATCCTAGGTCCTGTTCTATTTACGCTTTACATAAAGGATCTTTCTCAAATCATCAAACATTGCTCTATTCATTTATATACCGATGACGTGAAACTTTAAATAAGCCGGCCCTTTTGTGATAAGGAAGAGGCAATAGATCTAATGAATTGCCAACTATCCTGCAGTGGTCTCAGAATAATTGGCTCGTTACGAATCCCCTCAAGTTAAGATCTCTTCAAATTCTCTATAAGTTACTTGATTTTTCAACTCTACCTCCTCTAAAACTAGGTGATAATAAAATAGAATATGTTCACACTGCAAAGAACCTTGGGCTACTTGGAACGACCATATAAATAGCGCTATTGGTAAGATATATGGAAGTTTAAGCGCTCTCCGAGTTACCCAAAGCTTCATTCCTAAACGTATAAAACTATTGCTCGCTAGAACTCTCTTACTACCAGTGGCATATTTCACCACCTTACAAATTTGTATTTACAAGCATTTCTTAACGAAATTTGTGATTTCGTTGATTTATGTCGTTTCACCAAACTTTGGGTATTCAAAATTTATACAAGGTGGCGCAAAAGTAATCCTCCTATCAGAAAATGCTATAAATTTTGCGATTGGCCCCTAATGTCAGTTCTGTTTTGACATTTGTGTAGTAAACACATGCGAAATACACGTCAATAAACAATGTTACGCTACACTGCTCCAGAACGCTGAATATTGGTGACTATTTATTTGAGCAATAATCGGTCGGTGACTTTGGCACAACGTGAATTTCGTCGCAGATTTCCTACCCGTCCAACGCCTACTGGTGAAACACAGCGACGTTTAGCCGCTCGCCTCGAAGAGACTGGCACAACATGAAATGCTGCCAGGCGTGGCAGACCCCGGAGTAGCCGTTCTGCAGAGAATATTGCTGATGTAGCCGAAGATGTCATGGAAGCGCCGTCGACATCGACCAGACGACGCGACGTGCCACGCAAATGGGTATCAGTCGACGGTCTTTACAGCGAATTTTGGTACAAGATTTGAAGATGTTTCCGTACAAAGTCCAGACGGTGCATCAGCTGTTAGCTGCTGACCGCCAATCGCGTCTAACATACGCTCAAGCCATCCTTAATCACCACCAAGACGAAGATGATTTTTCATCAAAAATAATCATGAGTGATGAGGCCCATTTCCATCTTAGCGGGTACGTTAATAAGCAAAATTTACGCTTCTGGGGCACTGAAAATCCGCGTCTAACCCACACCCGCTCAAAGTCACTGTATGGTGTGCTGTTTTCGCTGGAGGAGTCATCGGACCTTTTTTCTTCGAAGACGTCGCGGGCCAAACGGTTACTGTGAATGGTGAGCGCTACAGAGCAATGATCAACGAGTTCTTTTTGCCGCAATTTGATGAATTGGGATTGGAAAACATGTGGTTCCAACAGGACGGTGCAACGGCACACACTGCACGTGCCACAACCGATATGCTGAAGGATGCATTTCCCGGGCGCCTAATCTCCCGTTTTGGCGATTTGCACTGGCCAGCAAGATCGCCTGATTTGACCGCTCCAGACTTCTTTTTGTGGGGCTTTTTGAAGTCGCGGGTTTATGTCAACAAGCCTCAGACTCTTGCAGCTCTTAAAGACAATATCCGTCAACAATGTGAGGACCTATCGCCGGAAGTTTTGGCCAAAGTGATGGAAAATGCCATAAAAAGGGCTCAAATGACAATCAACTGTGGCGGCGGCCATTTACATGACATCATATTCTCGACTTGATGTAAAAAAAATTAAAAGACCAAATAAAATAATAAATCAAAGTTTTTCATTTTTTTTAAATTACAGCCAAAAAACATCGGAAGGTTATTTTTGCGCCACCTTGTAGTTGTATTTTACAAGGGGAAATTTGTGGGAATATTACCCTTTTCATTTCACCAAAAGTTATTTATAGTTGTAATTTACAAGTTACAAATTTGTGAAAAGTTGACTTATTTGTGAGTTTACGTTTCAGCAAAGAAAATTAATTTACAAATTTTGTGCAGTATGTGAGAATATTTTACAACTGAAAGTTGACATGTAATTCCTCATACAAATTTTGTTTCATATTGAAAGTACCTAATCGAAAAAATGTCTGCAACGAAGACATAGTAGTAGCGATAGTAGCGAAAGTGACGATCATGTTTTAGTTTTAAAAAAAAAAGGTATCGGCCGCGTATAAACTATGTAATTTCCGAGTTATTTAATTTTAATGAAAAATTTCGCCTGACTCGACGCAAGGCAGAGGAAATAATTGCAATTATTGGGCCACAAATAGCCGACACGATTGAAAAAAACTTTGCATTCACATTAAGGCAGCAGTTTCTCACAGCTTTACACTGGCTTGGAAATTGAGGGCAATACCATGGTGTTCCAGATATGCGTGGGATATCTAAATCGACCGTTTGCAGATGTGTTTCTCGCGTTTGTGCAGCAATTGTTAACTTATTGTTTGAAAGTGTTGTATGTTTGCCAAATGAACACGAAAGTATTTGTGAAAAGTCTTAAAATGTAAAAAATGTTTTAATATCTTAAGTTTTGCATACAATTTTCTTTCTACAAGGTATGCCATGTGTTTACGGATGTATAGACGGAACCTTAACAAACATAAATGCCCCCGGCGAATTTAAATCTGCATAGGTGGACAGACATGGACAGCACTCCATAAATTGTATGTTGGTATGTGGGCCGCACTATAGCTTTTGTAACGCATATATGAATCGGCCGGGAAGAGTGCACGATTCAAGGGTGTTACGAAGAAGTCCAGTTTTTTTTTTCAAAATTTTAAAGTGGATTTCGACCTTTTTCTCATTCTGTTTTGCTTGCGGATACAGAATATCCTTTAAAGGATTGGCTAATTACCCCCATTTTGAGAAACCCAACCACTGAAGTTGATCATTATAATCGAGCACATAAATCAACTCTGAGAATAATAGAAAACGCGATTGGAATTTTGAAAGAGAAATTTCCGTGTCTGAAGCACTTACGATTGCAATCCATGAAAGCAGTTACTGTTATAAAATCTTGCATCATCTTAACCAACATTTCCCGTTTGAGAACAACCGCGTATCGTTAGCCAGTCCCATGTACGAGTTGAGGTAGATAATACATACGTGGTATCACAATGGACCTAAATTGGTCTAAGTGTGTCGCTTTTGCCGACAGCCACCTAACCTAAGCCAACCAACATTTCCCGACAAGCGGCAGATACTATTACCGAAGTGTTCACCACCACTGACACGACGAAGATACTCAAAATGCTGAAAATTTTGATGCCGGGCTACCTTAGAATATTTTTTAAATCGCTTTTCATAAGCAAATGTCATATTAAATAACGAGACTTTTGAACTTTAAATAAATATATGTTTATTTATTTTAATTTTATTTTTCCAGCTTTGCAGTTAGATGGTTTTTTGGCAACCCCAAGTCCCGCGCCTTTTTCAATGCGTCTTACTGCAAATCATAAATTTCGAGTTGAAGCCTCCTTCTCTTCAATCGATGAATATCCACTTGGTCAGTTAGCATTTTGTTGTTGCCCTGCGCTTTTTTGATGATACTTGAGGTCTGATTGAATAAAAAAATATGTACATATATTATTATTGAAAAAAATGTGAGAAACAAGCATTTGTATTTACCTTATTTCGCCTTCAATATCCCCCACGTTTGCGCACTGGGGTGACACTACCTGTTCAGTAGGTACTGAAGAGGACTCATCAACTATGCCTTGAACTGTTGGCGATTCTTTACCGATAATATCAAAAATGATATTATCGAGATCGGTTAAAATTCAACTAGTGCCACTATCAGAATCAGTCTTCTTTGAATTATAATGTTTAATCTAAAATATAAAAAAAGAATTATATGTACCTACATATGTACTTACCACAGTAGCCCATTTTAAATTTCGCCACGCAATATCTCGAAGATATTTCCAATCCTTTCCATTCAAATTCCTTGAGAAGATAATGAAATTAAAATATCTTTCCACGAGTTTACTTTCACCTCGTGCGTTAACACATTACAAAATTTGCCAAATAAAACCTCCTTCTTTTCTCTAATCAAAGAGACAAAAAAAAATCGTATTTTTCTTATTCATTTTTATTCCGTGATTGCACGACGATATTCCACAAATTTGTGAGAAAACACTTGTGGATTACACATTGCACAAAAACCCGGTGCAACGAGAATTTTTACACTTGTAATCGACATGTATATTCTTACAATTTTTTTTGTCTAATCACTAGTTTGTGGGTTCATATATTTGTATTTGGTGAAACGGAAAACCAGATTACAAATTTGTAATTGTGATTTACAAGCACTTGATTCACTTGCACAACGGAATTATTTTCCCTCAATCAACACGATCCTTTGTTCTAACCCCATCTCGGTATCTTTACCTTGCAACGGGAAGACAATTTTTTGTCCACGTTATCCGTCTCTGGAACTGCCTACCTATTGCGCTGAGAAGAATCGAAGATGCAACTCGTTTTAAAACTAATGTTTTTATATATTTGGCAAATAATTACAATTAATATTTTACTGTCTTCTTCTTACTTGTAAGTGATTTTTCAATAAATAAAAAAAAAAAAAAATAGTGTTAAAAATTGAACCGATATTCAAACGAAGGTACGAAGGACTTTGACCTATAATTGCGTTGTTTCATTGACCTTATTCTTAAACGTGATTGACTTAAGCTAAATTTTAAAATGGTATGCTTATCCTCGCAACAAAGAGTTAGTCCAAAGAAAAAATCTCTGACATTGTCTTTGAGCTCGGACTCAACCAAGAAGGCTCCATGAAATTGGGCCCAAATGCATTTTTGGACTGCATCACTTTTTGGGCCATTTTGCATAAAAATCTGTTCCAAATATAAAGGGTTTCCTTAGAAAAAAGGAAAACCTCAAAAGAATGAAAAATGGTTCCAAACTCAGTAAAACCCCTAAGTCACCCAAACCGCAGGCGCCTTTGTCAGCTTGCATTTTCGAATCAAACAGTGTTTGGGTGGAATGCTTGAACGAAATTTTATCAATTATCATATAGCCCCATTTTTCAAGGCGTTTTTCATATTTTTTTTTGTTTGCCATTTTACATTTAGTCCTTAATTTCATTCCGCCAAGCGAGAGAGTGAAATGAGAGCCAAGTAAGTACATAAAACATGTTCGAGACCTATATCATTCCCTACCTTTCAACAGCCCCTTCCTAAACTTACCTTAGGGCTTCTGACCCGTGAAGAATCTCTGTCTGAGCCACCGCAGTATTCCATCTTCTGTGACGCACGCTGCTTCAAGTTGTGCAGAAACTCTGTAACATCCGCAATGGCTTGGCCTTTAAAACAGAAGTTCGGTCTTTCTTGCCTTCTTGAATCTGAAGGCTGCGAGTCGAAGCTCATCTTGGCCGGAGCCTCATTGTCGCCTAGCCAACATAGCTTACGTTGTGTAAAATTTCGGACTACGTTCCCTCCACACTTCCATTCATCCTCCTCACATACAGGACCAAATATCCGTAGAAGAATTTGTTTTTTAAAGGAGCCCAATATCAACTCTGCTTTCTTGCAGAGACACAGAACTTGCAGTATTAAGGTTTGGTAGACATCCATTTTGTCATTCGGGTCAGGAGCTTTGAACGCATTGGTTTTGCCAAACCGTTTCTTAGGGTAATTCTCTACTAAGATGTCATTCGTGGAGTTTATGTTCACTCTGAAGAAGGTGAAGTGCCTAACTTCTTCGAAATTGTTACTAAGAAAAGTACCATATGGCTAAGTCGGTGGACAGTTGTTTGTTTTTTGAAAGCGTGTACGTACTTGATTTTGTCCTCTTTGACTTCAACCGGCATGAACACCTCTACCATAGCACGCTCAGATTGGCCCATAATCTCGATGTCGGCATAGTTGGACAGATCTATTGAAGAAAGTTCCTTCCTACCCTGCGCACTATTTGTTCCATATCAAGATTGAATAAGTCACATATAATAGTGCTTCTCTTTGCGGCTATCTGCTACATGCTTGTGAAAGTTCAGAAGAGCTACATCCAAATTACGTGTTTGACGCGTCTTTTGCTTCGTCTTTCCTTTACGGCGAGGTTATGATCAGGATTAAGAGGATCATAACGCTGCTGCATCCCTCCTGGCCCACATGTGGGGTTTCGTCGGTTCGACCTCAATAAACACCGGCAAGCTTTCTGGTTACGGATCACTTTATCACTGAGACCAGCTTAAGCGCTTAAGGGGTTGTTGCATAGACGTGTTCAAGAATTTTTAGGCCTGCCTCTTTTTTACGATTTCGACACGTGCATGCTTTCATTATTGATTATTATTTGATCGAGCTTTTACCACACCGGTAATCTCCAGCGGTATCAACCCACGGATTCGCATGAACACTTGCGGGACAGCTTTAATATGTTAAATGTCTCGCTAGGTTCACCTGGTTGTGAACATTTTCCAGATGTGATTTCTTCCCTTAGTCGCCTTTTACGACAAGCGCTGTTTTTTAGCGGTTGGAGGTTTATAGTGATATTCAATCGGGCCGGGCCACATATTGACACATACGTTGAGTGTTTTGAACAACTTCTGAAGTTTGGTAGTATATTATATGATTTATGATTCCCTCTGAAATATCCTCGGAAAATATCCTCGGTCAAAATATCATCGGCCAAAATATCCAAATTTTTCTGGAAAAAATCTCCCCTGATCCCATTATAGTACCTGGGTGGACCGCTTCGCGGGTGTAAAAGGATTTAAGACTCTGACCACTTTTTCGACTCAAAAAAAATAAAAATCTGGACCCCTCCTCGACTTGTAGATCCCATAATAGTACCTGGGTGGACCGCTTCGGGGGTAAAGGGTTTAAAACTCTGGACACTTCCTCGACTCGTAGATCCCATAATAGTCCCTGGGTGGACCGCTTCGCGGGTAAAGGGTTTAAAACTCTGACCATCTCTTCGACTAAAAAAATTAAAACTCTGGTCACCTCCTCGACTCGTAGATCCCATAATATATACCTTTTCGACTCACAAAAATAATATATTCCAAAGGATATTTTGAAGGTGGGGTATAATGACCGAGGATATTATAAAAAAGGGTAAATACAGCCTACACCCTATTATATGCAACATTAGGCAGCGCAGCCAAATGCCACCATAGTTTTCGCAGGACTTAATGTACCCTTTCTTGTAGATGTGGCCCATGCACATAGTCCGGTCAGCGGGCATGCTTTCTTCCACCCAGACTTGATTGATGATTTGATGTATTAAAGAGCTTCGCTGGTAAAGAATCAGAGCCGGCGGTCTGGTTGCTCTTAAGCCTTTTTATAGCTCAACTGTTTTTTCTAAGTGAAGGATTATGGTTGCAATATTTGAGAGACCTTATATGTAGGTACGACTGGAGTGAAATAAAGCCAAACGAACTAAGGCAAAATTTATTTATTTTTTTTATAAAGTACACGCACTAAAGGGATTTTTTTAGTACCCTCATCATGTATTGGCTACACAGCGCTCGCGTTAAGGAAATTAGGATTGGATGAAAAGGAGAGACGCGGATGCACTTTGGTTTTAAACGTTTGTAGGTTATAATATGAAGGAAAAATAGAGCGTGGAAGAGTATTCCACATTGGTGTTGTACGGCTGAGGAAAGAGTCTTTGAACTTCATTGTACGTCAGAATTGTTGGGCGCTGTGGCTCAATGGCTAGTATGTCGGACTACTAATGAAAGGTCCCCGGTTCAATTCCCACCGAGGCCAAGTAACATCTAGAGTTTTTTTCCACTGCGCCACCTCTTACGAACGTCTGACAAACATCCAAGAATATCAATTGTCTTGAGAAGCTTCTCAAATTTGCCGTTCGGATTTGGCTTAAAATTGTAGGTCCCTTCCACTTCGCAAAGAAAATGGTTGGAGAAGCTAGGTTTTAGGCCCTGTATTGGCCGTTACTGCCTTATTTTTTTTTTTTGTACGTCCGAATACAGGCTTGACGGTTAACTGATGGGCATTCATTGCATGGCGGGTATTGCGCTTGAAATGTTTTAGGCGTGGAATGCAACTGGCTATTTCGTTTGAGCACTAATGGTGGAAATAACGATAAAATAACGAAAGACGGGAGACATTACGACGATGACTAAGAGAGTCAATCGATCTCGCAATCTCTCGGTCGCCAATGAGTTTTATATCGCGTTTTTGGATCCTGTCAAGTAGCTCCATGGCTTTATTTCGCTTTGTGAAAGGGAAACAGGGCCAAATGCACACATTTCACAAAGCGAAATAAGGCCAAATGCACACATTTGTCCTTATTTCACTCCACCGAGGTAATGATTTGGACTAGACGGATTATAACCCCTGCTACTTTACCGCATCCCTCCTGCTTCGTCTCTTAGGTTCGCCGCTTTTACGTCAAAAAGTGTCAGCAGACTTCCCGATCAATCGCGTTTGTTTGGTGAGATCGAGAAGTTTTAAGGCCTGTCTCTCTTTCGCGATTGTATAGGAACGTAGAGTGGTTCGACGGGGGTCGCAGGATTCAATTTTTGAACCGGAATAATTTGAGGCTATCAATATTTACATTCGAACATTTGCCGAAATGCAGATAAACTATTTGTTTAGTGAGACTTTTCTTTGCCTTTTTGTCAAACATTCACCCAAGGAAACACAACCACCTAACGCAACACATTAAATGCCTAGGAAAACACTTTAAAATAGGAAGCTATCCATCAACGTTCACAAAACGAAGTGTCAACATGCGCGGAGCAAACGTTTCACTCGTCTCTACGTTCCGTAAGTACGTAATAACTTTGAATGCATTCCTTTTCTGGTCGTTAATTTCATTTGCTTTTACGATCGACAACACCCAATAAACTTAATTGTTTATTAGAGACAATCATTCGAAAGCTAAATTCATTCATTTCATTAGTTTTATTCTTTGTTGGTCCCTTGTTGCCTTGACCCTATATTTGGAGTTACACTTCGATTTGTGTATGTAGTCAAAGTTCCACATTGTTTAGACTTAGGTATTTTGAAAGGAAGAAAGGAAACCCCCGATAAACTTATGATGGACTCTTGTCTACTTAACATTGACGGTCTGTCGCGCCGATTTGTCGGATATTATAATGTCAGAAAAAAATACCATTAAGCTGGGTGATGCGGCTGTTTTTATTTATTTTTCTGGGAAGCCAAGAGTTCAATATGGATAGAGTTCAATGATGATGACGAATGCGACTTTTACTATTGGCTCAAGTTGTTTAAAATATTTGTTTGTATATTTTTTGATTAGTAAACACCTTCGGGTATATTTGGATGCCTTTTAACTTTAAGTTTAATTCTAGGAACGTTTTTGTATAATTAAAACCAGCCCGTCGACTTTGTTGTTTTAAGCCACACATTATAGAAAAACATTCGGTTAATTGGTTTTTGATTTCTTTGGTGCCTTGACCTCCTCTGACATTCCTCAGATCGATTCGTTATTTGTCCATTCTTCATCGAATACAAAACATTCCAACAAAGAAGGCCCGACAACATTTAAGCAATTAAAGTATTTGTCTTCTTATCTTAGGCTGATGGCCGCATTTCTACAGACAGACTAATCATTTACTAAAACGAGTCTTTTAAGCTGTTTTTAATTAACTTAGTATGGGATTAATTAAGTTGCTCGATCTTCGTTGTGTAATTAAAAAGAACAAGCTTGCCATTACTGTGGGACCACATTCAAGTACAGTTAATGTAAAGGAAAAAGGAATTTTCTTAGTTGGCGAAGTGGCTACTTTGGATGCAATTTTGCAATGATTGCACTTTACAGTGGCAGCTCGAATAAGAGGTACAAAAAGTTGGGATACACAGCGAAACGTTCTATGAAAGTCGATCTTTGTATCAAACTGGTAATGCAAAACCAATTCTTGTTCGTAACATGTCATTGCATAATTTATGCCTTGAGAAGGGCGAATAATATAGAAGAGTAAGTTTTTATGTATGTATAAAACCAACCAGTTCGGCGTCGTTGTCGCTATGAGGACGAAGAAGAAGCACCCTTCCACTTATTATGAAACTACTCGGCTCCGTCCTCGATGTTACAGCAAATGGTTTTGTGTTATCGATGTCAATATTATACGTTTTTTTTTTGTCTGTCAAAAACAATATATTTTAATATTCACCCATTCAACTTGAATTTGTATCAGTTGACAGATTCAATATCATTTATTAGTACTTATATGTGCGATTAGTGGAAGCTAATGTTACAGTTATAGTCATCTATAGATACATTAAACAATAAATCACAAATAAAAAATAAATATTGGTCTATACAGCTTCTAACTAATTAATTTTTTGACATAGAAGGGTCCTTTGTTACGAATTGGCGTCTCGTTTGAAGTTTTCACATCCTCCGTGCGAAAACGAACTTCCCAATTTGGCCAGCCTTTTTCATATTGGGGAATTGGCGTGAGAGGATCCTCGCCCGGGACCGAGCCTTCCTTTTTTTTAATTCATAAAGCCCGGAAGATCCGTAACCACAACGTACCGCGGGAACAAGGTCGACGAGAACGTACCGCATCAGGAACTGAAATGGGGAAGAAACAGTGGTCTGGGACAAACTGAGGGGCTTCGAGAATGGGACGGTGGGAAACGAGTCAGTGACGAGCTTTGGTGTGTATGGGAAAGCAAATAGGTAGTGCATTCAACGTCAAAAAAAAATTAATTCGAACATTTTTTTCTTCGCCAAGAGAAAACATTGTGGACATAAACGAGGTTAAAAGTGTATGATATTATATCGCCGATCAACATTTAGTGGGAGTGAAAAGTACCGTGTCCCTACCTATCTAAAATAGAATTTGGTCCCAGTACATAGATACAGGTGAAAGTGACGTTAGCAAATAAAAGTATATAGACTAGCTCGCGAAGTGAAATTGAAGACACCGTATACGATAGTCCCGATACGTACGAAATATATCCACCGGATATACCTACGTGGTTGTTATTGCTGACACCAAAGTGCCAGCTATCCCAAGGTCTGAGGTTTTCCTTACCCCCCTCTTGGTGCGGAAACCACCATTACTAGTCGGACTTGTACGAGTTTTCGAGAACCGATTATAAGGACGGTCCGTGTCACGATCGGTTGGAGGACCCAGCAGTAGAGTACAAGCGGATCGTTGTTCGGGTTCGAGTCCCAGGCTGAGTCAACGTGTTCCTGACGTAGTTTTTTTTATATTTCCTGTCCTCCTCGGGGATACATACAGTTGGATCTTTTACTTTTTTCATATTCCTTTTTTTACTTAATTTCTTATTCTTTTTTATATAGATATTTTTTTTATTATTATTTCTTATTCTTTTATATACATATATCCTTTTTGATTATTTTTTTCTATTAATATTGTTAAGGTCATTCATTTTTCTATTTAAATATAAACATTTAGAAAGGGGAACCGTAGCCGTGCTGGCTAAAGCGTGTGAACTAGGGGGTTATAACCGGTTGTAGCGCTCTTGGTGGTCTTAGGTTCAACCCGCGTAACTCTATATTATTTTTTTTGTTTTGAATTCTTGTTGACGGTAATCCGAGGAGTGCTTATCTCATAGAATATTGAGTATTAAATGGTGAATTATTTGGTACAAATCTTGGTCTTGTTTTGGTTTTGAAGCAGTTTAGTCAGGTTGGGAAACAGACGTGTCCTTACCGCATACCCTTCGGTTGTCGCGGCTCAAACGGAGGAGTTACCTTGAGCGCTGGGTTAATCGCGTGGCGCCCATTATCAACATTTACCCACGACCCTACTCCACCGGGATTGGTCGGCTCCTGGTGCCCAAGGACGCGGAATTGGAGATGTAACACGTTTTACGCCGATTCCAAACGTCAAATATGAGAAGGTTCTCATCGCATTTGCAAAACAGGCAGAGTCTATAATACCTACTCAAGTGCAATGTAGAAACATCCAGTCATCAAAAAACCAGATAATGTAACTCTATATATTTCGGAGAAACAGATTATGCAGAGGTAGTGGTTTGGTACATCGCCTAAACATACAGAAAGCACCCGAGGTGCTTATTACCGATATCTTTGTCCCCATTTTAACCAAACTAATTAACCTAAGCTTTAATAGGCGAAAAAATACTAAAAAACTAAAAGAGACAGTGGTACGCCCAATATATAAAGGAGAGATAAAAAAAGCAACTCACAAACTATAGGCCAATTACAATCTTATCTGCCATCGAAAAAGTCATGGAGCAAATCGTTTCGGATCGTATGGGACGTTGTAAAAAATCATAATTTGATCTGCAAAAGCAAAAACGGTTTCCAAAAGGGAAAAAGCACAAACAAACTGCTTGGTGACTTCGCGAATGTATTCAATACGGCCCTCAGCATGAGACAGCATGTCCTCGTTCAGTTTTGCATTTCAGCAAGGCATTTGATAGGCTCGACCACACTAAACTCATCAACGCTTTATACAGCGATTAGAGGATTGGTTAACTAGGTTAGGTTAGGTTTAGGTGGCTGTCGGCAGAAACCGACATACTTAGACCAATTTTAGGTCCATTGTGATACCACGTATGGATTATCTACCTCAACTCTGTAGATGGGACTGGCCAACGACATGCGGTTGTTCTCAAACGGTCCCCCATCTACGTACTAACCGCGCCCAACGTCGTTTAATTACGGTGCTCTGACGAGAACCGATTAACTCGATGTGTTATGGTCGTTGGTTAACTAACTACCTTGCAGACAGAACCTTCCGAGTAAAAATGATGAATTGCTGCAGTGTTGCACATAAAGTTCAATATGGAGTACCGCAAGTCTCAAAGCTTGTCCCTCTACTTTTCATTTTGTACACAAACGAAATGCTTAAATGCTTAAAAAAAGCGTACCTTTCGCATATGCTGATGATACGGCTATTGTTGTGTGTCATAAGTCATTGGAGGACGCTACAATGGTGATGCAGGAGGAATTCGCCTCGATTAGTGTACAAAAACAAGTGTGTCACGCACTTATAGAATCGATGCTATGTTACGGTGTACTGGCATGGCACCTCCCCACACAACACACATCGAACAACTGCAAAACATCCAATACAGTGCGATCAAATTGATGTCAAGAGGATATGGCTCTCGCATTAAGGTACTGAAAATTATGCAGATATTCAATATGAGCGTGGCACTGGCACTGGAGTACTATGACGATGCAGGATTCCGCACTCCAATAAGTCATCAGTTTGGTACAAGAAGGCAAGTCGATAGAATGTATGAACTCCCATCGCTTATAAATGAGTATGGCAGAAGAAGGCTGATGTATACCGTGCCGAATGTACTGTATAACCTCCATCAACACTTGAGAAACATCATCCAAATCAATATCAGGAAAAAAAGACTAAAACAACTTTTCTTTAAGCTTAACTTAATTTTAAACTGAATTTAAATTAACTATTTCAAATCTAAAGTAAAATTAAAAATAAAAATATTAATAAAATTGAAAATTTAATTTAAATATGAATTATTAAAATGTAAAAAAAAAATATTGCAATGAGACACTTATAAATACTTACATAAATAGTAACCTTTTGTTAGAATGCATTTTTAAAAGTAATATCCTGCATATAAGCCAATTGGCTTCGCAGGTCAACAATACCATATGGTTTTGCATTCTGGGAAAAAAAATTAAAAGAAAATAAAAAATAAATAAAAAAAAAACAAAATTGGATGGTCAAGACTTTTGCAAGAGGTGGGACAGTGAAGAACGGTTGCGATTCGATTTCTTAGATCTACAGTTAGTAGTTCAACGCACTAACACCTGTGCCTAAATATAGTGTGATTGAATAGAAATATCCAATCAGTTTACCTGCCAAATTAAGTTTAGACACAAACCGTTTCAATCGGACGCATTTCCTGCATTTTATCATGCGTGGTATTTCATCTGGTTTCTCAGCATCATTTGCCCTCAGCTAAGGAACGAGGTCAACTTTTGAGGCTTACAAACGAACAAAAATAAAATTATAGGCCTTAACGGCCCGAAGGTAACAGACAGGACACGCATTTTCCATCAACCCCGTCTGTTCAAAGAACCCAAGCGAACCCGTAAAACTGAACAGAGGACAAATATTTACAGTCACCGAATTGTCGGGCGCAGTGGCTCAGTGGTTAGTGTGTCGGACTACTAATCGAAAGGTCCCCGGTTCGATTCCCGCCGGGGCCAAGTAACATCTAGAGTTTTTTTCCACTGCCCCACCTCTTGCGAACGTCTGACAAACATCCAAGAGTATCAATTGTCATGAGAAGCTTCTCAAAAAATTGCCTCTTCGTAAAATTGAAGGTCCCTTCCACTGCGCACACGGAAGTGGTTGGAGAAGCTAGATCTTAGGCCCTATATGGGCCGTTAATGCCTAATATTTATTTAGTTTTTACAAAAAACTCCTCCTTGCCATGGGACTAGCTGAAGAGAACATTTGTCGAATTGGCAACGGAGACGAAGAAACAGCCGAAACTGTAATTAATTAGCAAAATCATGTCTTCGTTTCGTAGGCAAACCTTACCTGGAAATATATGATACTTTACGTCAGCTCGCCCAAGGATTTAGCTGAATTTAGAAATAACCTAGCTTCATGAGTGAACTCTGAAAACGAGAACATCACAATAATCCTGCGGTGATAAGCGTACTAAGCCCCAGCTCTTTTCAAATCTAATAGAACGACAATATAGGGCCTAAAACCCAGCTTCTCCAACCAGAGGCTGTATTTGTAACACGAATGGAAGCGACCTACAATTAAGGCCGATTCCAACATTACATTTTCAGTAACTTCTCATAACAGTTTATTCCCTTGAATTTTTGACAGACGCAAGAGATGAGGCAGTGGAAAAAACTTATAGGTGTTCCATGGTGGGCTTCGAACGCGAAGCTATTCGCTCGGTTATCCAACGCAATAACCAATAAGCCATCAGTTCTGGAAGACTATGCAGATTAAATGAACCCAAATCGACATCGACAATTAAAAGTATAAAATGCTGTCATTGTTCTTTTGAAACTCAAAATAGTTAGCCGAACTCACACCTGGGTAAGGTTAGGTTAAGGCGGCTGTCAGCTAATAGCCAACACACTTAGAACACTGTGTGGTCCATTGTGATGTCACGTGGATCAGGGGAGTTTCGCCCTCTACTCGCTAAACCATTTGAAGCTTCTAATGAAGCGCGATAGACTTCTAACATCTGTGTAAGCTAAGTCACTGATTTCATTAAGGAAGAAGGCTCCTAGATACAGATTTCTTTTAGGGGATAGTGCAGGACATGTAGAGAGAAGGTGAAGTGTAGTCTCCTCCTCCTCCTCGTCCTTGCAGCTTCCACAGAATTCATTTGAGTAAACGCCAAGCCTTGATGCGTGCTTGCCTATTAGACAGTGTCCTGTAATGACACCTATATCAGAGCCAATGTGCAGTCGGTTAAGTTAGATCAAACCCATAGAGCGTCGCAGATCCAGCTTCGGCCAGATATGCTTAGACGCTAGACATGCATTACTACCTGTCCGCCTAAGCCTAATTGCACACACACCAATTTTGGACGGCCAGTATAAAATCGGCCGAAATTTTCCGGTAGCAGGGTGCTAGCACACTCACCGGATTTTTACCGGTCTAACAATCAGTTGATTTGTTGTCGCACTACCAAAACTAGTTTTAAAATGGAATTTCGAATGGAATGGTCGGCAAAAAATCGGTGCGTGTGTAAGCGTGTATTTAATCACGTAGGCTACTACTTTCCGATACTGCCGCGATACAGTGGCAGTGGACGGCTGCTCACCGGCATTTTGCCGGCACCGATCAGCGGTCGGCGTGTGTGCCAGGTCCCGTTCTCACATGTGGTTCACTATTGGAATTTGGACGACCGGTATAAAATCGGCCGTCCAAAATCGGTGTGTGTGCAATTAGCCTAAGGTTTGTACTCTCGACTGCGGTTAGCTTAAACATTAGTTTACCAGTAGCGATAGGTACGAGTATACCTAGAAAACCTTTATCAGGTAAAAGAGGTAATGCGGATTCATTTTTGGCGAAGTCTTCTGCCATACAATTCTCTGGAAAGTCTCTATGCCCCGGCCCACAACAGAGGTTAATGTTGAACTGCTCTGCCATCTCCTCAAGAGATGAACGGCACTCTAGGGCTACGATGGTTCAAAGAAACTGAGTCCAGGGACTTTAGCGCGGCTTGACTGTCCGAGAATATACGCATGTAATTCGTGGATATCACATTTCTCTTAAGTCACGACAAGACTTCCTTTATCGCCATGATTTGCGCCTAAAACACGCTACAATGATCAGGAAGACGGAAAGAGAGACTAGCATTTGGTCTTTCTGAGAAAACACCCCCGCCTACCCCATCACTAGTTTTTGATCGAGAAGTGGATCGAATTATCCTCCGTGAATGCATGAATGGTGATGACTACGGTCACAACTTACGGCGAAAAACCGCAACGAAACGCATCGATTAACCCAATGAGGCAAGAGAGTAGGCTGCCCTAAGCAAACGTGCGATAGTGCGCTGGCGTTGTTAACGTCCGTTGCCCCACCAGAGGTACAAGCAGTGGCGCGCCTCATATTGTTCAGTCGTTCATGAACGTTGTATGGACGATTTCGTTCAAGTTGCTTTTGAACGAGGCAGTGGCGGATCCACGGGGGGGGGGAGTAAATGCTGGTATTCTGTCGCGAAAATTTGCATATTCTATTTTACGATTCGAAAATCCAACAAAGATTGGAATGTGCAAATAAATGATTTCTCGTATCATGCATAATATTATTATTCAATTCATGTTACTACAACATACGAGTATTAGCATAACAATAGTGCGAAATTTAGAGAAAATCTCAATCGTTTTTAAAATTCCGCGGTTTTTTGAAAAATTCTTGCAGAATTTCGTCTTCCGTTAGTCCAATTTCAGGATGGATACTCAAAGAAGCGAGTCCATTCAGGCGCTCCTGTCCCATTGTACTTCTAAGATAGTTTTTTATTCTTCAGGGTCGAAAATGATCGTTCATGGAGTTGCCTCCACATTCTCATCTCTGAGATGAAATTCCTTTCTGAACAGTCCAATATTTCGTCATAAAACTTGTAAAGATCTGCACATTTTTCTTCATCAAATTCCTGCTTGGAAGGAAATAGTTGTCCGAAACTGTGGAAGATCGATTTGTGTTTTTCGAACCGACTTTAAAGATGAAAAATGAAAGTATCAAGGAATGGAATATAGAAGGCAATTCTGTAATAATCTTCGACATTTTGTGTTTCAACGTTGCAACGGTTTTTCTGTTGACTGTAACGACGAGGCAATTTCATCGGAACAGATTTCAGCAACATTGTCGAAAATGATACGAAAATTTGAATCAACGTTTTCCCGCTTTTCCTTGATATCATTCGCAGCATTATTAGCTAACTTTGTGGCTTCTCTTAGATCTTGATTTTTCGTCTGAAATTCCCGACTCAGAGGCAAGACGATAGATAGATTTGAAATTCCATTGTCAAAATCGCGGTCATAAGCTGAGAAGCATTTTGTGATGTCTTTCCACTTTTTTATTTCTTCCAAAGCTTCTATAACGGCCGGTTGAAGTTCGAGGTAAGTTGAAACTACTTCATGAGACTGAGCCCATCTTGTAACAGCGAAAGAATTCAATTTTTCTTTTCCCCGGTCACTCTTTTTCGGCATTTTCAAAATGTCTTCCTTTAAAATGCTTTGTCTCTTCGGCCATTGGAGAAATGCTTCGATTGCTCCGATAGTTCCTAACGCATTTTTTATACCCGATACTCGGCAAGCGGCATTGATGACCAAACTGAAGCTATGCGCGGCACAATGAACATAGATTGCAAGAGGAAAATGATACCTGATATGGGCTTGTACTCCGTTTACTTCGCCACACATAACTGGTGCTCCGTCGTATCTTTGACCGAGAATATATGAACAATCAACGTCGATATCGAGTAAATAATTTCTTATAGTGTTTCCTTAGCCTTTGCCGGAAACGTCGAACACTGGAACAAATCCAAGAAAATCCTTGAAGACATTATCATTAGACAGACATATCTGTGTATCAAAAAATTATCGACACTGTGTCGCGAAGTAGATGTTCCGAATTAAAATTGTTTGCAGTGGTAACCATGTGTCCACACAAGCGGTACTATCGTAGTTTCATGCAAAATGTATCAAAAGAATGAGAAAATGAGGTTAAGTTAGGTCATGACAGCATACATTTTGTGGACCCCCCCTCCCCCCCCCCCTTCGTCGAGATCCTAGATCCGCCACTGGAACGAGGCAAGCTTGGTATGATGTGTGAAACAAATACAGAAACAAGACAAAACATAGATCGAGCGCTGTAACAACCATTTTGTTCAAACCATCTGATCTTGCGTAAGCATCAATCTATCCAACTCGTGCAAATGATTCTGCAACGAAATGATATAATTGAAAGTCAAGAACGCACAAGCAAAAAAAGAAATGCTGTTTTGTATCGACCATTTCGTTCAAATCCCTTTTGAATGAGAAGGGTTTTTTTTTGCGCTGGAAGTTTGTCGCGTGCAGAGTATATCCATATAATGAGTACGGACACGCTCGACGTTTTCTTTATAAGTTCTTATCAGCAAGTACTTCTGTGTGGATATATTAAGTGCTGCGTAAGATAGAGATAAAAGAGGAAGACTGTTTTTTCGCAAAATGGTATGAGGTGCTCAGTAAAATAAAGACAAACATTAATTTGTCATACATTTTTATTGAAAATTGAATAAGAACTACATGTGTGTTACGCTAAGATATTTTTGCTTGTTGTTCGCGTAAAACCGCGAAGGTATTTACCAGACAATCTTGATTGAGGTTTCTTATCTTAACCTTTCCTTTGACAACTTCTTCCGTTGAAAGATCATTTTCCACCCTTAAAAGATTTACAACTTATCTTAGAACAACAATGGGGCAAAACAGGTTGACAAATCTTTCTTTTAATTTATATATTTCTGTTAATTTATATATTTTATTATATTATAATATAATAAAATAAACAATATTTTTTTCTTTTTGTTTAAGTGTTTTTTTGTTGAATAAGACACGTTTATTTATGAAAATTTAAGAAGAATATTTTTAAAAAAAAAAGTCGAAAAGAATTAGTCTTGAATTTAAGTAAAATAATGAAGGTACTTATCAATTGCTTGTTTATTAAAAAGTATTTTATATTTTTTTTAAGTGATGAAGAATTGGTTTTTGTTTTATAAATAAAATCTGAATGTAAAAAACATTTTGTTCTTTTAGCCTGAAAAATTCGTATTGTTAAATAAACTTGCTTAAAACGATGTAAACGTTATTTTTTTATTTAATTTCAAAATTTCTTTTTACTGGTAAAAAACAGCTATAGCAATTAAAACTTCACTGAACGAATACACATTTTTGGTACGCGTCGCTACTGGGTACAAGGTATTAAGTAAGTTAGTAAAGTGATTGAAATCAACCCTTGTCCACCATCATTATTCTTAAGACATTGACAAATATTTTCGTATGACATCAACGAATAAATGTCGCAATTTCTGGCTGTTGTGTAGCACTTACACCTCACCCCCTTGAACTTTTTAAGACACCACTTAGTCTAGCACTTGCCTACGACGCCAAAAATTTCAAAAATGTTTCCCAGTTAAATTTATTTATATATATTTCCAAACACCAGCGAATCAAAGCGTACCACAACAAACTTTACAATGAGTTAATAAATAAATCAAAGAAAGTTATCGCCGATTGTTATTCGCAAGATTGTAATGTAAAATACTTAAAGCCATTAGTTAAGAACAAAGACATGTAAATAAATTCCCTTCACTTAAGAGCACGGTATCTATGGAATTCCCGTCAAATTAAGTGGTGGGCTATAATTAATGGTCCAGAATGTGTTTTTGGAAAGCGTTCAAAATGCAATTTGTCAGCCATCAAAGAGCAGCCTGCTAATGCGTAGATGTAAAAATAGATTTTTTCCCAATTTTGACACTTAAATAAAAAATGCAAAACCCAATACTGATGCCGCAGGCAAGCATGACACCAATTCATTAGCCCAGCAGCCGAAGAGCTTTAAATCATTTTTAATTAATTTATTGTTCGGATATAAGGTTTATTTGGAAGCCACCATCTGAAATGGAGAAGTTCACTCATGATTATTGAGTCCATTGGGATGGCATTAAACAAAACTGATAGAAAGAGTGACGAATAGCTCTCGTGAGGGAAATTTCTAGTCCCTGGATGCTGCTTTTTTTTGTCTTTCTTTCGTTGTTTTCAACCCAAAAATAATGAAAACAAAATCTCGTCTATCTTTTGGAATATTTCTTAAAGTGATTGAACGCAGAGTATAAATTATGGTCAATGGGTATTTTGGGTCATAAATCCTCTAGAGAGCTGGCTTAACCCTAATCCATGTTCAAGAAGTGGGAGTAGTTTCATATTTCGGTGGCGGATGATGGTCTACAAATATTGTTTACCATTTAAAGTGAGTTACGAGTTTTTTTTTCAAACTTCTGGCTCGCCAAGGCGATTTAATAGGGGGGACACTTCGACCTAAAAGATCTTTTGTACCGTATGGGCCAGAAAAAGTTTAAACTAATAATAGAATTTATACTTTCGTTGTAAAGCGGACATTTTTATAAGTAGAAGAATTCTTTATGTCGTCGGGGCTCATAAGTTCCCTGAAAAAGATCTTCTTTCTAATTCCATTAAGTGCTAAACATTCGCATAAAATGTGTTCAGCTGACTCGTCCTCTTCAAGACAAAGTCGGCACTCAGGAGAGTCTGCTATTCTCATTTTGTTTAGGTAATATCTTAAACCACGGTGACCAGTAAAGTACCCTACTTAGTTTTTGCTAGGTTTAGGAATTTGCTGGCATTTTTATTGAACAGCCGAATGGCTCGTTTGCCCTGTCTTAGACCTGGGATGCTTTCTCAAAGATAGATACATTTTCTATGTACCCAGCTTTTTATTGCTGCCGTTGCTGCTGATCTAGGAGTGCAGCAGAAGGGTTCGGGACCTATGAAAGGTGTTTCTGAACCTTTTCTGACCAGTTCGTCGGCCTTTTCGCTACCTTCTACCCCGACATGACCCGGAACCCACCATAATTTGGTCTTGTTTCTTAGTCCGAGTGTTTGAAGGGTATTCAAGCAGTACATGACTGATTTTGAGTCAATGCAATTGCCGCCTCAGGGAAGCACCTAAACACCCTGATAGAACTTCTCCAAAACGCTCTTAACAAGCTAACTACATGGGCAGATCGTTGTGGGTTGGGAGTTAACCCCCACAAAACCGAACTTGTTCTATTCACTAGGAAACATAAAATTCCATACATTGATCCCCCCTCTATCAGGGGCACAACTCTAGTCTTTTCGGAAGACGCTAAATACTTGGGTCTCATTCTGGATAGAAAGCTCATCTGGAAACCTAACATTCTAGAAAGAGTTCGTAAAGCTACGGCAGCACTCTTCTCCTGCAAAAAAGCCATTGGTAATAAATGGGGGCTTCAACCCCGCATTACCAACCGGCTATACATCTCTGTAATAAGACCGATACTTATGTACGGGGTGGTTGTTTGGAGGACTGCCCTAGATAAAGCGATAAATCGTGATAAGCTAAGCAAAGTCCAACGAACAGCGTGTCTCTGCATGAGTGGTGCACTGCGCACTACCCCCTCTGCTGCAATGGACATTCTGTTTCACCTGACACCCCTGGACATCTTTAGCAAGCAAGTGGCTGCTGGTGCGGCTATCCGCCTCAAAACAACGTTCCAATGGTCCGAGAATGAAATCGGCCACGCATCTATTCTGAAAAAATTTAGAATCCTCCTTAGTAACATAGACTACACCACCCCTCAGACCCTTCTTGACAAAAATTGCAAGGTCAAGATCGTTCCCAGAACATTCTGAGAATGGGATAGGGGATAGGAGGTGGTGTGTTCTCTGACAGGCTGAACCTCAGCCTCTCCTTTCGACTCCCTGATCACTGCAGCGTGTTCCAGGCGGAAGTCTTGGCTATTAAAGAAGTCCTGTCGTGGCTGAAGAAGAACGTGATATCCGTTATGGACATCTGGATCTTCTCAGATAGTCAAGCTGCGTTAAAATCCCGGGATTCTGGGTCCACAAACTCTATCGTAGTCCGTGACTGTCGATCATCCCTAGTGGAGATGGCGAAGCATTTTAACATTCACATATGCTGGGTGCCAGGACATACAGACATTCCAGGGAATTGTAGGGCGGATGAACTCGCCAGAAAAGGAACCATACTGCCCCTTCTACCTGAAAAAGGTTCATTAGGCATCCCAATTGCTACATGCAAACTCATGTTTATGAGACAGACTATCGAGAATTCTAACCTTAGGTGGACAAGTGGCAACACTTCTCTAGCGACAAAACAGATTTGGCCAAAGCTGGATCTGAAACGCTCTAAGTGTTTGATATCTCTGAACAGACTTCACATTGGTGCTATAATTGGTGTGATCACCTGACACTGTCTCATAGGCAGACATGCAACAAGGCTTGGAGTCCACACAAATGACTTCTGCAGAAGCTGTATGGACGAGGAGGAGGAGGAGACAATTCTCCATCTTCTCTGCACATGCCCTGCTCTCTCTCAAAGACGTAAACTCCATTTAGGATCTTTCTTTTACAATGATCTTAACGATCTCATTAACACCGACATCAAAAATCTGTCAAGTCTTCATCAAACTCCAACCGGTTCAACGAGTAGGAGGATGATACATCCGTGTGGTATCACAATGGACCTGTCATTGGTCTAAGTGTGTCGGCCTCTGCCGACTGCCACTACAACCTAACCTAACCTTGAGTCAATGGTATGTGAGCTAAGGGCGTTTATAGCTGCTTGATGCTTATGCCAGATGAATAAATGTGGCTAGCGCATTCTTGAATGGGGCCTGAGCTCTGCTTGAAATACGCTGGGTATCGTAAAGCGTTTATTTGGTCCGTACATTCCCGCTCCTACCCCCGTTTCCATTTTGGAACCATCCGTATACCACTTTATGCCGTTGTGGCTGTTTGGTGGGTTGTTACTAACCCATGCTTCTCTCTAGGGGATCTCCGTGAAGAAACGTTTGTTGAAGCATAGTGTTGTATGAATGCGGTCTGTGACCGCGCAGTTCATGTTAAGTTCTGGCAGTTCATCGAGAAGGGTTTTAAGTTCCGGATGGTGGTTAAGCCTTATCTCGTTTAACTGTATTAAGCAATATGGATCTCCACTTTTTAAATGTATATGTGTGGTGTTAGTCCTGTTATTGCCTCTATGGCAGCTGTTCGGTTCGCATAGCTCCGGAAATACCTAGGCACGCAAGCCGTTGTACCTTTTTGAGTATCTTTATTGCGATCTTTTGTGTGGTCTTATCATCAGTGTGTAGATCCAGTGGACGATCTTTGCAGAGATTCCCCAGGTTCTGCCATATGTGCGGCGACAGGCCCATAAGGTTAGGTTAGGTTGAGGTGGCTGTTAGCCCATAAAGCTCTATTAGCTTTGGTGATTTTGTTGTTAATGTGGGAGTTCCAGTTAAGTCTCTTATCTACTCCAAGATACTTGACTTCTTCGTTAATTGCCATTAGATCTAGGTCTATAATCCTTCTTTTGGTGACAGGAACGATGACGGCTTTACTGGGATTCGTGGAAAGATTTTAATTGATGCACCAGTCTATGGCTGTCTTTAGAGCATTTTTCATTTTAGATGTGACTCCAATGGAGTCTTTGCCCCTGACAATGATGACAATATCATCGGCGTACCCAAATGTGGTGTAGCCCAGATTGCTCATCTGTGTAGCAAGTCATCGATGACTAAGGACCACACCAGGGAGTTAATGGTGCTTTCGAAGAAAGATGATTCTAGTTTGATAGGCCAACAGAAACGTTTGGGAAGGTGTCTAAACTACCTTTAACCGATATCGATATCGGGGCTATTCAATTTATGACAGTCGCAGAATCAACAATCTCAAGACGCAATGCATACAAATTAAGTGCATATGATAAGTTTAAACCTTTTTTTACGAAATCAGTCCACCACCAATGAGTAAAATCGTAAAACCTCACATTTATGACATTTCAATCGTGCAGAATCATAACAGTCGGACGGACTGTGTTTTATGGCTTATCGTAAAAAGCAACATAAGTACATCTGCCGCAAAATAATTCAAGTAGCCATAAATACTGGGAGGCAATTTGAATTAATGACTTAAACTGAGCTTCTATAACCCGATCGAAGGTACAAGTAACTTATTACTGCCAGAGTCTTCATTAGCCACATTTATTCCCGTCATTATGGTTGTTAGCAGTTGGCACACGTATGCTGCTTTAGACATGGCACACGAATCATAGGCAAAGAAATAATTTTCATTCCCAGAATAGGTTCGAAATAATTGCACATGTAAGGCAGTTTCTTGCACGTTATACGCTTTAAGTCGATGGGAAAAAAGTTGGCAAACTATTAGATTTTATGTGCGCTTAAAGAGAGGAGAAAAAAATAATGTGCTGTTATTACGTGTGGTTGTGCGGAATAGTCAAGTTCAATGGCGCGTAGTTTCAGGATTTTGCTTAAGTTACATTTTGGCTGGAGAACTAGGCGGACTTTAGACCAACAAATAAGTTGGGTCAACATTTTTGGAGTTTTTAAACTCTGGGACGTTTAATTTGCTTTTCCGATACTGAATGAAGCCATTTAAATTTCGCTACCATTTTTGGGGAAATTTAAAACAGTTTCAAGTTAGTGGGAAAAAATAGGAAATTATAAACAGGGCTTAAAAGCGAATACGTATTTTTTTTAGCCCAATGGACGACTGGAGATCACCGGTGTCGTAAAAAGACGATCAAACAATAATCAGCAACCGGATCATGCACGTGTCGAAATCGAAGGAAAGGACGGGCGTTAAAACGATTACCGCTGTTTTTATCCTTTTTTATAATATCCACGGTCAAAATATGCCCGGAAAATAATATCCTCGGTCAAAATATCCAAATTTCTCAGGAAAAAATCTCCCCTAATCCCATAATAGTAGCTGGGTGGCCTTCTTCGCGGGTAAAAGGGTTCAAACCTCTTCGACTCACAAAAATTAAAACTCTGGACTCGTAGATCCCATAATAGTACCTGAGTGGTAAAAGGCTTCAAAACTCTGGACACCTCTTCGACTCACAAAAATAATAGATATATTCTGAATGATATTTTGAAGGTGGGATATTTTGGCCGAGGATATTATAAAAAAGGATAATTGCAGCCATACCATTAGTCCCAGTAAAGAAGTGATCATTTCCTGCCTATGTTTATTGAGGCCAAACCCGCCAATCAGATAGGCGGACCAGTGGGGATGCAGTAAAGTCGGAAGAATATGATCCCTTTAATCCCTATCTTAACGTTGCAGTTAAAGAAGAAGGAAAAGAAAAAACATGCATTTCTTCGCCAAATTTTTTGTGGGACAAAAAGCCTGCTTTGTCGCATCGAATAATTCACAAGTGGTTTATTCTTTATTGAAATCCATTGATGTCGTGCATGGAAGTGGGGTGAATCGATGAAATAGGTTGCTCTCGATTACAATTATACCTACGTCCTGAGTAAAGCGAAGCAGAGTATATGCTTGTCTAGAAATGCCACGGTGGTGCTGGCGCAAGCCGCAACTTTACTAATGAATTTTTATTTAATTTTTAATCTTAGTTGGGGCAACCCCCATTTATGGAGCTTAATTCAAACTTACAAAATGATATCTTAAAAATTTTACTTAAACTAACATTTAAACTAATTACTGCTAAGATGAAGGTGGGTTTAGAAGAGGGAAGATTAAATGAAGGAGGTGCAGCGATTAAAATCAAAGGAGGGGGTTATAATTGACCTTGCGCAGCATGCGGAAGATCGGCTCGTTTAAGCAAGAAAAATGTGCTGTTCCATCACGATCATACACCACCTCATTCGTCCACAGTTACAACAGCAAAATTAGGTGAATTGTGTGATTCTTCATCCACATGCTGTGAATTATTTGGAAAACTGCTTGCTGGTTTCGTCCAGCAGAACAACTTAAATTTGTCATGCCTAAGGTTGCAAAGCTTTTGTTTGGTTTGGCTCCGGGCAATAACTCCCCAATGAAATAACCACCCAAATGAAAAATGAAATAACTCCCCAAATCAAAGATGAAATAAGTCCCCAAAATGGTATGAAATAAGTCCCCAAATAAGTATGAAATAAGTCCCCAAGTCCTATATGGAAATCCCATAAACAGTGCAATGCAACCCCCTGCTTGGGGTCACTGTTTGATTTGGAGTAGGTGCGAGGTTTTATTTTATAAATTTGGGGACTTATTCCATAGTTGAATTTGGGGACTTCTTTCACTATGAAATAACCCCCCAATTTGAAGTATGAAATAAGTCCCCAAAAAGCCATGAAATAAATCCCCACCTCCATACAAATTTTGGGGAGTAATTTCATTGGGGGGTTATTTCCTGCAGCCGTTTGGTTTGAAGGGGGAAAATGGACAGAAGCGGTTTTATTTTTGAAAAAAAATGAACCATGGCTTCGCGAAATTTTTGCACTACCAAATACATATAATATATACAAATTATTGAAAGAAAAATTAAGTTTTTATATTTTTTAGGAAGTTGTATCTCTCGAAACATCAAGAATAAAATTAATCCTATTGCAAATTAAATTCACTTCTCTAGTGCAACGCATAATGGGTTCATTACGGCCATAATATGTACGATGCAACTGCTCATAAAAATGAAAATAGTAGCGTGTAGTTCTAGAGGGTGCATTTACACAGTTAACTAATATTAGTAAAGGAGGACAATTGATATGAAATGTTACAATGTCTCTTATAAACATAACAGAAAAATAAACCCGACGATCATAAAGAGATTGCATACCAAACAATAAACATCTGCTATAGTAAGAAGGCCTTGCAATCCTCAAATTAAGCTTGTAAAATGCATATCTTGTGAAATGTTTCTGAACTTTTTCAATTCTATCTATTGAGTTTTTATAAAAGGGATTCCAAACAATGCTACAGTATTCAAGAACTGACCTTACCAGAGGATTGTACAGAGATTTTAAAGTATACGAATCTGATAATTCTTGTGTGCTCCTTTTCAAGAAACCAAGCATTTGTTTAGCTTTGTTTATAATAAAATCGTAATGTGGTAAAAAGGAAAGGTTAGTATCTAAGATTACTCCTAGGGCGTTCTTCCTTGTTACACGCTCTAAATAAGTATGGTTGATAATATAATCAAACTCTATGGGATTCGAATTTCGGAAACACGGGAAAAACTTGACATTTAGGAACATTTAACAGAAGGTGATTTTGATGGCACCAACTGTCAAGCTTCGACAGATCTTCCAATAGAAGAAAACAGTCAGTTTGACAATAGATCTTATAGTCAAGTTTGAGGTCGTCCGCGAAAAGGAGGCAGTTTAAATTTTGGAAAATATCAGGTATATCGTTTATAAATAGCAAGAATAATAATGGACCCAAATGGCTTCCTTGTGGAACACCAGATGGGACCGAAATATATTTGAGAGCAAGCAATCAACTTTTACTATTTGCACTCTACCATCCAAATTTGATTCAAGCCATTTAAATAAGAAAGAGTGGATACCTAGAGAATTTAGTTTATTAAGTAAAATTTGATGGTTGACTCTGTCAAATGCCTTAGCAAAATCTGTAAAATTAACATCTGTTTGGAACCCTTTTTCCATATTTGTAATGATATTGTTTTTGCTAAGTTTGATGCCGTTAATTTTTCTGCTCAAATCCTTGTTGAGAAACTGAAATATGATTCTGAAATAACAGAAGTAACCTATTGCAAATTAGTTTTTGAAATACTTTTGAAATACAAGTGATTTTACAAATGGGTTATTGGTTATATCCTGTTTTGAACCCGATTTAAAAATTGGCGATAAAAAAGTAACCTTCCAGCAATTAAAGATTTGCCCTTTAGCTAATGAGAGATAAAAAAAATTAAAGTGCTTGAGATCAGGGTTACCGATGGGCGACATGCTCTCGGGACGCATGGCGACGACATTTCAAAATAAGTGATTTATGGACCCTTTTCTCAAAAACGGGCTACAATTGGACGCATTTTCATATTAATCTTAATCTTAATAAATTTCAGATTGAATTTTTAAATTACAATTTTTCAAAAAAGTCCAAAACAAATTGCACGTTTTTCCTCTCAAAAGAATTCTACGAATGCGTGTTGCATAATTGTCGTACCAAAAGAAATACAAAAATCTTAAAAAATCTTAATCCCTACTGCGAAACAGGAACTTTCCATTCCATACGTCAAATTATTTTATTATTTTTAAAAGTACTAAGTTTGAGTTCCGTTTACTTAGAAAATGAAATGGTATTTTTATAATACTCGTTCTGTGCTAATGGGTTTAAGATTCTTGATTAAGGAAATGAACTGATTTTTTTGTTTTTTTGTTAGTAATAGCGTTTTCCAGATAATGAACTTTTATTTAGTTATATTTTGCTACTATAACTTTAAGTTTTGTGGTTAAGAAAATGAAATTTAATTTTTTATTCTTGTACTACCTATTTTGTTAAAGTTTCTTTTGATAAGAAAATAAACTGTTTTTTTACGTTTATGCTACTATATAACTTGAATTCTCTGTTATTAACAAATCAAGTGATATTTTTTTTACTTTTGTACTGAACTGTTCCTTTTACCTGAAGTTGATTTAAGCAAAAAATTGAATTGTGATTTATTTTTATGAATTGCTTTGTTTATGTTAAATTGCATTACCTACATATGTTTTTTTTTTTTAATAAAATGAAAACAATATAAAAAAAAACATGTATACATTTTGTTGATTTTTTCTTTGTGGGACGCAGTTTTTGGCTCGGGCGACTTTTTTTGGCGACATTTTCAATTTGGCCATCGGTAACGCTGGTTGAGATATAGCAATATACCACATTTCCTTAAAAATAGCTGAATTCCCATCAGAATCCAATTTGGATAAAATTATGTGAAAGAATTATGTAATTTGGTCCTTCCAGTTCAGTCGGGATTTCGAACGAAACATAGTTGCACTACAGCATTGTTGAATGTATAGTTATTTCGAAAACTAAATTCGACCTCTCCTATTTCCTACATGTAATGCTTAACGGTTCAAAAATTGAATTCGTTAGCACTTCAAAAAATCTGGGCGTAGTCGTCGACACTTACGTGGAACAATCATACAAGTTCTATAGTGGGAAAGACAGGTGGGGTCAAGGCCGTCGCCAAGGGGGGGGGGGGGGGGGGGGGGTTCACAGGGGTTTAACCCCCCCACAATCTATTAAGCTTTCTTGTGATCCCTCATACTTGCCAATCAGACATGTACTTTAGAATCTATGGCAACACCTACCTCCGTACTACCACTATCTGGCTACAACAGAAACACAGAACATAGCAGCCGACCAAACAAAAAATTATTTAAAATTCATTTTATTTTAATCATAACCAAGCAACCCATCGTTGACTTTTTCACTTTGCTAATATTTTGTGAAACCTTGAACATTAAAAGCAATGAAGCGAAGCGGTCGGTCGTATTGCATCGATAATATTTCAACAAAAAAAATTTCAAGCTTAAAAATTAAGTTTTCTTTCAGACAAGTGAAGTAGGTAGGTAGATATTTATTTTCAGTGTAGAAAATATTTAATTTCTTTGGTTCGCATTATGTTCTAGATCTATTTGAAAAATGTCAAAAAGAACACAAGAAAATACATTGTTTAACTACATGTTCAAAAAAACCTAAACCAAATTCTGATGGGGAGAGTAGTACCTACTGTTCCTGATGCACCCAAAAAAACTGACGTCCCTGAATCTGCAGATATTTCTCAAGAAAATATTGAAAAAGCTGATTCTGTAAAACCCACTGATTTTCAAGATAATATTCAAGAAGATACATTCGATTTGGGTAAGTTTTTGTGTCCCAAAAACAAAATTGACGATGCCTTGAAGTATAAATTGTTGACTTCACCTTGGAAACCCGAAAAAACATTTACTTTCCCTATAACGAACACCAAAAGGAAAATAAAATTTCAAATGCATTGGTTTGATAAATTCTCATGGCTAGTTTATACTACAAAAGGGGAGCAAAGTGCCTTATGTAAATATTGTGTACTATTCTCCAAAGAATGTGGGGGCTGTCATCAAAATCTAAAATCCCTAGTTACAAACCCTTATAACAAATATAAAAATGCAATAGACGATTTCAAACACCACAGTGGATCTCAATACCATAAAACGTGTATGATAGCAGCTGATAACATTATAAATGTTCACAAACGTTCACAAAAGAGCATCATAAGTCAACTTGACACTGGTCGTGCTTTTCAAATTGCAGAAAATAGGAACAAACTTGTTCCTATTGTTGAAACTGTAAAGATTTGTGGACGGCAAGAATTGGCCTTAAGAGGGACATGTGACTCCGGTCCAATAAAAATTAATGAGCCAGAACTTAATGTAAACGATGGTAACTTTCGGGGTTTGCTACGGATGCGAAGCAAATGCGGTGATGCAAATTTAAAAAAAACATTTTGAAAGTTTGTCGCTGAACGCTACATATTTAAGCCCAACTGTTCAAAACGAATTAATTGCTGTGTGTGGGAAAATCGTTCAGAAAAAAATAGTTCAATCTATCAATTCTGCAAAGTGTTTCGCAGTTCTAGCTGATGAAACTACTGACATCTCACGTAATGAGCAGGTGTCAATTTGTGTTCGATACGCCGATTATAAAGACGAAATTTTAATCTTGCGTGAAGATTTTCTGACATTTATTCATGTAGAAAACACGACTGGAAAATATTTAGCCAGAACAATTCTGTCTGCACTTCAAAACATGGGCATAAATTGCAGAAATTTGATTGGACAAGGGTACGATGGTGCTTCTGCTATGAAAGGCAGTTTTAACGGAGTTCAAGCTGTAGTACGCGAGTCTCATCCAGAAGCCTTATACGTGCATTGTAGCGCACACTCTCTAAACCTGGCCTAATTCAGCCTATTCGCAAACCTATTGGTACCATAAAATTCGTTGGATTTTTTTTAAATTATCGGCAAAGTGCACACATTTGTTGCAGGAATTGATAAAACAAAATTATCCTCAAAATATATGGAAAAATTTAACAGCAATGTGTGAAACACGCTGGGTGGAAAACCATGATGGGTTGATAAGGTTTAAGGAAATTTTTAAAGAGATAATTGATGCTTTGGAAGAGTTGTGTAGTGATAAGGACTCTGATACGTCATCGAAGGCGAGTTGCTTCTTAAGATCTATTTCAGCTAGTGATTTTGCAGTAAGTTTGTGTTGTACGAGTGTTTTGTTTACATATACATTGCCACTTTGTAAGATCTTACAATCCCCTTCAAGCGACTTAGTGTCTGGATTGGAACATGCGGAGTTAATAACAAACACATTCCAAGGAATACGAGAAAATATCATTCCGGAATTTAAAACAATTTTTGAGACTGCACAAAACTTAGTAAATTTTGTGGATGAAAAACTTAAAATTCCACGAATTGTGTCAAGGCAGCAGCACAGACAAAACATAAGCACAACAGATCCTGAAACCTATTTTAGGATAAGTATAATGATTCCTCTTTTAGATGACTTTTTAAGTCAGCTTAAAATGAGATTTGAAAACCTTAAGTCCATACTTTTCTCTTTGTGCATTTTGATTCCATCGACACTTGGCAAAAACGAACAAAATTATAACGAAGAAAACTTAAAATTTTATCAATCTTTTCTGGATTGGGAAACTTTAAAAGCTGAATTTACTCTATGGAAGACAAAATGCCATTCACAAAAAGATACAGAGCGTTCAAGGAGTGCAATAACAGCTCTTGGGGAATGCAATAAGGATCTGTTTCCTAACATCCACAAGCTTCTTAAAATTTTGGCGACACTACCGGTTTCAACATGTACACCGGAAAGAACATTTTCGACTATGAAACGTCTAAAAACTTATCTTAGAAATTCTACCGGTGAAGAAAGATTAACAGGATTGGCGTTAATGTCAATTCATCGACAAATTGAGATTGACACTGAGGAAGTTTTAGATATATTTGCAGCGCAGAAGGCCAGAAGATTAAATTTAATTTTATAAAAAATGTTCCTACCTAAATGTTATGTAATACTTTTTGTAATAATAAAATCTTAAAGAATGATGATATGTTCCTAATAAATACATAATATGTATCTTAAAATTATTTAAAAAAATATTGGAAAAGTCTTTTAGTTTTTCAAATTTGTTTGAGAGTTTTCTTGGAAAAACTAAGTATGCAATAGTATTTTATATTAGCAATAGTCTACCTAGGAAAAAAAATATTGAAAATAGTTAAAGCAGTTTTTTTTAATTTTTGAAAAATATTTTGTAATTTTTTGAGTATTTCAATACAAGGAAATCTGTAGTTTTCGTTTGAAAAAAAATTTGTAAAAATATCCGTTTGCAACCTATTCAAAAAACCAAAAAAGTTATGTATGGATTTTATCACAAAAGCCTTCCTAAATTTTAATTTAATTGAAATCAGTTTTGTGGTCACCGAGAAATTCTGATGTTAAAAAATCGGTTCTATAGGAGGTACCGTTTTAAGATAATATGCATTCTTACCAAAAGATAGACTGTTTTATTTCAATCGTTAAGGCCGTTCTTAGAAAAAATAAATTTAACAGGCCGTTATATGACATATACCATTGTTTTAGAGCTAATATTCCAATTTCAACAACGCCTAGTGCGAGACTACTAAATCAACACTATGAACCAAGTTTGCAAATCGGCCCTTCCGCTTAGGCTGCAGATCTGTAAACAGGCAGACGGGCGAACAGAATTTTCCAACACATTTTTTTCTACTTCACTATCATCGTAATGTCATGTTTAATTGCTATCTCAATTTTTTTTTTGCACCAATCCATAAAGTGCCTTATACATAGTGATAGTATAGTACCCTAATCCCAATTAAAAATCGTGTTTGGTCGATTTTCGGCTAAAATGGGCTGGATTATTTTATTTATGGTGTATTATTTATTTTATTTTGGTGTATGGAATAAAACCCTCCCCGAAATAATTGTCTGGCTACGGCCTTGGGTGGGGTTCTTCGAACTGTCAAAAGTCAAAAGCTCAAAAGTCTACACTAGTTAAAACAAGACTGATTCTTGACAAGGCTCTTGTTATTCCTGTGCTTATTTACGGATGTGAAATTTTCTATAAATGTTACGTTGAAAGCAAAAGGAAACTAGATGTTTACAGTCTTAAAAGATATGACCACGTTTCACATCTTGCGAAGAACTTGATCCATATGTTTTTTTTTTCAAAATTATATTAAATTTCTTACTCTTATGCTTCTTTTCGGCGTTCTTAAAAGAAAAAAACCGTCTTATCTTTATGAAAAAATTAAATTTCCTACGTCTACTTTAATTCTTCCGCGATTATCATGTTTAACGTCCGAAAGGCAGTTTTATATTGTTGCTATCGCTCTTTGGAACACCCTCCCACATCACTTACTAAACGAGACACGCCGATTTAGAAACGAACTTCAATATTTCCTTAATAATCAGAGTAAATAATTTTCAAGACCCCTCCCTAATCAAGCGATATCAACTTCAAATAAAGTTTAGCTTTTCAATTTAAATATAAAAAAATGTATAAATCGATCAAATTATATTCCTAATACTGAATTCAACTTACTTTCATATAGATGTATGTACATTATTATTTTTTTTTTCTTAAATTTAGACGAAGATGCAAGGCTGGAGATATTCGCGCTACATTTGCAAGGTCGCTTCCTCTGTTTGCTCATTTTTTGAATGGAATTTGAAGTTGCTAGCTTTGTATATAGGTAGATAGTTTTAAAATAAAATAAGTATAATGCATTAAGGGCACATACACTTGCTTCTACAACAGTTTGCTTCCGCAAGTGGAAGGGATCTACAATTTAAAGCCGAATCCCAATGGCAAATTTAGAGCTTCTCATGCCAATTGGATGTTTGTCAGACGTACGCAAGAGGTGGGGCAAGAGGTGGGGCAGTGGAAAAAGTTTTAGATCTTATTTGATTGTTTATTGGATTTGAACCTGGAACCTTTAGATTAGTAGTCCAACGCAATAACCTCTGTGCCACTGCAGCCACAATAGATAGTTTAGGTATTTTTATTTAAAGCCAAATTTTTGAATGGCTTAATTTAGCGCTTTACCCAAAAATTGGTTACGGAGCAGAATTTATCTGAATCCCCAAGTAAATGAACAAAAGGAGCCCAAAAATTGATCCGTTTTCAAAGTTTTAAGTGGCAGCAACTAGGTATGTACCTAATGGAAGTTATATCTTTTATTAAGTTTTAGGGGGTAGGTAAATTCGATGTGGGTTGCCTTTTTGAATCAAACTTATGAGGCAAAATAATCAGCGTGTGTTTGGCAAAAACAGAGAGCAAAAAATAAAAGAACATCCTTATCAAGGCTTCAGACGGAGAAAAAGACTTTGAGGCATAAATGTTGCAATAAAAAACGGGATTAACAATTATCTGTAAGTATCTCAGGGCACTGTAGCAATTAATATCCGTTTTTTCCACTTATTTCTTTTCGCACGATTGTAAGCCCCACCCACAGTATTAAGCTTTTATGTTGGTTGGTGTAATACTTCGCATGTATGATTTTGTCAGACAAGCGACAGCAAAGAACCATTAAGACAATTTCCTTGCAATCACTAAATCCACACAATTGCCCAACAAATGACCCTCGTACTGTCGTACTATGTAGGTACTGTCATAACAACGGCAATAAATCGTCACTACAACCTCCTTTGTGCTAAATGCTAAATTCAATTGTCATAACCGTACTAGGTACACAAATTTCAAAATACAATCTATCCTCTTCCGCCTAACTCTCTATAACATCCATTTATCATTTCAAAGATTAGGCAAACATTCAAGAAAAGCCTTTGAGCATTCCACTTAACACCATTCGACCAGGACTCCGCCACCAACTCCGTCCGACTCCTTCTTTTATCAAACGAACTCACTTAATCATTGAACTAACAATTACCCAACTTAGTTCGCATCTGTGCACACATACAATTATCTGTTCTTTGCCTCCACACAGCCAACGAAGAAGAAAAATTCGAATCAATCTTTCAAAGCGCAACAGAGTTTTTTCTGCTCCTGCGAAATTTGCTCCCCAAATTTCAGCAAGCGACATACAGACATCCTAAAACATCCATTTAAAATGGAAATCTCCAAATGGTGCGGTAGTTTATATTATCCTGACACACACCAAATCCTCGCAAAAACAAGGAGTCGTGCTCGATAACATTTTTGTCCCGCAAATACACGTAACAAGTGGTGGCTGCTGCTGCGACAAGTAGATAGAGTGGAGTTTTCGATGTTGGATCCATCTCAATGTTGTCTTTATCAAGAAAAGAAAAATACCACTTGGAAGATTTATTTTCTTTGTATCCTTCCAACCATAAAAACACAGCAATTGTATCAATATGTGAACACGTCCTTGCAGTCAAAAAAAAAACACATTAAGAATGCAAATTGGACTTGTATCTGATAGCTAAGAGACTTTAGAAATAATTTTAAATGCAATTCACCTTTTAAATGCGATTTGTATCCAAATTACGATCCAAAGACTTGATTCATTTATTCAAATTCACTTCACAATATGACACTGTGCAACACTTGTTAAGCTCCCTTTCGCGACATGTGAAAATAGTTGTAAACACCAACCGGCAATTCAGGTAAACAAATTGTTTTAAATATTTATCGTTCTGTTTATATGTACGATTCACATCCACAACGCAGACAAACTGTCAACACTTTGCACTGTGATTACCAATTACACCCAGATACAGTTTCAGAATGAGTCGATGACCACAACACACCATTCAAGTAAGAATGAATTTTGTGCTAACCAAGAATAAATTTATGCTATTTCCTGCCCTTAAAATGTATCTTACAATTTTGCCGTAATCAAAAGCATCTGAAACAAAAGTATCAACTGGACAACCAACAACAACCGACGACGACGACGATGACGACCACGATGTTAACCCGACAAAAGTCTCGCTATAACTGTTTGGTTGAATTTTGTGTTTTTTCTAACAATCCTACAAACTGGGGATGATTTTTACTTTTGTTTGTAGTTGTATAGATGTTCTGCACATGTGTAGTGTATAGAAATGGATATGGGACTGGCACAGCAAAACAACAAATTTAACTCCACTGCTACTGCTGCTGCATTGTATTTTACATCATTTTACCATAAAGAGAACTGTTTAAGAACTGCAGTTGTTTTGCCGAAATGAATTCATGTAAAATGAATTTAAGAGATCATTCATCGTATTTGCTCTCTTTGGATTTGAGTTTTGGCTCTTTAAAAGCAAAAAGTACTTTGCAGAAATTGTTCTAATACTAGTTGATACTCTTTGTTTGGTACGTCGTACTTCAGTTCAAGAGTATAGACTAAATAATACTAAAAGTATACTTTTCTGTCCACAGGAAAAAATCAAACATAAGAAAGTCGTGGGTTTAAAAGACAATTTTAAGGTGAAGAGGTTTTGACATAAAAATACAGAACTATTAAATTGCAAGAAGTTGGTGGTCCGAGGGTTGGTCCTTTACCAGGCGCGTCTCTTGGGTGCCGGATACGAAGAAGTGTAAGTCCCAAATTGATCCGTGATCCAGGATAATGAGGTCATAGCAGTGAAGATGCCAAGAATTCCACTGTGCAAGCCCATCATGGACCAAAACCAACTCTGGGTCATAGGCATGGAATAATGAAATAAGACCTCTGTTCTACTTTCGTTTCTCTTGCGAACGTCTGACAAACATCCAAGAGTGTCAATTGTCATGAGCAGCCTCTCAAATTTGCTGTTCGGATTCGGCTTGAAAATTGTAGGTCTCTTCCACTTCGCAAAGGAAGTGGTTGGAGAAGCTAGGTTTTAGGCCCTGTATGTCAATGCCTAATACATTTATTTTTCTGCTTTCGTTGGTTTTTAGATCAAGAGGTAATGAATCCACTCGACAGTTCGGGGTGCCAGCCACAGTACCCCAATGCCACCAAATTACGCCAAAAACAACATACGAATCTGCAACCAAGGTCTCCAGCTGTCTCCAGCTGTAGCGACCAACAGCATCTGAAAATGCCGAAACCCCTTGGCCAGATCATGAGAAAGGGGTACACGAAGGCCAAGTTACGCAAGATTGCGAAAAATGAAGCGGCCGGTATCGGTAATGAGAAGGGCACGGAGGATCGGCTAAAATACCAAAAAGGGGTGGATGAGTATATGCGCCACAAAGAAACATAAAAACATAGGGACGGGCTACAGTCCGCTTGGGCGAACTGTTGGATACCCTATTCTTATTCCTATCCCTCATAAGTGGGCGTGACAAAAGTCTAAGTATGGTTGAATTGTTAAGAACGCTCTACATATTTTGTTATATAATATTTAGAGGATTTTATCGAAAAAAACGAAGCTTTTGTAAAAAAAAAACGCTCCCCAGCTCAAACTTTGGATTTTCAAAAAAAGGTTTTTTTTTTTTAAATTGTGGGCGTGTCAGTAGGCGGATTTTGAAAATATTTACACATAAAGGGCCCATAGAAAGTATATATTATAAATTTCAGCTCCCTAGCTCAAACTTTGACTTTTCAATAAAATTGTTTTATTTAATTGTGGGCGTGTCAGTGGGCGGATTTTGAAAATATTATCTCCCGAGCAGTTTTAGGAGTCATAGATCTAAAAAATTTCAGCTTTCTAGCTCCAAATTCGATTTTTTCGAAAATTTTGTTTTTTTGAGTTTGTGGGCGTGTCTGTGGGCGGATTGCAAAAATTCGTAAACTTGATTATTTCGGGACCCTAGAGAGTATATGGTTAAAATTTCAGCTCTCTAGGCCCAGTTTAAAGGCCTAATTTTTGCCGACAGACGGACGGACGGACGGACATGGCTAGATCGACATTACTATCGATGCTGATCATAAATATAGTAACTTTTAGGTCTACGGGCGATATTAATGTATGTTGCAAACTATGCGTCAAAATTAATATACCCTTAGAATAGAGTATAAAAACACGAACAACTTCTCACCCTTCGCGGAAGCGGTGAGAGAACACTTGCAGTTCGCGTTTGTTAATGAAAACTCCAACAACGGTAAGGCGATACTGGACAAGTGGCCCAGAATCGAGGATAAACTTACCTAGATGGTGGATCATATCATTCAAGACCCCGGCGACCAGATGACCGGCTACGACTCCGAGGAGATTGTCAGGGGCTTCCGAGTTATCAAGTGCTCCGAACGGTTGTCCAAGGATTTCCTCAGCGCGTGCACTGCGAAGATTAGTTAAGCTTGGGAGGGACTTAAGCTTAAGGCCATCCCTGCTAAGGACATCCGCAGGACACCTGGCGCGAATTTGACTTCCCCGGACGGAAAGATTCTTCACTGTCTTAAGCTGCAAAACGTTAACATCCCCACCGATGACTGGTTCATCATAAAGGCCGAAAAAACTACATTACAACTCACAAACATATCTGCTCTCAATCAATGAGAAGGGGCATTGAAGGCGGCAGACTTGAAAATAAGGTTTCGGCGTAAGGCACGCCAGACTAAACAAATTCTGCTCGACGGGCCCTGACGGCGATTTAGTTGAAATCGACGTAGCCGACAGAATGTTGGAGAGCCTGGCAATTGAAATGGAAGACACCTAACAACAATACGATGCTCAATGTCATCCATTTCAATCTCCACCACAGTGCATCGGGGAACCCACTAGTTCTCCTTCGGGAGTAAAACATTGACATTGGCATACATACAAAAACAATGGGTCAACGGATCGACCATTCGAGGGCTTAGCGACAGAAACTTTAACATGCTCTACAAAAAGTGTGGTGGCATGAAAACAACGTCTTCGCGCTAATTGCGTCTTGTGTACTGGTGTACTACCAGGCAGCAACTCCTACCTACCTACCTTCCTGGTGGTTCGAGGTGGAAAGCGGTTACATATGTAAGTCGGAGAACCGCTAAAAAGACACCCGCGCCGACTCCGCGTTCCATTTTCGAACCGTCAGTAAAAATCGCTACCTGGTGGTTCGATGGGAACGCTCCATTCTTCCATTCCCTTCTGGATGAAAAATAGACTTGGGCGGCTTTATTAGTCAGTGGCAGTGGCAGCAAGATCCCCGGGGTTTAGATGACCAGAACCCAGATTACTTAAGCCTTACTGCACTTCAAGATGCAATAAATCTGATGTGAAGGTCGAGACGGTGGAGATTTAGAAGAACACTAACGGCATCGGTCGGACTCGACCGAAGAGCACCCGTACCAGCACCAACATCGGCCGACCTCTGGACTGGATTAAGTTCAGTGAATGCTTTACTTAGGGCAAGCCACCACACTAGGGCCCCGTAGGTAAGGATGGGACGTATTACGGCTGGGTACATCCACAGCACCATGCTGGGCCGGACTCCCCACCTTTTGCCAAAAGTTCAGCTACAGGCGTAGAAAGCGACACATCCTTTACGTCCCCGGTGTATGTTTTGCTTTCAGCTTAGCTTAGATAATTCCGAGATATTAGGCTTCGGAAGATAAGGAGTGTTTAATTATTTAGTCTTATACATATCTTGTACTTGGTGGTAAACAGTATGAGCTTATTTTTTCTGGGATTCACGTTAAGGCCACAACTTGCAGCCCATGCGACTAACCTAATCAGAGACCTCTCTGTGACTACACTTGTCACTGAGGGGAATATCAAAGAACTAGAATATCCAGGTCTCTGCGTACGAGGTTGTCTTGACTAAAATTCTGTTGAATTTAGTCAGAATTTTATCAATCACCATTCGCCATAGTAGAGGCGAAATGACCCACCCTTGGGTCGTCCCTCTTTCTACAGTCGCGACTATAAGGGTGTTACTCAACTGGGCCTGAATTATTCTGGTTTTAAGCATGGATATAATCCGACGGCAAACAAAACCCTCTACACCTATGGTGAGAGATTATATATAGAATAGGTTCAGTAAGGACGTTCTTGAACGCAACTTCAATGTCTAAGAAGGTAGCTAGGTAATACTATTTGTAGTGGATGGATCTTTCGATCGTCTGCACTACTGCATGCAGGGCGGTCTCAGTGGACATACTTTTGAGGTAGGCATGCCGAGACTGTTTCCCAGATTGCCTCCGATATATCTATCCAAAAGTCGTTTGAGGGTCTTCAAAGCGAAGAATGTCCGGCCGATTGGCCTGTAGTTCTTCGTGGATTCGTGGCCGCGCTTACTGAGTTTTGGGATGAAGATGTCTCGGACTTTTCTTTAGATCTGAGGCATGTAATTGAGCCTAAGTAAGCTTCGATAACCGTTACCATTACCATTCACCGTTAAACAAGGGGGGGGGGGGGGGGGTACTTCGACCTAAAAGATCTATTGTACCGTATGGGCCAGAAAAGTTTAAACTAGTAGAATTTCCACTTTCCGTGTAAAGCGGACAATTTTACCAGTAGAAGAATTCTTTATGTCCTCGGGGCTCATTTGCTCCTTGAAAAAGATCTTCTTTCTAATTCCATTAGCTGGACATTCACATAAAATTCAGCTGACTCGTCCTCTTCAAGACAGAGTCGGCACTCAGGAGAGTCTGATATTCTCATTTTGTGTAGATGATATCTTAAACCATGGTGGCCAGTAAGGTAACCACTAGGTTGGTTTTTGATATCATGCCTTAGGTTTAGACATTTGCTGGCATTTTGATTGAAGGGCCGAATGGCTCGTTTGGCCTGTCTTAGACCTGGGATGCTTTCCCAAAGATAGATACATTTTCTATGTTCCCAGCTTTTAATTGCTGCTGATCTAGGAGTGCAGCAGAAAGGTTCGGGACCTATGAAAGGTGTTTCTGAACCTTTTCTGGCTAGTTCGTCGGCCTTTTCGTTAACTTCTACCCCGACATGACCCAGAACCCACCATAATTTGGTATTGTTTCTTATTCCGAGTGTTTGTAGGGTATTGAAGCAGTACATGACTGATTTGGAGTCAATGGTATACGAGCTAAGGGCGTTTATAGCTGCTTGACTATCCGTGAAAATATGGATGGTTGCACCTTTTGTGCCAGATAAAATAATGTGGCTGGCGCATTCTTGAATGGCGTGGAGCTCTGCTTGAAATACGCTGGGACTTTTTCCAATGGGTATCGTAAGGCATTTGTGTGGTCCGTATATTTCCGCTCCTACCCTCGTTTCCATTTTAGAACCATCCGTATACCACTTTATGCTGTTGTGGCTGTTTGGTGGGTTATTACTAACCCATGCTTCTCTCTTGGGTATCTCCGTGGAGAACCGTTTGTTGAGGCATAGTGTTTTTTGAATGCGGTCTGTGAACGCGCAGTTCATGTTAAGTTCTGGCAGTTCATCGAGAAGGGTCTTTAGTTCCGGATGATCATTAAGACTTATCTCGTTTAACTGTATTAGACTTATTGCACTGCTAATCGCCACTTTTTGGATATATATGTGGAGAGGTGTAAGTCCTGTTATTGCGTCTATGGCAGCTGTTGGACAGGTTCGCATGGCTTCGGAGATACCAAGGCACACAAGCCGTTGTACCATTTTGAGCTTCTCTATTGCGACCTTTTGTGTAGATTTTGTCCACCATACTATGGAGGCGTATGTTATAATGGGTCTTATCATCACTGTGTAGATTCAGTGGACGATCTTTGGAGAGATTCCCCAGGTTCTGCCATATGTGCGAAGACAGGCCCATCAAGCTCTATTAGCTTTAGTGATTTTGTTGTTTATGTGAGAGTTCCAGTTAAGTCTCTTGTCCAGGATTACTCCAAGATACTTGACTTCGTCGGAATACTCTACGACCGTGTCGTTTATTGTGATTAGGCCTAGGTCTAATTTCCTCCTTTTAGTGATAGGAACGATGACGGCTTTACTGGGATTTATGGCTGTCTTTAGAGCATTTTTCATTTTTGATGTGACTCCAATTGAGTCTTTGCACCTGACTATGATGACAATATCATCGGCGTACCCAATTGTAGTGTAGCCCAAATTGCTCATCTTGTGTAGCAGGTCATCGATAACCAATGACCACAAAAGGGGTGAAAGTACTCCCCCTTGTGGGCAGCCCCTTACGGCTGTTACCGATACTGAGGTCATTCCTAACGAGGCAGTTATTTTGCGACTTTCCAGCATCGCTTTGATCCATTTAATGGTTGGTTTGTCTATGTTTCTATGGTACATAGCATTTGATATGGATTCATATCCAGTGTTGTCAAAAGCACCCTCTATGTCCAGAAAGGCACAAAGTGCGATCTCTTTGCAACGGTAGGCGTTTTTTTATCTTAGTAGTTGTAGTTAGTCTTAATAGAGCGCCTTCCGTGGATTTACCCTTTTGGTACGCATATTGGTGAGGGTGCAGAGGCATGCTTTTTGATATGCATTCTCTAATGTGGATGTCAATAATCCTTTCCATTGTTTTCTAAAAAACGATGTCAAGCTTATCGGACGATATGATTTAGGTAATTCGCTCGGCTTGTTTCCCGGTTTGGGTATAAATACTACGTTTACCTCCCTCCAGGTAACTGGTATATACCCCCAGTTGAAGCTGAACCTAAATAAGGCAATCATGGATGGTAATACAAATTCTATTCCATTTTGAAAGAGGGCGTGAAAAATACGGTCTGTTCCTGATGCCTTGAATGGTTTAAATGAGTTAATTGCCCATTTAACCTTATCCGGAGTAAAAAGTGTTCCGGATAAACTATTAATTCTGCTGAGGTTTCTTGGAATTGAGACCTCCGCTATATGGTCATCTGTAATGACCATCATGTCAGACCCTGGGAAGTGAGCCTGAAGCAAAGTTTTCAGCGTTTCTTCCCGGTCTCGTGTGATTGAACCATCCGATCCCATGCTTTTTTTCTTGATCCTGTAAAATAGATACTAATACTACTTAAACTGTTGCGTTTGTAAGGGTCATACAATTCATTAGGGTTTGTAAGGGTCATACAATTCATAAAGGCAACTGTCAGTACAAAGTGTTGCATTAGAAAAACGAGTAAGAGCTTGAGAGTCGATAAATGAACGCAAGGGTGCGCATTGGGTAGTAATTTGACTTAAAAGCGTTATAGAACAACGTTTAGGTTTACCGGCTACATATTATATATAAATTAATTAATCTTTAAACCTACTTCTTTCGAAATGCCTTCAAAATGCTCTTCCGTATACCGTCAATCAGTATATTTACTTAATACCGACAGATTGCGTTCAAAAAGCCAGATCTCAGAACAATATTTGCTCATCTGCTGTACAACTTCTTGCTAGAAAAACAAAACTACTTTTTATCTTAATCTGAAGACTAGTTCCTTAGGTAGGAGCACCTTTCTATAACCGAACCATGTTATAAATCAACTCATACATTCCTTGATACCTTATCCGCAACAGAATCATCGTATCGTTCCCAAAACAAATATTTTCTTAACAATGCAATAAATCCACGAAGAATATTATGTTTGTCGAAACACAATTTTTCAATTTATTAGATTCGTAGTCTCGCAGACCATTCCCTATATATGACCGCGACGAATCTTATCAATCATCAAATTAAAAATGAAAAAGGAAAACGAAGGGGTTCAAGCAGCTTGCGTTCTATCAATTGGTGCGTTTCGTCTTGTCAGACTTTTGATCTTGGGGGGCAATAGATTCGCTCTACCTTCCAATACTGATCTTGCATTCAATTAATCCATTCGTTGTGCTCAGCACAGTAGCGCAACACGCTTCTAGATAATTGACGAATGAATGACGTTTCAATTGTTATACTCGCCGATTGAAAGATAAATCAATCAGTGACAGTTGATGGAATCTATTTCTGTCACAGATAGCTTCGGTAAACTAAGGGGAATCGGTCTCGGATGGGTGGTAAACAATAGGAGTGGAGACTTGGTGTTAAAACTGGCATATATGGGGCATGTGTCTTATGTTTACTTTTATGACACTGATGTGACAATAATAATCTATAGTTTATTGGTAAGTAAATGAACTGAACCCCCCGCATTTTTAAGAGTTGACAAAATAGACTGCGTGAAAATAAACAAACGATTGAGTTGATCCGCCAAACAAGAACCTCACCTAGGTGGTGCTTAATGACTCAGAAGATTATAATTGTTCAGTGTAAATGAAGAAGGCGGAAATCATGGCGATGAAAGAAGTCCTATGGTGCCTGAAGAGAAACGGGATATCCGGTAAGGACATCCGAATCTTCTCAGATAGCCAAGTTGCGCTAAAATCTCTGGATTCTGTCTCCACAAACTCCACCGCAGTCTTAGACTGCCGATCATCTCTCGTGGAGATGGCGGAGCAATTCAACATTAACCTATCCTTGGTGCCAGGACACAGAGACATTGCAAGGAATTGTAGGGCGGATGAAAAGGAACCACATTGCCCCTTCTACCTGATAAAGGTCCCTTAGGTATTCCAATTGGTACATGAAAACTCATGTTTATGAGGGAGGCCATTGAGAAAACTAACAGCGACAAAACAAATTTGGCCAAAGCTGGATCTGAAACGCTCTAAGTGTTTGATATCTCTGAAGAGACTGCACGTTGGTGCTACAATTGGAGTACTTACCGGACACTGTCTCATAGGCAAGCACGCAACAAGGCACGCCGTCTATACAAACGACTTCTGCAGAAGCTGCTTGAACGAGGAGGAAGAGAAGACTATTCTCCACCTACTCTGCACATGGCCTACTCTCTCTCAAAAACGAAAACTCAATTTAGGATCTTTCTTTTACAATGATCTCAACGATCTCATAAACATCAAAATCAAAAAGCCTTTCAAGCTTTATCAAAAGCTCCAACTGGTTCAACGAGTAGGAAGAAGATAGATCCGTGTGGTATCACAATGGACCTCCAAAAACGAAAACTCCATTTAGGATCTTTCTTTTACAATGATCTCAACGATCTCATAAACATCGATATTAAAAGTCTTTCAAGCTTCATCAAAAGCTCCAACTGGTTCAACGAGTAGGAAGAAGATAGATCCGTGTGGTATCACAATGGGCCCCCAAAGACGAAAACTCCATTTAGGATCTTTCTTTTACAATGATCTCAACGATCTCATAAACATCGAAATCAAAAGTCTTTCAAGCTTTATTAAAACCTCCAACTGGTTCAACGAGTAGGAAGAAGATAGATCCGTGTGGTATCACAATGGACCCCCAAAGACGAAAACTCCATTTAGGATCTTTCTTTTACAATGATCTCAACCATCTCATAAACATCGAAATCAAGTCTTTCAAGCTTTATTAAAAGCTCCAACTGGTTCAACGAGTAGGAAGAAGATAGATCCGTGTGGTATCACAATGGACCTCCAAAAACGAAAACTCCATTTAGGATCTTTCTTTTACAATGATCTCAACGATCTCATAAACATCGACATTAAAAGTCTTTCAAGCTTCATCAAAAGCTCCAACTGGTTCAACGAGTAGGAAGAAGATAGATCCGTGTGGTATCACAATGGGCCCCCAAAGACGAAAACTCCATTTAGGATCTTTCTTTTACAATGATCTCAATGATCTCATAAACATCGAAATCAAAAGTCTTTCAAGCTTTATTAAAAGCTCCAACTGGTTCAACGAGTAGGAAGAAGATAGATGCGTGTGGTATCATAATGGACCCCCAAAGACGAAAACTCCATTTAGGATCTTTCTTTTACAATGATCTCAACGATCTCATAAACATCGAAATCAAGTCTTTCAAGCTTCATCAAAAGCTCCAACTGGTTCAACGAGTAGGAAGAAGATAGATCCGTGTGGTATCACAATGGGCCCCCAAAGACGAAAACTCTATTTAGGATCTTTCTCTTACAATGATCTCAACGATATCATAAACATCGAAATCTAAAGTCTTTCAAGCTTTATCAAAAGCTGCAACCGGTTCAACGAGTAGAAAGAAGATAGATCAATGGACCTCCAAAGACGAAAACTCCATTTAGGATCTTTCTTTTACAATGATCTCAACGGTCTCATAAACATCGAAATCAAGTCTTTCAAGCTTTATCAAAAGCTCCAACTGGTTCAACGAGTAGGAAGAAGATAGATCCGTGTGGTATCGCAATGGACCCCCAAAGGCGAAAACTCCATCTAGGATCTTTCTTTTACAATGATCTCAACGATCTCATAAACATCGAAATCAAAACTCTTTCAAGCTTTATTAAAAGCTCTAACTGGTTGAACGAGTAGGAAGAAGATAGATGCGTGTGGTATCACAATGGACCCCCAAAGACGAAAACTCCATTTAGGATCTTTCTTTTACAAAGATCTCAACGAACTCATAAACATCGAAATCAAAAGTCTTTCAAGCTTTATTAAAAGCTCCAACTGGTTCAACGAGTAGGAAGACGATAGATCCGTGTGGTATCACAATGGACCCCCAAAGACGAAAACTCCATTTAGAATCTTTCTTTTAAAATGATCTCAACGATCTCATAAACTTCGATATTAAGTCTTTCAAGCTTCATCAAAAGCTCCAACTGGTTCAACGAGTAGGAAGAAGATAGATCCGTGTCGTACCACAATGGACCTTTTTATTGGTTTAATTGTGTCGGCTGCTGCCGACTGCCACTATAATCTAACCTAACCTAACCTAAATGAAGTTTCCTTACAATGAAATTCCGTTTGAAGTCACTTTTATAGCCGATACATCTTTGCGATTCACCAAATTGATTTTGGGCTGAATATAGCTTGAGTTTAAGTTGATCTTGCAGAAAATCTTAAACAAATCTCATTGCTCTACAAGGAAAACATTGGTAAAGTCTTGGAGTGGTTCTAGATTGTGATTCAAGTCCCAGATGTGGCTCGTGCTGGACTTAAGCTAGGCAAATATAAAATACCGAGCTAATTTCTTCTGTTCACTTTTAAGGCACCGTTCAACATCAACAACAGCTGCTCCAAAGACTTCTCTAACGTTATGAAGAATTGACTTGAGTTTCCAATATCCGTTTAGGCGACGAATATTGAGCTTAAGTCCTTTACTGTCTTTTATCGTTCCGAATACCATGTTCGTCAAACCTGGTTTTGTTCCGATTCTATTTTCCAGAACTTACAGCAGTAGTTTAAGTGAAACCTAGATGGATTACCATTTGGAAGCACGTTTCAAGAAGCCTCAGGTTACAGAATTTAAAACGATCCTAGGAGAGGCAATCGCGCAGAAAACCGCCTCCTCCTGACAATTTTGTTTATGGCGGACGAACAGAACTAAACAAACGAAAGTGTCTGCGAGAATCAAATGGTACAAGCTGGACAAAGAGAAAGGCGAAGCATTTATTGCAAATATGCAAAATTATATCCATCACATCATCAATGAAGTTGAGAATGCAGGGTGCAGAGCAAAAGATATATGGAATTTCCTACAACGACCCTGCTTGGGTAGAGCCAATTCACTGCTTGGGGCTTCAAAAGGACACAATCAACACGGCAATGAAACACGGTGGTGGACACATGAAGCTAAGGCAGTGCTACGTGACAAGAAAGCGGCATTCAAAGCTTGATCAAAGTGATCCACTAATAATGCAGACGAAAACGCTAGCCTAGAATTGGAATACATACTTTCCAAGAGGCTCGAGAAGAGAAAGTACGCTCAAACTCAATCAAAGTGTGTGGCCTGTATCGGAAGTTAGAAGAAATTTCTTATTCGGCTACTAATAGAAGCCAGGCTGTCCACGAACTCCGACAAACCACCTTGAACAGGGGCATAACCATTTTTAAAATACCTGGTCAAAGAAGGAAGAAACTTAGGAAATCCGTTCGCCAAAGTTCATCAACAATGCTCAAGGGCTGCTTCCTGTGGATGACGAAAAAATACTACACAGGAGCCAACAGTGTTGTGAAGGACTTCTAAATTAACAATTTTGTCGGATATATTTTCCGAGAGCCATTCATAACAATGAAGAATGACTGGACATTACTGTCAAAGAAGTTATGAAGGCGGTCAAAGACTGCAAGAAACGAAAAGCAGTTGCCCCGGACGAGATACCCTCTGAGTTCTGGAACAAGATGGGAGACTTCGGATCCTAATGATTCTCATCTCCTGATGAGAGGCGATCGAATGCCTAACCAGTGGAGGGAAAGTTTTCTTCTTAGTTTGGAAAAGGCGATACGCGAGACCATTCAATTAAGCTGATGTCACACACCATGAAAATCGTTGAGCGGGTTACGGGAAATGATAAGACCAATTGGGGTTTGTCGCAGGTAGATCAATCACGGATCCAAGGTATAAGGATCATGATTCCTTAAAGGATTTACATATGGAGTTGGTTGATTTTTAAAAGGGCTTTGATAGACAACTAAGGGATTTGTTATGGGTGGCGCTAAGAAAGTGACGAGTTACAAAAACCTACGTACAGATGATCATGGACATGTAGGATTAGGTAAAGACAAGAGTAGATGCCCGGTTGGCGTCACCGAGGAGTTCACAATCAAAATCGGTGTACACCACGGAAGCGTCTTAAGTCCCTTGATATTTATTACAGTCCTTGATTATCTGCTAGAAGAAAAAATGGCACACTATAAAGATCGTTGGGCGAATGCCGAAAATAGTACGGCTAGCTGATGACGTGCGGGTTAGGTTAGGTTGGGGTTATTGTCAGCTATAGTCAACACACTAACACACTAAGACTGGAATGTGAGGTCCATTGTGATTTAACGCGGATCTAGGAAGTTAAACCAGTTGGAGATTCTTATGGAGCGAGATAGACTTCTAACGTCAGTGTTAGCCAAGTCACTTGGATCACTAAGCAAGAAGGCTCCTTAGATTCGAAGCAAGAAATCTCCCAGATAGATTTATTTAATTGGAGAGAGCAGAACACGTACAAAGAAGGTGAAGTGTAGTCTCCCTCCTCCTCCTCTTCGTCTATTCAGCGTCTGCAGAAGCCGTTTTAATAAACGCAAAGCCTTGATGCGTGCTTGCCCATTAAACAGTGCGCTGTAATGACACCTATAGTGGAGCTTATGTGCAGTCGGTTAAGACGCTTAGAGAGACGCAGGTCCAGCTTTGGCCAGATATTCTTAGTCGATAGACATGTAGTACTCCTTCTCCACCTAAGGTTTGTTCTCTTGATTGCGAATAGCTTAAGCAAAAGTTTGCATGTAGCGATTGGTACACCTAGACAACCTTTGCCAGTTAAAAAGGTAATGTGGTTCCTTTATTGGCGATTTCATCAACAATACAGTTTCATGGAATGTCTCTATGCGCCGGCACCCAACAGAGGTAAATGTTAAATTGCTCCGCCATCTCCATAAGACATGCACGGCAATCTAGGGCTACGATTGAATTTGAATTGATTGAGTGCAGTCTTATTATTTTTTTAATAAAAAGGAAATCCAAATCCCAGAGCACTCGACTCGGTAACGGTCCATTGTACCACCAGGCAGAAATCCTCTTTTTGGTTACAACCCAACACACTAACCTCTACACCATCGCAACCCAAACGGATGTCCTTAGTGGATACCACATTTGTCTTAAGCCACGTCAAAGCTTCTTTGATCGCCATAATTTCCGCCTGGAACACGCTACAATGATTAGGAAGACCGAAAGAGAGACTTAGATTAAGACTTTCTGGGGAAACGCCTCCACCTATCGCATCAATAGTTTTTGATCCATCGGTGTAGAAGTGGATAGATTCATCTTACGTAAATACATCGTCCTCCCAGAATTATGTGGTGGCGATAGTGACTTGGAAGTTCTTTCCGAACTGTAATTAGGATATAGTGTAGGCTATGTGTCTTGGTAGAGACTTAAATGCGTCCAAAATGATGGTGTGGCAAATATTCCTATTGATCCAGTGTGAGATAGCTTTTAAGCGAACAGCGAAACAGGCAGCTGTTTGCCTGCTAAATACTTCGAGGGCTATTAGATGAAGTATGTCTAGTGCCACGGAGGGAGATGTTCGGAGTGTTCCGCTAATCCACAGACAGGAACGTTGGAATTTGGCCCAACTTATCACGATTTATAGATTAATCTAGGGCAGTCCACCAGACAACCACCCCGTATGTAAGAATTGGTCTCAAGACCGATACATATAGCCAATGAGTGATGCGGGGTTGTAAGCCCCTCTTGTTGCCAATCACTTCTTTGCAAGAGAAAAGTGCTACTGTTGCTTTTAAGACTCTTTCTTGTATTGCGGGTTTCCAGCTTAGCTTCCTATTGAAGATTAGACCCAAGAATTTAGCTTCGTCGGAAAAAGTTAAACTTGTCCTGGAAAAGACGACAAGTTCGGTCTTGTGGGGGTTTACGTACGGGCCGCAACGATTTGTCCATCTCCTTAGCTTGTTAAGAGCGTTTTGCAGGAGGTGTTTTCCAGCGACGGCAATAGCAACATCATTCGCCTAAGGAATCCCCCTGCAGCCCTCCCAGGGGGAAAGGACGACGCCTTGCGGTGTACCTCTGCTGATAGACCTTCCGGCTGATGTTTCGACCAGGATGATCTCCGCAGGAGATGATCGGTAGTCAAGAGTCTAGGCCTGCTATGGATTTTATAAAAATGCTTCCTTGAACCTCATCGTAAAATAAACAATATTGTCTGACCGATTTGAATGTAAATAAATCATTTCAACTGAAGCGACACCCCCTCGGTATAGCATTAGGTGCTAGTAGATACATAATTGCCCGATATGGCCTATTGAAAAACGTTCTCAAATAATTACGACTCCTTTGAGGCCTTCCTTTTCGCTAAACAGCTTTAAGGTTACACTTTTTAAGAACCAGCACTTAATTGTTCTCCTCAAGCAACACACTCCTACTTAAAAGCTATGAGAATCATATTATTTCCACACCATATGGTGTCGAGGAGAGAGAAAAGTGAATTTTCGAAAATATGCCAAGTAATCAATTCAATAAAATAGCCGGGCTTCAGCTTCTTCACCGAACAACTCTTTCCATCCATCGAAAACGTCCGTCATTATGCCTCGATACCGCCTGCCGACAGCCTTCATCGTTCGTTACACCATCGCGTCGATAATATTTTGCATAAATAAATCATTGGAAACGGTAGAGCCTTCATTTTCCACAATAAAAATATAAAATAAATAAAATTGTATACCTTCACCCTGATTACTACAAACGAGACCCACAATAAAGTAACGAATTCAGGAATCTGCATAACCCATGCCTGGGCGCTACTCCCACCAGCACCACCGCCTCCGATAGCATCATGATAAGAATTTTAACCAAAAGGAATATGCACGAATGTAGCTCTCCCATTGCTCTGGCTTTATAGTAGGCATAATATGGCGTTGCTGCTGCCATTGCCATTGCCGCCGTGTGCCGGCTTTTGCCGCCACTTTCTACTCTCAAACCCATGAAAGAGTTGTTATATTGAATTCTGCATACTCTAAGGCTACAGCAGCACCTGCGACATGTTTGCGTCCGTCTGTCTGGGTGTTTTATGACTATATTAACCCTTCTCCGGAGCCCCACAACATACCGAAGGTACGTAGCCAGTCAGCCTCAGTGGCATGAGCAACCAGCAGCATTAGAGTAAAGCGGCAAAGGCTCTTTTCAACATCTTACTTTGGTCTATAAATAAATTGACTCCGAGTCGTTGGGTGCTGTTATTGTTGTCGATGGGGAGCCCAGCAGCCAGCACCAGTGCACCAGTGGCGTTTTATTGGAATATTTGAATAAGATGATTTTCAATCAGCAATGTGCGCGCTCCCAGGTAAACGTAAACGAGAAACGTTCCAAAGGGTCTCTCGCAAGTCCTTCACCATAGAGGGAACAGCAACGAGCACAAAAAAAAAACAACCAACCCAACACTTTGTGGTAACATTTTTGCTTCGGATAACAGTGGAGGGAAAAAGTGTGATACTTTCAAAAGGGATGATGCCACAGAAGGATTGTCTTCAAGCTAAGTCGTTCGGGCGGTGAATACCATATGACGAAGTTATTTGCGGACTTTGAGGCGTGTCTTTAAAAAAAAAAATTTATTTATATAATTTATCTGAACGTTTCCCCTTTTCATGTCAGTCAGTTCTTAAACAGAAGCAACAAACCCACATATGAAGGCAGCCCCAAAAGTACCCGACCTGACGCATAGATGGCGGTTGTTGTTTGAATATGGTAGAAAGAAGCATCCTTATAGAGCCTAATTTTGAAGTTTAATGGCTTTTCATTGGTAAGTATTTGCTCGGCATCCGTGAAGGCTCTCAGTGAATTAGTGAGCATGGAAAAACTAAGCCATCGTCATGTGATACAGTACTTTCATTTGAGTCACCTCAGTCCAATCAATATCAAAGCAGATATACTCTAGGGGAGTCCGCTCCTATATAAATATAAGGCACAAACGGCTCATACAGGGCTTAAAACCTAGCTTCTTCAACCCATTTGCTTGTGCGCTGCGAGAGACCTATGAGTTCAAACCGCCTTTAAATGGCAAATTTGAGAAGCTTCTGATGACAAGTAGGGAACTGTCCAAAAGAAGACTCGACGTTGGACGCCTTAGCACACCTCGAGTATCCAGAGTCTACAGAGAGCGGATGAGCGCGAGACTATCCTCTGTGCACCAACCACAAGCGCCAAGAATATACGGAACCAATACCACATCAACAAGGAGGTAGCCGAGACGACCGTAGGTTACCAGCCACCTAAGAGGAAAAGCCCGTGGTATGATGATGTATGCGTTTCCCGGAAGAAGGTGACAGAAGATGTACATTTAAAAACACTGCAGCGCAAAACAATGGCAGCGAGGGAAGACCATCGAGCCAAGAGAAGGGAGAAGAAGAAGATACTGCGTAGAAAGAAGAGGGCGTACGCAGTCTCCCAGCTCAAGGAAATCCAAGAGTGTCGCCATTGGAACAGCATCCGGCGATTTTACAAGAAACCCAAGGCTACTGGCTTTAAGACCGTGACGCAGGCTATTCGAGACAGCGACGGAAAGCTAGTCACCGAAGCGCAGGGAATAGTAGGAGCTGCTAAATGGGCATCATGTAGAGAGAGTGATAGGACAAGAACAGAACCCATATCCTGTCAATGAAGAACAGATTTCACCGTCCAGAAAGCTTAAGAGCAACAAGTCCACAGTATCTGATGGCATGCTAGCGGAGCTTTTCAAATAAGGAGGTTACGTTTTGATTGAGCTCAGGCACCAAATCATCAACAAAGTATGGGTTGAAGAAAGCATGCCCGATGACAGCCCCATTTGCCCCACAAGAAAGGCGATCCTGTCTTGCAAGAACTATCGAGGCATATCCCTGCTAAATGTCGTCTACAAGATCCTATCCAACGTAGGTACTGTGTGAACGTCTCAAGCCGCAACTCACTAATCGGGACGTACCAGGGTGGCTTCCGGCCCGGCAGATCGGCAGTAGACCAAGTTTTCACACTGAGGCAAATCATGGAAAAGACCAACGAATTTCAAGTCGGGACGCACTATATTTTTATTGACTTTAAAGCCGCATATGATCATCGTCAGGAGCTCAACATGGCTATGGCCGAATATGGGATCACGGCAAAACTGATCCAATTATGTAGCGTGATATTTGAAAACACGCGGTGCAATATGCAGTTTGAAAGCAGCTCTTCCGAATTATTCGAAACTCGTACCGGATTTCGGCAAGGAGATGCGCTATCATGTGACTTCTTCAATGTTGTTCTGGAGAAAATAGTGCCCAGGGCAGGTGTCGACACGGAAGGCACTATTTTCAATAGATCCGCCCAACTACTGGGGTATGCGGACGATATCGACATCATCGGCCGTTCCCAGTGGGCCGTGTTAGAGACTTTCGCGGTGATTAAGGAACAGGCGAAATTGGTTGGTCTTGAAGTAAACGAGAACAAGACTAAGTACATGCTAGAGCCAGACTGCGGGCACTGCACCAACCATTCTTCGACGACCTTAGCGCTATATCGGAAAAAGGGATACAAGATCTTATCCGTTTTCTCAACTCCACAGGTTGGATATAGCCACACATCAAACCCTCTACAACCACTACAAATAGGTCACACGAGTCGTGGTAACAAAAAGGCACAACATAGTGCTAATTGGGTTCAAGCCGAATCGCCACTTCTACCTACCTGCCTACATGCTATAAACCAACAAACAATTATCTTCCACCGCCTCGGACAAAGCGTCACTGTTGATAGCAATAACTTCAAGGTAGTTAAGGAGTTCATCAACTCCACGAATGACAACTTAGTGGGGATTCGGCGGCGAATTATACAAGGTGGCGCAAAAGTCATCACCCAGTGGCGTTCACCAATCCGACTGAAAACTACATAGGATAGATGTCAAACGTCGTGGATCATTTAGAACATTGGCACACAGAATTGCCTAAGGCACACCCAAGGGCTGAAAACCCTATCGGAAGATGCTATCATTTTTGCAAATAGCGGCAAATGTCAATTTTACTTTGACATTTGTGAAGTAAACAGATGACAACTTTTGCGCCACCTTGTATTAGGAAACTTCTGCTACTTCAGTTTAGCGAAAGTAATGGGTTCAAGACTGCTTAGTAGAAGGACAAAATGCATGCTCTATCGAACCTTAACCCTGCCAGTCCTGTTTAATGGTGGCGAGTGCTCGACGATCAGTAGAAAAGGGGACCTAATATTGGGTTCTTTTGAGAGAAAAATAATCCGTCGGATATTTGGTCCTGTGTGCAAGGAGGACGAATGGAGGAGAAAATACAACCGCGAACTCTATGAGCTGTAGCAAAATGTGAATGTAGTCCAAAAAACTAAATCACGTCTACTACAATGAGCGAATGGACAATGATGCTCTACCACAGAGGACCTTCGACTCCCAGCCCCCAGGTTGGAGAAGGCAAAGAAGACCGAACCTCTGTTTTAAAAACAAAGCCTTCGCGGATGCCAGAGCGCATGGTCTGGACGACTGGATGCAGCGTGACCGGGATGGGGCAATTGTATGAATCTAGAAGTAGCTCCAATTCTCTTGCTCCTGCTTTGACTCCTCTTTTTAATAAATCCATTGTATCCGGCTGCTTTTTAATAGAGTGGAAAGTATCAATTAAAGATCCCATCTATAAATCTTGTTGAAAGCTTCAATTAAACATAGGGACGGGCTACACTCCGCTTGGGCGAACTGTTGGATACCCTATTCTTATTCCTATCCCTCATAAGTGGGCGTGACAAAAGTCTAAGTATGGTTGAATTGTTAAGAACGCCCTACATATTTCGTTATATAACATTTAAAGGATTTTATCAAAAAAAAAAAAAAACGCTCCCTAACTCAAACTTGGGTGTTTCAATAAAATTGTTTTATTTAATTGTGGGCGTGTCAGTAGGCGGATTTAAAAAAAAATTAACACATGAGCATAAAGGGCCCCTAGAGAGTATATATTATAAATTTCAGCTCCCTAGCTCAAACTTTGGATTTTCAAAAAAATTGTTTTATTTATTTGTGGGCGTCAGTGGGCGGATTTTGAAAATTTTATATCCCGAGCAGTTTTAGGAGTCATAGTTCATATATAAAAAATTTCAGCTTCCTAGCTCAAAATTCGATTTTTTCCAAAATTTTGTTTTTTTGAGTTTGTGGGCGTGTCTGTGGGCGGATTTCAAAAATTCGTAAACTTGATTATTTCGGGACCCTAGAGAGTATATAGTTAAAATTTCAGCTCTCTAGGTCCAGTTTAAAGGCCTAATTTTTGCCGATGGACGGACAGACGGACATGGCTAGATCGACATTACTATCGATGCTGATCATAAATATAGTAACTTTTAGGGTTCTACGGGCAATATTAAGGTATGTTACAAACTATGCGTCAAAATTAATATACCCTTAGAATAGGGTATAAAAAATACAGACCAATTTCTGTTTTTTTTTTTTTTTTTTTTCATTCATTGCCTTTTTTTGGTTGCTACTTACGGTATGAAAGAATAGAAGGATAGGAAAGAGGTTTGGTGCGATGATATTTTTTTTCACCACCTAAACTGCTTTAGGGAGATCTGTTTATGTTGTGTGTATTCAATTTTATAAAAATCATGGCCCATCGCTTAGTGAATACACACTATCGTACCATTGCCACCTGCAGTTGTCTCTGTGCCAAATAAACACTTCAAAAAAAAATATTTACTTTTTACAGTAAAATTCTTTTGATTGCCACTGTTATTTGCTCGTCGCTAAGTAAGCTGTCAAAACGCACCATGTTGTACATTATTTGCGTCATTCCCGTGCTTTATTATCCCGATAAAAAGGTTTAAACTGCTGGTCAATCGATGATAGACCGCAATAGCGGATGCATATTAAATGAAGCTCCTCGTTGAGTATGATCGTCCTCAAAAGATACAGAAGGCTAACACTGGATTTTTGCCATGTTGTTGTTGAAGGAAACTATTAACATTTAATATTGCTGCACTTCGTTAGTTGACAGGATAATAAAACGAGAATTAAAAAAAAGTGAGTATGGTACTCGTATTCATCGGACGAGGAAATTGTGATGAAAGTAACTGTGGGACGAGAGGACTTAGTTGACAGAGAGTAAAGTGACTTCTGAAGGTTCCTTCTGGCAAAAAGGACAATTTTTTTTCTATATAATGTGCTCGCACTAAAAGGGTTTTTTTTAAGTACCCTTATAATGTAATTGCTACACAGCGCGGGCGTTAAGGAAATTAGGATAAGAAGATAGGGAGAGATGCGGATGCACGTTGCTTTTAATTGTTTGTAGATTATAATTCGAAGGAAAAATGGAGCGGGTAAGAGCACTCCACATTCATGTTGTACTACTAAGGTAAGATTCTTTGTATTTCACTGTACAACCGAATACAGGCTTAAAGCTGAACTGATGCGTATTCCTGTCATGGCGGGTATTGCGGTTGAAGTGTTCTTAGGCTGGAATGCAGCTGGCTTTTTCGTTTGAGTACTTGTGATGGAAATATCGATAAAACAGCGGCATTGTGACTACGACTAAGGGAATCAAACGTTTCCGCGATATCCTGATCGTCAATAAGTTTTATCGCGCGTTTTTGTATTCTGTTGAGTAGCTCCAAGTATGTGATTGGGACACCGGCCCAGATATGAGCGGTATACTTAAGTTTGGGGCGGATAGACGCCGTATAAATTGCAGCCAGATCAGATGTGATAAAATATTTCTTGCACCGCTTAAGGAAGCCAAGACATTTCGATGCGTTCTTGGCGACATCGAATATGAGGTCACTCCAAACAAGGTTGTAATTAACACACATACCTAGAATGGAGAGCCCTTCGGTTTCAGCGATGCAGGTGCCATTCATGAATAATTGGCAGGGTGTTTGGGATTTGCTTTAATGACAGAACCATTGCATTTCGGAAGCATTGAATTTCACTCTATTAGTTATACCGAATGAGTTATGCTGTCAAGATCGGAATTCAATGAGCTTAACAGGCCTTGCCGTTCCAGATCCACAACCTATGATCAGGGGTGTGAACCAAGAAACTGATATACGAATCTGAGGCTACTGTCTTCAGCGAAGAAGTGGTTGGATTAGAGGAAACAGACAGGGGATCATTTATAAAAATGAGAAAGAGACTTGGACACAAAACAGAGCCTTGGGGAACACCAGCTTTTATTTATTAGTTGAGTTGCAGACTTGAAACCGTCCAAAACAACTTGAATTTAAAAGTAATTTCTTATCCATTGAAAAAGAGTATATCATCGATTACAAATGCACGCATTTTCGACAAGAGGCTCGATGCCAAACTCTGTCAATATCAAGCACAACGATCTTACTGTGGTGAAAATGAAGAGATTGGTTCCACTTTTCGGTTAGATATATCATCAAATCACCAGTGGATCTGTTGCTGTGGAAACCGTACAAACATCATATCTTCCCTGTACTGACAATTTTTCTTGGACAAAGTATAGACGTTTGCAAGAGCTGGGGCAGGGGAAAAAACTCTAGATGTTAATTGGCCCCGGTGGGATTTGAATCGGGGACCTTTCAATTAGTAGTCCGACACACTAACCATTGAACCCGACACTGCCGTGCAAGTGTTTTCATATTCTTCGTTGGTGTTTAGCGATGCCGATGTATGGATTTACGAGTATCTATATATTTTTTTGATTTGTTTATTTTGCCAATTGAATTTTTTAAAAATATATTTGCTCAAGTTAAGGTGAGACTAATTCCAAATATGTTGGTTTTCTTATTTTGAGTGAAGCTGATGGTGGCAACTAAAACAATAAGCAACATTAAACCTATATAATATACATACAAAATGCTTCCCCCCGGATGTCTTCCATTCAGTTGTTTTCACTCAACACCTATAAATTGCTTTATCGTTAGTAGTTGTAGATTGGCTCCTCGATTACGACTTATTATTTATACTTTGATACGGAGCTAGGAATTTTATTACTTCGTCGCATTGTAGATTTTCAAAGTTACCTAATTTCAGATAACTGTTTGCTACTGCTTCACAGTTCGTAGGTTGATTTTGACTGTTTTCCCACAAGGAATCTATAAAATCTATAAAACAAAAGGAAACCAAATTCTTCAAATTACGTTGCCATTCGAATAACTACACACAAACACATACACCCACACATTGAGAAAGAGAAGTTTCCCATTCAATTTGCTTTTTGCCTTTGCCGTTCCGTCGTCCTTTCATTTCTCTGAACAAATGATTTATCGATCCAATAATAATAATAATCAGTGAGGGTATATAAAACAAAAGAAAAGGCACATACCAAACTCTATTTGATAGCCCCAGCAACAGTCAAAGTGAAGGTGGCAGAGGTATTGGCCGCAAAAAAAGGTTAAAGTGGTTGAGTTGAGGTTTTTACTTAACGCCCCCTAAATTTGAAATTCCTTTCTACCTCCAGATATACCAATAGATTTCCTCGTACTATATAACCAAGCCGTCGTACAATCATGTTCGATATGGAAAGCGCACAGAAAAAAAAATATTGTCTACGAAAAAAAAAAACAAAAAAAGGTTACGATAGAGCAGTTCAAGGATGTGTACTTAAGGATAAGGAATTTGTTTTTCCCCCGATTAAGCTGAAATAAAGTACCTATGTGCAAATAAATACCCATTGAACCTCAGAACCTGGTAACAAATTTTATTTTTTTGTTCTTCTTATTAAAAAAGAAAACATATTTTTCTTAATTAAAATTTAAAAAAAAATGAACCAAAATTAATGAGAAAAAATATTGACTTTTATTGGGTCACGAAATCGATATTATCTGGAAAATATAATTAATCAGAGTACAGAACGAATACGTGGCCATACCTGTACCTGTCATGTCCTGCGTAAATATTTTACTTTACTTCATAGTAAATTGGAGAATTATGTAGCGGCTTAAAGGCATAGGAAGAACAAATTCATAATTAAGTCTGTAATTAAGAGCTTATCCGCAAACAGCAGTGGAACTAGAGTTGTTACATTGAACCAAGCCGTTGTTGCCGGGCGTAGCTGAGTGCTGTGTATCGTTTTATCTAGAAAAGTTGATTGCCTGAGTAAAACATGGTAGGTAATAGCTATGCACTTAGAACTTATGAATGTGGCAACACGTTCAAGGTAATGAAGTCATAAATCAACAGAATACATTTAGTTGTGGTTACTTCATTTGGAAGATATCACTAGTGATTATGAAGTTGCGTCGTTAATGTTGCATTACAAGGGGGCTGGGCAAGACAATACAAGGTGGACCGTGGTTTGGATGTGCGGTTGTTAGAATACGCGTTGTTGTTGCAATTTTTCGATATGGAATTGATTTTACAGGACCATTTATCAAGGGTAGGATTTATTCAATGGCTTAAAGTTCGTTTAACCATTAGGACTTTAGGAGTGTTCACATGAGAGCGATTTGCGAGCACAAACGGTCGTTTAAACTTAGCCTAAGAAGAACCACAATGCTATTAGGATTTGCTTGTAATTTTGAAATTGGGATTCGCGTGCATTGACAAAACAATAGTGTCCCGTTCACGAATATTCGTTCGGACGCGGTTATTTGGTCGCTCATATATGAATTTTTGGTGTTGAACTTGCTGATGAAAATACTAGGTGGCGCAAAACTCATCACCCTATCGGAGATGCATAACATTTTTGCAAATGGCTGCAAATGACAATTCTACTTTGACATTTGTGAAGTAAACAGATACAAAATAGGTGCAGGGAAATAATTTCACGGGCAATTAATTCACATGGGCAATAACTTCACCTCGAGTGGGCAATAATTTCACTTTTTTTGTGAACTTATTGCCCACCATAGGTGAGCAATAACTCCACTTTTTTGTGAGAAATAATTTCTCTTAACATTTTATGATAATTCAAGAACCTTACCTCGCAACTACTCCAAATCAAACAGTGACCCCAAGGTCCCGGGGGGCAGCCCCCCCCCCCCCCTGTTTGGGGTCACTGTTTGATTTGGAGTGGGTGCAAGGGTCTTTAGTTATAACAGACAAATTCTCAAATTATAGGTGGAAACGAGTTCACAAAATTTACGGTGGAGTTATTGCTCACCTATGGTGGGCGAAATTATTGCCCACTCGAGGTGAAGTTATTGCCCATGTGAAGTTATAGCCCGTGAAGTTATTTCCTTGCACCTACAAAATACACGTCAACAAGATATGAATCACTATACTATAAACAACGCGGAATAATTGTTTCGGTTTCTTTTTTTGCGGAATTCGTAAGTGATGTTGGCCCAGTGTGAATTTCGGCGCAGATTTCGCGGTCATCCGACACCCAACGGGGCAAACACTACGACGTTTGCTGTACGCCTAGAACGCGAGATGCTGCCAGGCCTGGCCGGCCGGAGCAGCCGTTCTTCTGAGAATATCGCCGCTGTGGCTAAAGAAGTCGCACTCCGAAAGAGGAAGGCCCCGCAGTATCGACCAGACGCCGTGCCATGCAATTGAGCATCAATCGGCGGTCTTTACAGAGAATTTTGGTATGGTCATATCGCCAGTAGTCGAACACTTAGTGGTGTGTTCGAAATGAATCGAATTTTGTAAACGATGGGTTAAACTTATAACTGTGGTATACACTTTTTATGCAGCGTTATATATCAAAATTATTTAATTACTTTTTGAATTTGATTTATAACTATGACTAAATAATTTAGATTTAATAAAAACAAGAAAAATAACGTAATTTTCCAGTAGTCGAACACTAGTTTCCACTATCCGAACAATGAGTTTCCTGATTTCGAACATGGATTGTTATAGGTGGTTTCTTCGTATAGAATTAATTAAAAAGAATAAAAAGTAGATGATAATACTCGTATTGTATCAAATCAGTTTTATTTGTTAGTTTGTAATTTTATTTAAATTAATATTGAAAACAAAACCAGTCATTTCAATTTTCAAGCTTAACTCAAGTACTTAGGTATATAATTCATATATAATCGTGGGTTGTGGGTTAAAAACTTATCGCCGATAAGAAAAATAAACTTAAAAAAACATTAAGCGTGCTTTTAAAAGAAAAATAACATTGAACGATAAACAATTAAAAAAATTAATATAAAAAAACTCCATATGCTAAAATAAAAGCTTACCGCGGATAAAAAAAATTAAATTTAAAAATATTAAGCGTGCTTTTAAAAGAAAAATAAACATTGAACAATAAACATTTTATAAAATAACGAATATAAAAAAAATCCATATTCAATAAAAAAATAATAATGTGGGTTGTGTTTGGAGGAAGTGAATATAAAATGATTTCATTATTAGAGCAAAAGTCGCTTAAGGCCATGGATAGGTGAGATTTATGTCCATCCACAAGAAGCAGAACTGGTCTCCTAATCTCATTTTTTTTAAGCCATCAATGGAAATCATTTGCCACATATTCAAAAAATGTTTCGGATCTCATCTGGCATATTGCTTATAAGCTTTGACGGTGGATTTCGTGTGTAAGGAAACACTATTTCAGGAGGTAATGTCACTTCGCTTGCACTAAAAACGAGCAGTACCGTTAAATCGTCTTTTTCGTTTGACATTTTGACATCATACAGGTTTCGATAGCCCCTGGAGACATGCTAAATGAAGTCTCATCGTGATTATATATTCGTGAGGGGTCGGCTAAGATGTCTTTGGCGTTTAATTCAACTAAATAGTTTTCTAGGTCCCGAAACCATAGAGATTCCGACACTCGTAAAGTTAAATCCTTATGGCGCTTCAAAAATGAGTAGTACCACTTTTTACCGGGTCTGTTGTCTTTAAAGGGGGTTTTTCGTTTTTCATCACGGACTATCTTTTGCACGACATCCAAGAGTTCGTTAGGCTTTTGGGAAAATCGGCACTTTGCAATTTTTATCAGCCATTCAACAAGCTTACGTTCATCACTCTCAGTAAGGACTGCAGTAGGTCCCATTCTTTTAAGCTTGTCTCCAACCTTACCATGGATCCTATCATAAAGGGTCTCGATAGGAATGCCAAACTCAGAACTTGCTTTGCGGAAGCTCATGGAACCATTACGGATCCCATTTAAGGCAGCCGACAATGAGATTTCATTATACTTTTGGTAGAAACGTTTCATTATATCTAAACAATTTTAGAAAAATGGATAAATTTGGTAAATGGTTAGGTCTAATCAATGAAAATAAATCCTCTTTGAACTAAGGAACCCAAAAAATAAGAGTTGCCTTTATCCGAACACTGAAAAAAGGGTGTTCGGATAAAAAAGGCCAAAGAATTCACTTTTCTAAGCTATTTCGTGTGTGATCGAAAAAAAAACGTAGTTGCCCTAAACCGAACACAAGTGTTCGAGATGGAAACTTGATGAAATTTAGTTTCCTAAGTCCGAACGGTCAAAAAATAGTCTTTATTCTAGTGTTTTCAATAATATGGTTGTAAAATATGATATAACTAATATTACTATATATAAAACAAGTAAAAAAAACTACTTACTAAACTTTTAATGAGACTTTATACACGCTTTCCCGGAGCACTTCAACCGTTTCTTTTGTTTACAAAACCACACCCGCCCGCACTCATTGAAACCACATCAGAAACTACCCTTTTTGGCATTGAACTTTGATAGTATTAGTGAACTTTTACCTTACGAGCAATGCGTGTATGCAGAGGAATAATTTTGCATTTGTAGAAATTGTAATTTTTGAAAAATAAAAAATTTCAACGACTTTTGGCAAAATGTGTTCGACTAATGGACGTGTTCGAATTTAGTCGACCCTACCCTAGAATATTCGGTAGCAAAGTGCAGACAGTTCATTAGCTGTTAGCTGTTTGCCGTCACTACGCTCAAGCCATCCTAAATCTAGACAACGAGGAAAATAACTTCTCGTCGAAAATCATCATGAGCGACGAGGCCCGTTTCCATCTCTGCGTATATGTGAATAACCAACGACCATACCACGTCGAGTTAATCGGTTCTCGTCAGATCACCGCGATTAAACGACGTTGGGCGCGGTTAGTACATAGATGGGGGACCGTTTGAGAACAACCGCGTGTGGTTGGCCAGTCCGATCTACAGAGTTGAGGTAGATAATACATACGTGGTATCACAATGGACCTAAATTGGTCTAAGTGTGTCGGCTTCTGCCGACAGCCACCTAAACCTAACCTAACCTAAACTAACCATATGTGAACAAGCAAAATTATCGTTTCTGGGTCACCGCTTATATCCGCTTATAACCCATGAAGACCCATTACGCCCGCTCAAAGTTACTGCATGGTGTGCTGTTTCCGCTGGACGCGTTATCGGGCCTAATTTGTTTCGAAAATGCCGCGGGCTTACTGTGGACGGCGAGCACTACAGAGCCATACTCAACGACTTTCTCCTTCCTCAATTGGATGAATTTGGGACTGGAGAACATGTGCTTGCAACAGGATGAAGCAACGGCAACGTTCTGTGGGGACGCAATTGAGAGTGGAACTTAGTTTCATTTTCCTTGCGATTGTCCAGCTTTAAGACACCAAGCAGGCCAGTCTTAGCTAGCGGACATCCCAGACATATGATACAATAAAATCATTGAGTTCCTCAACTCCACGGAATTGTTTTGACATTCACTTATACTTTTCTACTTTTATTTACAGATCACATGAATAGTTGTCTCAAAACGAGGCTTAAGCTAAGGGTGGGTACCAGCTGCTTTACCTACCTATCTGCTTTTGGGTGTTGATACCATTTACTACTTCTACTGCGATAAAAAGGCCATATAGCCTAGCTTCTCGAGTCATTCGTGTATGCAAAGTTAAATTCTTGTTTCCGAAGGGCAAATTTGGGAAGCTTCTCACGAAAATGCGTGCTCTCGGATGTTTGTCAGACTTTTGCAAGAGTGAGGACAAATAAAAAACATTAGGGTGGCCTCCACAACAGTAGCCCAACCCACCATCGACTGAATTCCAGAGATAAGTCAAGGCAAGTCCTAAGCCTAAACACCAAGCAACGAGTTATGCATAACAAGGTAAAATAAGCTTTCAATTCTAAAAAAAAGAAACTTTTGAATCCGAATATCGTTTATTTGCACTAAGAGAGCTGCTTTAATTGCAGCTAAAGAAACATTCCTATTCTGATCCATACAGGGAGCAGGAGCGAGTATTTTAAGAAAGTCAAATAAAGGTGTTTTTAGGGTTCCGTAGCCAAATGGCAAAAAACGGAACCCTTATAGATTAGTCATGTCTGTCTGTCTGTCTGTCTGTCTGTCATTCCGGGCATGTCACAGCCACTTTTTCCCGAAACTATAAGAGCTATACTGTTGAAACTTCGTAAGTAGATGTATTCTGTGAACCGCATTAAGATTTTCACACAAAAATAGAAAAAAAACAGTAAATTTTGGGGGTTCCCCATACTTAGAACTGAAACTCAGAATTTTTTTTTTCATCAAACCCACGTGTGGGGTATCTATGGATAGGTCTGAAAATGATATTGAGGTTTCTAATATCATTTTTTTCTAAACTGAAAAGTTTGCGCGAGAGACACTTCCAAAGTGGTAAAATGTGTCCCCCCCTGTAACTTCTAAAATAAGGGAATGATAAAACTAAAAAAAAATATATGATGTACATTACCATGCAAACTTCCACCGAAAATTGGTTTGAACGAGATCTAGTAAGTAGTTTTTTATGCGTAAACCGTGAACCATTATTTTCTAATAATAAATCTGTAATAGGTGCCTAAGTAAATAATAATTATAATTCGCGCGGAACCCTTCATGGGCGAGTCCGACTCGCATTTGGCCGCTTATTTTTTTATTACCGGGCAGAAATCATCTTTTTGGTGTAGAGGTTGGAGAAAACAAGTTGTCATTCATTTCTCCGCATTATTTGGTGGCGTATGTTGTTGTTCACCATGGGGATTCAACTTGCACCACACGGATCACAAGCCAGCACTCTAACCTCCACACCGTCGCTACCGAAACCAAATAAAGAGTTACTGCTTTACATAAAGCCAAAGGCTTTCATTCATGTCTTAATTGACTAATGGTACTGATATACTTGACCAAGGCTTTAAAAAGCTTCAGAGGAAAATCATTTATAGGTTGATTCGTGACCTCATTTGAGTTGAGGGCGTTTATCGCGGCAATGAAAATGGGTATATTTTCATTTAATGTGAGTAAAGTTGACGCGGTTGATTGTAGCGAGCAATTACTTCCGTGCAAAGTTTGTTTTCGATTCAATGGTACCTAGTACTTAACGCGGAATTTCAAGTCTTCTTTACATTCGGTAAGAGCGGTTTATTGGCAAAACCAAGGGATTTCAGTTAAATTGCACCCATCTTAAGCAATCTGATTTGCTTGATTAGTCAAATCTCTATTTGGAGAACATGTCAACAGCACCAAACGTTCGAAGCTATAGTTAATGAAGAAACAATGCTAAAAGCTTTCATAATATCAAAGCTACCCCACCCTCTTTATTCGCCAAATTGATAAATGAATAAGGTCTACTTATTTGACAGCTAGGTCATTAAAAATGCTATGTGAAATGCTGCCTGTCGGAAACTCATATTGGCTGTCATTAGGAAAATACTCGAAGTTTCCTTTGATAAAAAATGATTAGCTTGTAATTGACAATGTTTTACATGGCTTTGAAGAAATCTGACATTTTGAGTAGGGGCGGACAATTAGCAGGGTGATAGTTCCCACCCATTCGGGATAAGTGAGTAGGATAATCTTTATTCCATTTTTCCCAAAATAATTAATACGTACAGAATTGTTACTAATGAAAAATAACGCACAAATTAAGCAATCCTATTGATCCACTGAACCCGTAATCTGCAAGCAATACAAGAAAAAAGGTACCTATGCGGCTTTTGTTCATATCTACAGGTTGAGCGGATCTACTCGAATTAATAATTTACTTGAATGCCTAAAAATTTTCTCACAAATGAAACAAGGATAAAATGAGGATACACACGTCCAGTAGGTATACAGAATATTTATAGGAACCCATAAACCGAATGAATTATTTACAATTCCATACAATCGTTCAGCCCCTTTTCGATGGGGTTCACAACCATCAATGTTTGTTTTATAGTAGAATGAATTAAGTGTTTCTGTAGAGGATTCCCACTTCTCTATTATTTTAATAACGAAAAATAAATAAAAGATCTAACCAAACACACTGCAATGAATATAAAAGGCTAAACGCTGAAAAATAAGGACATTTTTTCTTGTTGAAGTACCTACCTCTTCAAATGCATTGAACCCTAATTGAATGGACATCACAATTGTATAAAGGTCTGTTAGACGTTCAATGGCACTTGTTGACCTACAGCTGCGATTGTGATTTTATTTTATAAGGGAAATTATGTTTTCATTAACTGATGTATGAGTAGAGCCCTTTGAACGAGGGTTTATAGGCTTTTGGTAAGACCATTGAGGTTAGTTTGTGTGGATGAATTCAATTTTTATAAGAGTTCCCATTGTCATAAGCAAACATTAGATGGAGAGGTCCTTAAATAAATGTTCGTTGGTATAGATTTGATTAAATAGGCTAAGAAAAAGTCACGACATTGGAACGACGAAGTTGGGCAGCAAAACATAATACAGTGGTTTTGGATAAGGGGATGATGGTAGTCGGTCGGCCTGCTAGCGAATTACCTGTAGTGAGCTGGTGGTTGTGAATACAACAATCCTCAGATAACTATAGCAAGTCCACATCCAAGTTTAAGTTGCGGGTGGCAAGGTGCAGTATATGTGTATTCACTCACTGAATGGAAGGTCGCTCTTTCAAATCCCGGCCAAGTCTATGAATTGATGACTACAAGACAACTTGATCTCCCTCAGTCGTGGAGAAAGCCCCTACACTGTTGCGGTTCTAGCGATTTTGTGTCCAGATCGCTTAAATAAAATACAGCGAATTGTAGCAATTTTTCGCTACTACACCTGGTACTGCGAAGTGCGAACACTGCCCAAACAATTGTCTGCTCCGAAAAAGATATTTATATATAATTGATCTGTCAAACTCATCTGACAAAACACTCGAAAGTTAAGATAAGTTGATTTAGCGCGTATCACGCCTTCCACCCAACAGAAAGAGCCAGAGGCGGATCAACTTTATTTATGAAAGAATGTATCGAACACTCAGCAGAAATAAAGATTGAATTATAAGTGTAACGTTGCCTGGTCCTGGCGGCAACGTACGGTGAGAACCCCGATTTTCTGTGGTAGGTCGATTACCCTCGCTTCGGCTATAAAGCCAGTCAGCTCAAACCTCTGATGTACGTATGCTTCCCTGAGGTGGATAATCGACGAGAGGGTGTTCTTCAGCTAAATAGCTAGTCAGAACTATTGATGTTTGTATGGCTCAGTCTCTCGTCCGGAGAATGAGTGATTTTTATTGCCAAATTACATTACTTTTATACCCTAACTTAATTGCTAAGTAAGCTTAAATATCTATAAATCTGCTAAAATATAATTGTTTATCAATTTCTTTGCCAGTCACAAATACCGAACCCCTAATAAAAAAAATATTGATTTAATTTCCCAATCGGCATATTTATCAATAGCCTCATGCTCGCTTCATAGCCTCTTGTGGAAATGCGAACTCAGCATACAAAATACTTCCAAGTTCTTGGCAGTATTTCGTATACATAGTGCGTTAACCATGCAGTGGATATGAAACTGCAATATGAGCGCTATTTGCGGCGGCCTGCTATTTTCCGGCTATCCGTAGTGCCTCTTGGTGAACAGATATTTAATTTAATTGTTTCGTGAGGTGTTGTGTTACCTGATACACTACGGTGGGCTTGATTGGAAGGTGGTTGACACATGTCGTGTGCCATCCGGGTTCCGTATTTGTAACTGGAGGAACTCAATTAAGTGGACGCTAGTGTGGTCGCTTCACATAAGCAATACAAGTAAGCACGGTACGCGTTAGAAATGGACATTGTGCCTTCAGTATTTCGTCTATATATTCTCCACTGCGATGTAAACTTGAAGAAAGTGATTTCACAAACATCTTCAACTTTCTTAAACCAAATTTTATTATTGGTGGTGATTTCAACGCAAAACACCCAGTCTGGGGTTCAAGGCATGCCTCTCAGAAAGGTGTAGAAAGCTTTAAAATGCGGGTATGCAATACAGTTGTGATTATCACTCGACGGGTAAACCAACATACAGGCCGGCAGATAGCAATAAGATCCCAGACCTGATCGATTTCTGTGTTGTCAAAGGAATATCTGGTAACTGTATAAAAGTTGAAGAAAGCTTTGATTTCTCCTCTGATCATTCTCCAATCATTATGAAGATAAACGAAGCTCCCATTAAAAAAGTAGGCCCGACCAGATTAACCTGCGCAAAAACTAATTGGGATGGCTTCAAAAAAGATATTGAAACAAATATTGAGCTGAACGTATAACTTAAAACAGCCTATTGTGCTGAATGTCACATTAAAAAGTTGCAAATCGCACAGAACAAATTATTAAAAATGATGCTTAACCTCCCATGGCATCACTCCACGCTAGATCTACATGCAAGAGCAAATGTTGAAATGATCTCCTTCAGAATACGCAAACTAATAGAAACATTTAAGATCAGATGTGATATCCCTGACCATCCTCTTATTAATCAATTAAATATTGAATATCACATACTCGTACCTCACTGATATTAACTAACGCAATATTCAACTTTTTGTTAATTTATTTGTATGTTATCTATTGATCTCTATATTACATTACTTTATTGTTCGTCGATTTGATATTATCTATTTTTTTACTCAAATGTATCTCCTTTGTCAATTCATTTACCTATGTTTATTTGTTTATTTACTTATTTATTCATTTGTTCAATTATTTATTTATTTATTTACTTATTTATTTGTATATTTTTTATTTACTTACATATTTGTTTATTTATTTATTGATATATTTATTTATTTACCTATTAAACAATTTATTTATTTATTTATTTATTTATTTATGGCAATGGTGCAGTAGTAGTGTATTCGCTTACGGAATGGAAGGTCGTGCGTTCGAATCCCGGCCAAGTCCATTAAACATTATACCGAATACATGAAATCGTAATCTCCCTAAGTAACTTAGACACCACTAGTGGAGAAAAACCCTACAACTGCACCCAAACACTTCTTTCCTATCTCTCTATTCTTTCTAATACCAAGTAGCTTACACTGTGTTCTTAGCATTATAGGGGTACTGTAACAACAGAAAAAATCCCTTTAGCGTAAGCAAATTATAAAAAAAAAAAAAACTATTTATTTAAACATTCATGTATATGTATTTTATTTATTATTATCTTCTTTTTTTTTGTCTCCTTAATTTGAGGTTTTTAGTCGTTGTTTTGCCTCAAAAACAGACATTTGTCTAATTTAAGTTAATTTTTGTCACTTGTAAACTTTTTTCAGTAGAAAGACATAAAGTTGTCATATCTCTGTATTTAAATTATGTAAATTGTGCTATAACAAATTGTAAATTATAAACGAAATAAAATATCTTATCTAAAACGGCCTATGAACTTGAAGCTAAAGTTGATCGCTTCGTTGAAATCTTACAGAAAGCCGCATGGAAGAATACTCCCAAAACAAAGACAACGTCGGTCAATTACATTCAAATTTTTTCACGGGAAATAAAAGAGATGATTAAGGCGAAGAGAAAAGCGTGTGAAAAATGGCAACAAACTCGGGCTCCGAAATATCTCAACCGTTTGTGCAACTCAGTAAAAAGATATCTTAAATACCTTAACAACTCGCTTTGGAAGGCTTTAAAAGGTATTACAAAACCTCAAATTCAAGCTGCATAAATTAGGAAAAATCAAGACGAATGTGCCAGGCATGAATGATAAAGAGAAAGCGCAAGTTTTTGCCACCCGCCTGGAAGAAACTTTGAAACCGTTTGATGGGCAACATCTTATTCAAACTATAAACACGTCGAATATGGTCAAAAGTGCAATAAGAAATGCAACACTAACTGAACTTAAGGAAGAAATAAGGAAACTTAAGCCTAAGCAAGCTCCTGGATACGACCTAATCACGGGAGAGGTTCTTAAAGCTCTACATAGAAAAGTTTTAATTAAGCTTCTGTTTATTATAAACGCCGCCCTAAGACTGGAATATGTTCCCAGACAATGGAAAGTCGCTGTAGTCACAATGTTTCTTATGCCCGTAAAACAGCCAAATGAAAAAAACGCCTTATAGACCAATTCCGCTTCCTCCAATTATATCCAGTGTTCGAGAGAATATTGATTAGGCGAATTCAGCCGATAATAAAAGAGGCGTCTCATTCCGGATCATCAATTCGGTTTCAGAAGCAAACATTCTACAGTTGAACAAGTGCATTAAATAACATATGTAATCGAAATATCTCTTGAAGAACGACGTCTATCAAGCCTTTGACAAGGTCTGGCATGAAGGCTTAAAGTTTAAATTACGACAAGTTCTGCCGGAGCATCTATGTATATAATATTTTGGAGAATAACCTAACTGATAGATTATTCCGCGTCAAATGTGGAAACGAATATTCAGATTTCAAGGAAATAATGGCTGGGGTGCCGCAAGGAAGCGTCCTTGGTCCAGTGTTTTTTTTTTATAATTGTTTCATTCGTTTAAAAACTAACGCAATACCGTTCACCCAAACTAAATATTTTTTTCAATTTACAAAGCTCAAAACAATTCTGAATCCAGCCAAGTTTTGCATTGAAGACACACCAAAAACTTTAATTTCGCAAGCACCGTTTTACTCCTTAATTAACAATCTAATTGACTACAAAAAAAATGAAAATATTAGCCATCATTCACAGGGCCTAAAACCAAGCTTCTACAACTATTTGATTGTGCAGAGTGAAAGGGAACTACAAGAAATACCTTTAAGGCCGAATCCGAGCGGCAAATTTGAGAAATTGGTCATGGCAATTGATACTGTTGGATGTTTGTCAGACATTCACAAGAGGTGGGACAGTAAAACAACTTTTAGGTGTTACTTGGCCCCGGCTGGATTTGAACCTGATACCTTTAGATTACTAGTCCAACACACTAATCTCTGCCCCCACAACAACACCCTTTTACTCCTACAGCCGAATTAATAACCACAAATTAAGGGTGATTTATCTTTAATCAATGAATTAATGAGAAATCCTGATAACAAACTTTTTTGCAGTAAATTGACGTTGATAAACATGTAATCACCGAAGTAGGTGAATTAACGAGTAATTAAGTTAAAATATAACTGACAGCATTTTTGACAGCTGACAGCGAATCTTTGAATCAAATGGGATGTTCAGTGTGGTATCTCCACACAATTTCCAATTTCCATACAATTTATTACTGAAGGACAATTAGCTAATGCATGGCCATGATTTTTATATTTAATTTGTGAATTAGCGGCAAATTAAGGATTTTCCATTTTGAAATAGAGATGGTGGCGGAGGAGCCCTTAATGGGTCAACGGCAACTCTCAAACCCCCGAAGTGGGTTTCTGACTCCGGAATATCCGGTCCCTTTTGTCCAAGGGGTCCATCAAAGGGCCCGGCCCTCCAGGTTCGGGGTTGTGCGTGGGGTTAACTACCCAACCACGGAAAAAAGAAGCAACGACAAGCCTCGGTTATGGATGATCTAAATGTTGACGACCCTAGCAAATGGAATAAGGACGAACTTCGGATCTGCACGTGGAATGTCCGGACCTTAAACGGACCGCGGGCAACTTTTGGAGACCGTGGATAGGTACAAAGCCGACATTACGGCCATCCAGGAAGTGCGACGGGATGGAGAAGGCACAAGGAGGACGAAAAACTCTGACATCTACTTCGGCGAGTGCCGCAGAGAGCGGAGTCAGCGGCTATTTGGATGTGGATTTCTGATTAAAGGAAGACTTAGGCAAGGACTCTTGGGATTTCGCATTTTAGCGATCGCCTAGTAACAATTTGCATCAGTGCCAAATTTAAAAATATCACGGTGATCTGTGCTCACGCCCCGACAGAGGAGAAAGACGAACAAAGCCATGTCAAGTTTTGGCATCCCCGACAAACTCCTCCATTTGTGCAGGATGGCGATGGAGAAATCTCGCTGCTCCGTCAAAGTCAGCAGGAACACCCCCGAGCCATTTTATGTAGAAAAGGTTTGAGACAAGGCGCCGCGCTATCATGTACTTTCTTTGACATCGTTCTTGAAGCAATTGTACGGAACTCACAAGCCAACACCAGAGGTACAATTTTTCAAAAGTCCGTTCAACTACTTGCCTATACTGATGATATTGATATTATTGAGAGAACGCGGCGAGCTGTCAGTGGCGCATTTGCAAGCATCGAAACGGAGGCGGCCAAGATGGGTCTGGCTGTTAATGAGGACAAAAGGAAGTATATGCTGTCAACGAGAAAGGACTCTCAACATCGGCGACTCGGACAAAACGTCACGATGGACACATACAACTTCGAAGTAGTTAAAGACTTTGTCTACCTGGGCTCTACTATCACTTCGCAAAATGACATCGGCGCAGAGATCAAGCGAAGAATCACTCTTGCCAATCGCTGTTTCTTCGGGCTAAGAAGGCATCTAAGAAGTAAAGGCCCCTCTCATAGAACCAAGGAGATATTATATAAGACCTTAATCATCCCGGTCCTGCTGTATGGTGCAGAAGCATGGACCCTGTCAAAAGGGGATGAAAACCTTCTGGGATGCTTTGAGAGAAAGATTCTTCGAGGGATATTCGGTCCAGTTTGTGACGATGGAGTGTGAAAAAGAAGGTTCAACGACGAACTATACACCGACGCTGAACTGGTCAAGAAGCTAAAAAACAACGGCTGAGATGGCTGGGACACGTGGAGCGTATGGACAACAACGCGCCAGCCCGACGAGTCTTCAAATCCACCCCTGAGGGTCAACGCAGCAGAGAAAGACCCCACCTTAGGTGGCGCGCACAACTGGAGAACGACCTCAACCACCTTGGTGTGCGTAACTGGAGGCAGCTAGCGAGGGACCGAGCTGGTTGGAGGGGCTTGTTGGTTGGGGCCGTGGTCCACCCCGAACTGTTAGCGCCACCAAAATTTTAAAAAAAATTGGAATAAGAGGCAAATGAAGTAATTTTTGTTAATTCAGCTGTTAAGCTTTAACTATCTGTTGAACAAACCCCCTTATTTCGACATATGTATCCCATTATTTTGGACAAACATGCATCTGAATATTTCCATTTAGGACTAATAAATCCTTTCTTAAATCCAGGCAAAACACTATCTTCCCACACGGTTCAGTTGACCAGTAAAAAGTAACCAATTGCGTGTTCTGGTACAATAAGTCCTCCTCCTCCCTCCGCCATTGTCCAGATGTGCTTGTACACTCATCCCCATAAAAGTAACAAATGGGCAAATATTGAAAATAAAATACAAGCACCTATATCAATATTCTGCTTTTTGAATCTTAATCTCTTTCATAATGTAGACAAAAAGCGAAAGGCAGCAGCAAAAAAAAAGCAAACACACAAATGCCAACCGGTAAGGAAAGCAAATCCCAAAAAGCTTGTTCCTAGATTATCCAGATCAGCAAACAACACAAACTTCGATTCAGAATATGTTTTTATCTTCGATTCTTGGTGGAAGAGAGACACTCAGAATCAGAACTCAGATTCTCAGTTGCAGTTCGAAAGAATCTTGTTTATGGATACAAAGACCAGAGCATATAAGATTTACGTACGAGGATTAATCCTCGTTCTCATGGGAAATCTAAAAATATACGCATTGATACGCTCCAATACCCAAAGCAAATGTAGGTAGGTACTTCCAATCTATACGTAACATTCTCTCGGTACGGTATCCGTCCACCATTAACCGTCTCCTTGGGTCTCCTCTCCAGAACATCGAAAAGGAGTAACATGCAAGTAACCTCGTCCTAAGCTCCGCCATGCATGTGAGAATATCTATAGATCTGTATATTTGAATGAAAATAATTTTTCCTTTTCCGTCGGTTTGTCCATTTACGAATTGGCCAAGACCGTCAACATTGCCAGAGTTCCGTCATGAGAGCTAGAGCCTGTACCGGTATATTTAATCGTATAAATCGATGGTCATTCCAATGTTGAGTTGTTGGATTGAATTCCTCCTTTTGCCGAACAACCGAAAGGAAAACATCTACAAGGATTGCAGAAAAAACTATATGACCACAAAAGGTAAGCGAGGGGGTGTGGTCCAGGGGGTGGAAGAAGAAAGCAATACAGATGCAAACAAAAATACACGTGAATCATTTGATTTATGGGTTGAAGGAGGGATTTCATAAATTCGGAATGAATTCAACTACAAAAAAATGTGACGTATAGTCAGACTGCCCGAGGATAGCCGTAAAGGTTTGGTTTCATGAAAACCAATCAATTTGAAAAGGCATCACTGGATTGGTGTTGAATTCAGTCTTCCGAAAAACATTTAACATATGAAATGTACTTGTATTCCGAAGGTCAATGAAACAGCTTTATTATCTCGTTTTACGACCGATGGATGTTGAGCTAGCCGAAGGCTGCTATGAAGTTGTACATTTGAAATAAGAATACCTAGAAATTTGGATTTCGATTGGAGGGAAACTAGGCAACGGCAGGAATAGGAGGTTGCTTTAATTTATGGCGAACTTGTTGAATGTCGAAGTTTTTAAGGCTCCGATACGACGCCATTGCGTTATTTATTCTTGTTTTGCGTTCCCAGCTTGCGGCAAGTCATAGGATTACTTGATTTCTGGATGATAAAACAAACTCATTAAACATCCCGATACAAACTCTACAAACACTAACTACAAGGTAGTGATGTTGAGCTCTAAATAATAAGAACACACTATACACCGGTCCGAAACTCTCTTTCATCCTTGAGTACCAAGCTCAGCAGCTGTAGCTGCAGTAATTGTGTTTATTTTGTGGCAGTAGCGATATACTTAATATCCAAGAGACCCTTACCCACCACTCAGGGTGGCACCCGATTACAAGTCAAAAATTACCAGTTGGACTGTGTGGGCCTCAGTTGAATGTCTACGGGAATCTTCACCACCTAAAAATATATTAAACATTTGATGAGAAATAAATGAACCTTGGTGAGAGTTGAATCATAACTAACTCCACGGAAATCTACTCCACCTGGGAATTTATTCCACATTTTTACAGGGTGAGCCAAATAAGACCAATGTTAAACACGTAATAATATAATTGTAATAGTCATTTATTTTTTATTTAAATACATTTTATGGAAATTAATTCACTATGTATGAAAGATGACATCAGTCAGATGGCGCGGTTAAATATGGTGAACGAGGTGGCCCAGGGGAAATCTGAATTTCTTTAAATTAAACGTTCTCCAAAAATTTCATACACCCATGTTCCATAGTTTTGTTGCACAATTAATTAATTAAAAAACCGTACCAAATTCCTTAATTCCCGCTGTTGGCGGTATTCCGAAAAGGAAGAAAACCGAATTATTACGACCGCCCGAGGAAAAATCAATCGAATTAATTACAAACTGTCAGATGCCAGAGATCGCGTGTGCAACGAATAGCAACAATTTGCTATTTCCCGGTAACTCAGTGGGAAGGGATGGGTTCGTTCAGAACGAAGTGGATACGAGGAGACAATCTGAAATATGTCTTAGTATGTAGATACCTACTTACTAAAATGGGCACCACACAATTTTATGGTGAATTGTGAAACCGAGTAAAGTCCTCCTGAAATAATAAATGAACAGAAACACCAGATTTTTAGAACGTTATAAGGCTCCGTTGGAGCACGGCCATTTATTGCGGGGGTTTGAAATCCCCAGAAATTAAGTATATACGTAGAACGGGACGGGTGGACCGTTAGTATGACCCGCTATCGCTTGTCCGGAATTTGAACTTCGGAAATATATTAGTGGGTCGCGTGTCCCGGCTTTTCTCGGGAATTTTTCGAAATCGAATATTACCAAACTAATAATCAAAATCCTATATAACTGACTGAATTATACTACAAACACTCTACTTATCTGCTTTTCAAGAAAATCTTCCTTTGTTCCTTTGTCTCGTCCTGCGCTCACTACTGTGTTGTCCTGCCGCCTGCCTGTATCTCCTATATTTCTTTTTCCTCCTTCCTTTTTTTCCAAATTTAACTTTAACTTTATATCTTTTTTTTTCTAATGCTTTTCCGCGTTCACTTTTCAAAAACTTCTTACTTTTTCGCTGGTCAACCAAGAAGTGGCGTTCCAGATCTTTCCTTTGTCCATAGTCGGTCAGAGTTCTACTCTCACACACACTCCCACTCATACATTGGCAGCGGAATTTCACTGACGGACAGCCACCTTTGTATTGGTGTCTATCCGCCATATTCCACTGCCCGAACACATTCAGGCGACCCAACAACATTCACAATTTAGGTCCTAAAAAGCATATTTGCGATGGTGTGCGCGTGCCTGCCGTTACCCTCTCGCTCTTGTTTTCCATACTCTCTTTTCTTCCACTCTCCGCTACTAGAAGTTCGTTCGTGGCCTCCGACCGACCTGGGACAACTTTTCCATCCATTCTGATTGATCTCTGGCTGTCTTTCCAATAATCCTGGAAGCGACTTTGCTGAAGCGCTAGCTTTCCGCTGAACTCCCAATTGAACGGCAACGTTGATTTGCGCTAACAATATTATTAAAATCCCTTAACGAAGCAGGAAAAAGCCCAAGGAAGAGTTGACAAAGAAGAAGATAAGACATTGGGACGATTCGTATCACCCATTCTGGTGAGTTAAATCGTAGCTAGTACGGAAAGACAAAGAAACAAAGTAGTGAGTTCTAACCGAGTAAATGAAGCTATTTGGTAGAATTCGGTACAGGTTTAGGGCCGAAGGAAACTGCCTATAGCGTGTCATACCTTACATCGGGGTACAATTTTAGATTGGGCTCTCGGCCGTTCTGGTTCCAGGATTCGCTTGGGTTGGGTCAGCTTGACGTGACATCTGTCAATACCAATCGGCTTATAGGGTACGATTATTTAGTGTTGGAGGGTGTGTTATAACGTGGCCGTCCGCCCACACGCCTCTGCTGCTCCTTCGGTGCTCCCTCGACGGAGTTGGATCAAAAGGGATCGTAGCCCCTTCCATCATCGAACTTAGCTCACTACCGTGTTCGTGGTAGATCTTAATTCGCTTTTGGGCCTTTGACTATTCGGGCCGTACGCCCGCTCCCACGAATTTCATTTTATCTTGCTTATTTTCTTTTTGCAGGGTGGATGTTTAAGTACATTGGGACGTGTCCCCCCACCGTTGCAGACCGTCCGTCTGGTTGCAGAGTGCTTTGGGCTTGAACCCCGCCTTTACAGACCGTCCGTCTGTCTTAGCTCTCCCCAGACCGTCCGTCTGTATCCGTTGTCGTAGGCCGTCCGCCTGTACCCTTGTCGCAGACCGTCCGTCTGTATCTGCCGTCACAGAGCGTCCGTCTGTATCGCATTCCCAGACCGTCCGTCTGTTTCCGTCGCCACAGGCCGTCCGCCTGTACCCTTTTGGGGCTCCCGCCCCTGCAGGTTACCTGTGGTGGTTGCTACTCCACGGATCTAACGACGTGGACCAATGGCTGATGGTACCATGGTTGCCCCTCCACTTCTTCAGACCATGGGGATCGCATACCAAGAAAAGAGGGAGTGTGTTAGGAGGGTACAGGGAATTGAGAATGGCTCTTGCTGCGGAAAATTTGACCGCAACAGTTTGACTAGCAGTGTGCGCAGTCGCTCCATCTTGATTGAACCACAATTTAAGATGCTGCTCCGCCATTGGCCGCAAAAAGTTGTTGATGTTCGGGAATCGTGTTTCATCCTGATTCCGTAGAAATATGGGCCGATAACTTGTTCGGCCATAACACCGCACCAAACAGCGCGTCTGAATGGAGGTAACTTATGCTGGTGTGTTGCCCTTGGAGTTTCGGAGCCCCACACTCTACAGTTTTGCTGTATATAAATAAAAAAGTTATTCGTGTTAAACATCGGTTGGTCTTATTTGGCCCACCCTGTAGAATGAAGGTATTTCCCACCACGGCTGGCAGTTCGCGTCAAATTCGGAAATTTTGTAGGGAATTGGGTTGCTAGGAAATAACTCTAGAGGTGCCTACAGGTGATAAATAAAAATAGATACATTTTTAATTCAATTTAAAAAAAGAATATAAAAAATATAAAAAAATATAATGGAAATTCCACTGGATCCATATTCCTATCGCCCAAAGTGGGTGTGGCATTTGATTGAGAGTCGCTGTTTATTTTAGAACATATTTTTTGGTTTTGAAAGCAAGAACACCTACAAAAATCTAAAATTAGGATAAAACGCCCCTAAAAGTGGGCGTGACGACAAAGATTGGCGACTTGTTAGGAAGTATAATGTCTAGCACCCATATTAATAAACACCAAATAGCAGAGATATAGCACTGACAAATCTGTTTACTTATAATTCATATTAATAAATGTGTGTTAGCTTTAAATGACATGCGTAAACAACCGGATAATTTAACTCAGCGAATTCGGCGTATAAGGAGCGGATAACTTCACACATTCTCAGATTGTAGTTCATGCATTCACAAATTGAGAGGATACACATGCATGTGTGGAAACATTGAGAGGATGGAAAGAGAACACTGTCTCCCATTTGGGCATATTACTCTTTCATAATGCGTTGACTCCATAGTAGTATCATAGTATTGGAACGGAATACACAGACATGACTGTCAACTGATGAAATAAGACAAATACGTTCGATTTTTGAGTATCATTTGGTAAAGTGGGGCCGTGTTGTAAGTGATAAAGAGCATACAGCTAACAGAGGGAAAACATTTTTTTATTATGTGCCTTATGTGCCATGTGCCTGTTAATGTTTTTCTATTACTGTTTTTCATGATACTGTTTTTCTATTAATATGGCTGTATATGTTTTGCTACTATCTGCTTGCAAAGACAATTCCGTTTAAACAGCCTCACATACGTTAGCACATTCAATCAAATATTCCCTAGTAAAGTGCGACCTTATGGTCTATGGTGTCCGGTGCTTACACATTGTAGAGGGTAGTCCCTCTTCCAGAGCCCCCTCTAAATAGACTAAGGCTTGGCAGGTCACACACCTTACATCACAGAATACAGTCCAGTTTAATTAACGAATCGGAGAATGAGCTGTGGATCCATCTTGTCTTGTGTGTTATTTGGTGCTTGCCCACATATCTTATCATCTAGTGGGTCAATGCCCCACAGCATTTCATTATATCACTTCACAATCTGCTGGCTCCGTCCTCTGTTATACCCATTCTTATCAGGTGCTCCTTAAGGCTAAGGTGCCCCATAGTGATGTCTGCGAGAGTTCGTAGGTTATTTTTGTTTAAGCTTTGGTATTAAAATTCAGTACATATCCCACAAAATGTTTTTTTAATACTTTTCCACTAAAATTTAATCTTCAAATATTAAAATATAATATTTCTATAGTGTAATCTATTAGCATTATTTTTGAAAACTTATATTTCAATAATTTGTTATTGGATTTTAGTAGAATATCTGGTTAAAAGTGACCATAATAAAATAGTGTATTGAAATTTAATATTTGATTGTATTAAAATTCAAAAAAAAATTGTATTTAGCGCGAAACTCTCGACTCAATGCTCAAGAAATTCTTTTTAACTCGTACTTAAATTGAATATCGAGGTATTAGATTTCAATACCTCAACCCTTCAGTATTACATTTTAAGACCAAGGCATTGATTTTTAAGCCTTCAGTATTAGATTTTCATATCTATATGAATTCTAAAATCTTACTCGATAGCCTAAAAGCAAACGAATTTTTTATCACTATTTATGTAGAATTTTCTAATGGGTTTCAATGCAAAGTAAATTGCTTTCTTTGCCTTGAATCAAACCATTTTATAAAAATTGAAAAAATAATCAAAGTTGAGAATAATCCATATTTTTTATGTACGAAATATGAACAAGAAAGTTTTGACAGGCGAATTGATATGTTTAATATTATAAGTAATAACCAAACACTTTGTTACACTTTGCGAGCAAATTATTAATTAATCGTACGGATAGAAACGCAAAAATATTGTGATCAACACGAAATTCAACCAAACTGTCAGAAGCCAAAGTGCAACTCCAGCGAAAATAATGCTGGATTCCCGGTCGCTCAGCTAGGGGTGGGTTCGATAAACTTTCGCAGATCTAAACGAAAAATGACGTGAAAGGTACTTACTGACTTACTGTCGTCGAGGAAAATATTTTTTTCCCCGAGGGCAATAAGTGAAATGGGCGCCACACAATTTTTTGTTGATTGGAAAATTGTGAAACCGTGCTAAACTGAAAAAAAAGGAAAAACCTCAAAAAATTCAGAAAATTCCGACCAATGGAAACCGCTTCCAGCAACTGAAAACAAAGAAAAAAGACGAACCGTTTTTTTTTCCACAACGTTATAAATGCCCCGGTGGAGCACGGCAAATTTTATTAACCGCTTTTTTTTGGACTGCAGTTATACAAAGCGAAGCGAAATGCCGTTATTGAAATGGTGCAAGACCGCGAAATCCCGAAAGTTGGAAATATTCCAAAAGAAAATGGTCGCGTGTCCCTTGATTTTCAGGGATTACGGCGGAGCCCGACCCGACCGAGATATATTTCCTCCAAATAATTTCCTCACTACCCGCACAAAATCACTCTACTTATCTGGTTTTTTTTCCTCCTCTTCTCTTCCTGAACTCCTGTAAATCCAATCTAGTCCTTCGGATATCAGTCCCGCCTGCACAATTACCCTCTTCCCGGTGTATTCTTCCTTAATTATGTGTTCCTTAACTCGTCTACACTGCCCTTCTCGACTGTTCCTTTTTGTTCTTTTTGTTCTTTTCTTCACTGTCGCCAATAATTACTTTAACCAAAAAAAAAATCAACGCTAACAAAACTGCCTTGAACTATCGCGGGTCAACCAAGAAGTGATTGCCAAATCTTTTGTCCAGTCCGTCGTCCGCTGTCTCCACTCATACATTCATACAAACCTGGGGAAGCAGAGCCAACGACAGTTCTCACTGGACAATTCAGCTGTATCGCTCAGATTGTCAACTGTTTCATACTTTCCCACCACCACACATACTTGGGCAGTGGAATCAACGGCTCCCACTCCGTAATTCAGCTGTCGCTTTGAGATCACCAACCGCTGTTCCTTCCCCGCTCCATTCACGCACATTTAACTGGACCTTGCCGTTTTCGCTACACTATGTAATATTTTACATAAGGCTCACACCTTTTTTTTTATTTAATTGTGGGCGTGTCAGTAGGTGGATTTAAAAAAAAATTAACACATGAGCATAAAGGGCCCCTAGAGAGTATATATTATAAATTTCAGCTCCCTAGCTCAAACTTTGGATTTTCAAAAAAAATGTTTTATTTATTTGTGGGCGTGTCAGTGGGCGGATTTTGAAAATTTTTTATCCCGAGCAGTTTTAGGAATCATAGATCATATATAAAAAATTGCAGCTTTCTAGCTCAAAATTCGATTTTTTCCAAAATTTTGTTTTTTGAGTTTGTGGGCGGATTGATTATTTCGGGACCCTAGAGAGTATATGGTTAAAATTTCAGCTCTCTAGGCCCAGTTTAAAGGCCTTATTTTAAATTATTTAATTTCAATACTATTTAAGATTTTATTGGATTAATTGTTAACTCGCATAGTATTTAAATTTGTATACCCTAAAGGGTATATTAATTTTGACGCATAGTTTGTAACATACCTTAATATTGCCCGTAGACCCCTAAAAGTTACTATATTTATGATCAGCATCGATAGTAATGTCGATCTAGTCATGTCCGTCCGTCCGTCCGTCTGTCGGCAAAAATTAGGCCTTTAAACTGGGCCTAGAGAGCTGAAATTTTAACCATATACTCTCTAGTGTAACGAAATAATCAAGTTAACGAATTTTTGAAATCCGCCCACAGACACGCCCACAAACTCAAAAAAACAAAATTTTGGAAAAAATCGAATTTTGAGCTAGAAAGCTGACATTTTGTATATATGATCTATGACTCCTAAAACTGCTCGGGACAAAAAAATTTCAAAATCCGTCCACTGACACGCCCACAATTAAATAAAACAATTTGATTGAAAAACCAAAATTTGAGCTAGGGAGCTGAAATTTATAATATATACTCTCTAGGGGCTATAATATATACTATAATATATACGCTCTTAACAAGCTAACGAGATGGGCTAATCGGTGCGGACTGGGCGTTAACCCCCACAAAACCGAGCTTGTCCTCTTTTCCAGGAAATATAAAATCCCATATATTGACCCTCCCTCTATTAGCGGTACAAGCTTAACTTTCTCTGACGAAGCAAAATTTTTGGGTCTAATCTTCGATAGGAAGTTAAGCTGGAAACCTACTATACAAGAAAGAGTCAAGAAAGCTACAGTAGCACTTTTCTCTTGCAAAAAAGCCATTGGCAACAAGTGGGGTATACAACCCCGCATTACGCACTGGCTATATACATCGGTGGTAAGACCAATTCTTACTTACGGGGTGGTTGTCTGGTGGACTGCTCTAGAAAAAGCTATAAACCGCGACAAGCTGGGCAAAGTCCAGCGTTCAGCGTGTCTATGCATTAGCGGAGCACTCCGAACAACCCCCTCCGCTGCTCTGAATAACTGTGATATACCAGATAATCCACTAATTAACCAAGGTGTAACTATAATCAATGTACGTATCTATGTATCTATGTTATTTATTTTTTACTATATATTATATTCTACATGTTATTTATTATTATATGTTATTATTTATTACTATTTGTTAGTATTTATTATTGTTTGTTATTATTTATTATTGCTTGTTATTATTTATTATTATTTGTTAATATTTATTATTATTTATTTTTATTAATTGTTATTGTTTATTTTTACTTAAAATTATTTATTTTATTTATAATTATTTATTATATTCTACACGTTATTTATTATTTTTTGTTATTATTTATTATTATTTATTATTATTATTAGTTTTTTACTTAATGTTATTTATTTTATTTATAATTATTTATTACCTTTTTTGTTTTTTTTTTGTAAAGGTTTTTCTCGTTGGTTTCCTTTAAAATAAAGTTTCAAGAAAAATTGTAAAAACGTAAAATGTATAAAAGACAATGCTTCAGTAGAAAGATAAAATAAGTACTATATCAAATCTCCGTGCTTTTATTTGTAAATTGGGCGATAACCTATGTAAATTTTATAACGAATAAATGATCTATCTATCTATCTAAATATTATTTTGGACTGGTCATATATGCAACCCAAAAAATATTAAATTTAACGCCAGGATTTTTAAGCGTGCAGGATTTTCTTTGCTTTTCTCAGACCTTGGAGGTTAAGAAAGGTTCCGGCCTTTGTTTGTTTCTCCATTTTTCTGAACTTTTCACGTAGGGTGTGTTCTCCTATCCCGCCGAATGATTCAGGTCCTATAAAGTGTTCCGCTGTCCCTTTTCTTGCTGGGAAATCCGCTGCTCCGTGTGCTTTCGCCAGAGGAGCTTACTGTCTAGATGAAGTTCTACATACCTCACTGACTGGTATTAGTGTCGTGCCTGATAGGCGAATTTCCTCAAGTCTCTGAAGTTGAACTTTCCTTGTACTATCATTGTTCCCTGATAATATCCTTGTTTTTTGTCGGATTCATGTCTACTCCGACCGTATGGCACCATTTCTTGGTTACCTTAAGCCCCCTCTGTATGATGTCACCAAGGGTTTCCTCGAACTTTCTCCTGTCAATCAATACAATGTCATCGGCGTACGCCTGACTGTTGATGCCAATGCTGGTTAATTTCCCCAGCGGTTCGTCTACAAACAGGCTCCACATTAAGGGTGATAATATGTGTTAGTCCTCTAATGGTTGCAGATAGTGTTTTCGTCTCAGTGCTCATCAGCTCACTTATCCAGGTAGATAATGTATTGTTAACTGTTTTCCTATCCTAAATGTTTCACTATGCTCAACTGAATTTTTTAAATTGCCTCGATTTGATTTCACCCCTTTCACGGCTTTTACGACAAGCGCAGATTTTTCGGGGCGCTGCAGTGATATTCTTAGCCCGTTCCTGCACTATCCTAATAAATATCTCAAAAATCATACTGAAAGGGTATACCGGAAAGGGTTGAAAGAGGTCATAACAAGTCGGCAAAAAGCAAAGCAACACATTTTCTAAAACCGGTTCCGGTAAAAAGAAGTATCTGAGCTATCAAATCAATGGTAGTTGACCGTAATGAATAATTGATCATGCAAATGTCCATATCTACATAATATTGAAGATAGTCCACCATTCGATATTCATTGGGTGCAGTGCCTCGTGTTTTGGACTACTGGGCGAAGAGTTTGAGTTCACCTGAAATCCGTTCGTATCTAAAGACATTGACAGACACAGGCGGTTTGACACACATATATGCCAACATGATATACTCGTATATTATACGAGTAACGTGTGGGTTTCTGGGTGCTAGATATGTGGTAAACTGTGGTCTCTAACAGAATAGCTTCCCAACAACATACAACTTTCGAGGTAATTAAAGTTTTCGTCTTCGTAGGCTTTGCTAGAAATCAATCCAAAAGGAACGAAGTTTGTGTCTTTAAAAGATAAGCCTACCATCGGGCACTGACATTCTTTGGAAACTGTTCATGTCCGAGTCAGAGCGTTCAAATCGTGCAAACTGAACTCTTGATCCTGTATTCACCATCACCACACGAGTCGCAAGAAAATGAAACTTTCCTCTTCCTCCTGCCAGCAACATGCGATCTCGAATGAAGCGCGCGTTCCCAGGTCATCACATCTCACCAGCCGAATTTAATGAGAAAACCAATTTTTCAACTTGTCAAAAAAATCTTCTGGTATTTTTCTTTCGCTGAAAGCCGCATAAGGAATTTTTGGCTTGCCGAATCGTCATCAATTAAACGGCTCAAGTCCATTCAACCGTTTACGACGAGTTGGCTGGCTGACTGTTGGGCTGGAGAAGCACCCCGTAGCTATGTAAGTGGTTGAAGCTAATTTTCTTGATTTGTGGCCGGAGAATGATAATCATCAGCACATGTGGCACTGGCACTGGGTATACCAACGACCATGAGGAGGATGCTTTGCTTTCCGTTTTATTTTCGAAATTTCATGTTGCATTGTCGTCGCCCCGAATTTAAATTGCACACACACAATAACTCGTGTGCATGGACAAAAACGCCTTCAAAAAATGTGCAATCGGGTGTGTCATGCACTCCTTTTGATCTGCGGAATGAAGGAAGTGCTCGAGACTCAAAGGAAGATCGTGTCAGAATTATTTATATGCTTTCGTGTTTGCAATTAAAGCGGGCGAACGTTGCAGATGTTCAATCTTTTAAGGGGTTGTGTTGGAGATGTACATCAGCAGCACCGCGTCGTTTTTTGTATTTCGATTTTAATTTACTTAGAGGAGAGATATTGAAGATATAAGAAATATCTGTCTCGGGCAGAATGTATCTCGAAGACAAAACGAGTTCAATTATTGTAAAACAACGATTTGGCGCTAATTGGAGATAAATTGGAATAGTTTGGTGCGAATTGTTGGAGATGTTTTTATTTTATTTTTTGAAACAATGGAATGAGTAAGGCCGGCTAATTAAGGGTTGGACTTTTATTATAATGAAATATTGCCGCAGTAATCCTCATGGGAATTGGCAAGGCTACAAAAAGCTTTGTGCTGAGTGAGATGATCGTGTCAGATGATTAAATTTTAAATGAACCGAGTTGACGAACTTTGAGTTATTTTCTTTTTAAGAAGCGATGAGGTAGGAAAGAATGACATTTCTCGGCACGATTAAGATCTGGTCCAGCTTAGGCGGAGCGACCTTGTTTAACGGCAACTTTCTCACCGTATAATTCGAAAAACACCACTGCCCGTTTTATACCAGGGAACAAATTTGTGGATATCTCAGACAAAACACACAAAGAAAATACTGATTCAACGTCAAGCGGCGATGAAGAGAAAAATTGACAGCGAAGCTAATCAGGAATATTGCTGAGCGGAATGAATTGAACCACGGTGAAGTAAACTACTATGTCACTCCACAACATCCAGTCAACCATTAAGAGATCTGACTATCAAGGAGACACAGCAAACTTTGTTTGCCTGCAGTAGAGAGAAAGCACAATGGTGGGATCAGAAAAGATGCCTCGGAGAAATTTATCCAGATAATATAGCCGAGAACGTGCTGATTAGTGACCAGAACTGGAGCCAGCATATAACATCCTTAGAAAGCACAATGGCGAACTGTTCGATACCCTTACCATATTGATATCCCCTAAACTTGGCTTGGGTTGAAAGTCTTCCAATATAATTACCAACAATTTGAAATTCGGTCAAACCGCCCCAAAAGTGGGAGCTCAACAAAACTATGTTTTGACCTAATTTTTTCGTATTTTAAGTTATTAATCGAAAAACAACGTTTCTGTCAAAAATGCCCCCAAAAACGTGAGTCTGGCTAAAAACGTTGTATGAGCGTACCAGTTATGGGTTTGCGGGTTGTTGAAGCAGTTCTGATACGGCGCAGGGACATTTTCTCGGGACTTATGTGGGTGTCCAATTGGACATATCAGATATATGTCCATTTAGACATCAACTTATAATGAACAACCGTTCAAAAACTGTGTTGACTCACGTCTAAAAAAAAACTTTATGTACATATTCTAATACCTTTATAACTTTGCACCTACTCCGAATCCATGATCCCAAGCAGGAGGGGTAGCATACACATTGCACTGATTGTGGGATTCCGGCTCGAAGGACCAAACCAACGACCATACCGCGTCGAGTTAATCGGTTCTCGTCAGATCACCGTAATTAAACGACGTTGGGCGCGGTTAGTACGTAGATGGGGGACCGTTTGAGAACAACCGCGTGTCGTTGGCCAGTCCCATCTACGGAGTTGAGGTAGATAATACATAAGTGGTATCACAATGGACCTATATTGGCCTAAGTGTGTCGGCTTCTGCCGACAGCAACATAAATCTAACCTAAACTAACCATGGGTTTATGTTGAGATCTCAAAAACAGGGTCATTCTGATCCCTGCAACCCCCCTGATTAGGGGTCATTGTTGGATTTGGAGAAAATGAGAGGAGGTTGGGGTTGGTACTATGTTCGGTATATTATTAAAATGCTGTACGCTTTTGTAGACCTTGCGTCTCAAAAGTGCGGAATCTCATTTTTGACTTCCGTCTCGTTTTTATTACAATTCGGGACCCATTTAAGTGAAACAGAAGTCCCCAACAATGTCCGATACACCATAAAAAGGTTCATGTAGTCCCATTGTGATACCCTGGAGTGAGCGTTGGTCTCGTTGGTCTGGCTTTGATCCTCATTCTTGTTCTTCTCTTCTTACTCAACGTTTTCCAGTCATCTTGATGTTCTTTCAAACCTGTTAAGATAAGGCTGTCAGACATCAGAAAGTTCCTGAATGTCTGGGAAAAATATTTTCCATGTGTTCTGTTCCCCAGATGATAGAAACTCCGGCAAAGAAAGTGCGGCATGTCCTCATAGGTCTCATCATAACCGCAGCCTCTACAGATGTCGTCATCCTTCAGATTTAGTTTTATTTTCTTACAAAGCTATGACCAGTAAAAGCACCGACACTGACTACCAATTGTTTTGTAAGATTTTGTTGGTCCTGCTGTTATCATTATTTGGCCAAGTTTTTGTGATATGTCACAAGTGGTTAATGATTTCCACCTGCTGTTGACTTTCATCCGGATCTTTTATTCCACCCAGCGTTTACCTACCAGGTGGCATTAGGAAAAAAAGTCGCTATCCATACTAATATTATAAATGTGAAAGTAACTCTGTCTGTCTGTCTGTCTATCTGTCTATCTCGATTTAACGCCAAAACTACTGAACCGATTTTGGTACACAGATAGTCTAGAGCCTGAGAATGGACATAGGCTACTTTTTAACGCGGGAAAATGTTTCATCCGTTGTCCAGAAGCGGAGATCTAAGCTGATATCTAAGAAAAGTTGTAACTCTCGAATGCTTTCTAGCTCCTAACTTTGGAATGACTCATCCAAATGAAATAGGTTTTTTTTTAATATAAAGTTTAATTATGCACAAAGATTTTAAGATATAAATCATCTTTGTAGGTTATCCTGAAGTTGAACAATAAGCATTAAACTATAAATTTTCTACAATTCAAAAAAGTATAATGTTCGATTGAAGCTAGATCGTTTGATTTTCCCAGCGTTCAGTGGAGGAAAATTTGTGTGTGTGTGCGGCACAAATCTATTTCTCTTCCTGTACCTTTTGGGCAATGTGCTTATTCTTTCTTTTTTTTATGCACCTTTTGCATTTTGTGTTGTTTTTTTATGGCGCATGGCCATGGGATTGAGAAAGATAGGGTATGAAATGTAAATGAGATTGAGAGGGAGTCACACTCAGAGTATGTCCATATATGTAATGAGTAGGGACACTCTCGAAGTTTTCTTCATCAGTTCTTATCAGCAAGTATTTAGTTTTAAATTTGAGAAGTGGCAGACTGGCGAAGCAAGGTGAGCACGGGACACCTAGTTTAAAATAAATTGAAAAAATCGGGTAAATATCCAGAGAGCCCTCTGCGATTTTGAGAAAAATGTTAGTACATAATGTTGAAGAAAACATTTTTTTTAAAAACCACTAGTAGAACAAAATAAATAAAAGGTATAACGCCTCTAATAATCTGCACCGGTCGGTTCAAAAATGAGGCGTGGGCGTGGAGTTTTTTCGCATCCTTAAACCTCTCAAAAGCTAGCATTTTCCGGGCGGAGGTTACTAGCTATCCGCGAAGCCTGTCGCAAAAACTCCACTCAAAGATAATGCCGAGACAAAATATACTTATTGACAGGCAGGCTGTTATTAAAGCGATCGTATCAGTCACTATATCCTCTAAATTAGTAATAGAACGTCGTAATGACCTACCCCTGCTAGATCAGTTCAAGGTTACCCTGATCTGTGTTTCAGGGCATAGTAACATTTATGGAAGCGAACATGCCGACGAACTGGCCAGGCAAGGCTCAGCCCGCAAATGCTCACTAGCGAATGTTTCGATCGGAGTAGAAGAGGCAAACATCACCTCAGAATACTTCACGAAATCCAGCCTTAGTGGAATAGGCTGACAACATGCATCATATCCAGAAAGATGTGTCCAAACTACAAGAAGGTTTCCCACCAGATTTTATTAATTGATTCATACCTTAAATCAAGGGTTTATGAAGTCGGTCTGGAGTTCCTCAAGGAAGAAACTTAGGTCCAATTCTTTTCATACCAATCATTAATGATGTAAAGACATGTGTAAATCACAGTATTCTGATCAACGCTGTTGATATAAATCGGTTACTAATCAGGAAGACAGAATCCGGCTTCAAACCAAGGTTTATATCTTCGCTACTTGGCGTGTTAACAACGGTTTGTTCCCTAAACCCTACTCAATGTCAATGTACGACATTTTCTAGAAAGAATATTCCTTCCACCTTTCAATATTCATTATCTTAACATACTCTTTGTTACATCCTAATTTCAAATGATTATGATATTGTTGATTCTTTCTTTCCTGGCTGCCGGAAAAGTTATATTTTGTGAATTTTTGTAACTGAAACATTGATTTGCTCTAAGAGGACTTCCATGGGAAGATCCATTAAATCTTCCTCCTTACAGCTAACGCATCAAGCTTCTTCAAATGACACTAAATTTCAACGAATTCTTAATAGCGATATCGTTTTTCTACAGCAGCTTATATCTGGTCATATAGATGCGCCTGATTTGCTGTCTTCCATAGACTTCATGTCCGTGGGGAGCCTATAAACTACGTAGTGTAGCTCTAGCCAAAGACCGAACTACGGCAGGATTGAGCCTATAAGTCGCATGAGTAGAATCTTGACGTGATCGACGAATGGTGCACTAGGAATGGGCTCTTGGTAAATCCTCTTAAAACTGAGGTTGTTCTCTTTACGTGAAGGGATAAGCTGATCGGGTTGACTCAGCCAGTGCTAAAAGGCGTCACAATCAAACTCTCCAATGAAGTAAAGTATCTGGGAGTCATCCTGGATAGCAAACTTCTTTGGTCCAAGCATGTTGAGCTGAAGATTGCCAAGGCGCTGTCGGTTTTCTGGCAGTGCAAGGGCATTTTCGGCAAGACATGGGGCTTATCACCGAAAAGAATCCTATGGATTTTTACGGCTATGATAAGACCATTTTTAGCATACGCATCGGTTATTTGGTGGAATAAGCTTTCGCGTAAATACGTTATTGCTGCTTTCGCCAAATTCCAAAGGAAGGTATGTCGCAGCTGCACGGTGGCCTTCCCCAGCACGCCTGGCTCCAGCCTGGATGCATTATTGAACCTCCCGCCTCTTGATGTTTACATAATGGGTTGCACAATCAAAGCTATCTCACGTTTAAAAAGAGGTGGCTTTTGATATAACTCGCACTGGAGTTTTGACGAACTTTCGCAACGGTTGTGTTTCGCCTCCTGTCTTATGGATATGCCGTCCGATTCAATGACTGCAGAACTTCGGCTGAAGCTCAACTACGAAGTCGACTGTCCTTGTGTTCAGGACTGGCTCTGGCCAGACCCTGAGCCTGGAAAGGAATGCAGTCGAATCTTCACGGATGGCTCCAAAACCGATCAAGGATCTGGTGCTGGTGTTTTCATGGAGAGTGACAACATTAGACTTTTCTTCTCGTTAGGCAAACATGCGCCAGTCTTCCAAACGGAGACTTATACTATCCTAATGGCCATGGCCAGGAAGAGGTGGAGGGGGCGAAGTATCTGCGTCTGTAGCGACAGTCAGGCTACGCTTAAGGCCTTGCTCAATCCCTTAACTACCTCCAAAATAGTTCGTGAATGCAAGATCTCTCTAAATTCGGTCGGAAGGCTGAATTCACTTAGACTTGTATGGGTCCCGGGTCATAACAGGATGACGGGAAATGAGATCTCCGACGAACATGCTAGACAGGGCTTAGAGGGGGACTTCTCAGGCCCTGAACCAGCGATTTGTCTGCCTGCGTCCTCGGTCAGGGCTTCCATTGACGGTTGGGTTCCATATGAACACAAACGCCACTGGCATGACTCTCCAGGGTGCAGACAGGGTAATCAAATTCTCCCCGACGTTTATAGGAAATCCGCGGCATTCTTGTTGTCTCTCAACAGAAAAGACTGCGACAGACTACTAGCGTTCTTACGGGCCACTACGCTTTTGCCAAACAATTTAAGGTGCTAGGCTCAAACAATACCGCCAATTGCGAAGCCTGTGGAGAAAGCGATGCCACTACGGGACATTTCCTCTATGATTGTCCTGCTTTTGCTCATATCAGGTGGCAGGTATTTGGTGCGGATATGGTATGCTGCAAACCTAAGCTCCTTATCATTGAAGCGCCTTCTCGCTTCTCTTAGGAAAACGAGTAAATTCTTACAGTCTTCCTGGTAGCACAAGGACCAGTATTGAGTCTGGGTGCCCCAGTGTAGAAAGTCTCGCACCCTGAAAAAAAGGATCTATAATTTAAATAATCATGCCATTGGTTTGCACATTCAAAATATCATTTCTTCGTGAGTCGAAAAGGTGTCCAGAGGATTACTTCTGTTTATATCATTTTTTATAATATCCACGGTCAAAAAGTCCCAGGAAAATACCCAAATTTCTCTGGAAAACATCTCCCCTGATCCGATAATAAATACCGGGTGAAAGGGTATGAAAACTCAGGACAGCTCTTCGACTCAAAAAATTAAAAATCTGGACACCTCTTCGACTCGCAGATCCCATAATAGTAGCTGGGTGGCCCGCTTCGCTTGTATGAGGGTTTAAATCTGTGAACACCTCTTCGATTCACAAAAATCAGAACTCTGAATACTTCTTCGGCTCACAGATCACATTATAGTACCTGGGTATCGCGCTTCGCGGTTAAAAAGGTTTAAAACCCTGGAGACCTCTTCGACTCACAAAAAAGGATACTCTGAATATGGCACCCATTTCGGAGTCCATCTTTGATCCACCATTTTCATGGGTTCGTTTGGGTATCATTCTTTTCGTGCAGAAAAGTTGCCAAATCCACTGAAATCTAGTTTAGCTTGGCAAAACAAGTCAATGTTTCTTCAAATCCTCAAATAATCCTCCCATCAAAAGTGACGTTTAGGTAAACCACAAAAATGCTGTCTGAATAGTCCTTATATTTATGTAGCTCCTGGTATTGGTGTCTAATATAACTCTGTTGAATGTTTCTTTTTGGTATTTTCTTCCATAGAACCTATAAGAATGTTTACGGACGCCCTCTCTCTAGGCTCCCATGAAGCCGCAATTTTTCTTTCAACAAAGTTGGCATGGCTTCTTTAAGACCTGCCTAATTTTCGTCATTATAGCCTGCCTGCAGTTAAAAATAATTATCTGACTTTTAACTGCCCATTGTACATGCAAATAAAAAAAACATACATTTAAACCTCTTTTTTGTTAGCTGTTGTTTGTTAAGCAACTTCATGCCATGACCCCGCCATTTGTTTAGTTTGTGTAATTTTCTTTCATTTTCAGTGCCCTCTCCGCTATTCACACAGCCCGCAAAATAAATGTGATGGAAAATTCACAGCAAAATGAGTACATAATTCACATTCCAGACTTTGGCAGTTCTCCAAGAAAAACCTACAACTCGCAATCGTAGTAAACAAGTTTCTCTGGTGATATGCCGGCCCATTCCACCCCACATCATATACAAATGTGCAAACAGCACAACAATTGACCTGAACCGAAAAAACCGACGACTAAAGGTCACCACCCTTTCAATAATCATAGAGTCAGCTAGATTCGGTCTCGGTTCTTCTTCTAGCGAAAGCAGTCCCACACTTGATGTGTGTGTGTTGGCAAAAAGTGGATGAATATTTCTTTCGATGAACTTTGTCCGTTTCAGGGACAGCTGAAGGAGGTTTCCTTCCTCTGCAGAAACTCCTCAAACTTTTGTTTTTCACTGTTGATTTTCATTTCAGACTCGACGCAGGCAGAGTTCATGAAGAAATGAAGAACACTCATTCAAATTCGTTGGGGCGATGGCAGTATGGCAGTGGAAGTGGAAGTGATAATATATATTGAAGTGAGGTTGAGTTGTAGAGGTATGCTCGGGACTTAGTGGTGCATGTGAAACCTTAGAATGTGCTAAATGAAGAAATGACTTATGGTTGGAGGAGCAATCCTTTTTTTGAGCAGCACAAAACCAGTATCGAGTGTCCTCTTCACTTACAAGGAACCTTTGGTGTGGTAAGTTACGTGCCAAGTGATTGAACAAGGGTGGCTGACTGGTAAAGTATTAATGACGCACGAGTACGGCACGAGTACTATACCGCGATTCGGATATCTTATTGAAAGTCGTGTATGGAAATTCCCCGTAAGATTTCATAGGAAATAATCATTGAAATGGTAAAGTTCTATACATATATGTACAACAGAGGGCCAGAGAGAGCATGATGAAAGACCAAAGAAAAGTAATTACGAGGTTCGCAAAAAAGAGTTTTTTTTTGTAGTGAATGGCAGCGGAAACGACGAGCTGTCCAAAATCAACACATCCACAGGGATATGGAAATGACAGTTACACATTCTAATGGAGATCTACTGGGACTTTGGCCACTTGAAATGTGAACGAACTTTGCTGAATTGAGATGTAAAAGAACGTTTCCGAGAATTTTTGAATTCCCTTAAATTAAATTCTACTTCCGTTGATTAACTTACTTTTTCTCTGTATATGAAAAACTCTTATCAAAGAAATGTTTCCGAGAACGATAATTTCATTCACTTAAATGAAGTCCATAATTGGCGCATTGAAGATGTCATTAAAAAAAACCGCAGAAGTTATTAGCCTCGCTGCAATTTAAATGTGCTTGGTTACGAAACGACTTATAAGTTCGTCAAGCTTTTCAACATTTCCTGAAACTCGCGACATTGATTCCATTTAAATTAGGTCTGTAGCAAATGATTCCGAAGAACAAGTGGTCCGGTACATCTTACCTGCGGTACTCCACTTTTGAATCGAACCTGGCTACAAAGTTTGGCAGTGAGGTATGACGGTAAGATTTTCGACAAGAAGTTAGGTTTATAATTCCGGTGGAGCGGCAGGGCAGCATGTTATTGCAGCCCCCCTCCGCAAAACACTCACACAAACAAACACAAACACAAACATTTCGGCAAATTTATTAAGGAAATGACATACTTAGAAACATAAAGGCTTGAGTTAGTACCTTCAAATGCAGACAGTTGAAAATGATCTTATCAGCGGAGCTAGTCAGGATCCTGTTTGTGCGTCATTAAGCTGTAGATAGAATACAAATTTAAGCCAAGAGACCTAATGAGCCACCTGAAAATACTTGCATGTATTCCAAAAAAGATCATCAGGAGTTGGAACTGGTAAAACAAATATTCTCGGATAGTCAAGCTCCACTCTAAGCAGTGTCGCCCAACTCAATGGGCTGTATGACAGTCAACTGCTGCTACGGTGCGTCGCAATCGCTAGCCAGACAAACAAGAAGGCTAAACTTGGATGGGTATCTGGCCACCGAAGTATAGCAGGCAGCGAATCTGTGGAGGCTAGCTTAGAAACCGTGTTCTCTAAACCAGAACCTTGCTGCAGTCAACTAGACTACCACTGAAAGAATGTTTGATAATTGGGAACATCAGAGACAAAATGTAGGTTTTGAAACTAAAAAAAAACAGAGTAAGATCCACAGTGCATGGTTAATATCTTAGCCCGTCATCACTTTACGCTTAATGCTTGAAACTTGCCTCTAAAAGTGCCATAAGCACTCCTGTGGGTATATTTCTCAAAGAAATTCACCTATTAAGTTACTTATTTTCTTCCTCGTATCAGTGAAAACCACCGACTCATGTAATACTTTCGACTCCAATGTAGGTAGAAAAGTATAAAAAAGAATAAGAAAGAAGAAGAAGTAGAAGAAGAAGAAGAAGAAGAAGAAGAAGAAGAAGAAGAAGAAGAAGAAGAAGAAGAAGAAGGAGAAGGAAGAAGAAGAAGGAAGAAGAAGAAGAAGAAGAAGAAGAAGAAGAAGAAGAAGAAGAAGAAGGAAGAAGAAGGAAGAAGAAGGAAGAAGGAAGAAGAAGAAGGAGAAGGAAGAAGAAGAAGGAAGAAGAAGAAGAAGAAGAAGAAGAAGAAGAAGAAGAAGAAGAAGAAGAAGAAGAAGAAGAAGAAGAAGAAGAAGAAGAAGAAGAAGAAGAAGAAGAAGGAAGAAGAAGAAGAAGAAGAAGAAGAAGAAGAAGAAGAAGAAGAAGAAGAAGAAGAAGAAGAGGAAGAAGAAGAAGAAGAAGGAAGAAGGAAGAAGGAAGAAGAAGAAGAAATCTACTGCCATTGCCGCTCGTTGAGTCTGATAATTTATTTGGATAAATAAAGTAAACAAAATTAAAACGGGAAATGCTAATGAAGACAACATTTAGGTTTTACCAAGAACCTTTAAAACGGAAAGACACCTAAAACTAAAAAAGCAAAGACTGATATAAATTCCTCCTGGAAAAGCTTGACCCTTAGGCTGATGCTGGATGCTCATGCTGATGCTGATGCTGCTGATACTGATGGTGATGCTATTTTTTTATTTTTTATTTTTTTTGGAGGAGAGAATACGGGATGTACCGCAAGTGGTAGGTCATCACCACTTGGTGTGTCCGATTCTCACGGACTAAACTCTCCCCGCTTACGGCCTACAAGCCACCCTGGAACCGCTCTTGGCATTTCATCAGGGTGGCGCCGTTTATAAGTCCGTAAAAGGACGCCGTCTTGTTAGTCTTCTGTGGCCTAAGACGTCTTCGCCAGCTGAAACACTTCGCGTGTTCTCTCGTGTCGGTGAGGATTTCATCCGTTTTGTGCGGGTATATTTTCGTCTTCCTCTCTCTTTTTTGATCGTAGTACCGTTTCGATAAATGAACAGATTTTGTTCCATTTTTGTCATCTGGTTTACGGCGGTATCTGGGGTGAAAATATCTATTTCCGACTCTAGCCTGTTTCGCTCAGCTGCCCATCTGCTACAGATGAAATGGTGTGGTAAGCATCGTCCTCCGAGCAGTCGCCATATTTGCAGGCTGCACTCCCTACTTTGCCCATCTTGTGGAGGTATCGGTTGAAATATCCATGGCCAGTCAGGAACTGAGTGACATAGAAACTCACTTCACCGTGCTTCCGCTCCGTCCATTCATCAATGTTCCTGATCAGCCGCGCCGTCCATCTACCTCTTGTTTCGCAGCTCCATCTTCTCTGACATTCTTGTTTGCTGAGCAGCTTCGCCTCTGCAGTGGCCGATTTTACGCCTACTTCCGCCTTGTTCTCGTACACGTACTTCTTCTCTGTCGCTAGGATATCGATCAGGGTCCCTCCCGCGACGACGAGAATGGCTGTTTCCGACACTGTTCGGTAGGAACTTGCAACTCGAAGTGCGCCTAGTCTTTGCACTGCTGCAATTTTCTTCCTGTACTTCTGCTGTCTGAGTGCGTCGGCCCAAATCTCACAACCATACAGGAGAATGGCATGAGTAATCGACATGAGCAGTCTTCTTTTGTTTGCCGTTGGACCACCTACGTTCGCCATGAGCCTTAATAGCTAGCTCTGATGCCGACTTAATATGTTGCCAGAAAGTAAGTTTGGAGTCAATGGCTAGTGATAGGCAAAAATTTCCTTTTTTTCCACGCCGTTGTTATAAACAACGCACAAAGTTTTACACGAAATAATAAAAAAAAACAATATACATATAGGGCATTTTTTCAATGCTCGGCATTCCAAAACGCCTTTATTGATAATATTTTGAATGTGAAGATAGCACAACTAAGCCTGATAAGTAAAATTTAACTGATGACTGTTCTTATATAGCGTGCTTCCAACAAAACTAAGGCTTTATATCCTTTAAACGATCTTGTTAACGTTAGGATAGGTAGTTATTGATGACATCGTAATGGACGCATTAAGCTTTCCGGAGTTCATGCCGAGATAAGACGAACGACATACAAAGTACTGTTTTCTCAATTTCAATTTTCAAAAACGTTTATGATAAATCTATTGCCTAAGTATTGCGCTCGTTGAGTCTGATAATTTATTTGGATAAATAAAGTAAAAAAAAAATACAAATTAAAACGGGAAATAGTGCAATTGAAGACGATATTTAGATTCTACGAAGAACGAAGAAGATACCTAAAACTAAAAAAGCAAATACTGACATAAATTCCTCCTGGAAAAGCTTGACCCCTAGGAACATATCGCGTTTCTGCATCTTTTCTCTTGGAATAGAATTTACTCAAAAATGGTAAATGTTTATAAAAAAAACAATTTTAACATATTATAATAACCACTTCCTCGAAATAATGGTTAGCTTTGTTGAAAGTTTTCAATTAAAGCAAAAAAAAACATAAGAAAACTAAATTTCGTAAATTTTTGTTTCGGCTCTACTGTAAAGTTAAGTTTTGCACATTACCCACTTCGTGTTTGGAACGACGATATATCGAATTTTCTTAGCTGCAGATTAAGCCATTTTGTTTAAAAGTGTGAGGGGCTAGAAAATAATTGACTGTGGAAAGGCTTTTAGAAGTTTTTTGTTAAAAAAAAAAACTATTTCGTTTAGTACCCAACACCCAACTACCTAATTATTATTGAGACAGGTCTAGACCCTGGGTTTAAATAGATACTCAAACTGCAGATAAAAGTGCTGAGAATACCCGTGAAAGGCTGCCTAAAAAAGGGGCGTCTCAGGAGTATATCAAACAAAACCAAAAAGTCGAACAAAATTTGACTTACAACAAGCGGAACAGGAAACCTGAAAGTCGAAAACCACAAAACAGAAACAAAACGATTTGCAAGGGGCAGATATATCCACAGGCTTCTGAACCAGGATCTTAGACACCTCCATTATTTCAAAGACAGAAATAATGTGAAAAAATGTCCATTGAGAGAGATGGTTGAAAATAAAAATCAGTCGTCGCATTCGATCCCAAAATGATCCCCTTCCCTTAAAAGAGAAACAACCAATACACAAATTACTGCAAAAATTTTGGACCTGGTGCGGGAAAAACAATTCGAGCAGAAAGTGAATTCCAATGGTTCATAGTCTCTGTTAGGTAGGTAACAAGCTAGCCGATGAGCTGGTAAGAACAGAAGGGAATATAGATAGCAGTGAGACAATGATTATGAAATCACTTCTGGCCGTAAAGGACATCACAAAGGCTATCGACCTGGGGTGAACGAGCTTACGTGGACACAGAGCCGCGAAGACACTATGGCCACTTAGGACACTAGTGACTAGAGATAGGACACTAGTGACTAGAGATAGGACACTAGTGACTAGAGATAGGACACTAGTGACTAGAGATAGGACACTAGTGACTAGAGATAGGACACTAGTGACTAGAGATAGGACACTAGTGACTGGAAATAGGACACTAGTGACTAGAGATAGGACACTAATGACTAGAGATTGGACACTAGTGACTACAGATAGGACACTAGTACCTACCGTAGGTATCCTGTCTGGACACTGTCACCTGAGGAAGCATGCCAAGCGAATTAGAATGACATATGCAGCCACTTGCAGATATAAAACACTTATTGTGTGAATGCTAGGAAGTATATCGAGCCGAAAGAGGTCTCTAGGAAGGCACTTCTTTATTCAGCTAGGGGAAAAATAAATCATAAAAACTTTAGGGAACCGCAGAGATCCTGCAGAGAAATTGGGTGTATCTCAAGGGAAAGCGTTTAGGTTACCGATTCCGTTTGATTCTTTGGATCAATTGGTTCTCCAGGGATCGCGATGGGCTCATTCTAGTGCCTAGTGTTATATGACATCATTTAACCTAACCTAACCTAACCTTACAGTCCACGGTAAAAATCTCAGAAATGTAGAAAAAAGGATTTTCTACTCGTCAGTTATAAATTCCTTAAAATCGCTTCAAATGCAAGTTTTGAAAAACCAAGTTTTGTAGAATTTTGTAGAACAGATTTCTAAAACCGTTGTAGTACTTTATTGTAAGTGTTGCCGTTGTTTTTAAATATTTTTTTTTCTATTTGTAATTTTTTTCTAAAATTGCCCCTACCTCCTAAACGGGGCGAGATAGACGACCCTCTCCCATAGTAAAAATGCTTGTTTTTGACCCTTCTATAAAAAAACCATTATCAATTTTAGGAGCCCTATTTATCGTACTCTCCCCCGAAACAATTAATTAAGTACCCATTCAGTGTGTGTTTTATGCTTCAGGCCCATTTTGTTTGGCTGTCAATTTGGTTTAACTGTCATATGTCACTCCATATTTGACAGTCGATAACAGTTCATGATCAAGCATCTTACGATCAATTTTGAATAACCGAAGAAAACTATTTATTTGGTTTAAACGATATGCCAAGCAAGTCAACCTTTACCATGGAATGAATATTTTCAAAAATGTGCATACACTCACAAATAAGGCATTGTTCACCATTTTTTCTAACAAAAAACAAAAAAAAACATGCATAATGAAATCGTCAACAATATTTTGATGTCCTTACGCAAGCAGCCAGCGAAGGCGACAAATAACTACAAATAAATGTCCCCATCACTGCTGTGATTTATTTTTAATGAAAATCATTTGGTCAACGCCAGACTCTGTTCCACTGCAGATGCTATAGGACCCAGCTGTATAGGATATCCGTTGGTTGGTTTATCTGCTAGCCTGTGTTTGTGTGTAGGAAGTTGTATGGTGCGCCCATTTGATGTCCTATTTAGACTTGTGAGTGGTAATGAAATTTAGAAACTGCACACGTGCCCCTTTAATTATTATTAGGTCGGCGTAAAATGTCACATTTGTCATTACGTAAACAGAGGTTTGTTTCTGACACAAGAAGGTTGATTTAGGGATCATCTTGATTGATGACTATTTGCTGCACAAGCACAATGATTGTGTACTTTGCAAAGGATACAGATAAATACTTAAATGTTGTGTTGAAAATGTTGTTATGGGCGATTTTTTATTTTAAATAAATTGTGTACCTACATTTTGTCGAAAGGAGGTCCTTGTTGGGATTAAAAAAAAGAGAAAAGTTTGCATCCTTTCCGATATTAGGCAAACCTATAAACCTTTCTTTTATGTTGTAATTTAACATTAGAGCAAAAATGATTGCTAAACATTAAATAAACCGATTTTATACCACGTGCCATGAACCGACTCACTCTCAACTTTATTGATCCCAAATAGAAATCGTCCTTCTTTTTTTTAGCGAAATTAAAATGAAGCGAAAATGGGACCAAAGTGTATCAAAGGAAGATGCTACGATGAGCTGTATTCAATAACTGCCCGAACGTGTTCAGAATCTTAAGCAGAAAAACAAAAAACAACCTCAATATTTTAGATATAGCACCAAAGGACAAGAAGGATGAACTACTTTTCATTCATTGAGCGTACTCTCGGCAGATGCGGATGGGAGGAAGATGCAGGAACCCGAAAAGTTCTAAATTGATACAGGAGCTCCCAACATTGGTAGTTTGACAGCAGAAGCGAATAAATGATAGGACGTTCTATTCACAGATTCGAAGGATGAAATCTCAAAAACAATGAAAAATTTAATTGATAATTGCAGGGATGGGTATTCGAGTATTTACCTAGGGTGGCAGCTCGCACAGCACACCCATCAGGATAACTTGTCAGCTTTAATTGTAAGTGTCACTGTCAGGGGGTTACACTTGAATCCCAGTGAATGGTAATTATTGTCAAAATTGTAGAATAAGTTTAAGAGTGCGTTTAATGGAATTCGAAGTGGCACTTGAGCTTATTGTTAGCTGAAAGGGGCGGAATGTGGGGGACACGTGGCTCTGTTGTGTTGTGGTTTTTAATTTCTTTGCATAGGAATAAATGAAGTTAAATGACACTATTATCCGAATTGTGCCTAGTAGTTACCTTCAAGTGGCGGATATTAAGTTCAGTGGTTTCATAAATCACAAGTCATCCTATTGAATGGAGAGCAAATTTTAGATTATTATTCCCAGAAGGTAGTCATCCTTCAAGCTGTCAGTTTGTGCCGCATTCAGAAATGAGAACCCCTTTACGTCGTATGAGTTTCCTTTTCTTTGTAATGGAAAGTTTGACTAAAATCCAAAACATGGAAATTTTTTGCGAGTGTTAAGGCGTTGTTGCCGTAATTAAAATTATTGTCGGATACAAATATCTATAAACTAAAAAAAATACGCTCACAAGTATAAAAATGCATCAGCAAAAAGTACGCGGCATAAATCTTCTTCCCTTAAAATCTTTTCTTGTTAGAATGTCGAATAGAGGAGATGACACAACCGGGGAATCTATAAGCGGTACTAAGATGTGGCTATAGTTCAAAAAGCTAAACTACATTGGCTCGGCCACATTGGGCGAATGGAGAATAATGCTCCAGCCAAAAGGATCTTCTACTCCCTGCCGCCTAGTTTCGAAAAGGCAAGAAAGGCCGAACCTCCGTTTGAAAGACCAGGCCATCGCGGAAGCCAGAGCGCTTGGACTGGAGAATTGGAAGCAACATGTCCGGGATCGCAGATGATGGAAAGCTGCAGTGTTTCAGGAAGATACTCTTCACGGGTCGGGAGCCCGTTACGTACATTCGCATGCATGTATAGATGCGTGTAACGAGGGCGGTCTATGTCATCCAGTATTTTCTCAGAGTTTCAAAAAAAGGAGCACGGAAAAGAATTACTCCAGTTATGATCTCTTAAGACTTCGCTTGCTTGAGTTGAGATTTGAGATTTTCACCGACTAAGCATTCAAGGACACTATGGCTAAGAAATGTTTAATAGCCGCGTCGCGCGCATTGTGCCCTTCAGTTATAGGAGTTCAATTGCGAAGTTCATTACCGGGCAGGTACTGCGATGCGGCATGTTGACGCGCTAAGCCGCCATCCTGAAAACAGTTACGAACACACAACTGAAGGACGAGGCATGAGATTCTATCCAAGTCTAATTTATACGAAGATTTTTGCCTCAGATGCGATCCGTTGTACAACGATTTGCTTACGTTTTGGTAGTACCACAGTCCATAAAATAGCAAATCATTCATATGGTCCATGAGAAGGGTAATTTTGGTATCGAAAAGGTTTCTAAACTAATTAAAGAAGATTTTTTTTTATTTCATCAGTAGACCGCAAGGTCGCTGACATCATCAGCAATTGCATCCCCTGTATCCTCGCTGCACAAAAAGCTGGCAAGAAGAGAGTCGTTACTGCATCCAATTACAAAGGTTGCCCAACCTTGGTTGATCATCTAGGGCTGCTACCATGCACAACGAAGAACTATCGGTATCTCTTTGTGGTCGGTCATACATGCATTTCGCAAGTTTATTTCGATATATTCGACAAAAAGCACGACATCCGGTGAAGTCATCAGAAGCTTGAACACAACCGGGGTCTAATCCAAATACCGTCGCGGCTTACCATTGAGGATCCCTTGAAATGGTTCAGATTTGATCCCAAAGTCTAATGTGTCATGAACGACACGGTGTCGCAAAATACGGGAAGTACTCCGTCCGAGTTAATTTTAGGAAGAGTCTTGAGGAGGAAATTACGGCGGCGTTCGAAGAAGATCGTCAGCAGTTGCAAGCAAAGGGTGGATACGAGAAGTCCAAGAAGAGAACGTAACATAGGGACGGGCTACAGTCCGCTAGGCGAACTGTTGGATACCCTAGTCTTATTCCTATCCCTCATAAGTGGGCGTGACAAAAGTCTAAGTATGGTTGAATTGTTAAGAACGCTCGACATATTTTGTTATATAATATTTAAAGGATTTTATCGAAAAAAACGAAGCTTTTGTTAAAAAAAAACGCTACCTAGCTCAAACTTTGGATTTTCAACAAAAGTTTTTTTTTTTAAATTGTGGGCGTGTCAGTAGACGGATTTTGAAAATGAGCATAAAGGGCCCCTAGAAAGTATATATATTTTAAATTTCAGCTCCCTAGCTCAAACTTTGGTTTTTCAATAAAATTGTTTTATTTAATTGTGGGCGTGTCAGTGGGCGGATTTTGAAAATATTATCTCCCGATCAGTTTTAGGAGTCATAGATCATATATTAGTTGCTAGTTGCTAAACAGATTCAATTAGCAAAAGACAAAAAGCATAAACAAGCTATGACAAATACAAAAAAGGACGCACCTAAGGACATAAAGGACTTGCAGATGCGAGCGCCAAAAGAAGTACCCATAGCCGATAAAAATATCAAAAAGACATTAGTACCAAAAACAGGAGCGGGTACAGTATTGACATATGCACAGGCTGCATCGAAAAAAGTAGATAATGTCGCAAAAACGAAAACTACAACCAAAACTAAATTAAATAATAATATGGAAACGTTCATGGAAAAAATCCTAAGTAGAATAGAAAGCATGGATAAAAGCAATAAAGCTATATTAGAAAGAATCTCGCTCCTCGAGAAAAAAAGCAGCAATAACAAGGCTGCACAAAAAAGAAGAACATGATGGATAGGTTAAAAATCCTGGAATGGAATGCTAATGGTATCGAGAACCGAAAGGATGAAATCCAAGTAGTCCTCGACATGAACCAAATAGATATATGTCTTGTCTCTGAGACGCACTTAAAATTCAATACAAACTTTAAACTGCAAGGGTACGAATTATATCACTCCCCACATCCCCATAATTCAGCAAAATGCGGGGCTGCAGTTATAGTAAAGAGTACGATCGATCACCATATAGAAGCCAAGTTCCAATCATGCGCGATGCAAGGAATTTCTATTAACATTCGAACGAAAAGTGGACAAACTATATCAGTTGCATCAATTTACTGTTCTCCCAGTTACAATCTAAAGAAAAATGACTTTTTAGGCCTCTTCCGAATATTTAACAATAGATTTATTGCAGGGGGAGATTTTAATGCCAAAAACAAGTATTGGGGATCTAGATTGACAAATACAAGAGGAAGAGAACTTTATGAAGCAATAAACGAAATTAACGGCAAGTATCACTCAACGGGAAAACCTACGTATTGGCCAACAGATAGAAACAAAATCCCTGATCTTGTCGACTTCTTCGTAACAAAGAATATCTCGACTAACAATATGAAGGTAGAAGAAGGACCAGATCTTGACTCAGATCACTCCACAATACTTTTAACACTTGGCGATAAAATCACTGTTAAAGAAAATAGCGCAAGGCTAGGAAATAAGCTGACTGATTGGAGCTACTTCAGACAGCATCTAGAGGATAGTATTCAGCTCTTAGAAACAATAGAAACAGAAGATCAATTAGAAGATGCTGTTCAAATATTAACTGTCAATATCCAAAGAGCTACATGGGCTGCAACACCTAAAACGAAAACTAAAATCCAACAAAACTCGTATCCAAAAGTAATATGTGATATAATTACGGAAAAGAGACGAGCTAGAAAACGTTGGCAACAAACAAGAGCGCCCAGAGACAAAACAATACTAAATAATCTAAACAGCCAGCTTAAAAGATCGATAAGAGAATTTAAAAATGAGTCTCTTAAAAAATACCTTACCAATCTTACAAATGATGCTAATACCGAGTACTCACTCTGGAAGGCAACAAAGAAAATGAAAAGGCCAATTGCTCACATTCCACCAGTTAAAAACAGTGAAGGTAACTGGGCAACAAACAACCAAGAAAAAGCTAATTTCTTTGCTGAATATCTTGAAGGGGTCTTTCAACCATATGAAGATAAAGACTATCAAGAAAGCGTAGAATTGTGCGAAGAGGAAAGTCACACCCAACCGGTAACGGCTAAAGAAATTGCCAATGAAATAAAAAAAGGCATCAGTACTAAAAAAGCCCCGGGATTTGATTTAATATCAGGGGAAATCCTTAAACAATTCCCAAAAAAAGGCCTAAAGAAACTAGCACAGATCATAAATGCTGTATTCAGGATAAGGTATGTACCTAGCATGTGGAAAGTCGCGGAGGTGATTATGATACCAAAACCAGGCAAACCGCCTAGTGAAGTCACCTCCTATCGCCCCATATCTATACTACCTATGTTGTCCAAGTTATTTGAAAAGATGTTGATTAAACGTCTGAACAAAATAATCGAAGAAAAATCGCTAATCCCAAACCATCAATTTGGTTTTAGAAATGAACACTCCACGATCGATCAGGTGCATAGAATAACAGATAAAATCGAAAAAGCATTTGAAGAAAAAAAGATATGCTCTACTATATTTCTCGATGTAGCACAAGCTTTCGACAAAGTATGGCACAAAGGACTGATCTACAAATTGCAAAAGCATCTGCCAAAACAATTTTCAGAAATTTTAGAGTCCTATATATTAGAGAGATTCTTTAGAATTAAGCAAGGAAATGACTACTCCACATTAAGAGAAATAAAAGCTGGTGTACCACAAGGAAGTGTGTTAGGTCCTGTATTATATCTCTTATTTACTAGCGACTTGCCGAACAGTGATGAAACAACTGTGGCAACATTTGCAGATGATACTGCTGTACTTGCTGTGGGAGAAACAGTTGAAGTAGCGACAAAAAAACTACAGAAGGCAGTGAACAATATAACAAAATGGACAAAAAATTGGCAAATTAAACTAAATGACCTAAAATCGGTCGATATAAATTTTACAAATAAAAATGTTCAGCACATACCAGTGTTCATAAATGATAAAGAAGTAGATTACGCAAACACAGCCAAATATCTAGGCATGACACTAGACGCAAAACTGCGCTGGAAAGCACATGTAAAGAAAAAAAGAGAAGAACTAAATATGCGCTACAGTAAAATGTATTGGCTTATAGGGAAATACTCTTGTTTGTCAAATTACAATAAATTACTGCTTTATAAGCAAATTCTAAAGCCAGTATGGACCTACGGGCTCCAGCTATGGGCATGCACATGCAAAACAAATCTACAGAAAATTCAAACATTTCAAAACAAAGTTCTACGGAATATAGTAAATGCACCATGGTACATAAGAAACGCTGATCTGCATAGAGATCTAGAAATAGAAATGATTGAAGATGAAGTCAAAAAAGTAGCTAATAGACATAAACTTAGGCTTCTCAATCACGTCAGCTCAGAAATGAAGGAACTATTAAATACTAGCAATATGACTAGGAGGTTAAGAAGAATTAAACCTTTTGAACTAGCTACATAGCTCGAAAAATAAAACAAAAACAGTATTAAATCCTCTATGGACAAATACTTAGAATATGAATTGTAAAATTAGAAAGACAAATTGCTGATTGGTTTAACTACTAGGTGCAATAATTGGAAAGCTGGCTAATCCCCGCGTTGCGGCAATGAAATACCAAGAAGGTTGTACCGCAGGGAAAACGGGAAGACGGGAGAAGGGGTTAGTGGGTAGAAATCACCACACTGTTACTGAGTACGGGCTCGGTTTCGTCTTTGGAAGATTACCACCTCCCAAAGTAAAAAAAAAAAAGAAAAAAAAAAAAAAAAAAAAAAAAATAGATCATATATAAAAAATTTCAGCTTTCTAGATCAAAATTCAATTTTTTTTTGAAAATTTTGTTTTTTTTTAGTTTGTAGGCGTGTCTGTGGGCGGATTTCAAAAATTCGTAAACTTGATTATTTCGGGACCCTAGAGAGTATATGGTTACTTCAGCTCTCTAGGCCCATTTTAAAGGCCTAATTTTTGCCGACAGACGGACGGACGGACGGACGGAGATGGCTAGATCGACATTACTATCGTCTACGGGCAATATTAAGGTATACCCTCAAAAAAGGGTATAAAAAGCTACAAAATAGTGAAACGATCGAAAATTAGTCCGGAAAGTTGGAGAACACGAGCGACCCAACCAGACCTCTGCGGCGGGGCACGTTCCAGTCCGATTCCGGATCCGACGAAGGTGAAGATGCAGAAAATACAGCCCGTTCGACTAGGGCAGTCAAATTCCAGGATGGCCGCGTGGGTGGCAACGCTGGTAGGAGTTCGCCGCATTAAAGAGAAATGCACTGGCCGCGAGTGTGCAAAGCATCATAAATAAATATATATTTTCCTCTAAAAGGAGCCTATCTTCTTCTTCTTTCTTAATTGAGGTGAGGTATGATCAGGATTATAGGGATCTTAACTGAATTACTTTACTTTAAAGATTTTGTACTTTTAGGATTTCGGTATTATAAGTTTTAGAATTTAGGGTTTTCGGGATTTTAGATACTTGGATCTTGAGATTTTAAGTTTTTGGGTTTTTGGATATTTAGGGATTTTATGTTTTCGGGAATATATTGTGTTTTTTTTCTTACTTACCTACATATTACTCTAAATGTTCACCGCACATGTTTTTTTCCCAAAGCGGAAATACCTACAATAATTTGTTAAATTTAGTGTCACGTTATGTAAAAAACAGGAACTAAGTAACCCGAAGCTCCCTTCAAAGTGGCCAATGGGCACACCATCTATCAACTTTTACAATTACTGATGGCAAGCTACAGGCGTTTCAAGCTCCATACCCTCCCCACTTATCCAGTTTCTCAAAATTTAAAACAAGCATAGCGTTGCTAGTTTTAAGCCTTAATTTTTAATGACAAAACAATAACATAGATTTAAATTTGAATTTCTATTAATCGTTGAGTTTTTTCCATCGAAAAAACAAATGAACATTTAAACTCTGATCAAAGAAACTATTTAACTTGATGTTCAAATTAAATTTTACTACCATCTTCCATCCGAAGAGCAGGAATGACATTAGGCAGCCAACATACCTGCCGCATCTCTCTCTGTTACTGGGGTGTAAATGTCCATGGCACTCTCTCACATGTTTAGATTTTCGTTATATTTAACTTAAGCTGCTTAAATTGCCACCATTTAACGTGGCAGCTAGATGCTTACATATATTTCCAAACAATATAGCTGCGCGACATAGAGAAGGAGCAATTAAAAGAGATTTCCTTTCAAAACGAACTGAGACGCCAGCATTGCTGTGGTAGGGTATCGCGTTACATGGAGCAAAGGCATCATTAAGTGGTCATAAAAATAGGAAAAAACGAACTGTAAAACCACCTTTCATTGTGTGTTGACAGGACTGGAATGGGGGGAGCCAATGTGAATGGGAACGACATCTTTATCATTTGGAATTTAATTCAATATTTCTCCTCTGGGACTTTGCTCAAAAGTAAACAAAAGGTAATTGGAAAAGGACACAGCATCAAATGCCTAGCAGCAGTGTAATCGAATTATAAAAACCAACATATGAGAGCGGCCGGGCGGCGTCCCTATTCCGACACAACTACCCATTCAAACAAAATAAACACACAAAAAGAGGACGAAAAAAGAAAAACAAATTTCCAACAAATCAGGACAATGTCGTCGCTCGTCGGTTGTGAGAGTGGGACACTTCAAAAGAGCCATCCTTGATACTTTTCTGTCGTTTATTTGTTTAATTTTCGAAGAGCTTCCTCGAGGGCTAAAATAGCACTCGAGTAAAATTGGTCACACTATTCAAGTGCCTACAAAGTTATGGGGGAGCGGGCGTATTGATTACAGGATGCATTTTGTTTTCTTTCCATCGAAGCAAGAATCCCAACGCAGGAGGTCGTCATCAGAGATAAATAAAAGTACCCTCAGGAATAATCTAGATGCAACATGAGCACCACACCACCAATAACTACTAAAGGTAATTTCGACAATATTCTCAAGACTGCCATTCAACTCGAATGCTTCAAACTCTTACAGAGCATGCTAAAGTTGTTGATTAAAATTACTGCACCCCATAGCATGTGAACCGAACACAAACACAAGATGGAAACTGCATTCAAATTTGCGTTTATCAACAGACACGCAGCAGGTATTCGGAGAGCGCCAACCTAATCGGGTGAAACTCTACCTTCCCCAAAAGTGGAATACCTTAACTTGCATCAGATTAGCTGAAATTTTACTATTTCTGTTCGCACGTTGCGACCGGGCAGTAAAAACACACACAACACTGCTAACGAGGATGGATATATCCTTGTTGCATCAGGTGTTTAAGTGAAACAAGGACTTAAATTTGATGATTTATAGCACGGACGCCAAGAACTAGACTAGCCACATGCCCAGATAACGAACTGAAGATGATAATAAATTTTCTTGAGAAATTAAAGAATAATTATGACGTTTTAATTTGCACAGAAGGTTTGAGGGAAATCCCTTGCCCGGCTGAGGTATTGAAGACCTTTAGCATGAAATATTGCTAATTGATAAGAGCTTCTGTATTGAATTTTGTAATTGATTACATTTAAGCAATTTCTCCTAGATACAGGGAATGGAACGAGTATTTTTACTTGCTTGAGCAATGTACATGTTGAACTGAGGAATTTAATAAGCCATGTCTGGATTAGTCATTCAATTTAAAACCCAGTTTTGGCCCCGCGAAATAACACCACAAACCTAAAGCAAAACAGATCCCCAAAATTTGTTTGGATGTGGAGAGATTTTCACATGAAATAAATCCCTTGTTTAGGGGCTATTTCATGTTGAAACAAACGCCCGAATTCAATCAAATTTGGGGAGTTATTTAGAGACAACTCTAGAGTCTAGAGTAATAGATGACATAGAGGTCAAAATTAAGCCTAAATCTTTCGAGAACGATAATTCTTCTATTTTTATGTGCATTTTACTTTGCTGCTTAACACTGACTGTTACCCACTGTTTTTATTAAACTCAAACTTAGAAAAAAAAAAACGATTTAAATTGAAGCCACAGTCGTAAGTTGTTGGTTAAAATTGATGACGCAGCAGGGACGTAACACGTAACCAAATGATTTTAAGATTTTGCTACTGCTGCTGTTCTATTGTATCTGCATCGCACTGTTTATGGGATCTACTTGCGATTTCACAACTTTACTTCGCAATAAATATTCCATATGCAGGAAGTAACCCCCAAACGCAAAATGAAATAACCCCCAAAATCGAAGATGAAATAGGTCCTCAAACATGTGGGTGACAGCCCTGGAGGAGAAAACCAAAACATACTAAATGAATATGTGGTTCCATTCATACCGTTTATCGAGGAAAATTCTTGCTGATGTAGGACAATGCAAGTCCGAAGTCGCCAGTTGCGTTACTGAGTACCTACAAGGTGGCGCAAAAGTTGTCAGGTGGCGCAAAAGTTGTCACCCGATGTTCTTTCGCTGTAATTTTTTTTATGAATGAAAAACTTTGGTTCTGCTTTTGGATTATGTTAATTGGTGTCTTGAGTTTTTTCTGTATAGTTAACTTCACAAATGTCAAAGTAGAATTTACATTTGCCGCCATTTGCAAAAATTATAGCTTCTTCCGATAGGATGATGACTTTTGCGCCACCTTGTACTTATAAGAATTGGAAATCATCGAACCCGGACCTGAATTCCACTGAACATGTTTAAGACTTGCTGGGGAGAAAAATTAGAATGCAACCTTCCCTTCCAGAGGAAACGGACTGAGATTTGCTCTGATGGAGAAACGGGACAATTTGGGAGACACCATGGTAACACATATTTTCCAAGGTATTCCTCGGCGAATAAATGCTTTGTAAGATGCTCGAGTTTTTGTACTTACTTACTTAAGGTGGCGCTACGGGGTGGACCTGGGCCTCAACCAAAAAGCGTCTCCAGCCAGCACGATTTTTGGCCAGGTGTCTCCAGCTTTGCACGCTAAGTTCGTTAATGTGCTCTTCCATTTGCGTGCGCCACCTGAGTCGCGGTCTTCCTCTACTGCGCCGTCCCTCGGGTGTGGATTCGAAGATCTTCCGCCCCGAAGCATTCACGTCTATTCGCTCTACATGACCCAGCCCAGTCGTTGGACCTTCACTGTTCTGGCTGAGTCTATGTCGCAGTTCGTCGTTGTATCTCCTCCTCCAATCACCGTGTATGCAGACGGGACCAAAAATTAATCGAAGGATTTTCCTCTCAAAACAACCAAGAGTGACCTCATCCGCTTTTGATAGAGTCCATGCCTCTGCACTATAGTGAAGGACTGGGATAATAAGGGTCGTATAAAGGGTCACTTTAGTTGTTCGAGAGAGGGCTTTGCTACTCAATTGCTTCCAAAGAAACAGCAATTAGCAAGACTTATTCTTCGTTTATTCTCAGTGCTGGTGTCATTGCCTGAGTTTATTGCGGAGCCTAGGTAGACAAAGTAGTTAACCACGTCAAAGTTATATCTGTGACATTGTTTCCGAGACGTCGATGTTGGGTGTCCTTTCTTGATGACATCATATACTTTGCCTTGCCCTCATTGATCGCCAACGTTTTTGTACATTTTCCTTTATTTATGTTTCATTGCTAACTCCTTTGGTTTTTGTGTCCGTCTGTTCGTCCTCACTGTTGTTAAATTTAAGCTAGATAGCTGCAATTTGGAATATGTACTCCCTAGTGCCCAACACACTCAAGTGAAAAGATTTTTGAAGTCTACTCTATGATAGGCTAACTAATTCAAAAAACCGTTTTATTAAAGAAATTAATGGAAATGAAAGTCCTCTTCTCTTCAAAGTATGAACATAAAGTCGTTCTTTACTACCTATACATGCTTTTTGCCATGCCCTCTTTTAGACGTTTTTTTACAGAAATATTGTTTTTCGATAAAATTCTTAAAATCATGAAAAAACAATTTTCAAGAAAATACTCGTATGTAGACGATATCCTGCTCAACAATTCCTCCATACTAAAAATTTCGCCACGTCTACTGTTTGGGGGAAAGGAATGCGGTGTCCAACAAGTTCACCCTAGCGGACTGTAGCCTTTCCAAATTCAAATCTTTATTTAATAAGATACAATATCTTATTAAGTAGTACAAGTTTCAGTGAAAAAAAAATTCTATTTCAATGTTAAATCTGTAATGTATGTAGCTATACGAGTAGACAAATTAGTTACTTGTTCAATTTTTAAAAATAAAAAAAAAAACTAAAAAGTTTAGATGGATACATATTTAGAAATACAAATTCCAATAGACAAAAATGGAAAAGGAGATTTTTTTTTTTTTTTTTATAGAGTTTCTAATATTACTCCCAAGCCATAGTAATATTATCGTTACTCTCAGCAAGCTGAGAGTCCTATCCTGGTTAAAAGCACGAGACTTGGAACCAGAACTAGGCTCGGACGAATAATAGGGGTAGGTGGAAAATCGTACATGCGACTCTTTCTCACTTAAGATAAGAAAACAAAAACCACCTCCCTTCGAAACCTGCATACTACAACTAGGTTATTCCTATCTAGTAGTTTTATTTAAACTGTAAATTACGCGTTTGGCAGGCAGCTTCCCAGTGGAGGCACCTGCTAATACCGCCATAAGCACGCGGTTACATCTTATTGCGCTAATTCAAATGGTTTTATCCTTTGTAATCGGCGCACTAGGGTAGTATCGTCTCGAATTTGTAGCATGGTGATATTGCAATGACCGTGAAGGCGTGTCTGTTGTTTGCAGGCAAAATGTTTTATTTCATCTTCGACGGTAGCCATAGTTAGGTCTCTGTGGATATCAGTGTTTCTGATAAACCATGGTGCATTTACTATTTTTCTTAGCACTTTGTTTTGAAAAGTTTGTAAAATTTTGATATTACTGGATTTGGTACAACCCCAAAGTTGTATACCGTATGTCCAAACCGGTTTTAGTACTTGCTTGTATAAAAGCAGCTTGTTCTGCATGCTGAGTTGGGAAAAACTACCAAGCAGCCAGTGCATTTGTTTACATCGAATGGCGAGCTCTTCGCGTTTCTTCTTGACGTGCGGTTTCCATTTTAATTTCGCATCGAGTGTCATACCCAAATATTTTGCCTCGTTTGCGTACGGAATTCGTACCGAATCAATGAAAATGGGTAAGTTGTCTACCTTTTTATAAGTAAAATTCACGTGCGTTGATTTGGCCTCGTTGAGAGCAATACGCCAAGTCTTTGTCCAATCACAAATTTTGTCAATAGAACGTTGGAGTTTATTAGTTGCTGATTCAACGGTATTACTGACCGCTAATATAGCTGTATCGTCTGCAAATGTGGCTACTGTTGTGCCTTCTTCTTGAGGAATATCACTAGTGTATATTAGAAATAGGATCGGTCCAAGAACGCTTCCTTGGGGAACTCCTGCCGCGATTTCTTTAAATTCAGAGTAATCATTTCCGTGTTTTACACGAAAGAGTCTGTCTGATAAGTAACAACTAAGGATATCAGATAACTGTTTCGGAAAAGCTTATCTTAGCTTATGTTTCAACCCTGTATGCCATACTTTATCAAAGGCCTGAGAGACGTCGAGAAAAACACTAGAACATATTTTTTTCTCCTCTAGGGCTTTTTCAATTACATTGGTTATTCTGTAAACCTGGTCGATTGTAGAGTGCTTAATCCTGAATCCGAATTGGTGGTCAGGTATTAATCGACGTTCTTCGATAATCGGATGTAGGCGCTTTAACAAAAGTTTTTCGAATACCTTCGACATTATCGGTAAGAGAGATATTGGCCTATATGATTTTTTGTCATTCAGTGGTTTACCGGGCTTTGGAACCATTATAACTTCAGCTACCTTCCATTGTCGTGGAACGTACAATAACCTGAACGATGCATTTATAAGATATGCAAACTTTATTAAAGCTTTCCTAGGTAACTCTTTAAGGACCTGTCCTGTGATTAAGTCATATCCAGGAGCTGTGTTTAATTTTAGTTTCTCTATTTCGAAGCGTAGTTCGGCTAGCGATACACTTTTTATTCTATAATTGTCAGGTACCACGGTTCGGACAGGAAATTCGAGCAACGCTTGACCATCAAATGGTTTAAATGTTTCTTCCAAATGTTCTGCAAATATTTCGGCTTTTTCCTTGTCACTCTTCGCCCATTCTCCATTGATTTTCCTGATGGGTGGCGCTTGCGTTTTTGGTTTTTTAATGCCTTTCATGGCTTTCCAGAGCGAGTAATTTGTACTTTTATCCGCAGTTAGGCTTCCAAGATATATAGAAATTTGACGATTTTTAAAGTCTCGAATTTCTCTCTTAAGTTTACTACAAAGGTAGTTAAGAGTGGTTTTATCCTGTGGAGCGCGAGATTGTTGCCATCTTTTGCGCGCTCCCCTTTTCTTCTTTAACAATTGCGTGATTTCCAAGGGATATGTTATTTCGCAATTTGTGGTTATTTTCCGTTTATGGGGAGTATTTTTGCAGGCTGAGCATTGTATGACGTTAATAAATTGATCGACTTCGTCTTCAAGTTCGTGGGGTGTTCGAAGAGACACTTTGAGATCGATTTTACTTTCACAGTATTTTTTAAAGGATTCCCAGTTTGTTTTCATGTTAGTTAGTCTGGGCGGACCTTCTTTTTTTCGTAGACAGCCGTTAATTGTCAAAATGACCGGTGAATGATCAGAAGAAAGATCGAAGCATTCCTCAACTACAATAGAGTTTCCCGACAAACCTTTCGTGATGAAGAAATCGATGAGGTCTGGTGTTTTTGCCGTATCCGAGGGCCAGTATGTCGGTTTACCTGAGGAATGAAAGTCTACCCCCAATTCCATACCGGCTTCGTAAAGAACTCTACCTTTTACTGAAATGCATCTCGATCCCCAGAAGGTATGTTTTGCGTTAAAGTCACCTCCGATGACGAAATTTCGTCCAAGTGGGTCAAAGATACTTATAAAATCGCTTCTTTCCATCGTTGCACGTGGGGGGCAATAGATAGCTGCAAAATCATATTTTATGTGTTTAATTTTTACGCTCACCGTGCATAATTGCAGTTTGTCAAGCTCGATTGTTCCACTGACTGAGTGTTCAATGGTATTTTTGATCAACGAGGATGCCCCGCCTCTCGCCCTTTCCGAAGGGTGATATGCGTGATAGGCAATGTATCCTCGAATGTTTGTGCTGGTTTCTTTCGTCAGATGAGTTTCCGAAATCAAACAAATATCAATTTCATATTTATGAATGAATATCTCGAGCTCGTCCATCTTATGCAGAAGGCCGTTCGCATTCCATGTCACTAATTTAACTAAATCCGTCATATTTATATTATTGCACGTGTACTTCGAAATTGATTGTCGAGTTTTTCAAACATACGTTTATTAATTTGGCTCTGTTCTTCTAGCCTGGCAAGAATTGCAGAGAAAACTTGGGAGACTGGATCAGATGTTTTATTTGTTTGTTCGCGTCCTTGCAACGCAGCTTCAGCGTATGTTTGTGGAACAGCTTTCGGTGACTTTTTTCTAAACAATTTTCCTTCTCTTGGGTGTTGTGTTTTGACCATTTCTTTAGCCTTTTTTCGTCCTTCATTGGTTTTATTGTTGCCCCTTTCAGGTTTGTTATTGGTTTTATTTGCGATTGGTAGCGTAGTTTTCTTTATTTTGTCGCGCCTATTTTGAAGTTCCTTAGCCACTTCGCATCCGCGATAATTTGCCGGATGTTTTCCATTGCAATTTATGCATGTTGGTAGGTCTTGTCTACTTAGAGCGCATTCCTTCGATAAATGTTTACCGGCACATTTTACGCAACGCGGCTCTTTTTGGCAATACGTGTGCGTGTGATTGTAGCCTTGGCAACGCTTACACTGAGGAATCTGACGAGTCCTTTGGCGCATCGGTTCAATTTTAACCACTATGTTTAGGATAGTTTTAATGTTGTATATTTTTTCCATGTTTTCAGACTTTTCGAAACTAAGCATGAATAGCGGAAGTCCGCGTTTGACAACAATTTCCTCGTCTTGTTCCGTTTTTTGCTTTTCTTTTTTAAGTATATTAACCGCGTCGATAATTTTGAAACCTTTAGTTTTAAGATCTTGCAAAACATCTTCTTTGCGGCACGAAGAGTGGAGCCCTCTGGCTACTGGCTAATGGATACTGAATAAACCAGATGGTTTATTAAATAAATAAAAATGATAGCTATGCTTGAAACAAAACAAATAATAAAAAAAAAAAAAAATAAAATAAAAAATAAAAGCAAAAAGACTTAAACAACTTATCATCATCATCGAAGTGCTTGAAGGTATTGTCTCAGTTCCTCTTTGAACAGCGCTTTGCGACTTAGCAAAGTTAAACGCGTAAAACTGATCCTGCTAAAAAGGTAAGATGTTTGGGGCGTCTGAAGAATATTATGAAGCAAGTTCAATATTCTTAGCTTAAAAATGTTGTCAAGAGAACTGCCATGAATCGATTTTGGAAAAAAAAGAAATGTGATCGTATCTTGTTAGTCAATAAATATATCGGGCGATAATATTATAGGCTACATTGAGTTTTCACCTATGCTCATAGTCAAAGCTCACAACCAAACATCAGAATTGGAATAGGAAGCGTTTTGGCAAGAATTATTCTTGTTTTTAGAGGTGTGACTTTTTGTGTAGCCCAAAGCATGCGAAGACCTCCATAAACATTGCCCAGAGCCAGTCTGATGTGGTTATTCCAAGTAAGCGTTCGATTAAAAATTATGCTACGGCTTGTCTAATTTCCTCAGTTACGTCTATCAATGCACTAGTAAAGGGTGGTTAAATTGTAAGGGCCGATGTTGAATGTGAACCACACCTAAACGTCAAGCTTGTTTCTGCATTTTATTTGACATTTCTCAATTTCAGACTAACTCAATTTGAACCATGGAAAGATACACAATCGAGCAACGCGTTAAAGTTATTCAGGCTTATTATGAAAATGGGCGTTCAAATCAAAATGCATATCGTGCACTTCGTGATTTTTTCGGTCAATTTAATCGTTCAAATGTGCGTACAATCGGAAAAATTGTGCAAAAATTTGAGCAAACCGGGTCTGTAGGAGATGTGAAAACACCAGTGCATGCTCGTACTGCAGAAAATATTGCTGCTGTTCGCGATAGTGTGGCTGAAGAGCCGTCCACCTCAACTCGTCGTCGTGCCCAACAATTGCACCACTCACGCTCGTCGTTGATGAACATTATGCATAAAGACTTGCATTTATGCGCTTACAAGGTGCAATTGGCTCAAGAACTAAAGCCTCTTGACCATTTCAAGCGTCGTCAATGGTCAGAATGGTGGCAAGAAACGGCAACAGTGGATCATCAATTTTCGAAGAAAATCATCTTCAGTGATGAGGCACATTTTCACATCAGTGGATTCGTCAAAAAGCAGAATTGCCGCATTTGGGCGAATGATAATCCAAGAGTGATTGACGAAAAACCAATGCACCCACAAAGAGTGACTGTTTGGTGCGGTTTATGGGCTGGCGGCATCATCGGGCCGTATTTTTTCCAAAATGAGGCCGGTCAGGCAGTTACTGTGAATGGTGTTCGCTATCGTGAGATGATAACGAACTTTTTATGGCCCAAATTGAAAGATATGGATGTGGACGATTTGTGGTTTCAACAGGACGGTGCCACTTGCCACACAGCTAACGAAACAATGGCTCTTTTGCGCGACAAATTCAATGGCCGTGTTATCTCACGTGGTGGCGATGCCAATTGGCCGCCAAGATCATGTGATTTGATACCGTTGGACTTCTTTCCTTGGGGTTATTTGAAAGAAAAGGTGTACGTCAAAAAGTCAGCAACAATTCAAGAGCTAAAGGATGAGATAATTCGGCACATTAACGGCATAGAACCTCAATTATGCCTCAGCGTCATCGAAAATTTGGACCATCGGATGGAGGTGCGCCGCCGAGGTCGCGGCGGCCATTTGGCCGATATTTTGTTCCATACATAATGGAACCATACCAATATTATCATTATAAAAAGAAATGACAATAATTTCCTAAAATTTGTGTTTTATTTAAAATTAACATCGGCCCTTAAAATTTAACCACCCTTTACAACTACATTTAGGGTGAAAACCAGACTGATTAGCACATAGAAAATTATTATCTTGGAGAAATCTCCGTATCTGAACATTCACAATCCTTTCAAATACTTTAGAAAGAAACGGTAAAATCGCAATCGGCCTAAATTCGCTTTGGTTCTTAGGAACTGGTATTATTTTAGCTGGTTTCCAAGTAGAGGGAAAAACTATCGTCATAAATATGTAATTGAATAAGTACGTTATATATTTCAAAATGTACGGCAGAATGGCGTTAACAAAAACCGGACAAATGCCATCAAACCCAGTCCAGTTTGACTTGATGGATAAAAAGCTTTCTACAACACCTACATCGTCGACAGCTGTAAAGCTAAAACTAGAGATGGAAGCCATGCGACCATCATTGTTCTCGCATGGGGAGATGTTCGGCGAGTCATACGAGTAGATGTTCGATAGTGTAGATACACCCGTAGTATCGTCGGCATTCGAGAAGGAGGTTGAAACAAAACTCCTGTTCCACTTCTTATGTTTTGTTCAAGAAATTGCTCGTAAGACTTTGCAGCAAGCAAATTTATTCTGTGGAATTGCGTCGAGCCTTGTATTTGAAATGGCGTTAAACGTGTCCATCCAGTACGAACTAATTTTTTTTTAAATTTACCCAATTTCAAAATTTCGAAAACCACGCCAACGCCTACCATCAATGGTGAGCCTTTAGAGAATTAAATTCAAACTTGTTGGTAAATTAATTTTCAAGTTACTCTTCTCTTGCTGTTGCCATTCCCTTTACCGTCCCAGACATCCATCCATTTCTACCTTTCTCAACTATACATAACCATTAAATAATTATCTGATAATAAAACTTGTAGTAGCTTCTCCAATCAGCTTCCCAAAAATAAAACTCCACGGTGGCAGCCTCATTAAACCAACATTATGCATGCGGATCCTTTAAGCCACATTCCATTCAACATCTTGTGTTCTTTCAATCCGTAATACGATTTTAATTCTATCGATTAAAATCAGTTTCTGGTTTCCCATAAAACTGAGTGCATAATTTAAAATCTCGTTAGTAATATGGAGCAATATACCATTCGTAAGAAGATGTGTAAACAATACAAACACCAGCAAGGAACTGGAACACTTCACACGGATTTCCCCTGCCACCCATAACTTTTTTTTTGTTTTGTTTAAATAAACTCAAACTCAACTAACCCAAACCAAAACCATGAACGTTTATGTTTTCCCATTCATTTCCTGTCTTGATGTGACACAACCCAGACACACGAGACGTAACCGCCATTAATCACCACCCAAATGAGTTTTCATTTCCTTGCTCAAAGAGTCGCAGCTCCAGTTCCATCCCATTCTTCAAAGGAAAGAACTTGAGAAATACTATACCAAGACCAGTTTTCGGTGTCGAAATTCAAAGATTACACCCAAAGCCGACATTTGACATGCATTTCATTTGTATCTTAAGGATACGAGACCGAATACGGTTGGGGTGGGGAGTCTAAATCTATGTAGAGTGCCATTTTTTTAAATTTAAACCTGCGGCAAATAGAACCGTCACCCAGTATTATTGTTGAGGAATAACTATACTGCTCAGCAATGCGACGGGCCTATAAATTGAAGTATGCAAACGAAACGAAAAATATTCCGTTTTTACGTATTTGCCACACGTGCTTGACCCATAAAACAATAAATGACAGCCAGCGTGTAGAAAGTACCTACCATTGCGTGTCTTCCCAAAATTAAAGTTGTTATCCCTTTTCAGTATCCCCCAATGCTCCACCCGCAATGGTGAGGAAAATTTATCTCCAGGTAAGAAAATAGGATTGTGTTTTGTATTTTCAGTCGTCGTGTAGTGGTACGACGAGGATGACTGACGACTGACGGGGCGATGAGAAAAGGTAAAGGTATTCCACACGCGACATTCATGAATTCGGGAATCAATTTTGCCAGAATGTCCTGTTTCTGTGTATGGTAGTGATGGCGGTGCTATTTGTGAGAAGACACATCTCACGCGATGTGCAGCCCCAGGAGTTGTCATGAAGATGAGGATAGATTGTATAGGGAATGGTTTTCAATAAAGAAACCCGAGAACAATAAAACCGAAAACAAACAGTTCGAGTGCCGTATTATCGTTTATAATCCTTTGCAGGGACGACAAAAATCGAAAGAGTGAGAGGCTATGGGTGTTTTTGTATGCAGTTCTAGTCATAGTTGCCATAGAATCTCACGACAACAAAAGCAACTACCGTCTATTTCACAATGGAACCATTGACGAAATTTACGAGAGAAGTTTTAAGAAATTCCCTTACTTACTTCGGTTGAGGCATGTTATTTCCTGGGAGATGCTCGGTTGACGAGAGTGAATGGGATCAATAACCCCTTGGAGAAATGACTTGAAATCACGCATTGTTTTCGGTATCGCGAATGCATACATTGGCTTAAGGATTGGAGCATTTTTTGAACCGCAACTATGAAGACTATTTTTGGACTCTAAACAGACATCATCATATAAATAATTATATATTTCAAAGTATTTAAATGTTAAGTGAATAGTGTAGGAGATATGAGGCAGCCCTTTGGTACTCCGTTTTGATTCGAAAATACCTTTTTTGGGAATTTTGTTATGAACGGATTCGATTTTTGTTAAAAACACAGCAAATATTTAACAATTATAGTTTGTTATAGTTTGAGCGAAAATAAAAAGGGCAACAAGAGGCCTTAACAGCAAAGAAAACATGGTATGTGTCGGTTTATAAAATCTTTGTTGATGAAGTTCAGCCTGAATAACTCTAAAAACCATTAATAACTCTACGATTTCTTGAGCAGCCGTAAATGTGCGTACGTACGTACTTACTAAACGGGCTCCCGACCAGTGAAGAGTCTCTGCCTGAGACACTGCAGCCTTCTATCCTTCGCAATGACGGGCACGCTGCTTCCAATTGTCTGTTAGGTAGATGTGGCCGAGCCAATGTAGTCGACGTATTTTATCTTTTTGGACTACATTCAAATCTTGGTATAGCTCATAGAGTTAGCGGTTATATCTCAGCCTCCATTCACCCTCCTCGCACACAGGACCAAATATCCGACGGAATATTTCTGGCGATGAGTGCTATCATATGCGGCCTTAAAGTCGATGAAAATATGGTGGGTCTCGACTTGGAATTCATTTGTCTTTCCCAGAATTTGCCTTAGTGTGAAGATTTAGTCTATTGTCGATCTGACGGGCCGGAAGCCACACTGGTACGTGCCGATCAGTGTGTTGCAGAGCAGCATGAAACGTTCACACAAAACGATGGATAGCATTTTCTTTGCGACATTTATCAGGGGTATGCCTCAGTAGTTTTTGCAAGACATATGATCGCCCTTCTTGTAAATGGGGCATATGGAGCTGATAGCCCAGTCATTGGGTATGCTTTCTTCTACCCATACATGGTTGACGAATTCATTCATGCGCCCTCCCAAAACATTACCTCCGTATTTGAAAAGCTCAGCTGGTAAACCTTTAGAGCCGGCAGCCTCGTTGTTCTTTAGCCTCTTTAAAGCTATGCTAACCTCTTCAATGCTGGGTGGTGGAACCGGCTCTTCGTTGACTGGACGTGGGTTGTCTTCTTACCCTATCAGTCTCTCTGAATGATTTCTAAAGGGTTTTTCAACAGGGACGCTACAAGAGTAGAGCCACAGGGACAGCAAACGACACCGAATTTCTTGCCGCTCTTTTGACATTTCTCTTCAGTAAGGTTTGCCATTTCATGATGGAAAGATATACGAGCCAACAACGAGTCGAAATTATTAAAATTTACTACCGAAATTCGGAGTCAGTGGCCTCAACGTCAAGAGCGCTACGTCCAATTTATGGTCGTCATAATCGTCCTAGCAGATCAACAATTGAGCGTCTAGTGGGAAAATTTGAATCCACAAGCACAGTACAAAATGTTCCCGTGACAGTGAGACAAAGAAGTGCCCGTAGTGTCGAGAGTATTGCTGCCGCTGAGGCTTCAGTTGAAGAAAGCCCAAATGTGTCACTCACACGTCGTTCTCAAGCGTTGGGCATCTCTGTGACGTCGTTGTGGCGAATTTTGCGAAAAGATCTTGGCCTACATCCTTACAAGATTTAATTGGCGCAAGAACTGAAGCCGCTTGACCACCAGAAGCGTCGTATGTTCGTGACACAATCAATTTATTAGAAACCAAGTTTGGAAACCGTGTTATCTCACGAAATGGTCCAGTCGCTTGGCCGCCTCGGTCGTGCGATTTGACGCCGTTAGACTATTTCCTGTGGGGCTACGTTAAGTCTATGGTCTATACCAACAACCCAGCGACGATTGATGAACTTCGTACGAATATCGAACGTTTTATTGCAGTAGTATCGGCCGATTTATGCTCGAATCGTCGAAAATTGGGTTCAGCGTCTGGACTTCTGCAAGCGTGCCCGTGGTGGCCATGCAAAAGAAATCGAGTTCCATACATAATGGCATCGAACGTACTTTCACAGGAATAAAGAATTTCATTGATATCCAAAACCGTTTTTGTTTTATTTAAAAAAAAACTTTTGTAGCGCTCTTATTGAAAAACCCTTTATTTAACAGCTGCTGTACTTCGTTGACTAGGTTTCCTTCTCTGTTTCGAAGAGCATGCATCCCGGTCTTAAAGCCAGCAGCCAGTTGCTTGGTTTTTTTATAAAACCTCCGGATGTCGCTTCGATCGCGATTCGATCTCTTTGAGTTATGACACTGCATATGCCCTCTTTAGTGTACATATGTAGATATTTCAACCATTTCAAAACCGTAAATTGACATAAATCGCAGCTACAATCGCAGCATATAGCCAGATATAATTATATGCAGCCCCAACCAATATCAAGTGTCATCATCAACCGGACTTAAACTTTAATTTGAATATAATGGTAAAGCCAAAGTAATAGGAATGCAAATAGACTTTACACGCGCCCAATTTTCAAATAATTTGAACCATCATTTCAAAAATTGTGAACAAGGTCAAGAAAAGTCCTTTATAAGCCATCGCCTAAATTGCCACAATTTTTAAAAGCGTTTCTGTTTTTGTCTTCTTTGGCTTCTTGAACGACGAGGTTATGATCTATATTAAAGGGGTCATATGGTTTAGAGGGATCATAAGCTTCCTACCTTATTGCCTGTTTAAACGACTTCAGTGCAATTACGCATTGAGTGCCGTCGACCAAGAAGGTGCCTCCAAAGGTCTATACTCTAGGCATTATGAAATAAACTTCAGCAAACTCCAACACTAGTATAAAGCAGTGCGAAAAGACCTCAAAATGGCAGTCAAACGCAGTAAACGCAGGAGCTTCGCTGAATTATCCAATGAAGCTGATGAAAAACTATGGAGTGTGGCGTACCAGGGGCGATGAAGAAGCTGAGGACCTTCCGAGTCTCAACTCCCCCGTGTCCACGACTGTTCCCGAGGTAGCAGGTAGCGAATTAGGACAAGGAAGTACCAGTAGAACCACAGGTGATTTCCCCGATACCAAGAGAATAGGTCATAGAAGCCTCTAGAAAATGGGGGATAAAAAAGCGCCTGGAATAGGCGGTATTCCCAAAGTAGGTCTTAAAACCGCGGTAAAGAACCGAGCAGAGTTGTTCGCAGATGTATACAACACATTCTTGAGAGAAGTATTTCCCGAACTATAGAAAAGGCAAAAACTGACTCTGCTGCCCAAAGGAGGTAAAAAGAATCCCGCAGGAGATCCATGCTCTTATCGACCGCTTTGCATGCTACACACATTAGCAAATCATCTGCAATAGGCTGGATGTGGCCATTAAGAATACAGGAGGGTAAATTGAGCACCAGTTCTGTTTCAGGGAGGGACGCTCAACAATCGAACCATAAAGATCGTGGTCAACATTGCACATTTAGCTATAGAAGGCACAAGATGGAAAGAAGAAGTTAAGCGGTACTGCTCCGTGGATCTAAAGAACGCGATCAATTCTGCAAACTAGAAGCATATTTGTGGAGCACTCCGGAAGATGAGGGTACCGCCGTATCTCGTCAAATACTTCTTCCGGCAGAGGAGACTGGCAGTCATGTCCTGTGAAGACCTGTTTCAGGTAGAAGCCTCACCCTCAAAGGCAACAAATAGTTAAGGATGGCAAACAAGGCACCTGTACGGTAACAACGATTATATAATGGACATGCGCAGACACACCTAAGCCCACTCCCCCACTTACTAATCGAAAAAAAGGCTTTCCACGCTTTCCACCTTACTAACAAAAATAAAAATGCCTCGCTTTGGGGTTCGCTTCGAACGGATTACTTCGTCACTGAGCTCAATTACTCGTTATCCTTAAGCGCTACCCAAGGTTAAAGCCAATTTTTATGGATTAATTTTCAATTTACATCGCTAATGACAACTTTACTCCATCGAACCTGGATAAAAAATCAGCCGTGTACAAAAATACCCATTTAATCTATGTATATCAAAGAACACAAAAACCTAAATGCATCACTTACTCAGAGATACATCCTGGGATTGTAGAGCGAAAACAAATCTAAAAATAAAACCCACGCAGTAAACTCCCACAGAACACCACTCACATCAGTTACCCCGTCCTTTGTAAACATTTTTTAAATAAAAACCCATCTGACAGGTTAAGAGCACTCTCCTTCGTCGAAATTAAGTACTAATACGAGGAAAAAAGCGAAGCGAAAAAAAGGACAAGGAATTTGAGTGGACACACAAATTCATTGATGAAAATATTCGTTCAAAGAAATACACGCACCGATAGAGAGGGTTCTAATAAACCAACGAAGAAAAAAAAAACCAGTGCCGAGGTGCCCTCACCCGAACACAACAAGTCTGATTGACTTGACGTCGTGTAACTCTTCCAATCAAACGTCAACACGAGGCGAAACCCAATAAAGAAGAGAAAATCAATACTTGAAAGCGAAAAAAAAGAATATTGAGGATTTATCTGCAAAGAACCCATTACAGCGATCTTATCCTACGCGGATTATAGTTTGTTTCGGGTCCCGGATAGACGTCATCCTTCTTCAATTTTTCCAATATCTTCATTTACGTTAACCGACAGCCGAATGACAGCTCAAGATGTACCTTTCATAAATGGTATCGGCAAAGTGAGGCCGTTTATGACAAGCAGCATTTTAACATCAAACCAAGCCATCCAACTGCCTACCGATGCCGACCACGTCAAATAAGTGGTAACTAATGCAGCTTCTAGGAATTTGTGGTCTTCGATTGTGCACCAGTCCTTAATGTGATGGAAAATAAAATGGTATTATTTATGTAATATTTTTTAAAGGCTGTTAAGTAGATTGAAGGTGAACGTTCTGTTTGAAGTTTTAATGTTTCGCAGGGGTGTATTGGAGTAATTGATATGCGTTAGTTCTATTTTATTAGGCTATCTGCCTTGGGGTAAACTGCTGCGGGATTCAAACGAAGATTTTAGTGTCAGGAGTTGATGCTTGCATCCATATGATTAAGGGTTCAATAATAAATACAATTTTTTAATGTCTCAAGTGGGGTACTACAGGGTTGAAAACTTATACCGCTTCTATTCATTCTAGTCATTAGCGATGTTATCCATTCGGAACCAATGGCGGAAAGCAAGGCCACTCTGACGACATGTGCCTGCTAATGCAAGGACGTCTATGCAGCCACGCCAAACAGATCATAAACTGAAAGCCGAGAGTACAGAGTGGGGCAGTGATAAAACGATAAAAAGTAGAAACTAAAAAAAGAATGCAGTTGATTGTCAGCCAAAAACTGTCCTCAGGTAATGACACCGGCAATTAATGGTAGGAGACGAGATCGCGAGTCAAGAGCTTTGTTTATCTAGCTTCTAGCAGGAGAATGGCTGACAGCAAAAATGTGGTGCAGGGAAATAAGGCCACGGGAACTAAGTCCACTGAGGGACATAGTTCCCACATAGTGGGAAATAAAACCACTTTCGCGAAGTGGACTTAGTTCCCATGTTAAGTGGGAAATAAATTCCGAAAACTCTGAGTGGTTTTAGTTCCCTTTTAATGTGAAGTAAATTCTCACTGTCGACTAAGAACAAAATAAAATTAAAGAATCAAGTAGGTACCTTGCAATTTTTATTAACAAAAGAGAAATTAACTTATTTACGAAATTTAATTAGCAAAATTTCAAAAATTTCGAATTAAAGATATATACCTAAATACATATAATATATGTCATGCAATCAATAACAAACTGAAAATAAAAATCGTCAATAACTTAAAAAATTCAAGTTTTAAATGTTTGTTAATATGTACTAAACAAAATAAATGAAAAAAAAAATTTGGCCAATGGAGGATCGATTTGGGGTGTGAAAATTAAAAATTCAGAAGAATTTCCCTTGGCCAAATTTTTGTTTTGCTACGCCTTTTGGTTCTTTACATGCACAAAAATCTTTACAAAAATCTTGTTGGTTTTCATATAAATTTTGTTCACTAATAATGAATATTGAGTATCCATGATAAGCTTAAGATTTTGCTTAAAGAGTGTGATAACTAACTGCACTTTACAGTTTTTTGTCTTATTCTAAATGTTGGATGTTAGTTCCCTCTTCTTATTTTTGAATGTGTACTAAGTTCCCATAAGAAAGTGGACTTAGTTCCCACTTTTCATGGAAACTAAGTCCACTTCGCGAAAGTGGTTTTATTTCCCACTATGTGCGAACTAAGTCCCTCAGTGGACTTAGTTCCCGTGGACTTATTTCCCTGCACCCGAAAATGTCAATGCCACCTAACAATGTCTGGTTTATCCCTGAAATTCTCAAACTGAAAAATGAACGAGATGCTGCGTTCAGAAAATGGAAGTATTTCAGGCTTCCTGAATTTTGGTTGATTTATAAATCTCTTAGAAACCTTGCCTGCTTAAAAAATAAAGGAAGCAAAGCGAAATTATTTCCGTGAGCATTTTAATCATAAACTTCCTGGCAAGCTTCTATCGAGGAACTTACGGCAGCAAGGTATTTGTGGTAAAATAGTTGCAGGGATGGATAAGGTTGATCCAAACCAGCTAAATAGTGATTTCGTCAAAATACAATCGACAAGCACTAACGCATCTCAATTAATCGAATCAAATGGCTCTTTTGAATTTTCGAGAGCTGAGCAAGCAGATGTTGTCAGAGATGTCCTTAAAATTAAATCTAAAGCTGTTGGTGTTGATGGAATCTATCCTTATTTCATAAAAATGATTTTGCCATATATTCTTCCAATAGTGACCCATATATTCAACAATATTTTAACGACATCAACTTTTCCAATTTCATGGAAAGCTGCTCAGATTATTCCAATCCTTAAACAGAATGCAACAAATAGAGCCCCGGCAGAATATCGACCCATCGCAATACTACCATATCTATCCAAAGTCCTAGAAAAATGTGATCACTATCAGTTGTCCGCCTATCTTCGACAAAACAATCTACTCTACGTATATCAATCGGGCTTTCGGCCACATCACAGTTGTACTTCAGCACTGCTTAAAGTGACAGATGATATACGGGTGGCTATGGATAAAAACAGCACCACTTTTCTGACTATACTTGACTTTTCCAAGGCTTTTGACACAGTTCACCACGGGCTTCTTATTGAATAACTTATGACACAATTCGGGCTCTCGTCTTCTGCAGCGAAATTTATTCAATCATATCTTACAGGTCGTATGCAAGCCGTCTTGAGCTAGGTATTTCAAATGGTGTCCCTCAAGGATCCATCTTAGGCCTACTGGTCTTCTCAATCTTTATTAATGACCTCCCAACTATACATAAGCAGTGACCGCGGTCTCATCACTAATTCTGCCCATAAGCTCAATCAGGATCTCAAGAATATCCTAACTTGGTCCGAGTGCAATTGTTTAAAGCTAAATCCTGACAAAACCAAATGCATAGTAATTAGCAGAAATTGTCCGGATATATCATGCGTTCCTAGCATCTATCTTGCAAATTTTCCAATTCAATTTGTCCAGAAAGTAAAAAGTCTAGGTATTTGGTTCAGCACAACATTATGTTATGACAACCATATTCTGACCGTTATTGGGAAAATCTACGGCTGTCTCAGAAACCTGTCATATTCGCAAAATTTCACACCGACAACTACAAGATTGATGCTGGTTAGAACCCTGCTGGAGCCACTTATTACCTACTGCTGTGAAATCTTCTGTTGTAACAACACCTTCATAACGCGAAAATTTCAAGTTGCATTTAACAATATTACTCGATATGTTTTTGGATTGAAAAGGTACGACCATGTTTCCGCTTGTGCTAAAAAGATTCTTGGTTGTACACTTAACAAGTATCTTGAATACTGCACTATCAAGCACCTACATAATATCATAACCACCAAACAGCCTCCCTATTTATATGATAAGCTTCAATTCGCACAATCGCAACGCTCCTCCAATTTGATTCCACCCCGGGTAGCATATCAGCTCACGGAACGCCAATTTTTTGTTCACGCCATTCGCCTCTGGAATGCACTTCCCCTCAGTTTAAGACGACTCAAGGATGCAAACAATTTTAGTGACACTCTCTTTCGGCACATTGGAGGCACATAAATACAGAAAGTACTACCTAAGTACTCGTATATAGAAATCGTTTTCTTTCTTTCGTTTTCTTTTTACTTCTTTTAAATTGTTTTTCTTTTTCTTTGAATTTGTATTCATTGTTTATATTTAGTTTACCTTAGTCATACATGTTTTCTTTTCTTTTTTTTAAATATAAAACATAAAACATACATGTATTTTCAGTTAATATGAAGTATCATAATCGAAAGGCTTTTTTACAAAATTAACATTTATAACTTGAAAGATTTTGGAAGTCTATCATAAATGTTGTTACTTATGAATAAATAAATATGAAATAAATATGAAATATATTTTGTGATCTTTTGTAACTGATAAATAAAATATTCTATTCTATTCACATTCTATCCTAGCAGGAGGAAGGTCACTGAAGATGGAACTGAAATAACAGAAGTGCAAAACGGATTATAAAGGACCTATGCGCACCATGGAGTGATCGGAACGATTAGCCTAGGTTCATCGGTACCAAAAAAAATGTTGAAGAACGAGTCCCATTCGCGCAGTGAGGGTACCATAGTTTTCAAATTTCATCTCTTCAACTCGAATAAAATCAAAAGCAAACGTTTTTTAATATCACATGAAAAAAGGCGTTTAGCTAGTATTTACTTTTTAATGACCCCCAAGCAGGGGGGTTTTGCAGGGGGGCAGCATGGCCCCCCATAGGTATTGAACTGTTTATGGAATCTACTTGCGGTTTCGCAACTAATCCTATAAACAGTGCAATGCATTTAGGGGGCATGCTGCCTCCCTGCAACCCCCCTGGTTGGAGTAACTGTTTGATTTGGAGTGGGTGCAAGGGTCTTTAGTTATAATAGACAAATTCAAATTATAGGTGGGAAATAACTTCACAAAATTTACGGTGAAGTTATTGCGCACCATCAGTGGGCAATATCTTAAAAAAAATTTGTGAAGTTATTGCCCACTCGAGGTGAAGTTATTGCCCGTGAAGTTATTTCCCTGCACCGTTAATTTTGACTCATAGTGTGTAACATACCTTAATATTAACCGTAGACTCCTAAGAGTCACTATATTCGTGAACAGCATCGATAGTACTTTCGATCTAGCCACGTCCGACCGTCGGCACAAATTAGACCTTTAAACTCGAGTTAGAAAGCTGAAATTTTAATCATATACACTTTAGGGTCCCGAAATAATCAAGTCTAAAAAATTTTTCAAATCCGCCCACAATCTCGAAAAAAATCTAATTTATCAAAAAAATCGAATTTTAAGCTAGAGAGCTGAAATTTCTAATATTTTATCAGGAAAGGAGGGAACATTTTCAAAAGCCGCCCACTGACACGCCCACAATTAAATAATAGTTTTATCGAAAAATCAAAGTTTGAACTAGGAAGCTGAAATTTGGAATATATACTCTCTAAGGGCCTTTAATGCTTATGGGTAAATATTTTCAGAACCCGCCCCTCTAACACGCATACTTTTTAAAAAAAAAACCATTGTATTGAAGACAGCATTCGTAAAGTATGTAGTGAAAGTCGTTTTAAACAATTCCTTTACATAACATTTTCTGCCATGCCCACTTCTGAGGGCGTTTTTTCAATAAAATCTCTTGAATGTTGTGTAACACAAAATATGAAGATTCTTCTGAACAGTTTTCCCATACTTAGATTTTGTTCACGCCCAATTAATGAGGGATAGGAATAGGAATAGGGTATCCAACAGTCCCCCCAGCGGACTGTAGCCTTTCTCTATGTTTTCTTTTCACTTGATTGCGAAGGGTAACTAAATCTACCTGTTATTATATTATATGAAGGCATTTAGAGCCCCAGGGACCTTAGCTCAAAACATAATTAAACAGAAACAACAATAATTATGGGTAAAAAAATCATTAACTAAGGAGGCAATAGGATAAACTCGAGCTTACTGAGAACAAGGCAAATCTATCCGTTTTGTAGCCGGTAAGATTGGAAGAGCACCAACTGCTGTTTATAGCTACCTTAAAGAACCTGATAACTAAAGAAACAACTAAAAAGGAAGAGTAATCAAAGCAACAACAAGTCAAGATCGATGGGCGATACTCAGAACTGCTTCAAATGCAAGACTTTGCTTAAGTAAAATAAAGGCAGAAACTGAAGTTGAAGGTAGTACATATATCAACTGTCCATCGCGTGATACAGCAGTCCAACCATAAAAGACACAAAAAAATGAAAAAGAAACTACCACTGAACGCAGCACGCAAAAGCCACCGCATTGGTGTTGCAATAAGTGACACCAGGTGGAGTCGAGAGGGGCATACCGTCGTCTTTTCAGTTGAATTTGGACGGAACTGATGGATATAATTAGTGATGGGCATAATCGAATAATTTAAAGAATCGAGATATTAGTATTCGAATGATTTCAGGAATCGAATGATCATTCGAATGATGGATTTTTTTCCACCAGGTTTCGTTTTAAATCACTACCGATTACACAAAATATCTAATATAAATCTCAGTAAATTACTGATTATAATTTAATTTACCTACCTTTATTGCTTTCTAAAAAAAATAAAACATAGACAAAACATTCATAAATTACTCGTATCGTACCTTCTTCTTCAGACTTCAGCACAGAACAGAACAGTTAATAAAAACAAATGAAGAAAAACCCAACACAAAAAAAAAATCATAACATAACGACTCTAGCTTATCGCTTTTCGTTTACAATTCAACATTCAACTTAAACCCTCAATGATGCATCGATTACGAAAAGGAATATAAAAAAATAAACCGAAAGTCATGAATACACAAACGAGATACACAAAAAACCAACTTCTCGAGTTCTCGATTTCGTGTGCTTTCTTCTTTTTTGTTCTTTCGTTCTTTCGTTCAATATTCTCTTCTCGTTCTCGAATCGAGTATCGAGTTCTCATTTCGTAAAGAGTAAGTTGATGTGAGAAATCATTCGAATGATTTGATTTGAGAAGAATCGAGATATCTCGAAATGTTGTCTGAATCGATTATAATCGATTATATCATTCGAATGCGCCCATCACTAGATATTATGATTATTTCCATGATTTGGAAAAGGATGAAATAACAGCAAGGGAGGCGGTGTGATGCAATTGGCTTTGACGTCTCAGTAGAACTAGATATTCAGAGCTCACAAATAAATCGCAGACTTTGCGTTTCGGGTTCAATAATTGTATCTTTCTAATTTTTCGGTGTCTTATATGATTGGCTTGCTGTATCATGTTTTGAACTAAGGTCTATTTAGTTACTGTTTGTTATCAAGGGAAAATAACTAATTTTATGACCTTATTGGGAAAACCTGCATAAAAATTGAATTTAACTACTTAATCCCAATTTTTTTTTACAACATAAACAAAATATATCCTTTTTCATATTGCATTTGGGTTTTCCCAGATTATCGAAGGATTTAAAAAAAATACCTGTTCGTAATTAAGTGAAAAGGAGTGTACCTCTATAAAGTAATCAACAAATTTCTTAAAATTAAATGGGAATATTAATTAAATATAGAGCTTCCCGCTACGCCTTATTTTATAGTTTGTCCTATGAATTTGAACCCAATTTGTTTTCAGGAACCAGTATAAAATGTTGAATACTTGAATGTGAGAATCAATAAGAAGCATGGTATTTTTAGCATACTACTATGAAATTGGCTTTTTATGTTGTAAGCTGCTAATATAAATATGCAAAATTTAAATATTAACTCACCATTTTTATTTTTTTAAAACATCTGTCCATGTTGTAAAAGAATGAAGAAATACCTCGTACCACCCGCGTAAATCAAAAAGAAGCCTTGTGTTAGGCGCTCTTGACATAGCCGGTAAAAACTAGCACTGATTTAGGGCCGATTGCCGATAACTTCATTGGATACAAACGGTAATCCAAAAACAAAATCATTTTTAATTTAATTTTATTTATTTGAACAAGAGCAGCCATTTAAACTAAATAAACATTAATTTTAGAACGGAAACTGAATTGAATTATTTACTTTTCTTAATTTATTTTTCACAATTGGATGACGCCCTTTTTGATGACATGATTGCTGAAAAAGGGAAATAAAAAAGTCTTTATTAGTAAAAAATGTTCCTTTTGTAAAAAATGTTTCAGAAAATATACGAGTACAAATGAAATGGAATATGGTCGGTTTGGGCTTTCTGTGCCATACGTATATAATTTTTTTATTACACTAATTCATCAATTGCCATGTTTATCTGTCTAAATCAGCCTGGTCATTTAAGGTCTAGTGTATGAGTCGAAGAGATGTCCATAGTTTTTTTTTTAACGTGAGCGGAGAAACCACAGACAACTTGACAAACGTTACCTGGGCATATATGTGACTCTACATACAAGGAGTTGCAGTGCAGGCCGAAATGCTTTCAACTTTTAAATTGTTGCGAACTTCATTCTTTCGGAAAGATTTCTCTCGACCAAAGTTTAAAAAAATATTAGGCATTGTCGGTCCATACACTAAAACCTATCATCTCCGACCATTTGCTCGTAAAAGGGATCTACAATTTAAAGCCGAATGGCAATTTTGAGAAGCTTCTCATGACAATTGATACTCTTCGATGTTTATCAGACGTTCGCAAGAGGTGGGGCAGTGAAAAAAAACTTTACGATGTTACTCGGCCCCAGCTGAACTTGAAACTGAGACCATTAGATAAGGAGTCCAACACACTAACCTCTGCGCCACTGCGCCCACCGATCAAAGTTAAACGAACAAAAAAGACTTGTTTAAATAAAAGTTAACTGATTCTATTTAAACAAGTATCCTTTGGCATACAGATGTCCTGGCAGTTGACAAGCACACTGTCAGATGCGGACCATTACCTGTAGATAGGCTTAAAAAAATAATGCGTTGCAAATAACTATAGCCGTGTTTCTTTGCACGCGGATATAGGGATGGCATCAGAAAACGACTATCGCCGCTTAAGAATTTATCAAAAAAAAAACTTGGTAGCACACATGCACCTTGACATGCACCGTGACACAGCTGTAAGTTGTAGTTAAGAAATTTGTATTGAAAATCCTGAAATTGAAAAATATTTTCTTCCGCCAATTGAAATTGATGCCAAGCATATTCTAAAATTATGAAAAACAATTTCACATTAACAGATTTGCTAAATTCAATTATCCTTAAAATGAAGTTCGAAAAATAATAATAATAAAATCACGAATAAAATATTCGGCGGGATGTGCGAGTGGTCGGTGAGTTGTCAAACTTTGACATTTCCTGAAAAATTCATCGAAAGGATTCATCAGAAACGAAGAAAATGGATTTTGGAAGCACTGTTTATCCCCGCTAAAGGACTTAGCGGCGATAGCTATGCCCGCTTAAGTTAGCGTATATAGGATAAGTTGTTGTTGTATTTTACATTCAAATTTCAAATTATTCCTATATCCGCGTGCAAAGAAACACGGCTTATATCGTTTAATTCTTCAGCACATTTCCCATAGTTGTATCAATGGAATAGACTACGATTATCTTTAATTGGTGATTGAAAGTCAGTACTAGATCATCAACTAGGCGAGGTTTTGTAAGCCGAACTCCAGATGTCAATCCCCGGCCTAACTTTACAAATATGAGAAGCTGAGGCGAGGGTACTGTCATCTTCGCGAAGGAGTGGATTGGATTAGAGGCAACAGACAGGAGATCATTTATAGAAATGAGAAAGAGAGTCGGAGACAAAACAGAGCCTTGAGGAACACCAGCAACTATTAAGTAAGTTGCAGACTTAAAACCGTCTAAAACAACTTGAATAAAGCGGTCCGAAGGATAAATTCTAATCAATTGAAGAAAAGTATCATCGATTCCAAATGCAGTTTCGACAATAGAGCTTGGTGCCAATTTCTGTCAAATGCCTTTGAAATATCAAGCGCAACGATCTTAGTTTCACCACCTTCATGAAAAGATAGGTTCCACTTTTCGGTTAGATAAGTCATCAAATCACCAGTGGACCTGTTGCTACGAAAACCGTACTGCCGGTCGTTAAGAAATTATTGGGATTCAAGATATTTTATGAGCTGACGACTTATCAGCGTGTCCATGACCTTGGAAAAAGTAATTGGTCGGTAAGAGGAGGGAGAAGAAGATTTGCCTTTTTTGGGGACAGGCTGGACAAATGCCATCTTCTCGGGAAGAGCCCTGAAGAAAAGGGTATATAGAAAAGGTTGGGCCATGGTTTTGCCAGCCAGGAAGAACACCTCTTTAAAATGATAGGGGAAATACCATCTGGACCAGCGGATTTGTGACGTCAAGATCATGAAATACTCAAGCTGTACGTATGGATTGGTCCCGTGGAGTATTCTACGCGCTCGAGTACAGAAGGAGATAAAGCACGATATGGGAGCGATCAGATTGGCTTTATCTATAGAGCTGACAGCTAGAATGTCATTGTAAATGAGTGTCGGGGTAGATGATGTTCATTTTAATCATCGTAGGGTGGAAATTAATTTAATAAAAACACACACAAGTTGAAATAAAGCCAAACTTAAAAAAGTTGCCTTTTTCACAGCACGTTCGCCGGACAAAGTTGTGTGCCGCGCCAACTTTCTAAGCGCTTTTCACAACATTTTTTAAAACTCCTAACAAAAGCTTGCGAATTGAGCAAACCTTTCTCAAAGCAATGGGGAACCTACTTTGGGAGAAAGGAGTAATGAAAAGTTTTTACAAAACTTGTAGCCTCTCTGTATGTTTACATAAGCCTGTAATTTTGCAACACCCTGTAAACGGGTATGAACAAAATTTACAGAAGTACCTATGAAATTTATCTTTCAGATAAAAACGATTCTTAAATAATTTTGCGATAAAAAAAGTTAAATAAAAAACAACACGCACAGGTCGATTTTAGGATAGGAGCCAATGAACGCCCATTTAATGCCTCCCTCTCCCCAGTACAAAAGTTCATAACTGATCAACATCATTTTAGCACTCATTCATCTCCCATTTACGAGTATACCATTTTACAAAAAAGAAAAATTCAAAGGCCGGTACTTTTTACCACTTGGCATTATTAGAGATAAAATTACGATCTGCGTGAATCCATCAGATTAATTTTTATCGCCCATCGTCGTATAGACGCATTCTTACTTCAGAAATTTATTACAAACAAGGACAGACAAAAAATATTTAATGTCCTCATTACAAAGCATGCACTTACCACCTTTGTTCCTAGATTACATGGTACATGCTATTTCCACATCAAAATGCGTCAACATCAAACATATTCTCCAGACTGGTCTAAGTCGCCTTTATGTGTCCGTCGGTTGCCTTGTGCTTCTTAATCACCCCGAAACACATCAATGCTGTGCGTGCTGTGTGTATTGTATTACCTCATCTAAGCCTCTCTGTCTTAACGCAATTAAGGGATTTGTGAGCATTCCTCCCGCATCGAACATATAGGTTAGGTACCCCAAAAAGAATATGTGCTCCCCCAAAAACCTTTCATGCAATGGTGACATTAAACAAGCATAAGAACTATTCTATGTCGCCCAAAACATCAAACACTAAACACACACAATGTGTGTCCATGCTACTTCCACCCCAATATGTCCTTCACATTAACTTCCTTTAATGAACAAATGACCTAATGTTCTATTAGCTCGCTCCATCCCACCCCATCAATATTGCCTCTCCGCAACCGTTCACTATTCATAATTTAGATATGCGCCCGTAATGAGTTCTTATCCCTCAGCCATACGGCCGACCAGCCACCCAACCATTCCACATCACGATCAAAATAATGAACTTAACGGTCATGAGGCAGCACATTAGAAGCAAACAATGCGGGCCAGGCCGGGGCGGGTCGGGCTCTACGGTATCTACTGCCACTGGAAGTCCAAAATTAAAGGAGACGAACAAAATAACATAAAAATCCATTCGTCGACAAATGGGGAATCGGGCAGACTGAGAATGTAAACTCAAATGGGAATTATGTTGTTTGTCTTTGCAGCTTTTTGGGTTGATGGCACGTGCAAAAGCAAACGTTTCCAGAGCTATCACCATAAACCTTCTCCGGCATAATGTTCAGCTTGTGCCTTATCAGTCACATCGCGTATAAATCTTAAAAAAGGTGAGTGTTGGCCAACTTCAGAGAAATGTTTATCTCGCTGGTTTTAGTGATATTAAAAACGCACATACATACGTAAGTTGTTCACACGGTTTAAGGTCCTTTTTTATTAATAAAATAATGTATGTGGCAAGGCAAGTCTTGGAAAACATGGATTTTTTTTAAGGTAAAACAATGGGTGTAGTGCTTTTTTACCGTTTTTATTTCCACATTTTCCATCTGTTGACAGTTTACTGGGCTTACTGCGGCATGATTGAATGCGTTTGGGGTAGTGCCCATGGTGTATAAATAAATGACGAGGATGTTAAGGAATTCCATTTCCGTTTGATGTTGCAAATGGATACTTAAAATTCAGATGATCTGCGCTGCCAAGAAGTTGCTTTAAATTTAAATGTGATCCTTCAAGATTTTTCAGTAAAGAAGAGAGTTCGATTTAGTACTGCAGAGGAAAAGGCGAGGGACATCCTGTGTGTCCAAGAAACGCAATGGCAACAAAAAAGTTAGAACAAAAGCTTATTACAGGACGGAACAGGGTAGGGACAGAATCGGCAGATCTTCTTGGCACTGTCTTGACCCTATTTCAAAGTCCAGCAACCGTTCGATGTCTCTTAAACTGGTCAGGCAGGTGTGGAATATTGTTTGTGCATTTATGCTCTCCAAGTCGGATGCGAGCCAGCAAACAAAGATGCATTCTGACTAGAATTTTATCAAGAACATCCCAATGGAATGTTTTATTTTTTGTGCGCGGAGATTCAAACGGACATGTCGGGAAGCCAAACAAAGACTATGAAGACTACCATAGCGGACTGGGGCAAGGTACCAGAAACTCTCCTGGTGAAGATATCCTTTGCATGAGCACGGCATACGGTCTTATCTTTCTAAATACCCTGTTCGTCAAAAAAAAGCCGGCCATTGATCACTTACAGCAGTGGCGGATGTGACCCCAGACCGATCACCATTGGGTAGCACGTTTCATGAAGCCTCGACTCTGGTTTAAAATTGCAAAGTGATACGGGGGAGAGGGAGTCGCAACACCATCTCTTCCTAACGGAACATTTTACAGAGACGGGTACGAACAAAAATAACCAAAAAAAGTGGCTCCGAAAACACTTGAAAAAATCCGGGGTAATGTGCAGTTTGGAAGAAGGTCTGCCGAAGGTAAGGATTTCATCTAGCTTAGAGCAAACATTCACTCGACGAATGATACCGTGTGGAGATTCGACGGAAGGAAACCGCTGCTACTTCGGTTTGGCAAAACGAATGGGTTCAAAGTTCCTAATTTGAAGGACAACATGCATGTTCTTTCGAACCTTCACCCTGTCATTCCTTCCTTATGGCACGGATTGCCGGTTGCATGAAAGGGGAACGTATATTGGGTTATTTTGAAAGGAAAATACTCCGTCGTATACTTGGCCCTCTGTGCAAGGAGGAGAAGATACTACCGCAAACCCTATAAGCTGTACCAAGATGTAGTCCAAAAAGCTGAATCACGTCGACTACAATGGCTCGGCCACAGCTGACGAAGTTCGGTATGCACAATCCCCCGTATAATATGCTTATTGAAAGGAATTTCGATGTCAAACGTGGAAACGTGACACCTAGCAGTCTTTTTCGACATTAAAAACAGTTTACAACAGAGGGCGGTTAATTCTCCGATACTGTTGAACATTTACACGAGTGATCTGGTAAGGTCACTCACACACGCTATAGCGATTTAGTGGCGTACCTACAGATCAGGTCCTAAAATTGAATTCATCAACATACTTTTGCAGCGTGACTGCTATCAATAAAAAAATATATAAGGCATGAACGGCTCATACAGGGCCTAAAACCTAGCTTAACCAACTATTTTCTAATGCGAAGTGGAAGGGGCCTACAATTTAAGCGAGCCTGAACGGCAAATTTGAGATGCTTCTCATGACAATTGACACTCTTGGATGATTGTCGGACGTTTTCAAGAGGTGAGGCAGTGGGAAAACTCTAGATGTTACTTGGCTCCGGAGGGATTTGAATCGGCGACCTTTCGATTAGTAATCCAACACACTAACCACTGAGCCCGCAACTTCGATCAAATTATGGAATATTGCGATGACAGGAAGCTGAAGATCAACTTTCAGAAATCGGAAATAATTCTGTTGAGAACTACATTGTCTGGTGCATCTAAAGATACCTGACAAATACTTGAAAAATACCTCGGTATTCAACTCGATCAATATCTGTATTTTAATAAACACGTAGATGCTAGTCTTGCTGGCGCCAAGGTGGCTTTTGCTCTGACCATAGGACTTTTTCATGGCAGTCAACTTGCCACCGCTCTGAAACAGAACGACTTTCCATAATCGGTATGTGTGTAAATGACATCCTTCGTTGGAATGACCTAATATTCGATGGCGCCAAGAACGCTGCGAAATGCCTAGCTTTCCTTAAGCGGTGCAAGAAATATTTTACCCCTTCTGATCTGGCTACAAGTTGTAAGGCGTCTATTCGCCCCCAACTTCAGTACAACGCTCATATCTGAACCAGTTCCCCAATCACATATTTGGAGCTACTGAAGAAAATACGCGCGATCACTTTTATTGACGATCGGAATATCGCGGAACCTACAATTTCGGTTTCTACGGTGCAGGGAAATAACTTCACGGGCAATAACTTCACATGGGCAATAACTTCACTTTTTTTGTGAAGTTATTGCCCACTGATGGTGAGCAATAACTTCACCCATAATTTTGTGAAATTATTTCCCATCTATAATTTGAGAATTTGTCTATTATAACTAAAGACCCTTGCACCCACTCCAAATCAAACAGTGACCCCAAGAAGGGGGGTTGCAGGGGGGCAGCATGCCCCCCATATGCATTGCACTGTTTATGAGATTAGTTGCGAAATCGTAAGTTGATTCCATAAACAGTTCAATATCTATGCGGGTGGCATGCTGCCCCCCTTCAACCACCCTGCTTGGGGTCACTGCTTGATTTGGAGTAGGACTGAATAGACTACCTGGCCATGTTGGCATTACAGGCAATGAGGCAGCGGACTCTCTGGCAAGAAAGGGGCTATAGGACCTGAACCGTTCTGCGGGATAGGAGAACACACTCTATGCTAAGGGTTCAGGAGACTGGAGGAAGAAACAAATGCCAAAACCTTTCTTAACCTCCAAGGTCTGAGGCAAGCAAAGAAACTCTAAGAAAATTACAAAAAAAGAGATTGAAAACTTGTATCAGCATTAACAAAAACAACCTAAGAATCCTAACAGGCCTCCTCACTGGGCACTGCAGACTCAAGGAGCAGCTGAGGAGCACCTTATCAGAGGACGGGCTCTGCAGATTCTGCAGTGAAACCACCGAAACTCCAGACCACATACTGGAATCCTGTGGGGCACTGGCCCACAAAAGGATGAGATATTTGGGCAGGCACAAAATAACAGACAAGGACATACAAGCCATGAACCCACAGCTCATTCTCAGATTCATCAAAGAAACTGGACTATACGCTGTGCTCTAAGGAGTGTGACCTCCCAAGGATAAATCAGAGCAATACCTCGACACGCATCACAAAAGGAGTATCTAGAGATGGCTCTGAAAGAGGGCATGAACCTCTCCGAGGCACAAGCAGGGGACACAATAGACCAATATGTCGCACTGTAATATACGGGATCATGACGTAATCTCGAATGACAAATATCTCGAACGCAAAAAATATCGAAAAAACAAATTTTTAATCTAGAATGCAAAAATCTCGAATGCACAAAAATCTCGAATGGACAAAACTTTTAAAAGCCGATATCTCGAAAAAAACCTCAAAAAAAAAGTTAATTCGAGATTTTTTTCTTTCCTATTTAAAGAGTTTAAACTTAAAGAAAATGCATTACATTTATTCAGCAATTTATTTTTTCGGTAAATTAACAACAACAAATCAATATTTAACAAAAAAAAACATTATTAAAAATTGTAAAAATTGCAATAGTAAATAAGGTGCCGGGAAATAACGCCGAGTAAAATAACGCCGAAATATGAAAGCGAAATAACGCCGAATTTCCATGTTCGGTCTTATTTCACTTTGCCAAAGTGAAATAAAGCCGAATCGGCCTTGTTTCACTTTTAATTTATTTACGGCTGGACCGATTTTGCTTGAAACTTAATCAGTTCTGAGTTACGTAATAACGCTTCGAATAAACCCGGTCCCGTGTCAATATCATCTTTGGTTCTCGAGATAGTCGTGGCGAAAGATAATTCCGAACGCACATACGTACATACGCACATACACACACCCAGACATCTCTATAAAAATGTTGGATTTGGATTCTGGTAACCTTGAAACGTGAAGATATGTCAACATCCGCGATTCACAAAATCGGCCCCATTACAAGAACTTCCACTGGGAAGTTAATAAAGTCGATCTCCGAAATCTTATTCGAAATGAATTGGGATTGGAAAACATGTGGTTCCAACAGGACGGTGCAACGGCACACACTGCACGTGCCACAACCGATATGCTAAAGGATGCATTTCCCGGGCGCCTAATCTCCCGTTTTGGCGATTTGCACTGGCCAGCAAGATCGCCTGATTTGACCGCTCCAGACTTCTTTTTGTGGGGCTTTTTGATGTCGCGGGTTTATGTCAACATGCCTCAGACTCTTGCAGCCCTTAAAGACAATATCCGTCAACAATGTGAGGACCTATCGCCGGAAGTTTTGGCCAAAGTGATGGAAAATGCCATAAAAAGGGCTCGAATGACAATCAACTGTGGCGGCGGCCATTTACATGACATCATATTCTCGACTTGATGTAAAAAAAATTAAAAGACCAAATAAAAATAATCCACAAGAAGAATCAAAGTTTTTCATTTTTTTTTAAATTACAGCCAAAAAACATCGGAAGGTTATTTTTGCGCCACCTTGTACTACATAATTGGAAATAAAGTCGAGAATAGAAACTGGTGAATTTCGACATTACTTTCGATTTCTTATGGAAATAAAGTCCATCGACATTATTTCCATCTACTTTATTTCACGGCACCGGTAAATAAATCCATCGATTTCGATTTGAATATTTCCTTTGTTTGTAATGATTTCATTCACTTTCATTTTAATTGTTTTTATTTGCTAATTTCAGGTACCTTTTTTTACAGTTGCATGGGCAGTTTGCTAGCTAATCGTGGATGTTAAAGAGTAGTAAATAACCTCGAATGAATATATTAATTTTTGAGACAATGGTTACAATTCGCGCGAATTCGAGATTTTTTTTCTAGATTTTTGTATTTTGAGAATTTTTCAATTCTAAATTTTTGTTTTCGAGATTTTTGTTTTCCGGATTATTGCTTTCTAGATTTCGTGGTAAGCCCGTAATATACCCTAACTAAATATTAAGGTACTTAAAAAACAAACTTGGGAGATGTAGAGAGGACCAAACTAATTGAATTTTATTTTGAAAATAATCACTCGATTATTTTAACCCAAAGAGCTTATCGGCGTCATTTTAATAGGCGAAATCCACCCTCTGCGCCCATGATTACGGCACTGGTGGCACAATTTCGTCAACAAGGAACTGTAGTTGATTTTCCTCGAGCTGGAAGAGCTCGCAGTGCCCGAATCGCATTCTTGCAAGTGTTGTGGAGAGTCCAGAAACATCGATACGAAGGCGCTCTGGTCAACTCGGTATGTCCCGCAGTTCATTGTAAAGAGTTCTAATAACCAAATTACATCTGTTTCCATACAAAATCCAATTAGGGGCAAGAATTAAAGCCAGGAGATTCATAAAAACGTGTTGTTTACGCAGTTCATTTAATTTCCAAAAATTCAGGATTTAATTGGCCTCCACGTTCTCCGGATTTGACTGCACCAGACTTTTTTCTGTGGGGTTATTTGAAGGGTAAAGTGTACGTAAGTAAACCCACCACTATCCCGCAGCTGAAGGAGAACAATAGTGCGAAATACAGGCGGTGAGCCCAGATGTCCTACGAAGTGTTATGGGAAACGCTCTAGAAAGAGCCCGTCTCTGTGAGCATGAAGCTGGTGCTTATTTGAGGGACATTATATTCCATACTTAGCCGAAAAAAATATCCATAAATCATACTTCGTGATTCTAAACTAAATTATTAATAAAAACTTTAATTCTATAAAAGTTATTATCACTTTAAATTAGGAAGTCACTTTTGACCCACCTTGTGTTATGTCATGTCAAATATAACTCTTATTCAAGAATTCGTTAAAACTTGTAGATATTCTTTTGTAGTTTGAAGAAAAAACTATCAATCTATCTAAAAAAAAAACAAACAAATCTTTAGTGTAAAGGCTCTTCTTCAACCATTTAAAGAGATAGTTTTGGCAAAGATAACTATAGGCTGAACGGCCGATTTGAGAACGTTTACCATCACAATACGCTCGGATGTTTGTTAGACTTTCACATAAGAGGAACCCTTCATAGGACTTGACCGTTCTGCGGGATAGGAGAACACACTCTACGCGAAGAGTTCAGGGGACTGGACTGGCAACAACGACTAAAACCTTTCTTAACCTCCAAGGTCTGAGGCAAACAAAGAAACTCTTAGGAAACTATAACCAAAAGAGATTCAAAGCTTGTATCAGCCTTAACAAAAACAACCTAAGAATCCTAATAGGCCTCCTCACGGGGCACTGCAGACTCAAGGAGCACCTGAGGAAAATCGGTTTATCAGAGGACGGGCTCTGCAGATTCTGCAGTGAAAACACCGAAACTCCAGACCACATACTGGAATCGTGTGGGGCACTGGCCTACAAAAGGATAAGATATTTGGGCAGGCACCAAACAACAGACAAGGGCATACAAACCATGGACCCACAGCTCATTCTCAGATTCATCAAGGAAACCGGACTGGACGCTGTGCTCTAAGGAGTGTAACCTGCCAAGGATAAATTAGAGCAATACCTCGATACGTTTCACAAAAGAAGTGTCTAGAGAGGGCTCTGAAACCTCTCCGAGATACAAGCAGGGGACACAATAGACCAATAGGTCGCAGTGTAATATACTCCAACTAAATATTATTATTATTATTATTATGAAACTTTCGCTAGAGATGGGACAGTGAAAAAATGTGTTGGGTGTTCCTGATGGGGTTTCTAGCTCGAGCCCTTTGCTAAGTGATCCAAAACATTAAGCACTGACATAAAGAAACCGTATTTTTATCTTAAGAAGCATACTTACAAAATCAAAGTAAACATTAGACTTATTTTAGGGGTTATCTGATGTCACACTTTTGATATTACCTACATCCTTGGAATAACGAACGAATTGCATAAGTATAGAAAATTGGTCAGGCAACTATGCAACTACTTATTATTCAGCTATCTTACCTTTCAGGACTTAAACCTCACTTCAACACTCCAACCAGCGTTTTCAACAAGCAAACTAAATCTGATCACTTTTTGCTTAAAAAAGTTTGCCCTTCTACTTTCGATTCAACTCGAACCTTCGAAGTCAATAATTATGCATTCGATACAAAGGTGTGTACCTACCTCCCTTCAAATTATCACAACTCTGGAGTTACCTACTAATTTTCTATTGTCCTACGTTAAATCGATAAACATTTTTCAGAACTATTTATCCCTCAGCAGTTTCAAGTCCACTGCACCAACCAGATAAGGAAAATGCTACAATCTCTTCCAAAATCACATACAACTTAAAAACAGCAGCTATGATTTGACTTTTCACCATACTCTTGCTGGCGAGAAGAAAGCAGTCCTTCTTTCAGGTGCAAAATTCACAGTTCAACGAATCTTAGAAATTAACTTAAATTCGAAAGTTGCTCGTTAAACTTAGTGCAATCGAAACCCAAGTATTCTGAACAAACCAAATCAGTGGGCAAAATGGCGAAAAACAGAACCTCGATTCCAATTCATGCAGAAAAGTTCTGTTTCAAATTAGCGCTCCAAAAAAGATATTCTCCTGTAGTATGGACGACGACGACGATGACGACAACGACGGTGGTGGCGATGACTACTCATTGCGATAAAAGTAAGTTTAACAGTTAAAGGCACTCGAGTATGATGTTAAAGAGAAATTTTGTAAATTTTGCACCTCACTTCACTTTAATTAAATTTCATTCTACAGTCGCAGTACGAAGGCAAATAAAATAAATGCATAAAAAAACCACGGGAAAAAAAACACTCGAAAAGTCGGACGTGTAAAGCTGGTGCTGCCAAGTCAAGTGCAATTGCAGCGCTGCATGGGAAATTGCAACAATTAAATGCTGCTTGTTCACAATGTGTTGTATGCAGAGGACTTTTGATTTGACATTCATTTCATATTTCATTCTACTACATTACTTGTGAAGTGCCGCGTTGATGATTGGTTGTTATGATGGTGTTTTCCGGTTACTAGTGAGTGGATTTAATTGATCACTAATAATGGAGAGTTCAATATCAACAAAATAATTATACAATATGCAAAATGATTTGAGCACTTGATTGAATAATAAATCGGTGAGAGGTTTACGATTAAATGAAACAAAGTGGTCGCGGGAAACTTAAGGTATATCTTAAAACTGAGTTCGATTAAATAGGGAACTTTGAAATATACTAGGTGTGACATAATGTATGACACAATTTTCGGTGCTATATCTTTGGAATAGAATATTACCCTTGCAGGGATGGGCTCACAAAATCACTGCAGTGTCCCAAAAAAAAAGCGTTGACACAAAAGTCACGGGAGAAATCACATCTTTACAATTTTTACAACAAGTCTTGTTAAAGAAGAAAAATTCAATATACAATTGAATTTATTTAACAAGACTTGTTGTATTGGGGTACAGGCCCAGGTAAACCTAGCGACACATTTAACCTATTCAAGCTGTCCGGCAGTGTTGACACGACTAGAGATCCTTCAGATCACCGGTGTCGTAAAAGGCCGATCAAATAATTATCATTAATGGAAGATGCACGTGTCGAAATCGTGTAACAGAGGCAGCACTGAACACTCCTGGATCACATCAAGCATCAACACCAGTATTTGATTGGCCTCAATGATAAAGTGATCAGAATTCATGGAAGCCTGCTGATGTTAATTGAGGTCGAACCGGTGAACCCCAGAGGCGGACCAGTAGTGAATTAGTGATGCAGTAAAGTGGGAGGCCATAACCTCGCCGTAAAGGAAGAAAGATTTCATCAGTTGTAAGGGAGTAAAAACCACATCTCTGTAAATTGTGCAATAGTAGTTTTGGGAATGCATTTTTTGCTAAGATAGAATTAAATTAAATTATTATAATAATTAATTAAATAAAATGATATCGCTTGAGCGACTGCCGCCATTGTTGATTACCATAAGGGCTGTTTTTATGGCATTTACCATGGTTTTCTTCAGAATTTGAAGTGAATACTTCCCCACTTCTGGACGGATGTTCTCCTTGAGGTCTGCTAGAGTGTGTGGATTGTTCGCATAAGCTCGTGACTTTGAAGAAAGTGGAAAGGGACCTTAGCTAGCTAAAGACGAGCTGGCTGGAAACGTTAATCACCCCATATTAAGAAGTCTGCGGCGGCGATTAAATCGGATGATCTTGAGGGGCTAAAACGCAATATCCGACGACCGGGAAGCGCCTGCTTTATGTAAGTTGTGCAGTATGCCCTACTAAATTCGGCGAGAAGACTGTATTCACTAAGTCTTGTCTGAACTAGCTAGAAAGGGCTCAGACCTGAACCGGCGTTATGTCTACCTGCGTCCCCGGTCTGGGCTTCCATTCATGGTCGGATTTCAAATGAACACATCGCAGATGGCATGACTCCCCATGGTGCAGACTAAACTAATAGCTCCCGACGTGTGTAAAAAATCTGCGGCATTCTTTTTGCATCTCAACAAAAAAGAATGCAGACAAATTGCCGGCGTCCTTACGGACCAATTTGCCAAGCATCTTAAGGTGCTAGGATTAAGCAATTCGACTAACTCAGGAGTGAAAAGTTCATTGATCACCGTCCACACTAACCGTTTGGCCCGCGTTGTTTAAAAAAAAAATGGTTCAACGACTTCAGCGTAAACAGCACACCATGGCTCGTCTAGTATGCGCCCTTGCTTCGTCCTGCTAGAACCACATGTCCTTCAGTCCATCCACACTGACCATTACTCGTGGATTTTCAGTACCTCAAGACCTCAAATTTTGTTTGTTTACGCATCAACAGAGGGGGAAATGGACGATGATTTTCGACGCACAATCATTCACTTCGTTGTGGAGATTCGGGAGGGCGTTAGCGTAGGTTAGACGCGACTAACGGTCAACACCCGTCAGCTGATGGACTGCACTTTGTTTGTTTATTTATTTACTATTGTGTTAACACGTAGATACAAAATCCATTAATTGTGTAACAGTTATAAAAGGTTAATTTCAAAAGTACATAATTTCAAATTAAAACAAGGATTTAGAACAAAATTAAAACTACATACATACTTATTAAAAAGTTGAACAAAAAAAGGAAAGAAAAAAAAGAATGAAATGAAATTAAAACAAAACCCTACCCTAAAACAAGTTTGAAATTATGTGCAAGAACATTCTTTCAATTTTCTCTGGAAGTCGCTAAAGCCTGATGATCTCCTTATGTTAACCGGAAGCGTATTCCACAGTCGAATGTTTTTGTGATGTGGTCCTCCCACGTAAAACTTTGATTAAATGTTACTCCCAGATTTTTGACGCTGGAGACATAAATTAAGGGTGAGCCATCAATTATAAGTTGGGGTATGGTAAGGGTATCCATACGTGATCGGGCTATAACGATTGCCTGACTTTTGCGGGAATTAAGCGTCAATTTGTTTCTGCGGGACCACAAAACAATAGAATTCAGATCCTCATTGAATCGTTCCGTCGCATCTTCCACTAGTCCAAAAGGGTAGCTTTAATGCAGCTGCACGTCATCTGCATACATTTGGATTTTGCAGTGCTTCAGAACTGATGGAATGTCATTGTTGAACAGTGTGAACAACAGCGGACCCATTATTGACCCTTGTGGGACACCAGCTTTGGTATCAGCAGATAGTGTTGTCGTTATATACACAGCTTGATTGCGGCCTTTAAGGTAGCTTTCCATAAGTTTTGTAAGGGAACATCTTCAAGTCTTTCACAAAAATGCCCCTCGGAGATGTGCGTGGAGTGGACAATTAGGCACGTCGTCTGGTCGATTTCGACGGAGCCTACACGACATTTTCATCCACGGCAGCGACATTCAAACGAGAGATACGGGGCTTTCCAGGCTTGCTCGGTCCCGTGTTGTTCCAGTCTTAAAGAATCGTGCGGCTATACGCCACATTCAACGAGCAGTGAGAGCCGGGCGGCCAGGAAAACGGACAGGAAATACACGGTGAGGCAAATCTAAAAACATCTTGACGATTATTCCGCGTTCTTCGGGAGTATAGCGTTCCATTACTTATTCAAAAAATTCTAATTATGTTTGCTTCACATAATATGCCAAAACCGAATTGACATTCAACGCCATTTGTAAAATCGATGGTCCTTTCCCATAGGGTCATACATTGTGGGAAACTTTGTTCATAGATAAGGGGAAATCGAAAGGTATGTACCGTTTATAATGTATGTATTATGCAAATGTAAGGTTAGGTTAAAAAGAGGTGTGGACGCTCACACAATACTAGGCACCAGAATGAACCCATCGCAATCACTAGGAAACAATTGAATGTTAACATTAATTGGAAGAACCTTAACACTTGCCTTCAAAATAACCCCAACATCCGTGCAGAAATTGATCAGCCTAATGGTGTTCGTGCGGCCCAGATCTTCTTACTTTTAACAAAAGTATTTTCCTAAACAACTTCACGATTCCGCGATATTCCCTCACACTTACGCAGTGTACGCGCCATGTCCTCCTCGGCGATGGTCACCCCAGAATCGGCATGTGTCCATGTCAATCAGTCTGAGCCTTTTGCACAGAAAAATGTATCCTGACAGAATTCCAAATATAATGTTCTAAGATCCCTAATTTTGGAATGTTTCAGATCTTTTTTGATATGTGGACATACATTACTAAGGAATCACACTATGAAACTAAATCTCAAGGATGATGACATTTGTAGAGATTGCGGTGATGACATCGCTTTCTATGGGTATGTCACTGTCCGAGTCTCTGTCACTAGAGGAACAGAACACTTGAAAAATACTTTTTCGAAGATATTCAAGAACTTTCTAATGTCTCACTGTCGAATCTTTACAGGTTTTTTAAGGACATAGGACCTACGTGCGGTGAAACAGAGTTGTTCTGATACAATAGAACGCTAACCTTACCCAACCTCCCCACGAACTTGGAAGCACCCAAACACAGAATTACAATTGCATAAACCTTACACTTGCCTAGCTATACTTCTTCACAAACACACGGTTTGGAATGGTTACAGGATTGCTTGATGAAATTATTAAATACCTCGTCAGTGGTAGTTAGTGTCACATTCATTTCAACAGAAACTAATGTGACTGGATACATATTTAAAAAGTCGCCTTAAAGGCCATCAACGATTCACAATAAAATGGCGTCAGAACAATACTACGTTAAACAAGTATATTAGCATAACGTACCTTCATATGTATGTACGAGTGATAGATGATGGAATATCCTGCGACTGACTTTTCCCTGTCCGATATAAAAATATTTTTTTTACAGTCAACGATTTAACACCTTTTAGCATTCAACCTTTATATCATTTTATCCAAAATAAAATAAAACAAAATTTAATTAACCCAACACGAAAAAAGGAAGAGAGACAAAAGTATAAAACGAAACATGACCAACCATTGACGGCGCATGGAAATATTCGTTAGCCCCAAGATTTTTATTTAGTACATCATAAAGCATTGTATACGGTCCCATCAGGTACCAAAATGCTGTGCGGCGTCTGTTTCCTTTCTTAATTTTTATTTTTTTATATATTTTGTTGGTCTGCATTCAACGAGCAGCTTCCTGGGAAAAACTCGTAAATAAAACTCGGGTGTAGGTATACGGCCGGGGCAGAAAATGTTGTGCTGAACAAATAAATGTCCTCTAAATCAAATTCTAATTTGTGAATAGGAGACAAATGGGTGACACGCGCCATCAAATGCCCAATTGTGCTGCCGTTGAGCATGTGGAGGTAGGCATAATCCAAACTCTGTTTCATGTCACGTAATCCCAACAAAAGAGACTCCATTTCGTCGGTCCTTTTATAGAGAACAACTTCTTCCAACGTTGGCCATGGTCACTCTCTTTCTCTCTGTGTTAGCCGACAGGTAATATTCATTAAATTTATTTCCTTTTTATGCTAAAGATTGTATAGTAGATAGCTATTTTGTGTGCGTGCATGCCATGGTCTATAGAAAAGACAGGCAGGTCGGCCAGTGCCTACGTTTTGTTGAAAGCAAAAAATGATTCAACAAATATCACATGATTGGGAAGCCAGGCAGTGTTTTACGTTTTGTAAAAGGAAGAAAGCAACGAAGGTATGCATATCTGAATTTTGTTATGAAAGGATTAAAATGTTCTGAGCCGATTGGTTTGAATGAGAGATTTAAGAATGTCCTTTATAATGGCTATGTAGTTTTTGATTGCATTTATCTGTAAACTGTAGTAGTGTCCGATACTCACTAACTCAAATGTGGCTCATAAAACAAACAATATGATTTGGAAAATGTTTGCCCAAATACACACAGTAATCCATTTTTATTTTAGTTCGTCTCCGGTTGTGTTAGATTAATGAAAGAAACACAACAGAAAATAAATATACAGCCATAACATACACTAATATATTACCACAAATAATACAGCAACAATGTAAAAAAACAAAATATCAACTCAATATCATTCAGGACAAACAACAATATACAAAAAATATTAAAGACAATAACCAAAACAGATAAAGAACATTTAACAGCGGTATACAAAATAAAATGCAATGACTGTGAAAAATACTATATAGGTCAAACAGGAAGAACCTTCAAAGTCAGATTTAAAGAACACATCCCCAAAAATAACACAAAATCAGCATACGCACAACACCTAATTGACAATAACCACAATTACAATAATTTTGAAACCAATCTAACACCATTACATATAAAACAAAAAGGTAAAGAACTTGACGCCACAGAAGAATTCGAAATACACAAAGCCTACAAGTTGGAACGAGACAACCTACTAAACGATAAACTAACAATAAAAACAAACCAATTATTCGATACCGCAATCAACAGCACAAGACAAAAAGAGACAAGCAAAAATAACCCCAATAGCCCCACACCAGAACAATAAACAAACTCAGTCACGAAACTCAAGCCGCCCGATGATGGAGTAAATCTCCGAAACGCGTCGCGATAACAAAAATTAACAAATAAAAAGTTGTGAAAACCAAAAAAGAACAACATAATAAAGCAAATTTCAACAAAAAATTGAATATCTTTTCTTTCACACACAGTAATACCAGGATATGAACTCCCCCACTTTGCTGCGTTACCCGCATTACTAACCACAAACTTAAGGCTTCAAAAACTTTTTTTCAAATAAGCGGGTACGGATATGTAACTCTCCCTTTAGTGCCCAAAAAAATCAGACAAACTCTCAAGGCATATATCCGGGGAGCAATTTATGCCACGCTTTTGAACATGCATAAAACCTCACTTGCGGAGTCAAACAGGGGACTGTGATTGGTCCAATGCTTTTGAATATCACTAAAACGTTTGATTTCGTTATTGCCAAAAGTTATTTAGCAGAATAAATAAACAAAAATACAATAATAAGGCAGTGGTCAATCTTCCTTTTCTTTAGCGACTAAACGATTCATAACGCTCTTGCTTCACTGTATCCCAATCCCTACTGGTTCGGTTGTGCGCTTTGCCGAAAGGCAGTGGAAATAAGGCCAAGTTTTCGCAAATTATGACTTTAGTGACTCTACAACAACTTTCAGCGTGAACGCACCCTTAAACCGATTACCGAACTGTCAATGCCAAAATATTCAGTAAAATCAACATTTTCATCATGGTGAAGGAATAACATTTAAAAATAATTAAAATTTACTACGCCAAAAAGCCGGCGACGTTAGAGGAGCACAGTCGAAATGTGCGGCCGAGTCATTGAAAATTGGGTTTAACGTATCTAACGCTGCATATGTTCCCGTGGTGGACATATAAACGAAGTCGAATTCCATTCATAAATGTTTTGACAGTAATTCAAGCCAATACGATTTTTTGAGATATCTCAAGTAGTTTGCATTTTATTTAAAAAACATAGGGACGGGTTACAGTCCGCTTGGGCGAACTTTTGAATACCCTATTTTTATTCCTATCCCTGATAAGTGGGCCTGACAAAAGTCTAAGTATGATTGAATTGTTAAGAACGCTCTACATATTTTGTTATATAACATTTAAAGGATTTTATAAAAAAAAACGCTCCCTAGTTTCAATAAAATTGTTTTATTTAATTGTGGGCGTGTCAGTAGGCGGATTTAAAAAAAAATTAACACTTGAGAATAAAGGGCCCCTACAGAGTATATATTATAAATTTCAGCTCCCTAGCTCAAACTTTGAATTTAAAAAAAAAAATAATTGTGGGCGTGTCAGTGGGCGGACTTTGAAAATATTTATACATGAGCATAAAGGGCCCATAGAGAGTATATATTATAAATTTCAGCTCCCTAGCTCAAACTTTAGATTTTCAAAAAAAATGTTTTATTTATTTGTGGGCGTGTCAGTGGGCGGATTTTGAATTTTTTTTTATCCCGAGCAGTTTTAGGAGTCATAGATCATATATAAAAAAATTCAGCTTTCTAGCTCAAAATTCGATTTTTTCCAAAATTTTGTTTTTTTGAGTTTGTGGGCGTGTCTGTGGGCGGATTTCAAAAATTTGTAAACTTGATTATTTCGGGACCCTAGAGAGTATATGGTTAAAATTTCAGCTCTCTAGGTCCAGTTTAAAGGCCTAATTTTTGCCGACAGACGGACGGACGTACGGACGGACGGACGGACGGACGGACACGGCTAGATCGACATTACTATCGATGCTGATCATAAATATAGTAACTTTTAGGGGTCTACGGGCAATATTAAGGTATGTTACAAAATATGCGTCAAAATTAATATACCCTTAGAATAGGGTATAAAAAAGAAGTTGTCAAGTCTTTAATGAAAGATTCGTTTATTCCACAGATAACAGTACCCCATTTTTAGGGTCCTTTTTTATACCCTATTCTATGGGTAGGTTTATTAATTTTGACGCGAAGGTTGTATCTAACTTAATATCGCCCGTAGACCACTAAAAGTTACTATATTTATGATCGGCATCAATAGTAATGTCGATCCGTCGGCAAAAATTAGGCCTTTACAATGGATCTAGAGAGCTGAAATTTTAACCATATACTCTCTAGGGGACCGAAATAATCAAGTTTAAAAAATTTTGAAATCATCCGCCAAAAGCCACGCCTACAAACTAAAAAACAAATTTATCGAAAAAACCGAATTTGTACTAGAAAGCTGAAATTTTTTGTATATGATCTTTGACTCCTCGGGAGATAAAATTTTTAAAATCCGCCCACTGACACGCCCACAATTAAATAAAACTATTTTATTGAAAAACCAAAGTTTGAGCTATGGAGCTGAAATTTATAATACAGGGTTTTTCAACAGGGACGCTACAAAAGTAGAGCGACAGGGACAGCAAACGACGCCGAATTTCTTGCCGCTCTTTTGACATTTATAGCGCAAGGATGGTTTTGTTTCGCATTTCAACGCATCCATATATCAAAAATATACTTGGTTGACTGGTAGTTGTAAGCTCAATAAAATGTTTTGTTTTCCTTGCCTCCTTTTTTCTAATTCTCCTAGTGTTTGGAGTCGCACGGGCTACGCTGTCATAAACAATTTAATTAACTCGGCAAATATACATGTCAAGACGGAAAAACACATTCGTAGCTGTTTATCTTTGCACGAATTCGGTACTGATCGTATTGAAACCTCGTTAGGTAATTCTTTTGTAGCTCACAACAAAAAAGTTGATAGAAACCGTAAACTAATGGAACGTTTTATAGATACGGTAGTTCTTTTAGGCAAACAGGAACAAGCATTTCGGGGTCATAATGAAAAGCCAGATTCTAATAATCGTGGTAATTATGTCGAAACACTTTTATACTTATCTAAGTATGACCAGTTAATGGACTCTCATTTGGAACAGTGTTCAAGTGCACGTAATCTGTTTTTTTCGGGTCTATCAAATGACATCCAAAACGATTTAATAGTAGAAATAAGTGAAACGCGATTTATGTCCATCATGATTGATGAAACACCAGACATGAGCCATAGGGAGCAACTTAGTGCAGTTTTGCGTTACATATCGGAGGAAGGAGTAGAGGAAAGGTTTCTTGGGTTTTTTGACGTGAGTGAGAGTCGAAATGCCGATGAGCTCTCAAAACACATTTTCAATATACTTGATGTATACGGCTGCAAGGAGAAATTAGTTGGGCAATCTTACGATTGGGCCGCTGTTATGTCAGGGGAAGTAGGTGGTGTTAAAAAAAAAGTCCTGGATGCTTGTCCAATGGCTTATTTTATTCCTTGCTACGCACATGTTTTAAATTTGGTGTTATCTCAATCACTGGAAAATATACCTGAATTGAAAGTTTTTTTTGGCCATATAAACACAATAGTACGCTTCTTTAATAAATCAACTAAACGTTCAAATATTTTAAAACAAATAGCAAACAGACAGATGCCGGCAGTATCAAAAACTCGCTGGCATTACCATTCCCGAATAGTTAACGTTATTTTTAACAGTAGATTAGATATTATTAAAACTTTTAAGCAAATATTAGACCATCCAAAAGAATGGGACACTGACGCACTTTCAATGGCCGAAAGTTTATTGTTTAAGTTAGAAGGGAAAGATTTTTGCTTTGTACTGCACGCGGTTTCCGAAATATTTGCCAAAACCGATGTATTGTTTAATTTAATACAAAATAAACAAACAGATGTTGAAGTTGCTAAGCGAGAAATCGAGTGTTTTGAGTCTTAGCTTTCTACTGAGTTTCTAAACAAATTTGATTTAATTTTTGAAAGTATAAATGATTGTGCTGAACCTCCACGGAAACGCCGATTACTTGATTTTGATTTAAAGACTCACTATAAGCGCCTTTTTGTAGAAATAAAGGACTCAGTCAAGCCCAGATGATAAAATATCTTCGGTGATTAACTTTTTCCCTGGAATTTTCGATTTTGCAGGTTTAAAAAATGAGCTGAAAGTTCTCTATACTACGTCTTCACTTCAACCACTTGACGTAATATCCCTCTATAAACATTTAAGAAGTGAAATATTGTGTGAAACATTTCCTCAAATCTTAAAATTAAGTGGACTATTTTTAACACTACCAACGACTGTTGCTTCCGTGGAGAGATCTTTTTCCACTCCGAAAAGAGTTCATACATATTTGAGAAATTCTCAAGGAGAAGGCAGGCTTTCTGATTTAGCACTTTTATCCATAGAAAAGCGACTCCTTTTAAAAATAAAAAGTAGACCTAACTTTTATGAAAGAGTTCTTGCAGAATACGTGAAAAAAGGTAGAAGAATAGACTTAGGTACAAATAAAAAAAAATATTTAACAAAACTTTTCACATTTTTTTCCAAATTGTACTGTTTTTGATTTTAAAAAATAATAATCATTAAAATTTTCTCTTTTTAAGTTTGTACAAAAACTATTTTTTAAATATTTTTATATATTAAAATATTTACATTTTTGTAAATATTATGCGTGAAGCTTTTTAATTTAAATTTTTATTTATTTATGTATTTATTTATTTAACAAACCGTTCCTTCCGTGAAGTTCCTTTTTTTTATTACTTACTATCAATTTTCTTTATGGTACAGCATTTGCATCTGCCAAAAAGGTTTCTTTCGAAGCCAATTTTATTATACTTAAGGTTCATTGTAAATTTAAGCTTAAATGACTTGAAGTATACAAATTTGCAGTACACAATATAATTTCAGAAAGCGTTTGCAGGTGCATATTTTTTCCGACTTACCATTTAACATTTTCCACGCCACGCCACTGATGTGGATATAACTGTTGCTACTCGTACTTCGGTTTAACGAAACAAATGGGTTCCAAACTCCTAGCCATACATGGAGGACTAAGTGCACACTAGGGTGGAGCGAATTGGAAACTGCAAAAGAGCCCACCTTTCCACAAATAGCAGCTATAGTAACATCCAAAATAGAAAATATATGGCGATCTGCATCTATTCCGACTGTTACAAGAACCAGAATCATACAGATGTTGAAAGCATATCATTCAAAATACAAGAATTTACTATTATATCCGTCAAGAGACTCTCCCCAGAAAAATTAAAAAGTTTTCAGCGAAGTGGTAAGTTCCTTTATCATATCATATCATATCGTTATATCAACGGCATGCAAATGCAAGGAATTCAATCAGTGTACCTGCACCAAAGATAAAAAGGTTCCGAAACAAGAACAAGCTTTTTTAGTTGACCAAAGAAATGTTCGAAGTATGGCAATCGGTGGAATTGATGTTACTGTCACTAAAAGGCTGCGAAAGAATTTGGGAAGAAAACAGACTCGAGAGAAATTCCAAACTGCAACTGCTATAAATACTGCTACGCCTGCTGTTTTGGAGATTAGTTCTTCTTCGACATCCTCATCGTCAGCGTCTGAAAATTCCAAAAGTACGAATAACTTCATTCAGCCCAAAGAAAAACACATTCCTGCGAAGAAAAGAATAATTTCCTCAAGCGTTGATTTTCCTACATTATCGAAGACATGTGATAGGTATGGAGTATCAGATAGGGCAGCAGCAGCTATAGCGTCGTCTGTTTTGTTTGATATTGGGTCTGAAGTCGGGGTCATCGACAGACATAGAGAAATTAATGAACGAAAAGACATCTGCAGAATTATTTGCATTATACTTTGATGGAAGGAAAGATAAAACCATAAAATTGACTAAAAAAATTGCAAAAATCCACAAAACTACAATTGTTGAAGAGCACATCTCTTTACTGCAAGAGCCAGGATCTATATACATGGGATATGTAGTTCCTAAGACTGGTTCGGCCAAAGGAGTACAAATTGCAATACGAAGTTTTCTATCAGATGAAGAAATTCCTCAACATCATCTTATGGCTATCAATTGTGACGGTACGAATGTGAATACAGGAAAGTACGGCGGTATTATAAGACTACTTGAGACAAAACTTCAAAAACCACTTCAACGGATAATATGCTTACTACACATGAATGAACTACCTTTAAGACATTTATTTCGACATCTTGATGGATGTACTTCGGGACCTAACTCTTACACTGGACCTTTGGGAAAAGCACTTGATACCTGCGAACAATTACCTGTTAAAACATTTCGACGTATTGAAGGGAATGTTCTACCAGAAATGGCTAAAGATTTAAGTACAGATCAACAGTACTTGCACAAGATTGTTTCAGCGGTTGTATTAGGTGAGTTCCCACAAGATCTGTCAAATAAATCTCCAGGAAAAATGTCTCATGTGCGTTGGCTCACACGGGCCAACCGCATAATGCGTTTATATATAACAACAGAGACACCTTCGGAAAACTTGATCACTTTGGCCACGTTTGTTGTTAAGGTTTACGCGCCATCTCGGTTCTCCATCAAAAATAAACCATCGTGCAAGGATGGTACACACCATCTTTTTAACATCGTTATGGCCTCCAGATATCTTCCAGAAGAACTTAAGAACGTAATCGATCGTGTCATTCAACGGAATGGTTATTTTGCGCATCCTGAAAACATTCTTCTTGCTATGCAGCTCGGCGCATATTAAAAGCACGTAATATGCCTCGGTCTTCAACACCCAGGCTGTTTGAAGTGCCGCTTATTGACTTCAATGCATCAACATATATCGATTTAATAAATTGGCAAGAAAAGTTTTCTGACCCACCGATTATGCAAAATTTGTGTGACCAAGAAATTCGGAGCATCGTGGAATCTGGTGGTGAAGGTGTAGTTTTCTTTTTAAGGCTCCCGTGCCATACCCAAGCTGTTGAACGAGCTGTAAAGATAACAACGGAAGCTGACACTTCTCAGTACACCAAAAAGAGCCGACTAGGCGCAATAAAGGCCAAAATAGAATCACGGAAGACAAGCCTAAATTTGAGACAAAACAAGATTTTAAAGCATCTTTAATGCATAATGTTTATTGTTACGAGAATAAAATTATTTTTTGTTTATATTGAATTAAAAATCTAATTATCAATAGTATATTTTACCCACTTTTATCTATCTATTTACTTTTATATTATTTTCAGCCACATCTGTTTACTAAAATCTTGTATCAAATCTTGATTTTTCAAGTCAGTGCGGAGGCAGAAGATCTTAACCAAATTAATCAAAAAACAACATTTATTTTTCTTTTAGCATAATTCCCCCCTATTAGAATTCCGAATCACAAACATTTTTTTTCATACATCCGTGCTCCACCCTACAAAACACTGAATTGTCAATTCTGATTTATGGGCCCGAATTCTGGACGATAAGCAGGAAACGAGTGTGGATACTAGGCTCATTAGAAAGAAAAATACTTAGAATGAAAGTCATTCGTCGGCTATTTGAACCTGTGTGCGATATACAACCCCATCAAACGAAGAGTCAATAATTCTCCAGCGAAGAGGGGCGCCTACGTTCGAAACCACAGGAAAAACCGAACATCCATCTTAAAGACCAAGCTTCCACGGATCGGGAGGCCGTTATATAAGTACAACTGGCTGTCTTGGCTGACATTAAAAAAAAATAAAAAATAATATTAGGCATTAACGGCCCATACATAAGGTGACCATACGTCCCGCTTTCGGCGGGACAGTCCCGCTTTTAAGCAGTCTGTCCCGCTGTCCCCAGCGCGTACCAAAATGTCACACTTTGGCAAATAGACCAAAATATGTTATTAGAGACGAACCTCGACTTAGGTACCTACATATTCCATCAAAGTCGGGATACGATAACTTCATTAAAAATGGAATCAAACGTAATACAGTAAGCCATTATCACGAAAAAGAAAAGCTGTTCCCAAAAGGTTAATCAGCATTACAACAAAATTATACAAACTTCTGTTCAAGTCCGGACTCCTTTATAAAATCATTATGAAAAAAAAAAACAAATCTTACGATTGAAGTTGTATGTGGATGGGGTGGAAAACCTATTGTGCATGTGTATAGCCGATTTCAAAACAACGGTCACCTGCTCAGAGAGAGGATTTAAGAACACTTAAATTGTGCGCAACAGACTAAATGAGTAAATGTGATCTCTATTTTACTGCAATGGAAATAAAAAACAAAATTTTTACTTAATTCCACAAGCGTCCCGCTTTGACATAAAAAAAATATGGTCACGTTACCCATACAGGACCTAAAACCTAGCTTCTACAACCACTTTCTTTGCAAAGTGGAAGGGACCTACAATTTTAAGCCGAATCCGAACGGCTTAATTGTTCTGTTGGATGTTTGGCTTTTGACCCGTCAGTCTTCTCCGCCGCCGTCGCCTTCTCCGAACGATTGAGAAACTTCTCATAACAATTGATACTCTTGGATGTTTGTCAGACGTTCGCAAGAGGTGTGGCAGTGGAAAAAAACTCTTGGCCCGGCGGGAATTGAACCGGAGACCTTTCGATTAGTAGCCCGACACACTACTTTTAAATTACTTACTTTTAAATTCATTTTTTAATTGTTACTGAATATCAACTTACGTACTAGACAAAAATGATTAAATCTAACTTAAAATTAACAGGATACTTATTCTTAGTTATTGGTCCTTATGGGGACGCCCTAAACTTAACTATATCTTATAATTATTGCCTTTCGGCCTAAAAACTATTTTACAAACTAATCGTACATATATATTCCTCGAGAAAATCAAATAAAACTCGGTATCATTATTAAGATTTTATATTTTTTATATAAAACAAACTACAAACTACCTATTCTAATTACTTAAACTACTTTAACGTATTCTAACTAACTATAATTACTTAATTAGGGTTCTGAGCACGCATTGTCTTCCGCAACAAGTGGTGAAAATCCTAATTGCTTTCCGGGTGCCTGGCAGTCGTCAACGTGCACACTCAACTCCCGGAAGCAGCACCACACGTTGGCGAGCCCGGCCTTTCCCAAAAACGCCCTAGCTAATTAAACTTATAAGCTAAGAGGATGTTACCTAAAGTAACGCACCGTCCTGGGAGGGCATGTTGACCCCTCCTCCCTCAACAAGCCACCAAAATTCGGCGAATTGCTTTTCCGTGTCGAATTTATCCCTCTCCGATATTGCGGTACTAAAACGGAGGAGCTCATGAGCATTGGCGACGTCCCCGTCATGGAGGAGCCGCTTATCTCTCGCGCTGCGGTAGCGATGGTATAAGACCGGAATACCATCCCTCGTCTGTATCAGCCCTTTTGCATCAATATGGATAAATGCCTCTGGTGGGACAACGCCAGACCGGAGCGTACTCCCTATGTACATTTCATTGGGGTAGTAAGCCTCAAAGATCAGACTATTGTCGCTGGCCATCACCCTTGCAACGTGCCTTCGAGTCACCTTAATGAGGAAATTGCCAATCCTATTCAACTGAGCCCCATCGTTTAGGACCTTGTTTGGATAGTATTTTATATAGTTGGATTCAGGCGTTCGGAACAACTGGAGACAGGTCCTAAGACATTGTCTCTGCAAAACCCGAAACTTTTCCATATAACTAGGCGCTATATTAAACCACAATGGACAACCATAAGCGATGATCGGCCTTATAAGGGCCACGTAGCAAATGACCTTCACTCTGTGGAGTCAAGTTGACTGCTATGAAACAGTCTCCTTGTCAGAGCATAAGCCTTCTTGGCCCCAGCAAGACAAGCAACTATATGTTTATCGAAATATAGAGACTGGTCAAGCCAGATACCTAGATATCTCACTACGCTTCTCACCGCCAATGGCTGCCCATTTTGTCAAATAATGGCCAATTTCTTCCAGTTTTTTCTGGTATCCCTAAAGGCCCCAGCCAATGGAGTTCTGAACAAGATTGTTTCCGTCTTCTGAAAGTTGATTTTCAACTTCCAGTCGTCGCAATATCGCTTAATTTGATCGAAGTCACGCTGCAAAAGAATGTTAATGACCTAGATTTTAGGACCTGATCTGTATGCCACCAAATCGTCGGCATACGCTATAGCATGTCTGAGTGAACCCACCAGATCACTAGTGTAAATGTTAAACAGGATCGGAGAATTGACCGCCCCCTGCTGTAAACCGTTTTTAATTTCAAAGACTCTGCTCGAAGTCACGTTGCCACATTTGACAACGAACTTCTTTCCCATAAGCATACTCGTATTATAAATTACATATAGCAAAGGTTTGTGCATCCCCCGCCTGGTCAACTTGTAGAAAAGTCCCTCTAACCATACGGTGTCGAAAGTCTTCTCAAAATCAACCAGACAAGTACCCGTGCATTGGTTCTTGCATTTATTCCACTGAATGTCGGAAACCAGTTTCGACGCGGCATGAATAGTGTCATGCCTCGCCCTGAAACCAAACTGGTTGTCCGGAATTATGTTATTTTCGTCGACCCACTTTAACAGGGCTCTATTGACAACCTTTTCAAAGACCTTGCTAATATTCGGAAGCAAGCTAATTGACCGGAGATTGGCAGGGTTCGTCCTATCTTTACATTTTTTCGGGATAGGGTGTACCACAGCTACCTTCCAATGCGCCGGATAATATGCATTATTCAGCGCATTGTTAAACAGCGTGGTGAAAATATCTACAGCCTCCAGAGGCAGGTGTCTCAATACGACGTTTGGGACACCATCCATCCCCGCCGACTTTTTATTCTTTAGTGTCTCGAAGATGCACAGAAGATCATCCTTCGACACGAACAAGTGCGATGCATCGCGGCCATTGGCGACAACTGCATTAGCATGGTTTTCATTCGGTGCGTAGGTAGAAGTGGCTCACCAGAGCCCTATTCTCAATGTCGTGGTTACGGCGAACAGGATTGTTCACCGTATACACGGCCTCGAAACAAGCGCCCAGCAAATCCACTTTCTCCTGTGGGTCCTCGACCATGAAAAAATCGTCGTTTGAAGCGACACTTTCTGGAATTATTCCAGCAGTCAGTACTGTCTGTCTGTTCTCTGCTGTCAGGGAGAGGGAGATTCGAACAGAAGGAATATCATTGTGATCTTTCCTCCTGAACAACTTATTTATCTGTAGCCCGACACACTAACCATTCAGCCACTGCTCCCGGCTGACATTGCTGTATCAAATCCTGAAAAGAACAATCGGAGTATATTTTCAATGTTGTGAGGCCCTTTTTTTACAAAAAAGCTCTTTCAATTTTATTCATACATGTCTGAATCGTTCCTGGATTGTCTGCGAAACATTTAATTTCAATGGAATCCCAAATAAAAAGTCAAACAATGCCAAATCAGATATCCGCACAGGACACGCTACATCAACACGGCTGATTATAAGACTGCCAAACTAAGTCCGCATTGCATCTTTTAAGGCATGCAACCCTACGTAACTCATTAATAACGTGTGAAAAAAATCCCTACTAATGGCAGTGTATCCCTTTCCGTAGCAATACTTTCGACTCACTACGCTTGACGAAGACGAGGATAAAATCTGTTATCAATAAGCATGTAAGTCTTACGAATTTTCTTCACAAGTTCATCACACGGTTTCGACGACACAAGTCTTTTTCCCCGTCGTCCAAGCGTAAATAGTTTCATTTCGTACCGCAGAAAGCCGAAACTAAAAATCGGTCAACAAATAATTTGAGCGGCTTAGTGTTGTCAATGGGAAAATATGGTGAACTTCAAAAAGACAACACAATCATAATATTGGCGAGCGTAAGCTTAATTTTTGAGCACATCACGTTGCCGTGAGACTCCCCTCCTGTACATAATTATTAATAGTTCCTCCTCAAGCATAATATAAAGGACCTACGTCGTTCCTATTGAATGCAAAGATTCAAATTTGTATTTGTAGATAAATATGTAAACAAAAGTTAAATAAATAAATAATTTGGTTAACAAATAAATAAATAATTGAATAAATAAATGAATAATTAAATAAATAAATAAATAAATAGATATATAAATAAATAAATGAATAATAAATAAATAAATAAATAAATAAATAAATAATAAATAAATAAATTATCACATTTCCTTAATCAAATAGCTAGATTTGAAATCAGGATGTTGTCGGAAGAAATACATGCAACATTGTATCGATCATGTAATTTTAAAATTCTTTCCGATACTTTTTCAATATTTGCCAATGCATGCAGCTCTTCGGTGGAAAAATGCCAGGGAAGTTCAAAAATCATTTTTAAGAGTTTGTTGTTTGTTGAGTTATTTGCAACCGACGAATATGGCTTTTTGGACACTTCCTCCAAACAGGGGATCCATGAAACATTATCGCCTGGAAGATAACCTTGAATATGATTGTTTTGTTTCCGAGGCTCATTTGTGACTTACGACTTATGAACGGATAAAGCGTCTTTATTGTTATGTTTACCTTCGTTTTTATTTGCTGTATATGTGGCCCGAAAGTTTTATCGAGATGTACCCCTAGGTACTTTGCACTCTGCTTCCATTCTGTCCGAATACCACGTATTCGTAGTCTGTTGCTTGGTATTAAACAGGTTTTTCTTTTTTTGGGAAAAAAGACAGCCTGAGTCTTTAAAGCATTTATTTTTATTTTCCAATTACTAAAATATATTTGAATTGCATTCAAGGCAGATTGCAAATTGGTTTCAATGTTGGAACCAATTGCATCTGATGACAGAATACATGTATCGTCTGCAAACATAGCGGTATCGCAATTTCTAAGTTGTGGAAAGTCAGCGGTGTAGATGATAAATAATATGGGACCAATCACCGAGCCTTGAGGTACACCAGCAACAATGGAGTAGTTTTCTGAAAACAAGTTGTTAACTGAAACTTTAAAAGAACGCCCAGTTAAAAAGGACTCGATAATTTTGATTAGGTAAATCGGGAAATTGAAACTGATAAGTATGTGCAGCAAACCATTGTGCCAGATTCAAATTGAAAGAGTTTAGAGCCAATATAACCGCTTAATCACTAACGGAGTAATTTCACTCTTCTTCAAGGGAAATCACTCTGTATAAACCATGAAGCTACAGCACCCACTAACTCCCGACTCAAGTTCATAGCCACAGAACGAAACAAAGTCCGACCTACTCGTGAATGTCGCATCAGATTTCACTAGGACCTTAATTTAATTATAAATTCAAGTGCAGCGCTATCAATTAGATAAATAGTTACATCAAACAAACAAGACGACTTAGACGCACAGACCATTGTAAAGTCTTAGTTTCCAGTGGCAATCGCAATCAAGTGATTTCTCAGAAATTAAGTTGACGCACGCGATAAGCGTAAGCTTAATTGAATAATTGAAATGGATTGGTTCTTGGTGCGTTGTGTAGGAGATGCTATTCAACTGTTCCGGGTATGTCGCAATTTCTGGACTATTCCAAGGGTTAAGTGGTAAACAATTCTCTGATTTATAACAACAACACGGTCACAAAGTGCTTGCTTTGTATTGTGTGTATTGATTACTCCAGTTTTCTTAGAATTAGAACAGATTAGAAAATTATTTACTAGGTAACTTAGAGGTATTATTTTCCTGGTATTAAGTTCGATCTCCATAATTCTCTTATAGTGTTGTAACAACTATTAATAACCTGAAAAATAATGACCAATGAGTATTATAGGTACTTGTAACGTTTAAACATGTAAATCGTATTTAACCTTTAATGAGTAACGAAGTATCCAATGGATACCATGGATGGAAGTCATGGCATTGAGCTTAGATATAGGAATACATACAAGGTGGCGCAAGTTGTCACCCGATTTTCCTTGGCTGTAATTTGTTTGTGAATGAAAAACATTGGCGCTGCTTTTGGATTATGTTTGTTGATGTCTTTAGTTTTGTTCCATTAAGTCGAGAAAATGATATCGGCTAAGAGGACGCCGCCAGAATTGATGACCACTCGGGCACGATTTATTGCATTTTTCATCCCGAAACGATGATGACATGACTTTTGCTTTTGTATTATCGAAAATCAATCCTTGTTTCGCGAAACTTATAGGCAAGTTTAATTGGAGAATAACGTTGAGCGGTTAGGCTTCTTTTCTAGCTAACAGGTGTGTTGAAAAGCAAAATTACCCCGCAGGCAGTGCAGATAGTCCTCAAGAAATGCTGTCGACTCCATTACATCAACATCAATGAACTACACTCCGTTCCAACTTTCAAATCTATATGGCTGATGGTTTAACGGTGTTTTTTTTATGAATTTTAAGCCGCTTTAAATGATTGGCACTATTGATCACTCTTCTTACCGTCGAAACACTAGCCCTAACGCCCGCTTTTTGCTTTATTTTCGCAGCTGAGTCGCAGGAATTGGACGCACCTCGCAAAATTGCTCTTCTATCAGCCGCTGTTGTGGCCGTTTTATAACCTCCTTTCATATTTTTCCCGTACGACTCTTTATTTCTCAAGTACGAATAGGTCAAGTTAAAGCTTCGTCCAAATTTGGTAGCTATAGCACGCCCGGTTAATTCTTGTTCCTTAAGTAAATCGATCTTAGCCTTCTCAACACTGCTAAGTGATTTTTTTCTACCCATCGTTATCCAAATTTACAAACAAATGACAATTAAATAAATTAATTCAATCAGAAAACTTTAAAAATTGTTTAAACGGGTTAATCTTCTCGGAACACACATGAACAATGAAGATAATGACTATGTACCTATTCAGTTGACGCAAAAAAAACTGCATTTTTCCGTATGAAATGCTTTGCGAGAGAGCCAGAGAAAAATTAACGGTGCTTTTTGAATTATTCTTTCTCATTTCTTTTGGCAGCATTATAGACAAATAGTTAGCAGCATCACATTTTAGATTCATGTACATTATGTGGAAATAATGAGCCATATAGATTCGAAAAAGCTTGTACCTATTCAGTTGGAACGGAGTGTATATGGTGCGACTTCAACAACGAAGTTATCATCGGACTTTATTTCTTTAAAAACGAGCCTGGAGAGCACGTTACTTTCACTCGCCGCTGTTACAAAGTCAACGATTATTCTCTTGCAATTTTTGCGCCATCGACTTGGATAACTTTTGTTTCAGAATAATAGTGTCACCTGCCAGAACTGCAAAAGAATGCAATGATTTCAATAATCTTTCCCTCAAAAATAATAAACTCCATTAATTTTGAAGTTATGATTGAAGCAATAATTTGAGGTATGCATTCACTGGCATTCATTGAATGCATTCAGTTGTTTGAAGTCACAAAATTAATTAAAGTCTTTTGATGTCACGGAATGCATTCAATTCATTGAAGTCATATCAAATTTTCGAGGTCATTTGAACTGTTGGAAGTCACTGAATACATTCAATCCATTGAAATAATTTAAAGTCATTGTGTGCATTCAGTTCGTTAAGATCATTTGAAGTGTTTGAAGTTAGTGAATGCATTCACTTCGTTGAAAGCGTTTGAAGTTTTGTAAGTGTAAATTTTCCCACAACAAGGCCCACTCTAAGACCCTGCTCTTTGCCTTTTCTGGTCCCTCTTTTATTCGGAAGTGTTAGGTGCACCGATGGCACCATCATACATTTTATCACTTTCAGCTACCCATGGATGAACAACCACCGCAGGGTAACGAGCATGGACGAGCTTATAGAACCAGTTACCTCAGCCTGATGAACGGTCAGGAGAGTGAGGACGATGAAGTACAACACGGACGAGCGTAAATATATCTAAGCCTGACGAACGGTCAGGAGAGTGGGGATAAAAAGGACAACGACTTCGTACGTAGCCCAACCCAACCCACGTACGACGACGTGCGTGTGGAAAGGCGGACGCCCTTTGACAGTTTAACACCACAGCACACCAGACTTTGCCGGACGGGCAAGTTGCCAGAAGGGCAATCAAAAAGAAACTGGGGGGTTACGGGTGAACGTCCCAGGTCAAATAACTCCCATGAGTCAGTTGCGCCGAACTACCACCGTAAAGAAAGGGAGTAATGTTTCATGGGGGAAAGATGACTTCTTCCACTCCGTCGTGGAGGCACCTGGCGAGCACGGAAGGAACAGCAGAGGAGTGAACGCGGACAGCTTAGCAATAACACCAAGTAATCGTGAACAGCTTAACACGAACACATTGGCACCCAATTAGCCGAGGTGAGATGACAGATGTCAAATCAGGCTGACACCATCTCAACAAACCCTGGAACCCGAATGGCCGACAGATCCCCATGTCTCAGGTAATTGATGCGGTAGAAATCGAACTTTGTTTCCTTGTGCGACCTCAATAGCTTAGGTTTAACTCGCCATAATGGGTGAGACGTTTATAATCGTCCTGATGTTTATCTTCCTTTTGTTAACCTTTCTTTGTTTTCTTTTATCGTTCGCACTTTTAATTTTACGTGGGTTTTAGCTAAGTTTAAAGACCATTCAGCAAAATGGGCTTATCGATTTTTAGTATGAACAGGAAAACACAAAGCTTGTCCCAGGTCGGTCAGAGAATGTATCGCAAGCTGGCTTTCCAGTTGCGCTGAATTCGGAGCTCGGAGTAAGACAGGATAGAGAATGGAAAGTGAGAGCGAAAGGGTAACGGCAGGCATACGCATACCATTGGAAGATAGCTTTCGAGGTGCTGGAAAGTGCCGCTCGTTGGTACACCTCACAGTAATTGTGTGGATAGTGGGATGGCGGATAGCCACCAATACAACCCATTGCACGCCATTAGTGGGATTGCACTGTCAATGTGTGAGTGAGAAAAAGAGTTCAACACTGATCGACTTTGGACAATAGAAAAGTTTGGAAAATCACTTCTTGGTTGACCAGCGGTTTAGCTAGTCGGCAAAAGTTTTCGTAGGCAATTTAATTGAATGTAGACACTTAAGATAGAGGAAAAGAAATGACCAAAGATTTGAAAGAAGGTGAAATATATAAAAAGGCTTAAAGGAAACTAAGGAAGCAGAAATCGGAGGACAAGCGGACGGACGATAAAAGAGACGAGATACATAGACAAGAGAACAGAGGAGAAAACAAGTGACACTTTTTGTTAGAGCTAGGTTGACGTGGCTGTCAGCAAAAGGCCAATATAAGGTCCATTGTGGTAAGTAAGCTAGAGCTATAAATAGTGATTTATTGCGTGTAATCATTTTAATAAAGTTAAATCTAGTAGTATTTTGTTATCGTGTGAGAAAAATCCCTAGCAAAGGCGGGGTTTATCTTTTTTATTCAGGACAAGCGATAGCGGGTTATAACAACGTTACATAGAGACCCCGGGCCAACCCCGTTACAAAGACCGTGCTCCAACGGAGCTTTAGCACGTTGTGGAAAATCTTAATCGAGATTACTATCGATGCTGATCACAAATATAGGTAGCGGTAGGTATGTTACAACCGATGAGTCAAAATAATATTGATCGCTGAAAATGATTGCTTCGAAATCGAAAGTCACAATTATTGAAGTCTTAGAATTCACATTTTTTTTGTATGATCTGCCACATGCCGAAGACAACCGCAATCGTTGACTTATTGAAAATACAAATTGGCGATGATTCCTTGTGACCGAGTGCACGCTCCAAAAAGCAATTGCTTTTATTTTACTATGCCGTGTAGGCGTCTTCGAGATGGTTTGGATCTTGGAAGAGCTATTGGCATAGTCAAAGTGCAGGTGGCGTGAAATAACGCCGAACAAAATAAGACCAAATTTCAAATGTTGGCCTCATTTCTTTACCATGCGGAATATTTCTAGCAAACTTATGGAAAAAGGCCAAATTTGCACGCATCACTTTTTTGGCTTTATTTCGCTTTTAAAATAAAAAAAGAGCCAATCGGAAATACATGCTATAAACAGTGCAATGTGTACGGGGGGCATGATGGCCCTAGTAACCCTCCTGCTTGGACTCACAGTTAGATTTGGAGTATGTGCCTGGTTGGGTATATGCAAAATTTCTGGAAATCCATGCGACCTATGAAAATGTTTTGTTCAACGTCATCCAGTTGGAATCGCCAATAGTCCTTTTTCGCATGAACATGTAACATGCCCCCGATACACACAGCACTGTGTATGGGATATACCTGTAATTTTACAACTTTACGTCGCTTTGCAATTTCAAACCCGCGAAATATATAAGCCGACACAGTTAGACCAATAAAAAATGTTCATTGTGATGCCATACGGATCTATCTTCTTCCTACTCGTTGAACCAAGCTTTTGATAAAGCTTGAATGACTTTTAATGTCGATTTTTATGACATCGTTGAGATCATTGTAAAAGAAAGATCCTAAATGGAGTTTTCGTCTTTGACAGAGAGTAGGGCATGTGCAGAGAAGGTGGAGAATAGTCTCCTCCTGCTTCTGCAGAAGTCATTTGTATAGACGCCAAGCCTTGTTGCATGCCTTCCTATGTGACAGTGTCCGGTGATTACACCAATTGTAGCACCAATGTGCAGTCTGCTCAGAGATATCAAACACTTAAAGCGTCTCAGATCCAGCTGTGGCCAAATCTGTTTTGTCGCCAGACAAGTGTTGCCAGTTGTCTACCTAAGGTTAGTTCTCTCAATGGCCTCCCTCATAAACATGAGTTTGCATGTAGCAATTGGAATGCCTAAGGGACCTTTATCAGGTAGAAGGGACAGTATGGTTCCTTTTCTGGCGAGTTCATCAGTCCTAGAATATCTCTGTGTCCCGGCAACCAGCATAGGTTTAATTGCTCCGCCATCTCCACGAGAGATAATCGGCAGTCAAGGACTACGATGGAGTTTCTGGAAACAGAATCCAGAGATTTCATCGCAGCTTGGCTATTAGAGAAGACTCGGATGTCCATAGCCGATATCACGTTCCTCTTCAGCCACGATAGGACTTATTATTATTATTTTTATTTATTTATTTATTTATTTTCTTTATAACTAAAAGCTATTATACAAAAATGTTCTTTAGAAGGTACAAGGTGGCGCAAAAGTCATCACCCAGTGGCGTTCACCAATCCGACTGAAAACTACATAGGATAGATGTCAAACGTCGTGGATCATTTAGAACATTGGCACACAGAATTGCCTAAGGCACACCCAAGGGCTGAAAACCTATCGGAAGATGCTATAATTTTTGCAAATGGCGGCAAATGTCAATTTTACTTTGACATTTGTGAAGTAAACAGATGACAACTTTTGCGCCACCTTGTATATAGCTGAAAATAATGGTGATCAAACCGTAACTTAAAAGTTAGTGTGGAATGACACAGTAATTTAATTAACAAATAAATAAGATGTGGGGTCGGTTACAAAATATAGTTCATGAACTTCATAAAAAAAATTAAAGAAAAGATAAAATACAATTAATAAATAATAAGGAAACAATTTAAATTTAAATATAACAAGTAAAAAATTCATAAGATAAACAATTTAAGAAAAAAACTGACAGTAAACTTAGACATTGATTTGTGCTGTGAGCAGATTACTTTTTAAAAACATTTCAAGGACGTCATAATTTATAGTAAACTAGCTGTCGCGAGCTCGCCTTGCTTCGACAGTCTGTCACTTCTCAAATTTAAAAGAAAATACTTGCTGATAAGAACTGATAAAGAAAACCTCGAGAGTGTCCCTACTCATTATATGGATATACTCTAAGTGTGACTCCCTCTCAATCTCATTTACATTTCATACCCTATCGTTCTCAATCCCATGGCCATGCGCCATAAAAAAACAACACAAACTGCAAAAGGTGCATAAAAAAAGAAAGAAAAAGCACATTGCACAAAAGTTACAGGTAGAGAAACAGATTGGTGCCGCACATACACACAAATTTTCCTCCACTGAACGCTGGAAAAATCCACCGATCTAGCTTCAATCCAACATTTTACTTTTTTGACTTGTATAAAATTTATAGTTTAATGCTTATTGTTCAACTTCAGGATAACCTCAAAGATGATTTATATCTTAAAATCTTTGTACATAATTGAACTTTATATTAAAAAAAAACCTATTTCATTTGGATGAGTCATTCCAAAGCTAGGAGCTAGAAAGCATTCGAGAGTTACAACTTTTCTTAGATATCAGCTTAGATCTCCGCTTCTGCACAGCGGATGAAGCATTTTCCCGCGGTAAAAAGTAGCCTATGTCCATTCTCAGGCTCCAGACTATCTTTGTACCAAATTTCATTTAAATCGGTTCAGTAGTTTTGGCGTTAAAGCGAGACAGACAGACAGACAGACAGGGTTACTTTCGCATTTATAATATTAGTATGGATAACCAGTAACCAGATAACCTTTTTTAAATACAAATTGAAATGTATGACTGTCCGGATAGAGAATGGTAACTTATTAAACATTAAAGGGGCTGTAACAGTGTAAAAATGTGCAAAATGGGTACTGTTAGCGATTGGTACATTGACAAGATGCATACCTCTTTAAATGATGTGCTGTTCGTACCCAAATAACCTTGTCTAGCCAGTTTGTCAACTTCATAATTGCCTGTGACATTTGGCGCGTTCAATTTGTAAGTTAACTGCAAGTTCACTAATAATTAAATTTCTATAACTTGCCAAACGATGGTCACGTGAGTTATTTGATGAATGAGAAAAGGTAAAATAGTAGTCACTAGTAGTTAACTTGTAAATTGAACGCGCCCATTACTATAACCTGCTACTCAACCTTTGCCGCAAGTCTGGCATACATTGAAGAGTATCTACTGTCATGAGAAGCTTCTCAAATAAGCCGTTCGGTCAGCATGAAATTGTAGGTCCTTTCCACCTTGCAGACTCAATGGTTGGAGAAGCGAGGATTTAGTGTATTGGCCGTAAATGCCATATATTTATTTTTTTTTCCAAAGAGGCGAATGGGTAAGACAGCATTGTGATATAATTTTCAATATTTTGTTGTTTTCAAAGAAGTTTAGATCAAAAATCGATTTGGTCTAAATTGCCCTCAAAATATGGAGGAGCATTGTCGACATGCTCCTTTATCGGGAAAAGGTCTGTGTAAGAAGAGTGAACTAACATCCAACATTTAGAATTAAACAAAAAACTGTAGCCCCCCCATATTCATTACACTATTTATGGAATCTACTTGCAATTTCGTAACTCTAATACACTATCAGCTCTGTGTCGTGGAGTGCTTAAAGCAAGCAACTATCACCAGCAGAATCTCGTCAGAATCTCATCATTTAGTGCAGGTGTTAGTAAGGACAAAACAATTAAAAATACAATAGTTATGTACCTATAAAATACTAACACAGACACAAAATAATGCAAACAATTTAAGACATTAAAGCATTTTTTTTTTTTTTTTTTTTTTTTTTCTGGTCCCGATCAAATGGACTTTTATTTTATTTTATTTTTTATTTATTAATTTGATTTTGAAGGCTTACACATTAAGATACATTATCTTTTAAAGAAGTGATAAGCTTATTATAAACATAACAGAATTATACAGCCAAATGAAATATAACAAAATAATAAAGGCAACGAGAAAACACAGTTTGAAAAAATAAATTGAAATATAGCTATTAGAGTATAAACGGCCAAATAAAATTAGACAATTCGGGAAAATGAACGTTATACCTATAAGCAAAATTAACGGAAATTTGTGAAATTTAATAAAATTTAATAAGCGGACAAGTAAGATTTTAATTCCGTTAGAAATCTCTTTTTCAGTCTTATTTCTCTGATTTGGAGAGGGAGGGAATTCCAGAGTCGAGTGGCATTTACGAAAAATTGACGTTCCGACGTCGAACAAGAAAATCGCGGGGGTAAGATTTGTCTAGTCCTAGTGGATGCACCAAACGTCAATCTGTTAAAAAGGTTACAGGGTTGATGTGTATAGATTATGTTATGCAGCATAGATATTGTCCGATACTGTAGGAGCCTATCAAACGTGATGTTACTGATCCGGTAAGAGAAGAGTGAAATGCGGTCGTGACGACGCAGACCGAAAATATATCGAGTTGCATTATTATAGGCGACATTGAGTTTCCTGCTACTCATCGAATCGCTCTTTCCGAAGACTTCGCAACCATAGGTTAATATGGGAGTAATTAGGGTCTTTGTTAAAAAGATTCGTGTTTTTAAGGGAGTGAAGTGTTGGGTCGCCCACAAAGAACGAAGAATTCCGTGAACTTTTCCCACTGTTAGGTTAATATGGTCATTCCAAGTTAACGTTTGATTGAATACCATACCCAGATTTTTTGCCCTATCCACATATTCGATTACACCATCATTAAGTAAGATAGGTGGAAATGACGATGTGCTACGAGTTTTTCGGGATATAACGATACATTTCGACTTTTTAGGGTTTATTTGAAGCAAATTCTGTTCCGACCAATTTGAGATTTTTTTCAAGTCATAATTTATGCAGCTGACGCAGTCATCAATTGAGTCAGGTGAGCAGCTCGTATATAGTTGCGTATCGTCGGCATACATTTCAACTTGTGAACATATGGCGATGGAGGGCAACTCATTAACATACAGAGAGAACAATAGGGGTCCTAAAATAGAACCTTGCGGAACTCCGCATGTATTAGGAAGAAATTCTGACATAATATTGTTTACTAGTACTGCCTGTTGACGACATTCAAGATACGACGACATGAGACTTACGGCAGTGTGAGAGAAGTTATATTTTTTCGTCAGTTTATCGCGTAGTATAGTGTGGTTGACGGTATCAAATGCCTTAGAGAAGTCAAGAAGCACCAAAAACGTGACTTCATTATTATCTAAGCGCTGCCTTATATCGTCGGTCACAGTAAGGAGTGCGGTGGTACAGCTATGCTTTGCACGGAAGCCAGATTGATAAGGACTTAGGATATTATTTGTATTGAGATAACTATTTATTTGCTTTTGCATTATTCTTTCATTATTACGCAAAATATTTTTTAGCTTAATTTTACTAACATGGAAGTCAATCACATGATCATTTAGATTATAGATCCTACTCATGCGACTAATAGGCTCATGCCTCCCATAATTCGTTCTATGATGGGGGCTGAACAATAATTCAACACTGCGTAAATTATGGGCACCACCACGAAAATTAAAGCCAATAGACGACAGCAAGTCAGGTGCATCTATTTGACCGGATATAAGCTGTGGTAAAAAAATGATATCGCTATTAAGCCTTCGTTGAGAAAGGGGTAACATTTGAAGAAGCTTGATACGTTGGCTGTAGGGAGGAAGGTTAAATGGATCATCCCATGGAAGTCCTCTAAGTGCAAATCGAATAAATTTACGTTGAATGGCCTCTATTCGATTTGAATGAATGTTGTAGAACGGTGTCCAAACTTGAGAGGCATACTCTAGAATCGGACGGACAAAACAATTGTACAATGACATAGTAACATATGGGTCATTAAATTCTTTGGCCCACCTTTTTACGAAGCCCAGAATAGAATTAGATTTATTAATAATAGAATTAATATGCTTATCAAAAACCAGTTTGGGGTCGAAATAAACCACAAAATCCTTAAAATTATCAACATTACAAAGAATATGTTGAGACAGAGAATATTGAAAGGTGGAAGGGATATTCTTTCTAGAGAATGTCATATGTTGACATTTAGTTGGGTTCAGAGATAAACCGTTTCTATCACACCAATTGGCGTAGCTATTAATGTCAGATTGTTGTTGTTTGCCTCCCGTCGCGTGCGGACGCGTTGCCTCTTTTAAACGCAATTTCGGTGCCACTAAACCGTCAAACATAATACCTACCGGCTCGCCAATACGTTTCGCGAAAAAAAAATACAACATCGCGTGTGTGTGAAAAAAGAAAAAAAAATCCACATAGAGCCAGTGCCGGTGGCCGGTGGCAGTGATAACGAAAAAAGCGAAAAAAAAGCAACAGCGTAGGGTCTTCCTTCCGTCCCCCATCCCACTTCATCACTGTTGCTCTTTCTTGACTATTGCATGTGTCGATCGATTATCGTTTGTGCACTTGCAATGTTTGGGTAAAGGCAGCATCGGGCGAATAGCGGGTCGTGAGTTGTTGATTCTGTTAGTGGACCAAACAAATTACCGTACGGGCATAACACCTGCCGTAGATTGTTTTGCAAATCTAACGTATATTTTCAATTCACGGCCTATGCTTAGTTAGCGTCGGAGTTGTGCTTTTTTTATGTTTGTTTTTTATAATGTGTAGGAATTTCGTTGTGGATATCAGCAACATTCGTGGGTTGAGAAAGAATTTTTTTTTCATTATACGCCCATGTTTTTCACAACAAACCAGCTGTTTTGGCACTTAGTGAAACCCAGGTTAGCGTTGGCTCTGATTTATCAGAGTTTAGTCTACCTGGGTACAACTTAGTGCCTTTATTCTTTGCCCATCGCGGTATCGCCGTTTATATACGTAGTGACGTAGCCTACCAACTTCAGCCTCAATATGGCCAATGTGCCAACCCAGAATTTAATTTCATTTGGCTAAAACTCCATGTCCGTAGGCAATTAATACACTACTGTTTTATTTACAGAAGCCCCAACTTGGACAGACATTCAACTTATAATGAGTTTGATGCCCTGTCCGATTCCATTACAAGAATTGTGACCCTTCATCCTCGTTCTGAAATCGTTATTGCGGGCGATTTCAATATACACAATTCAGGCTGGCTTCGACATTCTTGTCAGACAACACCCGAAGGAAGGTACGTCGAGATCTTTGCTGAGGTAAATAACCTGACTCAGCTTGTAAATGAGCCGACACGAATACCGGACATTAGCAGCCAAACTGCCAACACATTGGACTTGTTTCTTACCTCTCACCCTGATAAATACGCTTTGAACGTATTATCGCCTCTAGGTTCGTCAGACCATTGCATCATATCAGCAAATTTCTCGTACTCCAACCACATAGTTAAAGAACAAACTCCTAAAAGAACCGTATGGCAGTACGAGAAAGCCAATTGGGAAAAATTAAACGGTTTCTTTAAGAGTTTTAACTGGTCGCTGTGCTTCCTCGACAGCGACGTGGATGCTGCTGCTGATATGGTCACAAACATAATTCACCTGGGTATGAAGACTTTTATCCCTAACAGGATTAAAAGTATCAAACCCAAGGTTAACGCGTGGTGTGACTCGAGCTGCAAAGAGGCTATCAGGTTAAAAGAGGTAAGTTTTCTATTCAAAGCCAACCCATCTGAGGAAAGCCGTAAAAAGTTTAAACGAGCCAGAAATGACTGCAATGCCCACATTAATCGTGTCAAATTCTCCTATGACCAAAAGTTGAGGCAAAAAATACTACAAAGTCCCACTGGTAGTAAAAACTTTTGGTCATTTGTTAAAAACATCAAGAATTCGGCCTCGTCATCTATCCCGACACTCATTTACAACGATATTCCAGCTGTCAGCTCTACAGATAAGGCCAATCTGCTTGCTGCTCACTTTGCAGTCAGCTCAACGCTCCCAGATTGTGCTTTGTCTCCCCCTGTACTCGAGCGCGTAGAATTCTCTATGGGACCAATCCACTTTCGCACTCGTACAGTGGCTAGAGTACTTCAAGATCTTGACGTTCACAAATCCGCTGGTCCAGATGGTATTTCCCCTATCGTTCTGAAGAGGTGTTCTTCTTCGCTGGCAAAACCATTGCGTAAGCTTTTCCATCTGTCCTATTCTTCAGGACTCTTCCCGGGAAGATGGAAAACAGCATTTGTCCAGCCTGTACCAAAAAAGGCGAATCTTCTTCTCCCTCCTCCTACCGATCAATTGCACTTACGTCCCTTCTTTCTAAGGTCATGGAAACGCTGATAAACCGTCAGCTAATGAAATATCTTGAATTGCGAAAACTTCTTAATGACCGGCAGTATGGTTTTCGCAGCAACAGGTCCACTGGTGATTTGATGACATATCTAACCGAAAAGTGGAACCAATCTCTTCACCAAGGTGGTGAAAGTAAGATCGTTGCGCTTGATATTTCAAAAGCATTTGACAGAGTTTGGCACCAAGCTCTCTTGTCGAAAATGCGTGCATTTGGAATCGATGATACTCTTCTTCAATGGATTAGAAATTACCTTTCGGACCGTTCAATTCAAGTTGTTTTGGACGGCTTCAAGTCTGCAACTCACCAAATAAATGCTGGTGTCCCCCAAGGCTCTGTTCTGTCCCCGACTCTCTTTCTCATTTTTATAAATGATTTACTGTCTGTTACTTCTAATCCAATCCATTCCTTTGCTGATGACAGTACCCTCAGCTTCTCATATTCGTTTCTTGGGTCACGCCCCTCATCTTCGGGTGTGGAACTGGAACGGCAACGTATGTTAAGCTCATTAAATTCCGATCTTAACAGCATAACTCAGTGGGGTAAAACCAATAGAGTGGAATTTAATGCTTCCAAAACTCAATGCTGTCTCCTGTCATTAAAGCAAAACCCACACACACTGCCATTATCTATGAATGGCACTTACATCGCTGAAACCGAAAGACTTTCCATTCTCGGTATGTGTGTTAATGACAACCTTCGTTGGAATGACCACATATTCGATGTCGCCAAGAACGCCGCGAAATGTCTAGGCTTCCTTAAGCGTTGTAAGAAATATTTCACCCCTTCTGATCTGGCTACAATTTATAAGGCGTTTATTCGCCCGAAACTCGAGTACAACGCTCATATCTGGTCCGGTGCACCAATAACTTATTTGGAGCTACTTGACAGGATCCAAAAACGCGCGATAAAACTCATTGGCGACCGAGACATCGCGAGATCGATTGACTCTCTTAGTCATCGTCGTAATGTCTCCTGCCTGTCGTTATTTTATCGTTATTTCCACCATAAGTGCTCAAACGAAATAGCCAGTTGCATTCCTCCCCTTGAACATTTCAACCGCAATACCCGCCATGCAGGGAATGCTCATCAGTTCACCCTCAAGCCTGTGTTCGGACGTACAGTGAAGTTCAAAGAATCTTTCCTCAGCCGTACAACACGAATGTGGAATGCTCTTCCCCGCTCCATTTTTCCTACACATTATAACCTACAGACATTCAAAACCAACGTGCATCGGCATCTCTCCTTTTCCTCTCACCCTAATTTCCTTAACGCCCGCGCTGTGTAGCTAATACATTATAAGGGTCCCAACAAATCCCTTTAGTGCGCGCTAATTATAAAAAAAAAAAAAAAGATTGAAGAAACATTCTCTCTTGCTGACTAGTGATAGATTTATATATTTTCATATCATCAGCGTAGATCAGGATATTACTGTGTTTTATACATGCCTTAACATCATTAATGGCAAGAATAAATAAAATTGGGCCGAGGTGACTTCCTTGGGGAACTCCAGACTGAGCTGTGACAGATACAGATAGCGATCCTCTAAATTTCACTTGAGAAACCCTTGATCTAAGGTATGAATTAACCCATTTTATGGAACATGGTGGGAAACCAAATGCCCTGAGCTTAAATTAAACTAATCTCATAAACAGTGCAATGCATATGTAGGGGGGGGGGCATGCTGCCCCCTGCAACCCCCCTGCTTGGGGTCACTGTTTGATTTGGAGTAGGTGCGAGGTCACGGTACCTATATTACTCTGTCTCAGTTAGAAGTTAATTTCTATTTTGTTAATAAAAATTGCAAAGTACCTACTTGACTCTTTAATTTTATTTTGTTCTTAGTCGACAGTGAAAATTTATTTCACATTAAAAGGGAACTAAAACCACTCAGAGTTTTGGGAATTTATTTCCCACCTTACATGGGAACTAAGTCCACTTCGCGAAAGTGGTTCTATTTCGCACTAAGTGGGAACTAAGTCCCTCAGTGGACTTAGTTCCCGTGGACTTATTTCCCTGCACCGTCCTCGTGACTATTCGTTCTTTTGAATGCGCCTAAGACTCCGCACACCTCACTTCCGCATCCTGATTTCTTCCCACCGATTAAAAACTCCATAAAGCTAATTTTTCAATGAATTGTTTAATGGATAAGCTGATCAGATAACTAATAAAAATAATTACTAAAATTTCTTCGTTGAAGAGACATATGAAATTTGCGTGAGCCGCACTCATTAATATTATAATTAAATTTAATGTTATAAAGCGATTAATTAAAAAAATGTTTTGTTTTAATTTATCGTTTGCATTTACCTCATAGGACTAATCAAAAAATTAACAAGGGGAAAAAAGCAAACAAGAGAAACTCCATCACAAACCGATTAACATAATCAATCAATTAATAATAAATACTGCGCTGATCAGCTCATGGTCTCGCGTTTCCGACCCATAACATTTTTTGTTTTTGTTTTTTCTCCGTGAGAAAGTCGCAGATACTCGCCTCGCCCGTATTCACTCGCCCACCCTCGTATCCTAGATACAGCCAGCAGCGGTGCGGCGGACACTGTCTCATTTAATCACGATTTAAATTAAAAACTCTATCTAGATAATGCAATCGAATGCATCTCGTCGTAACGGGGTATGGGATTTTGTTTCACTTTTTTTTTGCTGGTCGTTCTCGGCGCTTATCACCAATACATATTCTCGGTGCCAATAAAGATAATTCAATATACTGGTGGTTGGGTGTTTTATTTTTTATGTTGTTGTTCTTTTTAATGGACAAAACACGGCATAAAACGCACATCAATACATTTTTGTGAAAATTGACGGCCTGAGAGCCGAAAGAGAGATATCTAAAGAGTTATGTAGCAGCAGCACACACTCTCCAATGAAACTGACGGCAGGTTCGTTAATTTAAATTGGCTCGTACATGTTCATTTCCCGCATCGGAAAAGGTAGACAACACCACTATATACCAAGAGCAGGATCGTCCGTCTGTAGGTCGTCCATCCGGAGGATGACGACGACCGGCCATGTATCCATTCGTTTTTCAATAAATTTTTAATTTGTAAATTAAATTCTCGGGACAGTAGTGAAGTGGCAGACAGTTTGCTTGCATTTTAATTACAGTCAATATCCATAGTGGTATTAAGTTAATTATGCTTCTGATAACGTCGCACGTACCGGTCCGGAGGAGACCAGGCCTTTGTGGGTTTTGTGTGTGTGAACACTTTAAGATACATAGATAGAAACGACGACGAGTACACTGAAATGTTGCATTAATGGAATGTGAAAGGTTTTCCAATGAAGATAGACGACTTGTGTAGTTATGACAGTTCCTGGTTAGGTAAATTCATCATAAAGGTATTTGATTGGCTTTTAAGTAAATTATGAAAGTAGACTTTCATGTGGGAAGAGGTCTTTTTTTACAGGATACAAAAATTGTACAATGGTTGGTGATGGAGTTTGTGTAGAGAAACTGTAGCCTACCCTAAGTGAACATGTATTAAATTTTACTTGTAACAAATCTTAGTATTGGTACCCTAAGAGTTAGTGTACGCCTCTACGTGACAGAGCAAAAAGTATATGTCCACTTAAGTATACGGGACATTTGACGCGAATAATAGCATGCAACTTCTAAAAGGTTTCCGAATGAGTAGTATTTATCCAAGTTGATTCCCAGAAGAATAAAATTAAAACGTGAAACACGGGTATACGTACTGACATCGTGTATGAAACGCACACAGTCATTAAATGCAACATTTACATAGTTTACGATGGCATTCATAATCCATGGAAGGGCAGACATAACAAATGAACGTAAATACCGGGTTTCATGATAGGTAGCAGCACGGTGTTAACCAGCGGAATTGCGTCAGGGACTGCATCACAGCAATTTAGAGATGATTTAATGAAGAAGCATAAATCTTTAACCTGAACGTAAACACCGGGTTTCATGCTAGGAAGCAGCACGGCGTAAGCTAGCCTAATTACGTCAGAGACTGCATCACAGCAACTAAGGGGTAAGTCAATGAAGAAGCCCAAATCTTTAACCTTACTGACATAAGGAATAGGTTTACCACCTCGCTCGATCGCCGGAAAACAAATAATTGGATTAACTTGAAAAGGATCATAGCCTCACTTTTCAATGGATTAGGCAGACGTTTATTTAATGTAACCCAGCTTTGGATGCATTAAACTCGAGCAACACTATCTTCAATCAAACCTTATAGGTCAAGCTAGGTATATTGAGAAAACATCATCAGCATACTTTGCAGTTTACAATCGATTCAGAAAGGTCGTTGATAAATATTGAAAATAGTAGGAGACTCAAAACTAAACCCTGTGGCACACCGGAATTTACAACAGAATGTAACAATGTTCAACTTACAGTTTCTGGTCTGCACCCTATTTCCAAGGTATTCACTCAAAAATTCAAGCGCAGTAGAGGAAAAAGTTAAACTTATTCTTAAGTTTGACCCATAAAATTGAGTGATAAATGCTGTCAAATGCTTTAGTGAAGTCTAAAAGGACGATAAGCCCAAACTTGCCAGTATCAAGTGCATAACCTAAATTAGAAGTTACCTTCAACACGGCTGATTCGCGGCTGTGATTGTTTCGAAACCCGGACTGCCATTCCAAAAACATATTATTCAAAGTTCGATAATTTTGTATCTGTTTCGCAGACATTTTTTCGAAAACTTTGCATAAAAAAATTGGCCTGAAATCTGAAGGGCTTAAACTTTTTTATTGGGATGGGTACAACTGTGGATCTTTGCTTCATTGCTCACTCAGGGAACTGACAGGATTGCATTGAAAATATACAACATAAATGTAAGTACTAAGGGTAAAATAAGCTTTACACATTTTGGAAGAAACGAAACAAAAAAGAGAGAGGAAGAACCAAACGGCGTCCTAGTTCGGACTTAGAAACATCACCCACCTGATGTTATGTAAAGAGCGTTTCCATGGTGGTATTCGTGGGAAGAGTTTAGTCCGCGAGAGTCGGAGTGTCACTTGAAGGTACAGAACGTACCTACTCCCTCTTCAAAAAAAAAAAAACAAAAAGGAATTTGCCTGTCCTTTAACAATTTTCAAACAGATTTAAGCTTTCACAATAATTTTGAAAAAAAAAAAACACTTTTGAGGCGCAAAACATCAAATGGGCCGAAAGCGCACTGTAGTGATATTATTATCTATGAGCTGTACCAAGATGTGATGTGTACCAAGATGTGACGAATGGACAATAAATGGTCCAGCCAAGAGGATCTTCGACTTCTAGCCCCCAGACGGGAGCCAGAGCGATTGGTCCGGAAAACTGGAAGAAGCGTCACCCTGACACTGCACTAAATGGGTCGGCAAACGCGATCAAGACAGCTTTAGGCTGGTGCATCAGGGAAAATCTTTCCATAAAGCCCACTAAGGCCGCCGTTGTTTCTTTTACCAAAAGAAGAAATTTAGACGTCGGTCAAATTTCATTAAACGACGTAGAGGACTCCGAAGAAGTATAATAATAACTTAGAGTAATCCCCAGACAATGGAACGTTACCGAGTCTGAGTGCTCTGGGATTTGGATTTCCTTTCTTTTCAACAAAAAAAAAAAAAAAATCCCCAGACAAAAGACTGAAATGGAACTCTCATATTGATAACAAAATTATACAAGTTACTAGAACTTTATGGGCCTGTCGCCATAGATGCCATAGATACAAAGGACTAACACCTCTCCACATACACATTCACAAAGTGGCGGTCCACAGTGCAACTAATTTAATACAGTTAAATGAGATACGGCTTAACGACAGCCCGGAACTTGTGACTCTTTTCGATGAACTCGCGGAACTTGATATGAACTGCGCGGTCACAGACAGCCTTCACAAAACACGGTTTCCACAGATTCCCAAGAGATTAGGTTAAGTTAGGTTATAGATACTGGCAGTTGTCGGGCACAGTGGCTCAATGGTTAGGGTGTCGGACTATACTAATCGAAAGTTCCCCGGTTCAATTCCCGCCGGGGTCAAGTAACATCTTGAGTTTTTCTCCTCTGCCCCACCTCTTGCGAACGTCTGACAAACATCCAAGAGTATAAATTGTCACGAGAAGCTTCTCAAATTTTCCGTTCGGATTCGGCGTAAAATTGTAGGTCCCTTCCACTTCGCAAGAAAGTGGTTGGAGAAGCTAGGTGTTAGGCCCTCTATGGGCCGTTAATGCTTAATATTTATTTATTTATTTATTTATACTGGCAGTCGTCAGAAACCGACACACTTAGATCAATAAAAAGATCCATTGTGATACCACACAGATCTATCTTCTTCCTACTCGTTGAACCAGTTGGAGCTTTTGATGAAGCTTGAAAGACTTTTCATTTCTATGTTTATGAGATCGTTGAAATCATTGTAAAAGAAAGATCCTAAATGGAGTTTTCAAACTTTGAGAGAGAGCAGGGCATGTGCAGAGAAAGTGGAGAATAGCAAGGCCAAGTCCAAGCAGCTTCTGCAGAAGTCATTTGTATAGACGCCAAGACAGGTTGCATGCTTGCCTATGAGATATTGTCCGGTGATTACTCCAATTGCTGCACCAATGTTCAGTCTGTTCAGAGATATCAAACACTTAGAGCGTTTCAGATGTGGCCATATCTGTTTTGTCGCTAGACAAGTGTTGCCACTTTTCCACCTAAGGGTAGTTCTCTCAATGGCCGCCCTCATAAACATGAGTTTGCATGTAGCAATTGGAATGCCTACGGGACCTAAAGCATGGGTTAGTAATAACCCACCGAAGAGCCATAACGACATAAAGTGGTATACGGATGGGTCTAAAATGTATTCGGGGGTAGGAGCCGGAATATACGGATCAAATACATGCATAACGATACCTTTGGGAAAAACCTCCAGCGTATTTAAAGCAGAGCTCCATGCATTTCAAGATTGCGCCAGCCACATCAATTAATTTGGTAGTAGCTATAAATGCCCTTAACTCGCACACCATTGAATCCAAATCATTCATGCACTGTTTTAAGACTCTTTAAACACTCGGCTTAAGGAACAAGAACAAACTGTAGTGGGTTTTGGCCACGAGAGTTTTGAAGGCAACGAAAAAGCCGACCAATTGGCAAGGAAGGGCTCAGAAACTCCTTTCAAAGGGCCCGAACCCTTCTGCTGCACTCCTTAATCAGCAGTAATCACAACGATAAAATGCTGGGAACAAACGAAATGTGACACCTATTGGGAGAGCATCCCAGGACTGAGACAGGCCAAACAAGCCATCCAGCCCTTCCATAGAAATGCCCACAAATGTCTAAATTTGAGTCGCCGTGATATCAAAAACCTTGTAGGTTATCTTACGGGTCACCACGGGTTGCGATACCACCTAAGCAAAATGAAAATAGTCGACTCTCCTGAAGAAGATGAAACATCTAAACACATTTTATGTGAATGTCCAGCCGTCAATAAAACTAGAAGGAAGATTTTCTTCAGAGAATTGTTGAGTTCCGAAGATACGAAGAAGTCCTCCGAATATACAAAGAAGTCCTCCGAAGATACAAAGAAGTCCTCCGAAGATACAAAGAAGTCCTTCGAAGATACAAAGAAGTCCTCCGAAGATACAAAGAAGTCCTCCAAAGATACAAAGAAGTCCTCCGAAGATACAAAGAAGTCCTCGGAAGATACAAAGAAGTCCTCCGAAGGTACAAATAAGTCCTCCGAAGATACAAAGAAGTCCTCCGAAGATGCAAAGAAGTCCTCCGCAGATACAAAGAAGTCCTCCGAAGATACAAAGAAGTCCTCCGAAGATACAAAAAGTCCGCCGAAGATACAAAGAAGTCCTCCGAAGACACAAAGAAGTCCTCCCAAGATGCAAAGAAATCCTCCGAAGATACAAAGAAGTCCTCCGAAGATACAAAGAAGTCTTCCGCAGATACAAAGAAGTCCTCAGAAGATACAAAGAAGTCCTCCGAAGATACAAATAAGTCCTCCGAAGATACAAAGAAGTCCTCCGAAGATGCAAAGATGTCCTCCGCAGATACAAAGAAGTCCTCCGAAGATACAAAGAAGTCCTCCGAAGATACAAAAAGTCCGCCGAAGATACAAAGAAGTCCTCCGAAGATACAAAGAAGTCCTCCCAAGATGCAAAGAAGTCCTCCGAAGATACAAAGAAGTCCTCCGAAGATACAAAGAAGTCCTCCGCAGATACAAAGAAGTCCTCAGAAGATAGAATGAAGTCCTCCGAAGATACAAAGAAGTCCTCCGAAGATGCAAAGAAGTCCTCCGCAGATACAAAGAAGTCCTCCGAAGATACAAAGAAGTCTTCCGAAGATACAAAAAGTCCGCCGAAGATACAAAGAAGTCCTCCGAAGATACAAAGAAGTCCTCCCAAGATGCAAAGAGGTCCTCCGAAGATACAAAGAAGTCCTCCGAAGATACAAAGAAGTCCTCCGGAGATACAAAGAAGTCCTCAGAAGATACAAAGAAGTCCTCCGAAGATACAAAGAAGTCTTCCGAAGATGCAAAGAAGTCCTCCGAAGATACAAAGAAGTCCTCCGAAGATGCAAAGAAGTCCTCGGAAGATACAAAGTAGTCCACGCTTTATACGGAATGTAGAAATACCACTAGCCTAAACAATTTCTGGCACAGACGGTACAATAGACCTTATAGGTAGCAGTGCCTTTGTTTCATCCTTTTTTTTATATGGGATTTTGCATTTTACTTCTAAAAACTCTGGCAACAGTGCATGCAACTATAACAACCAAATACACTCAGAAATAAGATACGAGTAAATAAAGAATATAAAACCGCAAGTGCCAGAAATTCGAATCTCTCACAAGCAATAAATTGCATTCAGAGTAACGCCTTTTAATGCACTCTGCCGCAAAGCTCTGATGTATCGAAATGCCTAACTTTAAGAAGAAACATCGTAATAATTGTGTTAGCTTTCCACTTTTTAGGCACTCAAACCCCGCACCCCGAAGCAATCATTCTCCAATCATAGATTGTTATTGAATATCCCTTTAAACGCTACATGTGTTTCTTCCAGTAAATCCATTATGCAAACAAAACCATTGTTTGAAACTATTGCCGAGCTACCCCACATCGGAGCACTTGAAACACATTCCCATAGAGAAGTTTCCGGAAGACATTTTTTTACATACATATGCATGTATGTATATTTTTTTGCGAACAGAATACACCAAATATTTATGTATAAACTTTAACCAAACATCATCATAGTCTGTGCGAGTGTATTTGAGTAATATTCATTTACGGTTCAATGACCCACCTGTCAATCGATTCCAAATCACTGAATGTTGGTTTAAAAGTCAAACCAGCGTAAGCGATTCATGGAAGTATATCGACAGATTTGAGTCGGAGTATTGGGCAATGCAAAACTCTGTTTAACTCTCGTATCCTGCAGATGATAAGCATAATGTCGAAGCGGTTCAAAGTACACAAAAGTTAATAAGTTTCCATGCATATGCCAAATGCCAGGCCAACATCCCTCGGAACGTCCCTATATTCCAATGATCCCACGTTCGCTCCATTTCTCTCTTTTCTTCCACACAAACTCACTACTATACTACAACCTGTATCCTGTATTTGATGTAATAACTCTGCCGAAAAATTTACCTTTTCCACAACTCCGTTTGTTTGCCTACCACCACCCCCCACCGGAAAACGAAAAAAAATACACATTCAAAATTTGTTCGTTTGTATACATTTTGTACTTTATTTACAGGATCTCCAGTGTTTCACATCAAAATCAATATCTGAGAACCTATGCACACAGCGCATGGCATATTAACCTCCTCCACACAAATTAGTCCTTCATCCGTCGCCGTTATCATCGTCTGTCCGTTTGTTCGTTCGTTCGTACACAAAACACCTCTACTACTCCGGCAAAACTTTCTCCATTGTTGCATGTAAAGGTAAGTGGTTCTCGAGTGAGGGAGGGAGGGAGTTCTGCCCTTGCCAGCCTCCTGCTGAGCATGAATTGTTTCAATCATTGAACAGTGAACGTTCGGAAAGCTTCCAGTTGCAGCGGTGTTTTCGTCTACTCATTCCCTGGCAGCAGGTGGATATCCTGGACCGAAATAGTAATAAACTTAACGTTTTATTTTTGTCTGCCACCTGTCGTCTAAAATAGTAAAAATGTGCGGGCGATGCCTGCGTGACTATTTGGAATTGTATTTTGCTCTTTAAGGGGGGTTCCATGGCGTGCTGGAGTGGGCAATATAATGTACCGATACTCGTCCCGAGGAGCATTTAATTGCTCGCAAATGTTGATACTTTTTGATTATTTCAAGTGTCTGCACGGGTGGAGGTGAAACCCATATTTTCTGTTAATGACCCTCCCGGGCGGATGTTGGTAAACATATTATTATTGAAAATGATGTTGCGTCTTAGGGCAGGATTAAGCATAAGACGGATGGGGAAATTGGTTTTGGATATCAAAAGAGTGGAATTTCAGATTCTGTAAAATGTAATAAAAATAGAAGTTGCTTGAGAGTGGAGAATTGAAAGAAGGGGGAGAGGTGGAAGAAGGGGGATTAGTACGCAGCGGCTCATTATGATTCCGCGATGCGATAGAATGCCAATATTCTCCTTTTGTTCTTGCCTTCGCATTTATGGTAAAACCTGGGGGATCTCTCCAAAGATCACTCACTGGATTTACAGAGTGATGGTCAGGTCCATCATTACATACGCCTCTATAGTATGGTGCACCGAAATAAACCAAAAAACTGCCATATTTGATATGGCTCGCAAGGGTTCAACGTCTCGCATGTCTTGGTTTATCCGTAGAAATGCGGACCTGCCCCACTGCTGCCATAGAAGCCATAAAAGGATTAACACCCTTGCATATCTATATATTAATATCTATATATTAATACGGAGTTGCATATAACGTGTTTCCCCCCTTTTTTGCTATTATACGTCACATAGATATGCCAACACTATATATATTTGGGTAGAGGGCAATACATAGAAGTGCACAATACAAAAATTATCCACATATATAACATACATTATGAATTACAGCAGGTAAAAAAAAAGCGAATTAGATGAAATTACAACACCAGCAACACCAACAACACCAACACCAACACCAACACCAACACCAACACCAACACCAACACCAAAACCAACACCAACACCAACACCAACACCAACACCAACACCAACACCAACACCAACACCAACACCAACACCAACACCAACACCAACACCAACACCACCACCACCAACAACAACAACAACAACAACAACAACAACAACAACAACAACAACAACAACAACAACAACAACAACAACAACAACAACAACAACAACAACAACAACAACAACAACAACAACAACAACAACAACAACAACAACAACAACAACAACAACAACAACAACAACAACAACAACAACAACAACAACAACAACAACAACAACAACAACAACAACAACAACAACAACAACAACAACAACAACAACAACAACAACAACAACAACAACAACAACAACAACAACAACAACAACAACAACAACAACAACAACAACAACAACAACAACAACAACAACAACAACAACAACAACAACAACAACAACAACAACAACAACAACAACAACAACAACAACAACAACAACAACAACAACAACAACAACAACAACAACAACAACATCAACAACAACAACAACAACAACAACAACAACAACAACAACAACAACAACAACAACATTGCTGTGTGAGGCAATAATCTGCCAATCGGAACGGAAAAAATTTTATATCATGAAGTTACTTGAAAATGCTTGAAGTTACTTGAAAATGCTTGAAGTTACTTGAAAATGCTTGAAGACAACAACAACAACACCAACAACAACAACAACAACATTGCTGTGTGAGTCAATAATCTGCCAATCGGCGCTTACAGACCGCCTTCAAAAAACATTATGTTTCAATAAGCGGTTTTCTACGGAGATACCAAATAGAGAAGCATGGGCTAGTAATAGCCCACCGAACCGCCAAATTGAATTAAAGTAGTATACGGATGGTTCTAAAATGGAATTGTGTACAGGAGCTGGTTTTCACGGACCAAATCTCAACGTCTCAATACCAATGGGAAAAAGCCCTAGTGTATTCTAGGCAGAGCTCCTCGCAATTCAAGAATGCGCTAACCACATCTTCAACACTGGTATCAAAGGCGCTCACATCCATACATTCAAGGACAGTCAAGCAGCTATAAAAGCCCTTAGCGCACACACAATTGACTCCAAATCAGTCTTACATGCTTCAATACCCTCCAGAAAGTCAGCCACAGAAGCAAAACCAAACTGTTGTGGATTCCTGGCCATGGGGGTTATGAAGGAAATGAAAAAGCTGACGAACTAGCCAGAGGTGGTTCAGAAACCTTTTTCACAGGACCTGAGCCCTTCTGCTACACACCTAAATCAGCTACTAGCTTAGCCATAAAAAGCTGGGAACACTCAAAATGTATCTCACACTGGGAAAACACTCCAGGTCTAAGACAGGCCAAACGACCCATCCAGCCCTTTAAAAACAATGCCAGCAGGATCCTAAACCTACGTAGGCATGATATCAAAAACCTAATAGGCTACTTTACAGGTCACCACGGTTTACGATACCACCTTAACAAAATTAACTTAGCCGACTCTTCAGAGTACAGGCTGTACCTCGAGGAAGACGAAACCATGGAGCACATATTGTGCGACTGCACATCCCTCTGGGGAATCAGAAAGAGGATCTTTTGCAAAGAACTCTTAAGTAATGAAGACTTGAAGAAATCCCCTGCTAGAAGCATTATTACCTAAATTTTCTCTGACTTATGGTACACAATAGATCTATCCAGGTCGACGTACCGTATAGGCGGGTCAGGAGCTCTTTAAAATAAAATAAAAAATATTCTCCAGTGAGATGTCCTCCGTCCCAGTACAGAAGAAATTGGTTTACGGGACCATCAGAATTGTATCGTCTAGTAAACCTGCTCACCATCAGTGGGCAATAACTTCACAAAAAAAAGTGAAGTTATTGCCCACTCGAGGTGAAGTTATTGCCCGTGAAGTTATTTCCCTGCACCGTCTAAACTTATTCTTTTTCATTTTTTTCAACAAAGTTTTGAGTTTGCATGCAAATTTTTCAAAAACTATTGACATAAATAATTTAATTTAAATTTAGGATTATAGAACAGATTTCTCGCTTTCAAAACCGGTATAGTACTTTATTGTAAGTGTTGCCGTTGTTTTTAAGAAATTTTTTTTTCAATTTAACTTTTTTTTTTCTAAAATTGCCCCACCTCCTAAACGGGGCGAGATAGACCCCCTCCCATAGTAAAAAATGATTGTTTTTGACCCTTCTATGAAAAATTGTTATCAATTTTTGGCGCCCTAGTTATCGTACTCTCAAAGAAATAAGGCCATATTTTAGCGTTTGGCTTTAGTTCACTCTCTGACCAGCATGTCCCCATACACATTGCACTGTTTATGGGATGAGTCTTGAAATCACAAGTAGATGAATTGGGACTGGAGAACATGTGGCAAACGTAATACAAAACCAGACCCAAAGTTTTTCATTCATAAAAAATTGCAGCCAAAGAACATCGGGTGACAACTTTTGCGCCACCTTGTAGTAGGGAACTCGCAGTTGCTTACAAGATGAACGCTCCATTTTTATTTGTTTGGGCCATTTGACATAACGTCACAGCAGAATGTTCATTCTGCTTTATACAAAGCTTAACCAAAAAAGAGATTCTTTGTAACCCAAGTCTAAGAAACCGCTAAGTATTTTAATAATTTACCCAATATAGCACCTACCACAAACTCGCACATATTCCAAATCCGGCAGTGACCCCAAGCAGGTTGGTTGGTCACCATGACCCCAGTACGCAGTCCACTGCTAATGGAATCTACTTGTGATTTCGCAACTTTACGTCCGTCGCTATGAAGTAGATCACACCGCTGCAATCCCTGCTTGGAGTCACTGTTGGATTTAGTGTAGGTGCGAGGTTGGGGTAGGTGCTAATGTTTAATGTAGGCAAACTTTTGAGAAAAGCACCAATGGAAAGTGAAATAAAGCCAAACGTTAAAATTGTAATTTATTTCAATTTCTCAAAGCGAAATAAGGCCAAATGCACACATTTGGCTTTATTTCGATTGGCGTTATTTCACTCTACCAAATCTGACTGCTCCATTAAACGTATTCAGATTTTACCCAACAACAGTTAAGGTACGATTACACGGTAATTTTTTCGAGTCATGTAAATGACGCTGTGACGTAAAAATCACGTCACAAAGCAGTAATTTTAATGTCGTTTTGTGTGATCGCCATTTTTGGGACGACATTTCAGGCGTCATTTAAATGACTAGGAAAATGGCGAAGAAAATGATATGAATTTTGTGCCATTAAAATGACGGGAAAAAATGGCCGTGTGATGGCTCTTTAATGACGCCTACGACAAATGACTACACTTTTTGGCTGCTGCGTCATTTAAATGACAGCCTCCTAAAATTTTTCTACGCAAATGACACAGCATTTAATATGATATCTGTGCTTTCATTTAGTGTTTGTGCATGTGTCTGGCTGCTATTTCGGTACAAATTACTATGAGTGAAATGGAATGCGACCCGTTGCCGTCAAGTGCCGACAATAGGGACTATTCTGTTAACTATCGCGTGAGTTTGAATACCTAAAGTACAACAAAGTCGAGCAAATTAGGCAAAACGCAGAAAACAATGTTAGGAAAATTGGCTATTCATGGAGCGACGAAGAAGAATCGCGTTTGATTGCGGCGGTGCAAAAGCAACGGGCGCTTTGGGATAGCTCAGTTCCAGAATACAAACTTCAACATGTCAAAACCGATTCTTGGGCAATTGTTGTAGATACTAGAGCAGGCCATCGACGCTGTTGATTTAACCGAAGCCAGAAAGAAGTGGAATAGCATGAGCAGCAACTTCAAGGCGTTCGTGACGAAACTGCGCAAGACAAAGTCCGGTCAAGGTGCAATCGATGTAGGTGATGTAAAATATTCACATTTACATTACTTTATTCGTGGTGATTAAAAAATTATGGAGCACCGTGCACGCCAGCACCACTTTCTTTGTTTTTTCGTCATCCAGGTTGATTGGCTGTCGAATGACACGAAAACGCGCTGACTGCTTTTCAGTCTTTTGAATGCTTTAAGTCTTTTGACTGATTTTAAGTCGTTCGACTGCTTTAAATCTTCTATAATATTGGATTCTTGCAAGTCCCTATTTTATATATGAATGTATACGTATATGTATATGTTATTTTACTAAGAGGTCCTTGCAACAACAAAAAAGGTCCTTCAAACATGGAAATAGGATATTTTTACAAAATGTTATTAGAAACCGCACGGTATAATTGTGTTGAACGTTATTACCAGCAGTCGTGCTTCCGCTGAAACGCTCTCTCGCATATTTGTGTTCTGTTTTTCGATGTGTGGCTTCACCAACCTCAACAAAAATGATATAGTTCAGGTTCTTCGCGCAATTCGAGCAGTAATCGAGCACAAAATCCACTCTTCTCGCGACGGGTCAACCACTTCTTTTGCCAAATACTCCGCTTTCGTCGCGTAGGCTTGTAATCAAGATCGTCTTCACTGCTTTCCAGCACACATGCTGCCAAATACGCCGTCTTCGCAATTTTCACCATCATCGCAAAAGTTCTTTTTGACATCTTTTATTTAGATGAGAGAAAAACACTAAATGACAGAAGCTATAATTTTCTCATTGGTCATTAGGAAATCGAAATAATAGGAAAGGTGTCATTTGTCATTTTGATGAGGCAAGTCATTACCGTGTGATCGTCATTTTTTCGTTCTTCATTTAATGGCATCCCAGCGGAAAATTCTAAATGACTCGCAGTGTACGTCATTTGATTTTGGGACAAAAATGACGATGATAGTCATTTTGTGTGATCGCCATTTTTTCTCAAATGACCAATGACGATTTGTAGCTTGAATGTCTCTCTAATGCGATATTTTTTCCTGACGTCGCAGCGTCATTTAAATGACTCGAAAAAATGACCGTGTAATCGCACCTTTAGTCCTCTCGAATAGCTTTGAGTATTAGAACCGATGCGGTGAACAAAAAAACCGAAGGCAAGTAGCCTAGCAGTTCGCTTCTTTTTCAAGAAACCCTAATTTGACGTCCAACACAACCCCGCCTGCTCACTTCCTAGTACTAGCATCAATTTGCCTCAATCTTTCAGTTTATTTTTCCCTAATTATGTGTTAAAACTTTCAAGATAAACAAAATCTTCTTGGAAAAGTTTCCTCAACAAGTAGGCACTCTTCAGTCCGTCGTCGTCGGTTCGTTTCTGCTGCTTCTTCTTCTGCTGCTGTTCAACTATGATCCGATGATTCAAAATCAATAACTGTTTGTCTAACAACTGTGCGAAGTGAAATCTATCTATAGTTAAGTCGCGTATTGCGCGCCGCGATGTATCTAATTGCCCCCAGAGAGATCCATCTTTAAATGAAATCTCAATTGACTTGAGCAAATGAATACGTGATGGGTTTGGTCGGATTCCTTATCTCTCCGCCAAACTTCTGATATTTGAATTTGAATTCGATGCGTGGCGTTGGTAGACACATGCACGGGCCACTTAGGATCTGCTTTTGTTTTGATTGTATCGCTGCGCAGTTAATTGGTTTTCCCTTGAAAGACGGATGCTAGGCATTTGCATAGGGGCGTATGTACGAGTATCAAGAGCCAAGAACTCATGATAGGATAGGCTGATTCAAAATTTATAATGCCAGCTTTACGTTATGAATATTTTCGAAAACGCAATTTCGCGGGGATTAAAGGAAACTATGTGAGTGAGTGTTGTAACCACCTCCGCTGCGCTACCGAGAACGTAAAAAAAAACCAATGGAAACCATGAGTGACGTTGCAGATGGAATTTTTAATTGAAATGTAAAATGTTTGGAGGCATTTTCAGTGGAAGAGAAGTTCCCGAGCTAAGTAACTAAGTAAACTTTCCGAGTCTAGACGTTTGTTTGTGACTGTTTCTTTTGATTGTGTGTCTACTTCGCATACCCTGCCGAATACATGCCATGAGGCGCTGCAGCCCCACGTTGTCGTTTGACGCGTGGATTCTCCTCGTCAACTATTCTTCATTATTATTAGAGTGAAATGTTTTTTTTTTTTGAGGAGGTTACTTGGAGAAAGCCTAGGGAAGCATTCTTGTGTCACACAACTTGAGGAGGGGGAGGGCTGTGCACAGAAGGCAAGGTAAATAACTAACAAAAACAAGCAATTGCCACTCGTCGAAGAACTTTGGAGAGATAGGTACCTACGTGTCTTTGTGCCGACGCACACCGACGTGGTGTAGTGTAGTGTTAGATCTTGGGGGGCTTTGAAGCCAATTGCCCTACATTTGGCCACACAAAGGGCAATTAACGGCTTTGTGGTGCAGTAGTAGGTAATGCGATTGAGCGCCTGGTGTTTTATTTGGGAGTGCACAGGTCGACAACGTCGACTTAAAGGGTTGTGCAATGCAAATGGAATGAGCAATCTAAGAAGAGTAATAACTGCCCAAGAGAGGAGGAAAGAGGGCCAAGATCTGCTGACACAATGCCCTATGCGCCATAATGGACACATCGCGATCCCTGGAGGACCGAACTATGACGTCCGCCATCAACATCGTAAACCCCTTCGTCAAAGCGTTATATTTCCCTACAAAAACAAAATAATATTTTGCAGTCAATCGATGAAGTAATTACCTAAGTATCGCCTTCTACAGTGAGCAATACCCTTACTTGATAGCCCCAGCCTTTTGGCATGTTTCTTAAGGCAGCGACCGGATATGATGCCGATTGTCAACCTGAGCTGACATCTACTTCGATTCAAGATGACCCTACTTTTCTTCAAGTTCTAGTTGACTTTGGATACGCTATGCTGTCCATTTTTGTCTAGCCATTTTTGTGGCGGCTTCCAATGCCTTCCATTTGACAGAGGCGGTTTCATGTCAGCTTACGAGTTTTGTAGCCGTATTTCCTCCTCTCATTTCTTTCCATTTTATTCGGGAACGGGTGCAGTGGCTCGGAGATGCCCCCGCCTCGGTCAAGTAACACTTTCCACTGCCCCACATCTTGCGGATGTCTGACAAACATCCAAGAGTATCAATTCATTGGCATGAGAAGCTTCTCAAATTTGCCGTTCGGATTCGGCTTTAAACTGTAGGTCCCTTCCACTTCGCACAAGCAAATGATAAGTAGCACTAGGTTCCCAAGACAGCGCATCCACCAAGCAACCTGGCGCTCTTCAGATGGTCGAACCAGCGAGCAAATCGACCATGTGCTAATCGATGCAAGGCATTAAACGTCTTTAACGTGCACACGTTCCGAGGGGCAAAAGTCAACTCTAATCATTTTCTTGTTGCGGCTGAATTCAGAGCTCGACTCTCCAATGAGAAGAAGCTGCAAACCGTTATGTTAAAAAATAGCTAAAATACGTCGACTACATTAGCCCGGCCACATCGAGCAAATGGACAATAATGCGGGTGGCGACGGTGCAGAGGTTAGTGTGTTGGCTTGTGACCCGTGCGGTGCAGGTTCAATCCCCATGGGGAACAACAACATACGCCACCCAATCACATGCCTCTACACCAAAAGGAGGATTTCTGCCTGGTAGTACAATGGACCGTTACCGAGTCTGAGTGCCCTGGGATTCGGATTTCCTTTTTTTTATAAAAGAATAGAAAAAAAAATGCTCCAGCAAAAAGAATCTTCGACTCCCAGCACCCAGGTTTGAGACGAAAAAGAAGACCGAACCTCCGTAAAAGATCAAGCCATCGCGGATGCCAGAGCGCTTGGTCTGGACAACTGGAAGCAGAGGGATCGCGGAGGATGGAAAGCTGCAGTGTCTCAGGCAGGGACTATCAACGGGTCGGGAGCCCGTTAAGTAGTACGGCTATCTCAAAATCAGTGCGGGTTTGTCGCAGGTAAATCAACCACAGATGCAATCCAAAGTATAAGGATCTTGATGGAAAAACATCGTGATTCTTTAAAGGATTTGCTTATGGTGTTGGTTGTTTTTGAAAAGGCCTTTGATAGACAACCAAGGGATCTGTTATAGGTGGCGCTAATAGAACGAGCAGTTCTAGAAACCTATGTACGGATAATCATGGACATATATGAGAGAGTTAAGACAAGATTTAAATGCCCCGCTGGAGTCACCGAGGAGTTCGCAATCAATGTCGGTGTACAAGTTCCTTCATATTTACAGTCCTTGATTATCTGCTCGAAGGTAAAGTGACGGACTCCAAAGTACATCAGTTATTTTTTGCTGAGAATATAGCAATCATTAGCAAGGATCAAACGCTCATGCAACGAGCCCTTGATGTATGAGTGGAAGTGTTAAGGGGAACGGGTTCGTATTAGTCCGAAAAAAAAGAAAATAGGAAGGTCTGTCGCTATTTTTTGAGGTCGGATTGACAAAGCACACAGGCGGACCAGTACTGATGCAGTCAGGTGTGACGGTTATGATCCCTTTAATCCTGATCATAGCCTCACCGCCATTGAGGCAGAAGAAGATTACGAGAGCGAAACGCTTCGAATGCATTTTATTTATACCACACTTGTTCCACAGGAAAAAACGAACACAAAACCTCCACGACTCAAATAAACATTTCAATAAAGTGGCAACCCATCTCCCTACGCTTGCTGTCCTAGTTTCTGCTTCACAGCTTTCAATAGCGCTGAAAGCATTCTATCTATCAAATCGAATGCTGTTGGCCTTGATGACATTCATCCATCTTTTCTAAAAATCGTATTACCCATTTTACTACCTTTTATTACCCATATCTTTAACACTGTGGTGACTACAGGGATCTTTCCTAGGCAATGGAAATCGGCAAAAATTATCCCCATCCCAAAATCTTCCAAGTGTGATGAGTACAGGCCGATTTCAATACTCCCTTTTCTGTCAAAAGCCTTTGAAAGGATCCTCCAATAACAAAATTAGCCGTCATCTCGCCATGTTCAACCTTTTATCATCTAAGCAATCTGGTTTCCGACAAAAACACAGTTGTATCACTGCTGTGATAGGTGTGTCTGAAGATATTAGGCAAGCTCTTGACGAAGACAAAGTGTCCTTCTTAGTCCTTCTTGATTTTTCTAAGGCGTTTGATTTGGTTGATCACTCTTTTTTGTGCCGCAAGTTGTCTCATATATATAATTTCGAGCCTTGTGCTATAAAGTTAGTATCGTCATACTTAACTCTCAGATTTCAAGCCGTAGAAGTTAACAAATCCCTTTCCAACCCCCTGCCTATCATAAGTGGTGTCCCTCAGGGATCCATACTAGGGCCTTTGTTTTTCTCCCTTTATGTCAACGATCTTCCTAATGTCTTCAAAAACAGCTCAATTCATTTGTATGCTGATGATGCTCAGCTCGTATTAAGCTGTCCTCTGGGTTTAATAGAGCACGCCGCGCAATCGATAAATAATGATCTTGCCGATATATGGCAGTGGTCTCAACAAAATGGACTGATATTAAATCGAGATAAAACTAAGTGCATCGTGATTTAGCGAAAGCCCCTAGATCTGGCTTATTTTCCTATCCTCACACTCCAAGATGCTCCTATTGAGTATGTAGAATCCGTCAAGAACCTTGGGGTGACCTTTAATCGATTCTTAACTTGGGACAACCACATTAATCTTGCAGTTGGCGGGCCTTATGGAGTTATCCGAACGTTATGGGCGACCCAATCCTTTACACCCTTTAAAACACGAGTCTTACTTGCTAAAATTCTAGCCATGCCAGTCTTAACATAAGGTTGTGAAATGTTTGCGAGCTGTAATTATGCACCCAAGAGAAAACTTAATGTGGCATTTAATTGTATTGTGCGCTATGTGTTCGGATTGTGTAAATTTGATCGAATGTCACTCTACTCCAGCCAACTTTACAATATGACTTTCGACAATCTTCTCAAATTTCGAACTCTTTGCCTGTTTTCGGACATACTTTTTACACATCAACCGACTTATATACATGAAAAAATAAGATATCCCACCTCAAGCAGATCTGCTCAATTTATCCCTCCTCGGTGCTCTTGCTTCACTTCTGAGCGTCAATTTTTTATTCACTCCACACGGTTGTGGAACTCCTTACCCTACTCTATCCGAAGTTTAAATAACACAACTAAACTTAAAAATGAATTAAAATCGTTTCTCTACTTTTTTTTTAATTTTTTTTCTATAAAGGAAATCCAAATCCCAGAGCACTCAGACTCGGTAACAGTCCATTGTCTGCCTGGTAGCAGAAATCCTCCTTTTGGTGTAGAGGCATGAGAATGGGTGGCGTATGTTGTTGTTCCCCATGGGGATTGAACCTGCACCGCACGGGTCACAAACCAACACACTAACCTCTACACCGTCGCCACACTAATTTTGTATTGATTTTTTGTATATTTTCGTGTAAAAATTGCTTATGCTTTACTTTTCATTATTTCTTTTTTCTCATCAACATAAATTCTTCATTTTGTAACTCATGTAGGTTTTATACTCGCTTCAACTATTGTATGCCTTTCACTAGTTTATAAGATATGGTATCTTACTGTGTATAGGTAAATCACTAAATAAATAAATAAAATAAATAAAATAAAAATAAATAAATAAACCGCTATTTGGAATAAAGGTGAATGCCTAATATTTATTTTTCATCCGCGAAGTTATTACATTCTAAATCGCAATGGTTGGGCCCAACATATCTTAAAGGTCCTTTTAGACGTTGATTCAGTTAAGCTGTTAGCTAAGAATTCAGTTAAATCGATGTGCAAATACAACAACTGAAGCGTGTTACTGAAACTGAAACTGAGACTGAAGCTGATGAAATTCCCTCTTCAAAGTCACCGGCAAGACTCAAATCCTTAGAGTTCCTGTATTTTTGTGTTGCTCTCTCATTATTGTCATTAAAATTCTGACTGCTCACGAATAAAATGAAAACTAAACGGAATACTGAACTACGAGTATCTTCTGAACTTACTGCATTTTTAACTAAACCGATAACTGATCGTAATGAACCTAAGATTGGTGGCTTACAGTCACCCTACCCTAACCTCACCAATAACTGATGGTCTAAAATGGTCTTAACGCTGCATATGCTGCTCGCAAAATGTCTTAATCAATACGAGACCGGTTCGGCTCTGACGACACATGATGCCAGAGCCTAGACGAACCTGCCTGATTTCCAATCAATATAGTGTGTTGATATCGCAGTCGGGTATCGACTTCAATTGCCGAAATTTCGCGGGCTTATATACTGCTAGAACCTCCGATTGGAAGAGACTGCAAGTTTGTTAACGCCGTAAGAAGTCGCACAGTTCTAGTTCCGCAGACTGCATTCCGGATCACGTGCCATAATCGGATCTAGAGCTATCCGTGAATACTGCAATTATAAACTGCATTTGTTGCCACTCCACTTTCAGAATACACCATTGTGTAGATAGTAGTAAAGCAGCGACGTATTTCGCTCTGCTTTTGAATAGGCCCAAGTTTGTAAGACCTTGCGCACTGTTTCTTGCAAGGAATTTCACAGGCAGACGCGCACAGTGTCGCCATGGCAGTTTTACGCAATGCTTTCCTCCATACAATAACCTACACTGCAGTCGTGGGCCCAGCGCTTTCATAGGGTTCACATTGTTGGTCAGCGTACAAAAAATAATATGGCATAATAACGCAGCTCAGATGACGATGCTTCGCATGACAGCAGGAGTAACAAGGCGTTATCAAATAAGAAGATCATCCAAAATCCGAGGTCAAAGCAGAGATCCTACGAACCGTAAAAAAAAAATTCAATATAAACCAACGTTCCTAAACAATCGCGAAAGATAGGCAGGCATAAAAATTACTAGATCACACAAATGCAAAAACGATAGCATTTAATTGTACTGAGCGACGAGGTAATTCGAAATTGGAAGGCCTGCCGATACTTTTCGAGGTCAAACAGGAAAACACCACCATGACTTTGTCGTTGAAGGAAAGAAGAACTGCTCCGTTGAAAAGATGCTCCTTGTACTAAGCTGCCACCCCGCCATTAAAGGAGAAGAAGGTGAAGAACAACAAGAAGAATCATTCCCGAAGAAAGTCCAGATGGTAACATCTTGGAGTCTTCCAAAGTTTTAAGTAGGAAGGATGAGATCCTAATGCGTCTGAAGCCCTTCGTTGTCGTGTGGCCCTGTTTTAAGAATAGATATGAAAGCAAAAAAACAAAAGAAAACTTTACACAGGCCAAGCTCAACAAATTGTAACGACTAGCCTATGTTTGAACATCGGCCCCAATGGGAAGTTCTAATGAACCCTCCCCTTCTTCATCTACCCATACTAAGGGAACCAAAGAGTACAATGGACCAGTATTGAGTCTGAGTGCTCCAGTGTAGTCTTGCACCCCGACACAAAAAAGGCAACCAAAGGCAAACGCCTACACGCTCATCTCAATAGATGAAAGCAATTACACTTAAGAACAAGCATTTATATGTTGTTAATACGTACATTCCATCGTATCGTCTGTGTTCCTTGTATTCGGAAATTTCAACGGCACTAGACCATCATATATCTTGTTGTGACAGCACTGTCTTACTTATGGGCGACTTCAATCTGCCACATATTGGTTGGGTACCTTCTGAGGATGATTCTCATCTCATCCCATTCTTCACTCTGCCCAACAAGAGCTCGCTTTACTGGACAACATCTTGTCTTTTGACTTACAGCAAACTAGCTGTATAAAAAATTTCAAAAATCGAACTTTCGACCTTGTTTTTTCTTCTGGCTCTGTTAGGTTAGGTTAACGGGCTGATGGAACAGAGCGAATCTGCTACACCACACTTAGGTCCATGTGGTCCCATTGTGATACCCTTTGTTGGGAGTGTTGGCCTCGCTGTTGTGGCCTTGGTCCTTCGTCCTTGGTTTCCTTCTTACTCCAGTTTGTCCAGCCATTTGGATGTCCGTATAAACCTGTAAAGATTTGATAGTGAGAAATCAGAAAGTTCTTGAATGTCTTGGAAGAAGTATCTTCCAAGTGTTCTGTTCCTCAGGTGGCAAAGGCTTGGACAGTGACAGAGAAAGTGAGGTGTGTCCTCATGGGTTTCCTCATCACCACAGCCTTTAAAAATGTCGTCATCCTTGAGATTTAGTTTCATTTTGTGATTCCTTAGCAGGTTGTGGCCAGTAAGAGTACCGATCAACTTTGATAGCGATGTCCTGTCGTAACGTAAAAGTTTGTTGGTTCGGCCCTTATCATATTTTGGCCACAGCTTACGTGATAGGTCACAAGTGGTTAGTGACCACCACCTGTTGTTGGCTTTCATTCGTGTTTTGTATTCCACCCTTTCTCTGAGGTTGCAGAGTGGTGGTTTAACCGACTGAAGTGCCTGTTCATGGTCCATCGCAGACCACTTTCTTGCCAGTTCGTCAGCTCGCTCGTTACCGGATATGTCCTTGTGACCAGGGACCAAGCAGAGACTCGTTTTGTGCTTCGCGCTAAGAGCTTTGAGCTCCTCGCGGCAACGGCGAACAAGCAAGGACTTTATTTCTGTAGCTGACACCGCTTTAATGGCCGCCTGACTATCAATAGAAATGGTAATATCATTATGTGGTATCGCCATCATTGATACCATGCATGCGACTTCAGTGATTGCTAAGACTTCTCCTTCGAATACACTACAGTGATCAGGTAATCTAATTGATCTGTTAATGTGTAGTTCCTCTGAGAATAGTGCAGCACCCTTTCCACAGTCCATCTTTGATCCGTCTGTGAAGATGGAAATCGATTTCCTTTTCATGGGTTCGTTTGCGTACCATTCCTCCTTGCTCGGAAATGAACAAGAGAATGGTTTTTCGAAGTCTAAGTAAGGAGACATGTAGTCAGATGTGACGTTGTTCCCTATGTACTTGTACATGTTCAGAATCAGTGCATGTCCAAACTGACTCGGGTTCCAGCTGTTTGTTTGGCTGATCCTCAAGGAACTTTTTGCAGCCGATTCCTGCATGTATAGATCCAATGGTGGCAGATTGAGAATGGCTTCCAAGCCAGCGGTTGGGGTTGTTCTCATTGCACTGTTTGTCCCTATACATGCTAGTCTTTCTATTTTTGCCATCACTTTGAGATTGGTTGCCTTGTCTGTGGCTTGCCACCACACTAAGCTGCCGTATGTGAGTATTGGTCGCACAATTGCCGTATACATCCACAGAATTATTTTAGGGTTTGGACCCCATTTTTTTCCGAAGATAGGGTTGCATGCGTAGAAAGTGTTGGCCGCTTTCCTAACTCTGTCATCGACATTTGGCTTCCAACTCAGCTTAATATCGAGGATAATTCCTAGATATTTCGCACTCTCCGCCACCATCAAGGGTATTCCTTCAATTTCTGGTGGTTTGAATTCTGGTATTCTTCTTTTATTAGTGAACAACACCATTTCAGTCTTTTGTGGATTGATCCCAAGACCGCATTTTCTTGTCCATGTAGTGAGTGTCCGTAAGGAGTTTTCTAACAGTTCGCTCAGAGTTGATAGGAATTTCCCTGTCGCCAGCAATACTACGTCATCCGCGTATGCAATTGCTTTGACCACTCTGTTTTTGAACTTTAGGAGTATTTCATTGACAACAAGGACCCAGAGTAAGGGGGATATGACTCCACCTTGTGGTGTGCCTCTGGACGCCACGACTCTTAGGTCATTATCGCCTAGTGTTGCATTGATGTACCTTCCATTGAGCAGGCTCATAATCACCTTAGTGAGAGACTGATCGACGTTGGAGGTCTGCAATGCTCTTTCCACTGCTCGCGTTTCCACATTGTTGAATGCTCCTTCAATGTCTAAAAACGCTGCAAGTGTGTATTCTTTGTCTCTGAGAGACTTTTCTATAGTGCTGACGACGTCGTGTAGCGCAGTTTCCACTCCTTTGCCTTTAATGTAAGCGTGTTGGGTGGTGGAGATCGCGCTATAGTCGAGTCGACTGCGAATATGGATGTTCATTAGCTTTTCAAACGTTTTTAGGATGAAAGAAGTCAGACTTATCGGTCTGAAGTCCTTGGCATAGATGTGACTAGGTTTTCCTGCCTTAGGAATGAATACCACCCTCACTTGCCGCCAGGCTTTAGGAATGTAGCCGCACTCCAGACTTCGTATAAAAAGTCGTTTGAGAACCGGTATGATGACGGTCTTTGTCTTCTGGAGCATAATAGTAAAAATCCCATCTCTCCCAGGTGATTTGAAGGGAGATAGTGTATCAATTGCCCAGTTAAGCTTTTCTTCGGTTATTACTCCTTCTGGAACCATTGAAACAGTTGTAGGAGTAATATCCGCCTCTAAGTTATTACCTAGACTCGGGGTGCACCCCTGACTCTGTTAGTACTGTGGTTCTGGAATCCCACTTCAGTATAACTTACATACTCGTAGATAATAATCATCCACCGTTGGATGTATTTATTGAATTAGGCGCACATTTGTACGAAAATAGTAATTCGTATGACCGTTCGCAATCTTTTGACTTTCGGAAAGCAAATTTTCAAAGGCTTTCTGATGAAATTTACAGCTTTAATTTTAATCTTACTGCGTTTTCTAATATTGAAAATGCAGTAGTTTCCTTTTATTCTTTGATGGATAACTGCTTGAAAGAAGTGATTCCTGTGAAATCCTCTAGGAATCTGAAAACGTCCCATCCTTGGTACACTAAAGAACTCAAATCAATACGAAACAGACGTAATAGGGCTTGGAAGAACTATTTAAAAAGTCTCCGCCATTCAGATCTTGAGCTCTATCTCACATTATTCAACGAATTCAAATCTTTATCCTGCAACTTATATATTGACTATATAAGTAAAATGGAATGCTCTTTAAAAGTGGACCCCAAACTTTTCTGGGGATTTGTCAATTCTAAGAAAAAAACCGATGGTTATCCGTCGAAGCTTACTTACAATAGTTCTACAACTGCTGATTGTCTACTTGCAAGCAATATGTTTGCAGATCATTTCAGTAAGTCGTTTAGGGAGACCCCTCTTCACATAGATGATCAATATTTTAGTTATCTAACTGGCTGTTCCCAAATAAGCTTTAATAGTATCTCATTCGATTTGGAAACAATTTTAAAATGTGTTTCTTCTCTGAAGAATGACTATTCATCAGGTCCTGATGGCATTGCCCCGATAGTTCTTAAAAAATGTAGTCATGCAATTGCTCCACATCTTAAGTATCTGTTTGAATTGTCCATTAATACTGGTAAATTCCCTAAGCTATGGAAAAGTGCTTTTATCACACCTGTAGACGTGGTGATATCACTAATTATAGGCATATTTCAAAGCTTTCGTGTATCCCCAAGCTTTTTGAATAAATTGTTTGTGAAAAGTTAATATTTCTTTGTCGCAATATAATTTGTAGTGAACAGCATGGATTTGTAAAAAACAGATCCACTGTCACTAATCTGTTAAGTTTATTGCATGATTGTTCTAATGCCTTAGAGAATAAGGACGAAATGGATTGCATATACACTGACTTAAGGCTTTCGACCAGCTGTCCCATGAATTAATCGAATTTAAGTTCAGGGCTTTTGGTTTCCCACCATCTTTCACAAAATGGGTTAATTCATACCTTAGATCAAGGGATTACCAAGTCAAATTTAGAGGATCACTATCTGTATCTTTCACAGCTCAGTCTGGAGTTCCCCAAGGAAGTCACCTCGGACCGATTCTATTTATACTAGCCATCAATGATGTTAAGGCATGTATAAATCACAGTAATATCCTGATCTACGCGGATGATATGAACATATATAAATCTATCACTAGTCAGCAAGACAGAATTTTACTTCAATCTGACATTAATAGCTTCGCCAATTGGTGTGATAAAAATCCTTAAACCCTACTAAATGTCAACATATGACATTCTCTAAGAAGAATATCCCTTCCACCTTTCAATATTCTTTGTCTCAACATATTCTTTGTAAAGTTGATAACTTTAAGGATCTTGGGGTTTATTTCGATCCCAAACTGGTTTTTGCTAAGCATATCAATTTTATTGTTAATAAATCTAATTCCATGCTGGGCTTCGTAAAAAGGTGGGCCATAGAATTTAATGACCCTTACGTTTCTTTGTCATTGTACAAGGTGGCGCAAAAATAACCTTCCGATGTTTTTTGGCTGTAATTTAAAAAAAAATTCAAATAAATAGTCACCAATATTCCGGGTTCTGGAGCAGTGTAGCGTAACATTGTTTATTAACGTGTATTTCGCATGTGTTTACTACACAAATGTCAAAACAGAACTGACATTAGGGGCCAATCGCAAAATTTATAGCATTTTTCTGATAGGAGGATTACTTTTGCGCCACCTTGTACAATTGTTTTGTCCGTCCGATTCTAGAGTATGCCTCTCAAGTTTGGACACCGTTCTACAACATTCATTCAAATCGAATAGAGGCCATTCAACGTAAATATATTCGATTTGCACTTAGAGGACTTCCATGGGATGATCCATTTAAGCTTCCTCCCTACAGTCAACGTATCAAGCTTCTTCAAATGTTACCCCTTTCTCAACGAAGGCTTAATAGCGATATTATTTTCTTACATCAGCTTATATCCGGTCAAATAGATGCACCTGACTTGCTGTCGTCTATTGGCTTTAATTTTCGTGGTGGTGCCCATAATTTACGCAGTGTTGAATTATTGTTCAGCCCCCATCATAGAACGAATTATGGGAGGCATGAGCCTATTAGTCGCATGAGTAGAATCTATAATCTAAATGATCATGTGATTGACTTGCCTGTTAGTAAAACTAAGCTTAAAACTATTTTGCGTAATAATGCCTTATATGTTTTAAATTATTTGCATGTTTTGGATCTGTGTTAGTATTTTATAGGTTTAATTGTTTTGTCCTTATGTCATAATGTTACATTTGAAGTGAATATACCTTGCCATCTTATGTGGTAATGAACATACCTTACCCTCTTATGTCAAGTATGTATACCAATGTCAAAGAATGAAAATAAAGTGTGTGTGTTAATGGACAGCAAAGAAGGCAGGTGTTCTTTATTTTATATCAGTGGCGACGAGGATGCTGGAATTTCCTAATCGACATACATTTACGTTTACAATAAAATCAAGCGAAAAAAAATAGTGAAAATAAAACAAAATACAATAATTTCAAATTAGAACAAAATAAAAGCGCCTGCCCGCACATAACCTTAAAAATCCAAACACGTTTTATCAGTATCAGTTTTATCAGTACCTACATCTACAATTCCACAATTTAATTATGTCGGACTACTTCATCTTCGAAAAATTCGACAAGACTAAAACTCAATGGTCTCGATGGGTTGAAAGATTCGAAGGCGCAATGGAAATTGCCGCTCCGACCCAGAGTAAGAAAATCCACTTGCTTCTACATTACATGGGGCAGGAGATCTGCTTTCGGACAAGTTGGCTCCAGTCAAACCCAAGGATAAAACATACGACGAAATAATAACCTCATTATCCGGAGTTTATGATCCAGCGCCGTTGGAGATTCTAGAGAACTAACGATTCCATTTGCGAAAGCAAACCGACAACGAGACTGTGGAAGAATTCAGCGCTCCGCAAATTGGCAATATACTGCAATTTCGGGAGCTACTTACATACGGCGCTACGAAACCAATTTGTTTTTGGACTGCGAAGCCCTCGCATACAGAATCGATTACTGGAGATGTCAAATTTAACTCTGGACAACGCTTTAACGACTGCAAAAGCAATGGAACTGTCAGCTAGAGGCGGCGCAGAAATTCAACAGCAGAAAGATGCAGTACAACCAGTTAGCTTTATTCAACAAAAATCGAAATGTAAGGTAAGACAAAATAAAAACAAGAATGCAAAATACGAGGGGAAGACAAATCGGAATTCCAAAAAAAACAACTACTGTTATCGCTGTGGTAACAAAGACCACAAAGCAGATAAGTGTCGTCATAAGCATGCTGTATGCACTTTCTGTCATACCAAGGGTCACTTACGTTCAGTCTGTTTCAAGGCACAAAATAGAAAGCAAGACACAAATTACATTGACGATACGGTTACGGTGCATGAAAGGAGTGCATGCGATTCGGAGAGCTCAGTGGAGAAAATTTTTAGTTTAGAAACAAATTGTAATACTAGAAATAAGCTATTTATTGATCTTTATATTAACAAAATAAAATTAGGTTTCGAAATCGATAGTGGTTCACTCGTAACAATAATAAATAGTTTAGACAAAAATAAAAAATTTCCTACAGAAAAATTGCTTCCGCCTGATACAAAATTGGTCAGTTATTGTAGTACCGAGATAGGAGTCCTGGGGTACTTCTTCGTGCATGTAAGTTCTACGGTTGATGAACATTTTCAAAAGCTGAAGCTATATGTGGTCGATTCAAAACGTAAACCACTTCTAGGCCGTGAGTGGTTACGGAACATACAATTGGACTGGAACAAAATACTTAACATACCAAACAAAACTGAAGTTGTTTCGTCCATTACAAATAAAAAATCCCTTAGTCAGGTTGAGGAGCTTAAAATAAAATACGCTACAGTTTTCAGTAAATCCATGGGAAAAATCAAAAGCGTTCAAGCTCGCATATGTATACAAGAAAATGCTCAACCAATTTTCGTGAAAGTTAGGAAGATTCCTTTTGCTCTGCGGGAGGCGGTTGAAAAGGAGCTTGACGAGTTGGAGAAAAGTGGTATTATCATAAAAGTTGATTCGGCTAGGTGGGCTACACCCATAGTACTGTTAGAAAACGAGGAGGAAAAGTTCGATTATGCGGTGATTATAAAATCACAGTCAATCCTCGCTGTGTAGTTGAGCAACATCCGCTCCCTACAATTGAAGAATTGTTTGCGACAATGGCAGGTGGGGAGAAATTTACAAAAATAGATTTAAGTAAGGCCTACCTACAGATGGAAGTCCATCCGGAGGATAGAGAAGTCCTTACATTAAATACACACCGTGGGCTCTATCAACCTACGAGGCTCATGTATGGTATTGCTTCAGGGCCTGCGAAGTGGCAACGTGAAATTGAGCAAATTTTGAAGAATATCGATGGAGTTTCGGTTTTTCTCGATGACATCAAAATTACAGGCCCGAACGACAAAATCCATTTACATCGTTTGGAACAAGTACTGTCACGTCTGAATGATTAAAATATGCAAGTTAATTTAGAAAAATGTGAGTTCATGGCGAATGAAATCGAATATTGTGGCTACAAGATCGATAGCGACGGCATTCACAAAGTTAAAAATAAGATCGATGCAATTACAAAAATGCCAATACCAAGAAATAAAGACGAAATACGTGCGTTTGTAGGGCTCGTAAATTATTACGGACGTTTCTTTGAAAATTTGAGCACCATACTGCACCCGTGAAATAACTTGTTGAGAGACAAAGTTCCATTCGTTTGGAGTGACAAATGTAATGAAGCATTTCAGTCAGTCAAAAATAAAATAAAAAATGAAACTTATCTTGTACACTATGACCCCAAATTACCCCTCGTTTTTGCGACGGACGCAAGTCGAGTTGGTGTTGGCGCGGTACTAAGCCATATTTATCCTGACGGTAGCGAAAAGCCTATTCAGTTTGCTTCGCAGACATTGTCTCCTGTACAGCAGCGCTATACGCAAATTGATAGCGAAGCATATGCTATCATTTTCGGTATTCGAAAATTTTATCAGTATGTATATGCAAGAAAGTTTATTCTGCTAACTGATAATAAACCCCTTACACAGATTCTTGCGCCCAGCAAAGGATTATCAACCTTATCGGCAACACGAATGCAACCCTACGCTATTTTCTTACAACCATTTGATTATGAAATACGTTACAGGAAGTCGAATGACCACTCAAACGCAGATGCCTTGTCTAGATTACCCCTGAAAGAATGCAGTTCCAAGAAGGAGGAAGTCGAAGTAATCGAAGTAAATGCGATCGAAGTAATGCCTGTGTCTGTGGAACAATTGGCAAAGGCGACAGAAAAAGATGAAGAAGTCAGAGAACTAATGGAAGCATTGCGATCGGGTATTAATATTAGTTCAGAAAAACGTTTTAACATCGACCAAATGGAGTTTACTCTTCAACAGAATTGCCTGCTTCGGGGTCTACGAGTATATGTTCCAAAGGAGTTGAGGAAACTAGTATTGGGGGAACTACACACTGCTCATTTCGGTGTTTCCCGGATGAAATCCCTCGCTAGGAGTTACTGCTGGTGGCCTAAGCTGGACTCGAACGTCGAAAATGTTTCGATAAATTGCGTACAGTGTCAAAAAACAAGGCCAAACCCAAAAAAAAGTTCCTACGCATGTTTGTGAGTCTGCAAAAACCCCTTTTGAACGAGTCCACGTAGATTTTGCTGGCCCATTCATGGGGAAGTATTTTTTTATACTTGTTGATGCCTTCACCAAGTGGCCTGAGATCTGTATAATCCCAAGTATTACTATCGAGATCAATTCAATTCAATTCAATTCAAAAATTTATTGGTAGAGTACAATCCATAGAAAAATGTCGAAAAATATTTTCCAGGTTCGGTATTCCTGAAATAATGGTGAGCGACAATGGAACACAGTTCACATCTGAGAAATTTCAACAATTCTTAAAAATGAATGGCATAATACATAAAAAAAAGTGCACCATACCATCCAGTCACCAATGGACAGGTGGAACGAAATGTTCAAACATTCAACAACAAACTAAAAACTATTAATTGTCAGTCCTCGGAAATTGAAAAAGAACTATGTAAAATATTGTTGAACTACCGCCGAACACCACATGCAACGACAGGTGAATCTCCTTCATTTTGGATGTTTAATAGACAGATACGTTCCCGCATGGATTTAATGATTCCTAAGAAGAAGCAGGATAAACAATACGAAGATTTGGAGGCAAACGTGCAAACGTTATTCCTTGGTGATAGAGTTTCAGTACGAGATTATTGTAATCAAGAAAAGTATCAGTTTGGTACAGTAGCTGAAGTCCTTGGAAAATTACATTCTATGGTAAAACTAGACGATGGTCGTACATGGAAGCGGCATATAAACCAAATTCATAGAATTGACTCAAATATCAGTCCCCTTAAACAGGATATCATCCCGTATCGCTATGATCTTAGCCAAAATATAGGAATGGCAAACGAAACAATTCAAAGACAGAATGGCATGACCGTTGAAGTAGCACAGGCATCCAACGTCCAAATACCATCCACATCAAATATTGCACCGATAGTTAGGGAATCTACATCGATTTCGAAACAAAACAGGCCAATAAGAACTATTAAAAAACCAGATCGTTTAGAATACGATACAAACTTTAATCTTTTAAAAAAAAATTAAATTAAATTGATACTTAACTATATATTAAAATGAATTTAATTAAAATAAGAACTATTAAAAAAACAGATCGTGTAGAAACTTTAATCTTTTAAAAAAATAATTAAAATAAATTGATACTTAACTATATGTATATTAAAATGAATTTAATTAAAATAAGAACTATTAAAAAAAAATCGTTTAGAAACTTTAATCTTTTAAAAAAATAATTAAAATAAATTGATACTTAACTATATGTATATTAAAATGAATTTAATTAAAATAAGAACTATTAAAAAACCAGATCGTTTAGAATACGATACCAACTTTAATCTTTTAAAAAAATAATTAAATTAAATTGATACTTAACTATATATTAAAATGAATTTAATTAAAATAAGAACTATTAAAAAACCAGATCGTGTAGAAACTTTAATCTTTTAAAAAAATAATTAAAATAAATTGATACTTAACTATATGTATATTAAAATGAATTTAATTAAAATAAGAACTATTAAAAAACCAGATCGTTTAGAATACGATACAAACTTTAATCTTTTAAAAAAAAAATTAAATTAAATTGATACTTAACTATATATTAAAATGAATTTAATTAAAATAAGAACTATTAAAAAAACAGATCGTGTAGAAACTTTAATCTTTTAAAAAAATAATTAAAATAAATTGATACTTAACTATATGTATATTAAAATGAATTTAATTAAAATAAGAACTATTAAAAAAAAATCGTTTAGAAACTTTAATCTTTTAAAAAAATAATTAAAATAAATTGATACTTAACTTTATGTATATTAAAATGAATTTAATTAAAATAAGAACTATTAAAAAACCAGAACGTTTAGAATACGATACAAATTTTAATCTTTTTAAAAAAAAATAGTTAAAATAAATTGATACTTAACTACCTATATTTTAGAATGAATTTAATTAAAATAAGAACATTTTGTTTAATAAGTATAATTGTAAAATTGAAATAAAAAAAAAAAAAATTAAGAAGAGATGACTGTCATAATGTTACATTTGAAGTGAACATACCTTGCCATCTTATGTGGCAATGAACATACCTTACCCTCTTATGTCAAGTATGTATACCAATGTCAAAGAATGAAAATAAAGTGTGTGTGTTAATGGACAGCAAAGAAGGCAGGTGTTCTTTATTTTATATCAACTTACATACTAACACCTGCACTAAATGATGAGCCAGTGAGAGCACTTTTAGTGCCGGCTAATTTCTGCTCGTGATAGTTGCTTGCTTTAAGCAGCACTCCACGACACAGAGCTGATAGTGTATATAAAAAAAAAACTAATTCACTCAGGAATGAATCACTAAAAATAACCTTTACGGACACCTGTCCTTTCATTTACATCCCCACTCACAGCAGAGGGCCACTGCTTGTTATAAACGCCTTGGAAATCATCTCAAAACTAGTCAGGGACTTCCTCAAGCTACTCAAGACATTACCCAGCTCAAATAGAGTCCCCCTAATCTGGGTGCCTGGGCATAGCGGCTTTGACGACAATTACAAGCAGACGAGCTTGCCAGGAAAGGATCTGCAACATCATTCATGATGCCAAGACAATTATGTTGTGCACCAAACAGCTATGCTAAAAGCTGCATTCATAAATGGATGAAAAATAACAAATCAACGCCTACAACTACCCCCAGGTCAGATAAGTACAGTCACCAGGTTCCTGACGAGGCACTGTAGTCCAAAAAACACCCTCTGGCCATGGGACTTGCTGAAGACAATATCTGTCGAATGTGAATTAAAAAGAAGAAAGAGCAGAGCATAGTCTATGCCACTGTGACTGCCTAACAAAAACACGTTTGCGCAGCCTAGGTTAACCCTACCTTAAAACAGTTGACACATCTGTCAGCTCACCCAAAGACGTAACCGTATTCATCAAAAAATCCAGCCTCATAAGTGAGCTTCAAAACGAATCGAGAACATCACAATAAGGGAATAAGCGTGCTAAGTCCCCACCTCCTTAACAATCTAATCTAGGAATGGATAGGACCTTCGCATCCATTCAGGCCCGTGGTATATGTGCCAATTTGAGACGGTGCCTGCAAATTTCCATTAGTCTAGATGTGGCCATTAATGGTGTTTCCTGCAGCATATTGGGCTAAAGCCATCGGGGCCAGGGGAGTTATAAGGTGAAAATTGCAAGTGACAGATTTGCCCATTGCACCTTCGTCTGTTCATTAGTCAGCGTAGCGCTTTCCTGATTGAGAACATAAACCATCTGCACCTGGTCAGGCGTGTGGCATCCCGGAAAGTGAGTTTCCTTTAGGGTTTCTAACGTCCAGAATGCTCTCCGCTCACGGGTCGTTTCTTGTTCCTATGTAAGTTGGTTTATTCGGCTACTTTGAGAGCATTTAACGTCTCAAAGTCTCAAAGCCTCGGATAAGAGGGGTACGACTTATCAACAACGATCGATATGTGAAGGATGGAGCAAGTATGTCATGAAAGGTCTAAAAATATGCAGACAACGCTTTTATAAAACCAACAAATGTTGGTCGTCGTGAAGATAGAGAAAACAAACAAGGCCAACTTACTTCGGATCACCCTTGATACGTCCCTGAAAGCCTAGTCATGGCTGAATTGAAAGATTGACATTTTAGGCAAACATGACGGACCTTTAGTTTAGGGCAATACGTTAAAAACTATTATTATTGATCAAGTCAGTGTTAATTTATTTGCCAGTTTACTGGACTCATATTAGTTGCCCCATCCAATGACAACCAGATTTCAACAAACCCCAAATGGTGGTCAACAAACTCCTAATTGGCAAATGCTCCCGGGACATCAACAACAAGCCGCATGTTCTTATTGAAATTCGACTGGATGTCATATGCCTTCGACTTGAATCGAGAACGTTCTGATTTAAAAAAAAAACAAAATGCCGTTTTACTACTCGTACATTCGAACGTACATTCGTTAGTTTTTCAAATAGAAAAAACCCACATGGATCCTTAATGTCGCAAAAATTTATAATGTTGAAAAATATTTCTTTTGTTTTTATTGTAAAATTCGAATAAAAAACATCAAACTCACCGCACAAAATATTTGAATTTAAACTGAAATATTGAATTTGCATAACGACAAATAACGACGAATAACGCAAGCAAGAACAGACATGACAACTTATTTCTTATTCAATTCATTTTAAACCACGAAAAAACACTCATTTTTAACACGAAACACATTAGAAATACTTTAAATTAAGAAAAAAATTGATTTACTTAAAAGAAAATCGCACAATTGCTTCAAAAAACATTGAATTTATGTTTTTAATTTAATTTTCTTGCTACAATACAGAACCCGACGAAAAACTCGAACTGAATTGGCCGATATGGCAGATTGACTGATACGATCCACATTCCACAATTGCATAGCAAAATTGCAGTGAGGTTGATTTTAACGAGGACTGTTCGTACGGTGATTCGAAAATTAATTTATTGCACATTCTTTGCAGATGTAAAAAAATGTTGCCAATCAATTTTAGTTTTGCACAAGCGAGATATAAAGCCCACCAAAAGGGTGTTGTGGTGAGCATTCACTACTTAGAGAATGGACATTTAAATCATAGGTAGTAACAGTTACTGGGAACAGCCACGATCTATTGATTTCTTGTATCAAATTTGCTGCCGCAGATTGCCGGTTCATTGTATAGCTCAGGGTCCACTCATATGATAGCGACTATTTACCCGCGTCCGAGTGATTTTTCTTAAAGTTTGATACTTCGTTCACATTTAACGATTTTGTTATAGCAGATGCGCTTAAATTTCAATTGGACAAGTACAAGCAAAATCTACGGACATTCGGATTAAGTTCGACCGATTTTTTCGGTTGGTATGTGGAACGCGACCAAATGTTGTGGATTGTGATTAATATATGAACAATTGCGGCAAGTGTGTTGTTGTTCTTATAATCTGATATTTGCTTAATTAAACCGTAATCTCTACCTTTTAAAAATCTTTTGTTAAGCTAGACACATATTCCGCTCTTGGAATAGAAATATTTGCAAATTTCTGTTTATAAAAGTATTCAAAGGAGTTCTCTCCACAGTTTTTGTAATCGTTCGTTCACGAAAGCCGCGCTAATGTAAAAAGTTCTTTATTCATTTTACGACCGACGACATTTCTTATGTGGAGAATTCATCAAATGGGTGCGCATGAACGTATAACGAAGAAAAACTGACAGATCAGAAACGACGAAAGGAGGAACACAGCGAAAACAGTACAATTTCACATAGAAATTATTAAACTTTTTTGGTATATATTTCCTTTTCTGATTGCTTCATCCTTTCCCCCCCTCCTCGCCAACAAAACAGGTTTCTAAAAGTACCGTGTAAACACTTAAAAATGTTGACATGCTTTTTTTGTCATCTTGAAACGAGTAGATCGTCCCAATCTTTAGGTCCGTTCGCGAACTAATATGCAAACGTAAATTTATATAAACTTTCGTGCAAAACTACACAAACGCGTTCGCGTACTGAGAAAATGGTAAAAAGATGAACGAAAGAAAAATGTACTTTCTTTCATTTTTCTTCACACAGAATTTCGGCTGGTATGTTAGGTTAGGTTAGGTTTAGGTAGACCAATTTAGGTCCATTGTGATACCACGTATAATTATCTACCTCAACTCTGTAGATGGGACTGGCCAACGACACGCAGTTGTTCTCAAACGGTCCCCCATCTACGTACTAACCGCGCCCAACGTCGTTTAATTGCGGTGATCAACCGATTAACTCGACGTGGTATGGTCGTTGGTTATTTTGGCTGGTAAGAAAATGAACTGTCAAATGACGAAATCCTATGAGTTTGCCAGCAAAAAAAAAACAGCGGTTGCCTCTTTTCAAGCAAAACGTAGACGTTTTTCTTTTTTTTTACACAAAAGCGTTCGCGTGCTTTTCTTTGAAATGAGAGGATTCTCTCTTGATTTTGGAGATTTGACAGTTTTAATTTTTCTACACATAAAGTACGCAAACAGACCTTTTGTCTTAAAATGTTGCTTATGAAAAATTTAAATAATTTGTCACAAAAAATTGAGAAATTGAAAATTCAATTAGTTAGATAACAAATTTATTTTTTTTTAGGAAGGAAAAGCTTTTCTGTTCATCTTGTCAGTCAAATCACAGAAATGATACAAATCGTTAGGTTAGGTTAGGTTTATGTGGCTGTCGGCAGAAGCCGAATAATTGGGACATATGGCCAAGTTGAACGGAAAAACCCTTCCCTACCAAAATATTTATAGACAATAATGTTAAATTTTTCAATTATTTATGACATCATAGATTAATGAGGCATATGGAACATTTTAAGATAAAGATTTTATGGATCCATTCATTTTAACTGGACGATAAAAGCAAATCAAAATTTGTACGTCTTCATTTTACGTATGGCTTTAACTGAGGCTATACAAAATTCGTATTTAGTAGGAATTGTGAATATCAATTCTTTTTCAATTCGATCTCCCAATTCGGTTAGTGCGAAAACCTGTCTCAGTTTAGTTTCATTTTGATCTTTCGAGTCATTCATGTAAACGGGGTAATAATTACCTTTGGAATGTGGAACCAATCAGTTTAATTGCCAAATCAACTTGTTCGGGTCGTTACTGTTTTTTCTCCCTACTTTTCAGTTGTGAAATATAAATTAAATTAATAAATTCAATGTTTTCTGCATTCGGTTCCTTTCTTAAGTGTTTTCTGTTCGAAATAAGTGTTTTTTTTTTTGGTTTCTTAGTGAATATCTAAGGCTGTAAAAATTGTTCATTTCCATGTCGAAATTTTTCATTGTGCTTGCGAGAGTGATCCGTTATTCGTCGGTTAAAGAATTTTCCATGATTTTGAATTCAAATATTGCGTGCGGTGCCGGGTGAGTTTCCTTTTGTGTTTCGAAAATAACTGATATTCCTTGAGGGAATCGTCTGTTATTCGTCGTAAATGTTAAATGAATTTGAATTCAAATAATGTGTGCGGTGACCGGTGAGTTTCCTTTGTGTTTCGAAAATTACTGTGAAATTCCTTGAGTGAGTGGCCGTTATTCGTCGTTGGAAGAATTCAATTTCAAAGTGAATTCAAATAATTTGAGCGGTAAGTTTCTTTTGTATTGTTTTTGATAAGAACATCAAATTTCCCCTTTCGAAACTAATTGTTTATGCAATAACACTTTTTGCAAATCGTGCACAAATCTGAAACGTGTTGCTGTATCTACCTACCCGTATCTAGGGTCAGTATCGTTTGGTCAAGTCTTTGTATCTTTTAAGAGAAAGTTGAAGTTAGGTATTGGACGGATCCTTCCGTTAAGTACGTTAACGCCGACGTAGCCGTCGAAGCAACAAATGTAACAGACTTTTTGGGTTGGTCCTTTATTCTTACAAACAGGCAGAATATAAGGAAAATTTGACAGATGCACTTGAAGCAAAAGCAAGCAATCAAATAAGTGAGAACTGTTTTTTTATACCCTATTCTAGGGGTATATTAATTTTGACGCATAGTTTGTAACATACCTTAATATTGCCCGTAGACCCCTAAAAGTTACTATATTTATGATCAGCATCGATAGTAATGTCGATCTAGCCATGTCCGTCCGTCCGTCCGTCCGTCCGTCCGTCCGTCCGTCGGCAAAAATTAGGCCTTTAAACTGGACCTAGAGAGCTGAAATTTTAACCATATACTCTCTAGGGTCCCGAAATAATCAAGTTTACGAATTTTTGAAATCCGCCCACAGACACGCCCACAAACTCAAAAAAACAAAATTTTGGAAAAAATCGAATTTTGAGCTAGGAAGCTGAAATTTTTTATATATGATCTATGACTCCTAAAACTGCTCGGGATATAAAATTTTCAAAATCCGCCCACTGCCACGCCCACAAAAAAATAAAACAATTTTATTGAAAAACCAAAATTTGAGCTAGGGAGCTGAAATTTATAATATATACTCTCTAGGGGCCCTTTAAGCTCATGTATAAATATTTTCAAAATCCGCCCACTGACACGCCCACAAATAAATAAAACAATTTTTTTGAAAATCCAAAGTTTGAGCTAGGGAGCTGAAATTTATAATATATACTCTCTAGGGGCCCTTTAAGCTCATGTATAAATATTTTCAAAATCCGCCCACTGACACGCCCACAAATAAATAAAACAATTTTTTTGAAAATCCAAAGTTTGAGCTAGGGAGCTGAAATTTATAATATATACTCTCTAGGGGCCCTTTATGCTCATGTGTTAATTTTTTTTTAAATCCGCCTACTGACACGCCCACAATTAAATAAAACAATTTTATTGAAACACCCAAGTTTGAGCTAGGGAGCGTTTTTTTTTGATAAAATCCTTTAAATGTTATATAACAAAATATGTAGAGCGTTCTTAACAATTTAACCATACTTAGACTTTTGTCACGCCCACTTATGAGGGATAGGAATAAGAATAGGGTATCCAACAGTTCGCCCAAGCGGACTGTAGCCCGTCCCTATGTTTTTTTTTTAAATTTAAGCACCTTATTGTGACCGTATATAGTTTGGTTAAGATTATCAGAACCCAGATTGAATGGGCCTAACTGCACTACACGAAGCAGTAAATCTGATGTGGAGAGGCAGGAGATTTAGAAGTACACTTTGGGAATCGGTCGGACGGAAGCACCCCGGTTGTACAATACCAGCCGACCTCTGGGCTCGATTGACTTTAGTTATGTAAGCTTACCTCAGGGCAGGCCGCCATAACCATACTAGTGACCCATAGGTGAGGATGGGATGTATTACGGCTGTGTACATCCACAGCACCATCTAAGGCAGGAGTCCCCACCTTTTGCAAAAAGTTCTGCTACAGGCGTAGAAAGCGACAAACGCTTTGAGTATCCGGTGTTCCATGTATATACTCGTACCAGCTTAGCTTTGGATATATTCTAATTCCTAGTTATTTACCTTTGGAAGATGAAGAGAGTGTTTGGTTATATAGTTTAGGGAGGTTAAAGTCGGTATCTTGTACTTAATGGTTAACTGCATGAGTTCAGTTTTACTCGGATTCACGCTGAGGCCAGAACTTGTAGCGCATGCGCTTAACTTAATGAGAGCCCTTTCCGTGATTGCATTTATCACTGATGGAAACATCCCAAAACCCAGAACCACTACGTCATCTGCGTACGCGACTGTCTTTAGTGCAATTCTGTTGTAGTCTGTCAGAATTTCGTCAATGACAATGAGCTTTAGTGTTGTCGAAATGACTGCCCTTTTGGGGCGCTCGTCTTTCTACAGTCTTGGCTATAACTTTGCCTGAATTATTGAATTATTCTAGTTTTTAGCATGGATATAATCCACTGGCTAACACAACCCTCTATACACCTGCCGTGGTGAAAGATTGTGGAATAGATTCAGTAACGACGTTGTTGAAGGCACCTTCAATGTCTAAGGACTAGCAAGGGTGTACTGTTTAAGTGGATAGATCTTTTGATTGTCTGCCCTACTTCATGCAGGGCAGTCTCCATGGACTTACATTTGAGGTAGGTATGCTGAGACTTCCAAAGTGTTGTGTTTCCCAGATTATCTCGGATATATCTGTCTAAGAAGGATGTTAGGGTGATGGGTCTGCAGTCATTCGCGGATTCGTGGCCGCGCCAACCGACCTTTGAAAAGAAGACGCCTCGGACTCTTCTCCGGGTCTGAGGTTTGTAATTCAGCCTAAGTGAGCTTCGATAAATCGCCGTTAAACAAGGTACCTATAACCTTTTGCAAATTCTGTTCGAGCACTATCGGTAAAATCCCGTCGGATTCCCACAGGCGGATAAGTAGTTATGCAGTTAAGTGTTAGGGTTATCATCCTTTTAATCCTGATCATGGTCTTTTCTCACATCAGCTGAATGAACCTTGGAAAATAGCGGCAGCCTTCAGAATTTGAATAACTTCATCGCTGAGGCCAATCAAATGCTGCTGCTGCTGCATTTGTTTGAAACCTCCTGGTTTAAGGCCTGCCTTTTCGCGTTTCTATTCCAATGTTGATTGATATTGCCTTTTTGGCAGGGGTCGTGGGATCTATCCTTTGAACATGAGCCGGACGCGCTCCATTTTCTTCGAGATAGATTCTTAGACGTGAAGGCTTAGACGGATATTTTAACTTCTTATTCGATCAATTTTCGTAACTCCTGCCGTCATGCAAAGCATCTTCATCTCAGCTGCCTTAAATTTGGCCTCATACTTTTTGTACGCTGTCCAACATTGTGAACCGTATGTGAACGACGGGCGTACAACTGTGAGCCTTCCTTTCAGCTTAGGACACATTTTTCGGTCACACAAGATGGCTGAGTTTTCCCGCCACTTCATTCACCCTACGCTTACGCGATGCTTACTGTCGTCATCACAGCTTGCTCAGCATAGATCTCAGATGTTTGAACTTTTCGCACTTGGGAATTGCTCCTCCGTTAATTTAAACGACTGGAATAGGTCGGAGTGGATCAGAGAACAGGCAGTACAAGTATTCTGTTTTCGATGGACTAATACGATATCCATTCCCCTCAAAAACTTCCACCGATACATCAAGTGCTCGTTGCAGGGACGTTTGATCCTCGCTTAAGATGACTCAATCGTCAGCAAAGAATAACTGATGCAATTTGGACTCCGCCACTTTTCCTTCAAGCAGATAATCAAGGACTGTAAAAAATATCAAGGACTAAAGACGCTTCCCTGGTGTACATCGACTCCTCGGTGACGGCAGCGGGGCAACTTACTCTTGTCCGTACTCTCTCATACATGTCCATGATCATCTGTACGTGGGATTCTGGGACTCCTCTTTGTCTTAGCGCCACCCATAACAGATTCCTCGGTTGTCTATCAAAGGCCTTTTCAAAATCAGCGAACACCATATGCAAATCCTCTAATCACGAAGTTTTTCCATCGTGATCTGTATACTTTGGATTGCATCTGTGGTTGATTTACATGCGACCAACCCGTACTGGTCTTCTTATAGCCGTATTATTTTCCGCATATAATACCCGTTTTACGATCTTTATGGTGTGTGACATTAGCTTGATTGAACGGCAAAGGCGATTTACAAAATACGTCTTCTTTAAAATGCGTTGAGATTTTCAGCCCTCTTATAAAGCTAGATGTCAACTATTAGGCTTAATGACACTTAAAGCTAGAAGGAATGCACATGATATAATGTTTGCGAGAGACATGCTGTGTTCACATATCGATAGTTGTGCACTTTTGTTCATGTTTCCAATTAATGCTAGGGGAAGGGTCTTGAGGAATAGTCACTTCTTCTACCAACCGGGGCATAGAACAAACTATGGTCGGAATGAGCCAATTACCAGATGCCTTAATTCGTTCAATGTTGTAAAGAGACATATGGATTTTCATATTTCGAGAGAACGCTTCAAGAGCATTTTATTTAGATTGCTTTCAAACTAATGTCAAAAGTATACCTATGTATTTTTATCTTTTAATCAATTAAACTTAATGCATTATATATAAATTTAAATTCGTAGTCTGTAAGCTAAGCTTGTTGATGAAATAAATAAATAAATAAATAAATAATTGTCACAGTCTTACGTATCGCCTTTTCCTTTGTACAAAGGAAGAATAAAACTTTCCCTCCACTGGTTAGGCATTGGATTGCCTCTCATCAGTTTGGAGATGAGAATCACGAGCCATTTGGTCACAATGTCTCCCATCTTTTGCCAGAGGTCAGTGAGTATCTTGTCCGTCCCAAGAGATTTTCGTTTTTTGGCATGGAAATGTCCTTCACAATACTGCTGCCACTTGTGTAGTATTTTTTCGTCATCCACAAAAAGCAGCACTTGAGCATTGTTGATGAACTTTGGCAAACGGATTTCGTGGGCATCTGTTCTTCTCTGAGCTGCTATTTCGAAAATGGTTGTGCCCCAGTTCAAGCTGGTTTGTCGAAGTTCGTGCATAGGGAGGAGAAATTTCTTCTGACTGCCGATACAGGTCGGTCACACACTTTACTTGAATTTTAGAGCATCTTCTCTTCGCAAGCCTCTCGCAAAGCCTGTAGGTATTCCAATTCGAGGCGACCTTTTTCATCACCATTATTATTAGTGGAGCACTTTGACCAAGCTTTGAATGCCGCTTTCTTGTCACTTATCAATGCTTTAGCTTCATCTGTCCGCCACCATGTTTTTTTGCCGTGTTGATGGTGTCCTTTTGAACGCCCTAGATACATGTTGGAACGTTATTTCTTTGAGCAATTGCATGAATTGGACATCAGTGATATGTGGTTCCAACAAGACGGTGCCACAAGCCACACAGCGGGTGCAACAATCGAGTTTTTGAAGTCTCAGTTCGGTGAACGTGTTATCTCAAGAAACGGACCCGTCTATTGGCCGCCGAAATCGTGTAACTTAACGCCTCTCGACTTTCTTTTATGCGGCGAAATTAAATCATTGGCCTAAGCCAACCAGCCGGCGACGTTTGAGGAACTCATAGCCGATATTGAACGAGAAATAACGGCCGTATCGGTCGAAATGTGCGGCCGAGTCATCGAAAATTGGGTTCAACGTATCGACCGCTGTATACGTTCCCGTGGTGGAGATAAGAACGAAGTCGAATTCCATTTATAAATGTTTTGATAGTATTTCATGCCAATACATTTTTTTGAGATATCTTAAGTAGTTTGCATTTTTTTTTTTAAAAGAAGTTGCCAAGTCAGACCCTTTCTAAACATCGAGGACGCAAACTTAATGGAGTATTTTATCTTATTAACCGCGATCCAAAAAATACTTTTTCCATTCCATTTAAAATTGCCTTTGCATCCGAGATTTAAAACATTCACCCAAAGTGTTTTACACTTCGAAATTGGAAACGAATGAAATGGTGGATTTAACGAACCACCAAACATGCCTTGTTGTTATTTACCAACCTTGTTTTGATTTATTGATAATATATTTCAAGATTGACATTTTCACCGTCACATTACTTTTAAATTGCTTTAGAAAACGCACGTAAATATTTCACGCAAACGACAGTCGCAATTATTGATTGGCGGAGACAGTATTATCCAATTTATGTGGCCACTTAATACACACATCAAGCTATCAAAATAACAAAAAAGGACCGACCATTGAATGGCGATACAATTGAATGGCATTGAATTAAAAGGACAATTTCCCTAGCAATAACAATCGCAAAAAAACTGCTACTACTACTTTACTATTGCCGTACAACAATAAGTTGATGTTATCCTCTCAACAATCGTTTGGAAATTTATTTGCCTACTTTGGACAAGTCCCATTGAAGAGGAGCACAAAAGAACATACAAAACACAAACACACACATGGACGTCCTCCAAGGAGGACGGGGCATGCCTTGCCTGGGAAGACTCGCATACCGATGCCGAAAGCAGTGCCTCATTTTATGACCCAATGAATTCACATATCGTCGTCTTCATCGTTGTCGTTGGCGTTCTTGTCAACGTTTATCATGTGGAAGTATCTTTCTTGGTTATTGTGAAAGATATCGACCGGAACGGAAACGGATCGCCGGATATTAGGTACCCGAATGAATACTTGCTCGTCTCATACAATGTTCACAATTTTATCAATAACCAATTATTTTGTTTTTCTGTTGTTGTTTTTTTTTTTGTCGAATATCTGTATCTGTCACCGAGCGATTGCATGCGGGATAAATTCTTTGAAATGTCTATAATATCGTAAGACATTTTGCTAAATATTTACTTAGGCCCGAGGAGATACACGTAGATACATTTATTATAGGAACCGGTAATGAAACCGAGAACATGTCAAGTTTGGTAAAAAGAAAATAGAAGAGGGTTTTCTGTTGCTCGTCGGCGGTTGCATTCATAAAACCTAGAGTTTAATGTTCATGTAATGAAATTGATAGCATCTGTCAATCGGAAAAAGAAAACCGTGTTGCCGGAGGGCCTTGTAGGCTGTATAGAACCACAATTTAAAAGTGTATATACCTTTAGTAATTCGGGAACATAAATTGGTTGCGGTGACTGAAATAGAACAGCTAATTATGACTGTTATGCGTTATCGACATATCGATAAGGAAGGGTGTAGAACTCTATTCATACAAGAAGAGTCTAAAGATAGCTTAAGCAAATATGCCATTGTTTAACGACGGTATCTACTTTGTACAGCACTTCGAAAACATTTACGAAGTTCTCAGAAACCTGACTGCCGACTAATGGCAATAGGTATCTGCAAGTTGAATTGAGATGCTATTCCTTTTATAACCGTATGAACCTTTAAAGCTTTACAATCTTCAGCACTGATCCCCGTGGTGGTCTATATCGACCGCTAGGGGTCTATTCCGAAATGCAAAAGGTTCATGTCAGCGAAAACAAAAATTTGGTGTGCATGAGACGTCCACAAAATTGGACCCCATTTAAGCACATCGTGACCGAAATTTTGACACTTGGCCAAAGCGAAATCAAATAAAGTATCAGTGGCAGTACAGATGGAACAGCGGCCATGTTTGGCGCTATAGGGAACTTTCAAGCCATTTAAAACAAAATGTACATGCACTGACTCCTAAGAGGATTCGCCCAAACTATTAATGAACACTCATTTCCCTGGCTGTACGCCTATCACAGGTCAAAGACCAGTTCACTATTCGCTCACAGAACTTTTAGTGGGCGGGCGTCAGCCTCGAATCATACAAATCCCCGGGACTAGATGGAATTTTTCCCGCTCAGCTACAGATGGCATTCGGAACAAAACCACAGGACCTGTCGTACATTCTGACAGGCTTCCAGGAACTGGGAACCACACCCGACACCTGGTCCGAAGTTAAAGTGGTATTTATATCAAAGGCCGGCAAGACCTTACACACAACTCTCAAATATCTAAGGCCAATCAGGCTGACGTCTTCTTTGCTAAAAATTCTCGAGAGAATCCTAGACCTGATCAAGGAGTCAGTGGATAGTAACATGCTATCCAAATCACAACACGCCTATCAAATAGGCAAATCAGTTGAGAAACTCGTTTCTATATCCCATCAAAAATCTCTCTCTGCTGGCCTTCCTTCATATAGAGGGAGCCTTCAACAACGTTGAAATACATGCCCCTTCGAAGGGTCAATATCTGCGAATCAGTTTGCTCTCTTGTGATAAATGCTTGACTTGGGAGTAGTTCCAACAAAGCACAGCGGGGAATCCCCCAAATAAAAGGTTCTTTCCCCTTAACTCTGGAAGCTTGTTTACGATGAAATCCTCGCGGAAATAGAGAACACCGGCTGCAGGGTTGTAGCATACGCGGCCGATGTTGCAGTCTCCATATAAGGCAACTACCCATAGACACCAGCCGATGTCCTTCAATTCAATCTCAACAACCTAGTAAGCTGGACAAAAACCTGCGGTCTCAATATCAATCCGACAAAGACTAAGTTGATCGTTTAGGAAAACCAACATTAAATGCTTCTCGCTCTCCACCTTAAGAGGATCCCATCTTAAACTTTCTAGGACTAAAGTTGTAAAAAAAAGCTATAGTTGCCCTATACACATCCAAAAGGGCAGTAGGCATAATTTTGCCAACTCAGCACTACGACTGAGAAACTCACCAATGGAGAAAGCAAGATAGTGGCCATGCCACCATACTAAAGATGCGCCGCTATCTTCCGCACCAGAGAGAACTGAAACAGAAACGTACATACTTGCTTAACGGTTCCCGACCCGCGAAGAGTCTCTACCTAAGCCACTGCAGCCTTCTATCCTCTGCCATGCCGGGCACGCTGCTTTCAGTTGTCCAGACTAAGCGCTCTGGCATCCGCGATGGCTCTGGTCTTTTAAACGGAGGTTCGGTCTTCCTTGCCTTCTCGAACCTGGGGGCTGCGAGTCGAATACCCTCTTGGCTGGGGCATTATTCTCCATTCGCTCAATGTGGCCGGTCCAATGTAGTCGAGGTGATTTCTTTTTGGACTACATCCATATCTTCTCCTCCGGCGGGGTATTTTCCTCTCAAAAGAACCCAATATTAGCTCCCCTTTCTTACTTATCGTCCAGCACTCGGCACCATAAAGCAGGACTGGCAGGATTAAGGTTCGATAGAGCATGCATTTCGTTCGTCGAGTGAGGAGTTTTTTACCAATTTGTTTTGCCAAACCAAAGTAGCAGCGGCTTCCCAAGGTAATTGATTGATTGATTGATTAATGTTAAATTAGCATAAAAAAGCAATTTTTACATTTTTAATTATGATAATTCATATAATAAATAATTAAATAAATAAATTTTAATTTTTCAATAATTTCTTTTAACAAACATAAGTGTTTCAGTTCTATATCTCGTAAAATTTGTTTCAATTTTTACAACATTGGGTAGACTATTAAAAATTTGTATTCCTCTGTAGAAAAAAACATAGGGACGGGCTACAGTCCGCTTGGGCGAACTGTTGGATACCCTATTCTTATTCCTATCCCTCATAAGTGGGCGTGACAAAAGTCTAAGTATGGTTGAATTGTTAAGAACGCTCTACATATTTTGTTATATAACATTTAAAGGATTTTATCAAAAAAAAAACGCTTCCTAGCTCAAACTTGGGTGTTTCAATAAAATTGTTTTATTTAATTGTGGGCGTGTCAGTAGGCGGATTTAAAAAAAATTAACACATGAGAATAAAGGGCTACTAGAGAGTATATATTATAAATTTCAGCTCCTTAGCTCAAACTTTGAATTTTCAAAAAAAAAAAAAAATTAATTGTGGGCGTGTCAGTGGGCGGATTTTGAAAATATTTACACATGAGCATAAAGGGCCCATAGAGAGTATATACTATAAATTTCAGCTCCCTAGCTGAAACTTTGGATTTTCAAAAATTAATATACCCTTAGAATAGGGTAAAAAAAAATTATTTTATTTATTTGTGGGCGTGTCAGTGGGCGGATTTTGAAAATTTTTTATCCCGAGCAGTTTTAGGAGTCATAGATCATATATAAAAAATTTCAGCTTTCTAGCTCAAAATTCGATTTTTTCCAAAATTTGGTTTTTTTTGAGTTTGTGGGCGTGTCTGTGGGCGGATTTCAAAAATTCGTAAACTTGATTATTTCGGGACCCTAGAGAGTATATGGTTAAAATTTCAGCTCTCTAGGTCCAGTTTAAAGGCCTAATTTTTGGCTACAGACGGACGGACGGACGGACATGGCTAGATCGACATTACTATCGATGCTGATCATAAATATAGTAACTTTTAGGGGTCTACGGGCAATATTAAGGTATGTTACAAACTATGCGTCAAAATTAATATACCCTTAGAATAGGGTATAAAAATATATTTTGCGACCTAAGATTTCCGAAAATTGCACATTAAAGTTATTGTTGCTTCTCAGATTATAAGGTTGAACATCAGCTCGTCTAGTTAGTCTTCTTTGCATATATTTTGGCATTAAATTATTTTTTATTTTAAAAATAAATAATAGTGAGCTAAATATAATTCTTTGTTTGATATTTAACCATTTTAACGTATCAAGCATATAGTTAATTGGTGTGTACCGATTACAATACAAAATTGACCACATAGCTTTATTTTGTAATTTCTGCAGGTTTTCAATCAAACCTATAGTTCCCAATAATAGTATCGTAGAGCAATATTCAAAATGGGGCCTAATTAGGGTATTATATATTTTAATAGCCATTGAAATACATAATTTCTTTCTTATTCTGCGAAAGAAACCGATTTTCTTGGATATTTTTGTACATAACTTTTCAAAGTGTTGTTTAAAACTCAAGCTATTATCTATTACAATTCCTAAGTATTTTATTTCTTTTACACATTCACCTGATTAATTTCATTATTTGACGGCAGTAATATTATTTTAGTTTTATTAGTATTTAGTTTTAATTTGTTCATATTTAAATACTTTTTTACATTATTTACAGTACCTTGCAATATTATTAGACCCAGCATAAAAAAAAAATTTTGTTTTAAATGGTTGCTGTGACTAAATTTGTAATAAATATGTTCTAGATTGAATTTGTTTACTATAATATATAATATCAGGAATAAAAAAAAGACGGAAAGGTTTTGCTAGTTAGTTAATATTGATTTATTTTTTTTATTCAAGAGTTGGGGATGCATACTTTTCCTAAAAATCAATATTTGGTGTGCTCTCCTTTTGCAGCTATAAGTGCCTTAATTCGCCGTGGCATGCTTTCTATGCAAGATTGCACGGTTACTTGGATATGTGGGTTGTGATTCCACTCGAAAATGATCATCTCCATCAGCTGCCTTTTCGTGGTTATGGCACTTTTAGCCACCGCCCGCTTCAAGAGTTCCCAAACATTCTCAATCGGATTCATGTCCGGGGAATTTCCTGGCCAATCCAAAACGTTGATGCTCCTTTCTTGGAGAAAGGCATTTATGCTCTTGGCTTTGTGGCAGGGAGCCCCATCATGCATAAAAATGGGTTGCTCGCCCACAGAAAACCATTCTTGAAGCTGCGGTAGCAGCCTTGTTTCCTGGACCTTCTTGTATTCATCCTGCCGCATAGTCTTTTCAACCAGATAGAGCCGCCCTGTGCCTTTCCCAGAAATAACTGACCAAATCATTATGGATGGGGGATGTTTAATTGTGGGCACAATGCACTCTGGTTTATTTTGTTCGCACGGTCTCCTTCTGACAAACTTTGTTTTTTCCCATCATTACTTGGAAAACAGATTCGTCAGAGAAACAAACCTGCGAAGTTAAAGAAATAGCGATTTTAAGGTTAAAAATTAGTTGTACTTTTATGACCTTATTGGCTTTAAGTTTGTCTTATTTTATTACCTTTTTCCAATCTTCAACAGTGAATTTTTTGTATTTATGAGCCCCGTCGAAACGCTTTCTAATCATGGTGGCAGTCAGCTTTGGTTTTCGAGCTGGTTTTCTGGCAAAAAGACCGATTTCAGCCAATCTACGCTGCACTGTTCGCTGGGAAATTCCAATTCCTTCATCGGAAACCTTTTTCGCCAACAGGGAAACTGGTAATTTTCGATTTGCCGTGCAAATATCCCGAATTTTGCGGTCTGTTCTGGGGGTTGTGTTGCGAGGCCTACCGCAATTACCCTTCCTCTTCGGGCTTAAAGACACCCCAAGATCCATTTTTTTAAATTATTCTTAACAGAACTTCGCTACACTCCAACTACACGCGCAATACCATATTGGGATAGGTTGGATGCCTTTAATAGGCCAACAACTTGGCCGACTTTCTTCGGGGAGAGGTCTGACCCTTTTCCCATCTTTCGAACGATTGAATACTAAATTTTTTTTTTAATATAATGACTATCTGTATGCATAGTTTTGCCCATAAACAAAAGTAAAACATCAGAACTTACCGAAAAACACGAGCTTTATTTGACAGAAATAACTTTTAATGCAAATAATTTTAAGGCACTTTTTGAACTTTTTAGTCACACAACCATTCACTACTTAATAGAAACTTCAAATGTTGCATAATATACCGTAAAGAAGTCTCAAATAAAGCCTAATAATTACCTAGGTAACGCAAAATATAAATGAAAAATAAAAGAAGCCTACTTGATACTTTTTAAATAATTAAAAAAAAAAAATTGAATTTTTTTACTTGGGTCTAATAATATGGCAAGGTACTGTAAGTCTTCTTTTAATTTTTCCACAGCATTATTAATTTGTTTTTCATTTACATACAGTAGACAATCATCCGCAAAAAAAAACAATTTGACTATTTTTTATTACTTTTTTGAAATCATTTATATACAAAATATATAACAATGGGCCTAACATTGCACCTTGTGGTACACCCAACTCAATAGAGATTGTGTCAGACATTTCGTCATTAAATTTTACAATTTGTTTTCTATTTTCTAAATATGATTTAAACCACAAAAATTCTACTCCTTTCACCCCATAGCTGTGTAGTTTCTTCAATAATATCTTCCTGTCAACCGTCTCAAAGGGTGCTTTTAGATCAAGGAACGCAGCTGCAATTTTAGTACTTTCGTGCAATTTCTCTTCCCAGATTGCTCTTCCATTATTATTTGATTATCTTCTAAGAACATTTCAAACTGAATCTGCACAACTTTTTCTAATATTTTTTCATGAAGAGCTAACATGTTAACTGGTCTAAAATGTTCACATTTATTCGAATTCGACACTTTTTGTACCGGAACTATCACAGACTAACTAACAAATAATTAATAATTTTAAGTAGGGCCGGACCTACATAATTGAAACTATCTTTCACCATTTCTTTGTTCATGAGGTTATAGTGGCTCTTATTATGCATCATTTCTACAACTTTCAACAGTTCTTCTGTAGTACTCGTTTCTAAGGTTTTAAATTTAAAACAGTTTACACTTAGCTCCGCATAGTTCATCCACGGTTCAATTGGAATATTTTCATTTATCTCTTGTGCACTTGATTTAAAGTATTGGTTGAATTTATTCGCAATCACTTAATTGTTATTTGTTGTTATTTAATCAAATTCAACAGTTTCAGTTTGCACTTGACCCAATACTAGAGTTTGTATTGTTTTCCACATTGATTTTTGACAACTTGATTCATTTATTTTGTTTCGAATGTAAGTTCTCTCTGTTTTAATCAAACTTTTTTTATATTTATTTCTTACTCTCTTGTAATTTTCCCAATCAATCATAGAGCCCGTTAAAATAAACTTTAAATAGCTCTGGATCTTTTGAGACTTTTGTATTCGAAGATCTTGATTAAACCAACTTATTTCATTATCACATTGTATGTTTTTTTGAACTATAAATTTTTTTATTACCTTTAAAATTTCTTTTTCGAAAATATGTTCATTCACTTGCGTTGATATACTTATGTTTTTTATTTCACTTCTCCGTCGGATGTCCACTAAGGTGTTTTTCGTGCAGTTGATTTTTACTCCTTAACTGCCTCGAAGTAATCGCTATAAACATTGACGCTTTGTCCTAAGCGGTGGACAGATGATTGTTTGTTGGTTGATAGCATGCCCTCATTAATTTCAGGACCAACCAATTTGGTCTGTTCTTCAATCGTCGTAAAAGCCTTTAAGCGGTACGCTGGTAATGATGTCGATATCGTCCGCATACCCTAGTAGTTGGTCGGATTTGTTGAAAATAGAACCAGTCGTGTTGACACCTGCCCTGAGGACAATTTTCTGTGGAAAAACAATGAAGAATTCACATGATCTCCTAGCCAAAATCCGGTGCAGGTTTTGATTAATTCGGAAGAGCTGCTTCCAATTTGCACATTACACCGCGTGTTTTCAATTGTCAGGCGACATATTCAGATATTGCCATGTGGAGCTCCTGACGATGAATGCTATCATATGCGGCTTTGAAGTCAATGAAAAGATGGTGAGTCTCGACTTGAAGTTCTTTGTTCTTTTCCATGATTTGATCAGTGTGAAAACTTGATCTATTGTCGATCTGCCGGGCCGGAAGCCAAACTGGTACGTGCCGATTAGGGTGACGTTCACAGAGAACGTTGGATTGGATCTTATATGCGCCATTTAAAAGAGGCATACCTCGATAGTTCTGCAAGACATAGAATGGGCTTTTTTGTAGATGGCGCATATGGAGCTGAAAGTCCAGTCATCCTGCATGCTTTCTTCCACCCATACTTGGTTGATGGTTTGGTGCACGCGTCCAACCAAAACATCACCTCCGTATTTGAATAACTGCTTCTAAATCATCGGAGCCGGCGGCTTTATTGATCTTAAGCTTTCTTTGAGGTAAGCCAACGTCTTTTATACCGGGTGCCGGAATCTATTCTTCATTGACAGGGCGTGGGTTCTCTTCTTGCCCTATCACTCTCTCTATATGATGCCCATTTACCAGCTTCTAGTATTCCCCGCGCTTCGGTGACTTGGTTTCCGTCGCTGTTTCAAAGAGCCTGCGGCCCGGTCTTAAAGCCAGCAGCCAGTTGCTTCGCTTTCTTGTAAAATCTCCGAATGCTGTTTCGACCGCGAGACTTCGTTTTCGTTGAGCTGGGAGACTGCGTGCGTATGCCCTCTTCTCTCTACGCAGGATCTTCTTCTCCTCCCTTCTCATGGCACGATACTGTTCCCTCGCAGCCCTTGTTTTGCGCTGCAGTGTTTTTAAATGAGCATCTTCTGTCACCGTCTTCCAGTAAACGCATACAGAATCATACCACGGGCTTTTTCTGTGGGGTGGCTGGTAGCCTAGCGTGATCTCGGCTACCTCCTTGATGATGTCACGATTTCTGTTCCACATGTTGTTGGCGCTTGTTGGTGGTGAGTGCACAGAGGAGAGTCTCTCGCTCATCCGCTCTCTATAGGCTCTGTCTACTCCAGGTGCGTTAAGGCATCCAACGTCGGGTGTCCATGTCTACACTCTTTATTACAATAAAAACATTTATGATACATAATTTCAAATAGTTGGTCTTAATGGGCCACCAATTATTATACGCAGTGACGCAGACTGCAGAGGGACCTAATATTCTCAGGTTCAAATCCCACCGGGGCCAAGTAAGATCTAAAAGTTGTTTCGACTGCCCCACCTCTTACGAACATCTGACAAACATCCAAGAGTATCAATTATCATGGGGAACTTCTAAAATTTGCCATTCGGGTTCGGCTCAAAATTGTAGGTCCCTTCCACTTCGCACATGCAAGAAGGTTGGTTGTATAGGTTGTTAATGCCTTCTTTTTTTTCATTATAACTGTTTTGGCGTTTAAATTTCAGCCCGCAAAGGACCTAATGCGAACGGAAAGACCTGCAATTTTTAGGAGATCGAACGGGAAAATACAGAAAGTTTTCATTGCAGTTTATACTCTTTGACAGTTTTCCCAAGGGATGGGACAGGGAATAAACTTTTATGGGCGCCGGGGGTTTGAAACTGCATTTAAGCAATTTTCAAAGAAACAAAATCTGGAAATCACACTTTCGTACTTTCAAAAAGCTTTTAACAATATTTTTCGCCGCCTTTTCCTTTCTCCCCGATAAGACATTCCTTCTTTTTTTGTTAACTATCCGAGCTTCTGAGGAAAAGGGAACCATCATAATTGCTTACATCGCGTAAAAGTAGGTAGGTCCTACTTACTTACAACTATACCGACAAGGGAATTAAGCAGTTCTTTGATCATGTTTCAGCTGTAGAAGCCACCCCACTCTCCGCTTTCCAATAAAAGTAATTTCAACTATTTTGGGCAAAAAAAGGAGAAAGAATTAATATTGCATCTCAGTAATATTTCATACTGAGCCTTGTCGCCTTTCGCTATAAGTATAATCCCTTTCACGTGCATTTCCAAAAAAAGATGTAAAAGAGAAGTAAAGCCGAGGTAAATACCCCTCAAGCGAGAGGGAAATATTCCGCCTTCCATTTCGTCCCACTTGTCCCTAGGTTTTATTCGTTAATTAAAATTAATTATTATTAATCTTCTTGGTTATTCCCATTTGTGCTGGGATACTGCACACAACGGTCCTCTAGGAAAAATCCGCCACAAAAAAAGGATTCCTACAATTTACTTTATATAGCTGCTTCTGCCAGTGCTCTGCATTCATATATGTGTTGGTGTATTTTTTTGTAAATCAATACCGCTGAGAACCTACCTATGGCGCATGATCCGCTTTGCACTCTCGCCCACTACATCATTATCATCAACATCCAGAACCGGAGCCAGGAGCAGAGAACCCTACCTGAACGTGAAAGGTAAAAACCTGCCTAGAAGGGTTTGAATTCTGGATGGGGGAAGCCAACTGGCAGGTTGGTTGCTTGCCGTTTTGTCGTTGTCCCGCGCGCTCTTTAATATTTTAACACAACCGATGGCTTTTGTATGTGCAACTGGAGTGCTTTTTTTCAAAAACCCCAACTCCTTCCGTTTGCCATGTTACTGGGACACGACTACGACGACGGTGTGGTGGCAAAGATACGACTTCGAGATTGAATAAGTAAAAATCCTTTATTCAACACAGGAACGAAGGATTTTATTGCTACCTGTTGTATATTATTATTGCATTAAAACCCGTTTGCATTCATTTTGCACTACGATAGGAATGACTATCTGTCGTTTGTGATGAATGCGAGTGTGCCAAAGCAGAGCACAGTAATTATCTTGATTATATGTGTACGTCACTTTTTGATATGGAAGATTGTATTGTACTCGTAGATACTTTTGCTAGGTACATGCAAAAATGATGGATTGTTGGATTAAATTGATAACAAAAAAAAGTCCTAAAGGAAAAAAGTTAATGTGCTTTGGTGTGTTATCATTTATTCAGGAGTTTTGGCGCAAAGAAGCGACGTAAGTATAACAGTAGCCGCCTGCTATTTGCGATTAATTATCATATCCTTAAAAGGAATAAATAGTTGAAAAGCTCCTTCACGGTGTATTTTGTTTGTTTGATCCAATTGTTGGTTTGATTATTCGAAAAAGGTGGAAGTTCTGACAGGGATAATTGTTGTGGTTTATTAAAGGGTCATGCATAATGTCATGAATCCTCGTTGCATATGAACAAAAATGGTTCACATGAAGCAGAGCTAGACGCGAGTTATACTGGGTGCGGCAACGTATTTTTCTTTTTTGAAATGCGCGCCATGCAGGATGTAGCGGGCGGGAGTGGTCTCATTCGACAGGTGTGGTTCTAAAGTTTTTTTTTTTTTTTTGGAAATGTAAGGAGCGTGCGTTTGCCGTCGAGTCCTTCATTTCGGACGGGTGTTATGTGATCGCAACCCAATGCCAATTCCGAAATCGCATTAATGTTGCCCCGTTTGGCCTTGAAATCAATTGTGACTCGGGTAGACTAAGTTCAGACAAACCTCGATTGTTACGAGACGAGGAACTGAAGTCCCTCGGCCAATCAGATCACCTGAGAACATTGAGGCAGTGAGAGCTTCAATCTGCCCTTGTTTTTCCGATCCTTCACTGAGAGGAAATTCACGATAACCTTCATTAAAATCCTTACAAGTTGGCGATTGTGCAGGAACTCTTCGAATGCGACTTTAATTCTCGGAGGAACGCATGCGAGTCGCTTTTCGATAACGTTCTAGAGGACCCTTTTTTCAGTGATGAAATTAAGTTTTAGTTGATTGAATGCGTCGACCAAGAGAACTTGTGCTACTGGGCTAACACCAATCCCCTAGAATTGTATCGAAAGCCCTTGCATTCACATAAGATCAGAGTGTGGTGTACAATATCCTCAGCTGCATTGTTGGTCCCTGATTTTTGTATTTAAAAAAATCAGGTCACACTGCCCGTAAATTTAGACCGGGGTGTGAACATGTTGGAGGAATTTTTGTTCCACGACTTGATGAATTGGCCTTAGGAGAAATTTGGTTCCAACAGGAAGGAGCAAAGGCTCCCACTGCAAGGGCATCTATAGCGGTTGTGAGGGAACACTTCGCGGAGCTTCTCATATTTATAAGGGGCGATTTGGAGCGGCCAGCCTCCTACCCTAATTTGGCCCATTTTTGAAATCAAATCAACCGTCCAAGGACACTACAAGACCTAAAGGCCAACATCCGGGCAGAAGTTGCCAACATTCCCACTCCTATACTGATAAGGTTCATGACAAACGCCCGAAATCGGCTAATTCGTCACCTACCTATATGAACTGTGTAAAACAAAACTTTAAATATGGACCTATATAATAAAAAATAAAATAAAAAAATAATGTTATGGCGTTTTGAAAAAAGAAAAGCTATGTTGGCGCACCCTGTAGTAGTGTCGGTTCAAATGGTTCCTTGTGTGGACGATCTCATACAGGTGACGATTATCACACAGGTGACGATTATCACACGTTAAGAGCTAATTTCCGGAGGTTGCATTCTAAACGCCAACACACCAACGAGAGAAGCAATTTTTGAAGATAAGGGGTGGTCCAAATACAAGTTTCTTTTTAAAAATAAAATAAACCGACATCAACAATTTTTGATGTGTTTTTTTCTGTTTTATAATTTGCGCTTTAAACGAATTTTTAGTACCCTTATAATGTGGACAGGACATGTTTATAGTCACATAGTATGGGGATGACAGGAGAAAACGATGCAAGTTGGTTTTAAATGTTTGTTTATCAAATGGGTAGGAAAACCAGACCCGGGAGGTTCATCGCACATTCGTGTTAAACGCCTAAAGAAAGATTCTTTGTATTTCTCTGTACATCGGAAAAAAGGTTTGAATGTGAACTGATGTGCATTCAAGGTAGGCCGTGTATTGCGGTTGAAATTTTCTAGGGGCGACTATTTCGTTTGAGCACTTGTGGTGGGAATAACGATAAAACAACTATAGGTAGGAGACATTACGATAATGACTCAAAGAGTCAAGCAATTTAGTGATATCTCAATCGTCAATGAGATCTATCGCGCGTTTTTGTATTCTGTAAACAGTGAAATATTAGGATCGATGATTTACAAACTTCAAAACCAGCGTATATCGGTTTCTCGTCCTTCCTACCTCCTCTTTTGCTTAATGCTCATGCTGTATCATTTATAAGGGTGCTAAAAATCCCTTTCGCATGTGCAAAATGTAAAAAAATAAATAAAAAAAAATTGAAGAAGAGTATCATCGATTCCAAATGCACGCTTTTTCGACAATGATGCCAAACTCTGTCAAATTCCTTTGAAAATTCAAGCGCAACAATCTTACTTTCACCACCATGGTGCAGAGATTGGTTTCACTTTTCAGTTAAATATGTCCTCAAATCCCCAGTGATTCGTGATCAGCATCGATAGTAATGTCGATCTAGCTATGTCCGTCTGTCCGTCGGCAAAAAATAGGCCTTTAAACTCGAGCTAGAAACCTGAAATTTTCTGTTGGACCATTAAAAAGTTTTTCGGATTCAAGATATTTCATAAGCGCGTTTCCAAGACCTTGGAAAGAAGGGACGTAAGTGCAATTGCTTGGTAGGATTACATTTGCGTTCAATGTGAACAAATTCTTCCTTAACTCACGGATATCGCACTAATCCACACTAAAATTCCTTCACCTTAATAAAAGACAAACATAAAACACACAACGTTCGACGCTACCTAAACGAAGCCGTGAAGCAAAGATCTGCGCAATATTCCGAAACAAATTACCGTGTTATGCCCGTACGATAACTTGTTTTTGTCCTTTGGTCCACTAACAAAATCAACAGTTTTGGCTTTATTAGAAAGAGCAAGCATTCACATTTTGAATGAAATAGATTTCATAAATGTGGCTGCCTTGTACTATTTCTGGCTCTATCGCCTGAGTAGCTCGGACTATATTCGCTTTAGGGCTTGAATCTTTTCTGGATTGTCCGCATAACATCGGTCTTTAAGAGAACCAATCAGAAAACTCTTAACGGGGACAAATCGCAGCTCCCAGGCGGCCAACTGATTTATTTTCAATGAACTCACTGTTTGGGCAACATTGAAATAAGTTTCCAATATATCCCTACGTTGTTTAAGGGTAAAGGGATTCATTTCGTTCTGCGGAGGTTTTTACTGACTGAAAGACAAAGAGAGAGGGAAAGAGTCCGTGTCGAAAAAACATATAATTTAAAAAGAAACTTTTATTTGGACCACCCTGTATATATCTAGTTGGCAAAATTATTATTACGAAAAATAATACAGGGCCTACAACCTAGTTTTGCCAACCATTTCTGAATGCGAAGTTATATTTTTGCCACGAATTGAGGAGACATACACTTTAACGCCGAATCCAAACGTCAAATTTGAGAAGCTTCTCATAACAATGGTTGGTTGGTTGGTTGGAACCGACCCTCGATGAGGATGCACTTAGACCAGAGGTAGGTCCATTGAGCTGCCGATGTGTAAGGTGGGTGGGTCACCCTCTTACTCAGGGAACCATTTGCTCCTCTGAATGAAGGAGCTAATCTTTGCTGCGCAGGCGTTGTTTAGATCGTTTAGATCATTGAAAAGGTATTCACCCAGTGTAGTCTTCCTAATGTTGGCGAGTGCAGGACACGTGCAAAGGAAGTGACTGATAGTCTCCTCTTCCTCCTCGTCCCTACAGCTTCTGCAGAAGTCATTGTAGGGAATGCGGAGTCTTTGAGCATGGCTTCCTATAGCACAGTGCCCGCTGACAATTTATACTCTTGGAATGGTTGAATGAACAACAGTATCTTCTGATTGATATCCCGTGAGGTGTGGGTTGGAGTTAAGGCGCTGTTTTACGGTTTGCCACAACAGATCATCAGACTCCTTTTTCTGCAGTGGTGGTCTATTTTAAAGTCGCTGTTCTCAAAAAACCAGTTTGTCAGACTTTAGCTAGAGGTGACGAAGTGGAAAAAATGTAGATGTAACTGGGCTCTGAACCTGAAACCCCTCGGCCAGTAGGGTAACGCACTTAGCACTGAGCTACTATGTCTGCTAATTGTTGCTAAAAGTTTATTCCAAATAAAACATAATTTTATTTCTGTGGCCAAAATTATAACAGGATATTTGACAGACATACAAAGGTCTACGCCTTCTGTTGTTATTCCTTATGGCCACAAATTTACATATTACATTTAATAAATTGTTGTTTTTATTAATGCAAAAACAAAATAATTTCATAATTTTAATTACATTCAAATTACCCCTGGATTACAAATTTAATTACATTAGAATTACCCTCGTGTTACTGCAATTTCATAACCAATTATATGTGATACTACTTATAATTTTGAAATACCTACTATTCTCGAGTAGTTGACAGGTAATTGAATAACATTGCCGATTACTTGTAATGTATTTCCATTTTCATCTACCCAATTGTGACTGTGCGTGACTTAAAATACTTCAGGGTACGTAATGTCCTGGTCTCCAGTTTTCAAATACTCTCCACATTTCTTCAACTCATGGATCTGCATACCTAAACTAATGTTCGAGTGTCAGAAATACCAAATTTTAATTAAAAATCATAGAATAAGTATCGCAACGAACCATGATAAACGTTAACATCTGTTTGAAATTAGGTAGAACCAAGTTGTCCAACCTCAAGAGCAGAGACAAAGACGATTATCTCACCAAAAATGAAAACAAAACAATTTCAATCTCGAATTACATTCCGAAAAATTAATCATAAACAAAAGGGAAAGCCATAAACATGAGAATACGACCCCGCACATTTGTTGTCTCCTGTTGAGAGGACGACGCAGTTAAACGCAGCCTAAATAGTTTCAATGTCGTCGCCGACCTTACGTATATGCCTTGCTCTCACCAAGTGGTTTTCGTGGTAGTTTAGTGTAGACATTTACAGCCAACGACGAGGATGGCAATAACGATTTCTATTTAACGAACAAAAACAAATCGACTACTCATAGAGGCTGGATGATGTTAAAGAAGTCATAGCCCCCTGCAGGATACACGTCACACAGTAGTTGTTAGAAACAAAGGGACGAAAATAAAAGACTTTGACTGTGAAACCGGAACTGATTGTGTATGTTATGCGCTGCTGCATTGAGGGTGACAAATCACTTTGATTTGTAAAAAAAGTGAAGAAAAACAATCGAAATTGATGTACACGAAATGTATACGAGACTTTTGGAAAAACATATTCTTGAGGATGAGAATTTGTAAATGCGTGATGCTTCTTTTATAAAAATAAAAATTGTCCACCTGGAAACAGACATCCGCAACTACCACAATCCCGTGTGTCACCGACCGTCCAGAGATTCCACTAAAACTACGAAAACCAAAACCAATTATATATACATCCTTTCCCTACCCACAGATGTTAAGGATAAGTGCAGCAAGCTCATATCTAAGTTCAGTGCATTTGTGCTGCCATCTGGTGATAAGTAATCACTGCTTTGTGCATTGGCATTCAATTTCATTCAACCTTTGCATATCTGGATGCAGAAACATTTCGTTTGGTAGAATTTTCAATTCAGCTTTGCACAAAACAATAGACTCCTGAATTTCGGCATCCGAAATTCAAAACTAAATTCACTCTGTAATATTTACTTCGTCCTCTTAATCTCTTTCTGGTTCTACGTCCTATGTTCTGTGTTTCAAATGCAATCTCCAACTCCAGCAATGAATCTCTCTTAGTATTTTCCTCTTCTGTTGATTTACATCAATTCTAGATACACTATTTATTTTAAATAGCTTGTACATGTACCACCCGCATTCCATCATTCGCTTAGGGTTCGATATCCTTGGAAGTAAATGCAGTAAAAGCACAAGTTCCTCGTGGGGATACACACACTGACAGCACCATCTCTCCTGTGCATATGAGCATAGTGAGAGCGCCGGTATGCTGTGCTGTTGCTGTTATTGTTGTTACTGCAACAAATTGATGGGTCTGTGCTGGCTTGCATTTCGCTTTTGCCTTTTGCGCTCACAGAATGCAAGCGCCGCACATAGAGAGTTGCAGCTCATTCCCTTGACAGCGCCCTACTCAGTCACTTCCTACAAATATCCGTTTTCAATGTAACGAAACACGTGGATCGATATTTTGGATGTAAATGTAGGAACGCTACGGCTCCAGCAACAGCAACAGCTACTAAAGCAGGAGTAGCATATTACTCAGAGCAAAGTACTTTCCTAGTACGCCATCGACCGGGGAAGAACTTGAAGATATGCAATGGAAACTACGGACGACGACGACGACGACGCTATTTGCCTCAGCGTCGGTTGTCGTAATCGTTGTTGATGGGGAAAGACGAGTAAAGAGCTTTGGAGTAGGTCTCACAGAATAGTTGTAGGTACAGTTATAGTGTAGTACCCTGCAATAGGAAGAAAACTAAAAAATGGAAAGTACAAATGCACGTCATACACAACCACTCATTCCACACATTCTATTAATGTCTATGGTGATGTAGCACATTACGCGGCTAAGTATTCAGTATTGCCGCAATGGACTTGGTACTCCTATTTCAATGAGCCTTTAAAACCTCTTTTTGTGCCGTGTGTTACTCTGAGGTCCTTTGCTTTTCCTTGTAGCTACGAAATGGTCAGAATAATCAAAATATATGGATAGCAGCAGCGTGTTAAGGCAAAGGGGAATACGAGTACAATATTTCATATCTGTGAATTCAAATAAATTAAAACAAGTTGTAAATCTTCCCGTTACGCGCTAAGAATATCACTACAGCGCCCTCCCGACAATTAACGCTTGTCGTGAAAAGGCCACTAAGGGGAGAAACCGCAAAAAGACAATTTTTACCATTCAGTTGAGCAGCATATTTAGTATCTTAAAGCTTATAAGCAAATCAGTGGACTGGAGATTATCGTTGCCGTAAGATCAATTAGAAATCAATAACAGGATCATGCACGTGTCGAGCTCTTAAAAAGAAGGCAGGCCAACAAATCCTGGATCATACAAATGCAACAACAAAAACATTTGATTAGCCTCACTGATGAAGTAGTCCGAAGCCGGAAGGCCTGCCGATATTGATTGAGTTGGAACCGGCCCACAAAAGTCGTAGAAAAAATAAAAAAAACCCGATGTTTTCTTTAATTTAACGTTTGTGACATTTGGAAATTTGTTTTTCTCTGTTTTTTCTGTCTTTAAAGTAACTTTATAGGAACATAAACAGAGCTTCAAAAACAGCAAACAAAATAATTCTCTAATAACTCGTTTGATTTATAGAGCTCTTCAAAGTTGGTAAATTTTGTTCTGCAGTATAAAAACAGAATAGATACTTTTTTTTTGATAAGAGTTAAATGTTTCTCAACCTCTATGAAGTTGGAAAATACCTTTCCCAGACTATGCCTAGGGTTAAGGCTTTTTTTTTTTAATTATTTTTTTAAATTTGCACGTGCAAAAGGAATTTTAGGCACCCGTATAATGTACATAATTACACAGCACAAGCATTAAGGAAAAGAGGAAGAAGGAAGGACGAGAGACCGATGTGCGTTGGTTTTAAATGTCTGTAAATCATGATGTCTAAAAAAACGGAGCATGACATTCGTGTTGTACGGCTAAGGAACGATTCCTTTTTTTCACTCTACGTCCGAAAGTAGGCTTAAGAGTGAACTGATGCGCATTCCTGGTATGGCCGGTATTGCGGCTGAAATGTTCTAGAGGTGGAATGCAGCTGGCTATTTCATTAGAGCACTTTTGGTGGAAATGTCGATAAAACAACGATAGGCAGGAGACATTACGACTATATCTCAAAGAGTCGAGCGATTTCGTGATATCTCTATCGCCAATGAGTTTTATCGCTCGTGTTTGTATTCCGTTAAGCAGCTCCAAATATGTGATTGGAGCGTTGTACTCAAATTTTGGCGAACAAACGCCTAAAAAATTGTAGCCAGATCAGAAGGGGTGAAATATTTCTTCATCGTTTTAGAAAGCCAGACTTTTCTCAGCGTCATTAACACACATACCCAGATAAGAAAGTCTTTCGGTTTCAGCGATGCAAGTGCCATTCATCGATAATGGCAGTTTGTTAAGGTTTTTTAATGACAGAAGACAGCATTGTGTCTTAGAAGCATTAAATTCCACCCTATTGGTCGTACCCCATTGAGCTATTCTGTCAAGATCGGAATTTAATGAGCTTAACATACGGTGCCGTTCCAGCTCCACACCCGAAGAAGAGGGCTATGCACCAGGAAACAAATAAGAAAAGCTGAGGGTTCTGTCATCAGCGAAGGAATGGATTGGGTTAGTAGTTACCGACATGGGTTCATTTATAAAAATGAGAAAAAGTTTCGGATACAAAACGGAGCCTTGAGGAACACCAGAATTTATTTGATGAGTTGCAGACTTGAAATCGTCCAAAACAACTTGAAAGGGAGTTTCAAATCCATTTAATGACAGTATCATCGGTTCCAAATGCATGCATTTCCGACAAGAGAGCTTGATGCCAAACTCTGTCAAATGCCTTTGAAATATCAAGCGCAACTTTCACCACCCTGATGAAGTGATTGGTTCCACTTTTCGGTTAGATAAGTCATCAAATCAACTGTGGACCTGTTGCTGCAAAAACGATGCTGTCGTCATCAAGAAGTTTCAGGGATGCAAGATATTTCATAAGCGGGCGGTTAATCAGCGTTTACACGACCTTGAAAAGAAGGGACTTAAGTTTTATTGGTCGGTAGTAAGAGGGAGAAGAAGATTCGACTTTTTCTGGGACAGGCTGGATAAATGCTGTATTCCATCTTCTCGGAAAGAGCCCTAAATAATAGGACAGATAGAAAAGTTACGCAGTGGTTTTGCATTGTAGAAGAACACCTCAGAACGATAGGGGAAATACTATTTGGATTTGTGTATGTCAAGAGTCTCTGATGTGATATTTAGGTTAAAGGGTTACTTTTTTAAAATTGTTATTGAGCTGGGAGAGTGCAGGATCTACTTCTCCCTTCTCCTGGCTCGATATTCTTCCCTTGCTGCCCTTGTTTTGCATTGCAGCGTTTGTACATTTGTCGACGTTTGCCCCTCGGAATGTGTGCACGTTTAAGATGTTGGATTCGTGCCTAGCATCGATTACCACATGGTCGATTGGGTTGCTGGTTCGACCTTCTGTGGAGCGCCAGGTCGCTTTGTGGATGCGCAGTCTTGGGAAGCTTGTGCTACTTATCACCGTATTTCGGGCAGCTGCAAAGTCGATTTGTATTAATTCAGTATAAATCCAGATTATCGACTTGATTCTGACTGAGTGTTGGGCGCCATATTGAATTTAAAGGGGGAGTTGGTTTTCGGTATTTACTCGCCCATTTTCAACTTTTGCCTAAAATTTGATATAACAAAATTTATTGGAAATTCAATTCTCTAAAACTTGATTTTTACTTAAATTTGGAAAAGGGATAGGTACATTTTTTTATGATATTTAACTGCAGCGCTCCTTAAAACACAGGGCTTGTCCTTCGTAAAAGGCGACTAAGGGGAAAATCACTTCCAGTGAAGTTAAACATTCTGGTGATCCCAGCAAAACATTTAACATCTTGACACTCTCGCACAAGTATGCTTGCAAATCCGTAAATGGACACGAATGAAAGTCAATGGTGTCGTCAAAGGCCAATCAAACAACAACCAATAACAGAAGCATTCACGTGTCAAAATCGTAAAAAAGATGCAGTCCTTAAAACTCTTGGATTACATAAATGCGATTACACCAGCACTTGATGGGACTCAGTAAAAGAATAATGAACCAACTGCAACGGAATTTGAATAAAGTCGAAAAATATCACTCGTTGGCAAAAAAATGACCAAGCAACGTTGCTGAGAATTTATATTCCTAGGTTTCATATGACCAGATGAGAAAGAAAGATGAAAACTTGCAAGCTATTTACCAAAAACCAATTCAAAACGCTTCGTCTATGATGTGCTGACGATATTTTGAAGCACACTCAAGATAACTATATAAAACCCTCCAACTTCGCCCATTTGATATCGCGATTACTTCCTCATTTTTCCCTTAATGGTTTGTTCTTATTGCGTTGCGTAATGGACACATCCCGATAAAATGCAGTGCATTTTCTTGGGATCATAGATTGCAGAGTGTGCACTCTTCATTTGGTCGGTTCTATACGGCATGTATTTTAACTGCAGAAGTCTCTAGTTTTAAAAATCGTAAATGTTGTGTTCCCACTATTGCGGTCGTTAAAATAATTTGTCTCTCCAAGGTCGTATTGAAGCACGCTATATGTACACCGCACTTGAGTTTGGCGTGCCTCATCTTTGAAAGCGTTACGAGAGGAGTAACTCCATATTCATTATCAGTTGTCGCAGGCTGGGCTTGCACGTAGTTTCATTAAATTCCGTTAACACAACATCGTGTTCGTTGCTTAACCTGGACCATTCACTGAAAAGCTGGACCTTTTGCTGGATTAGGTGCTTCGCAATTTTTTGGGTGGGAAGTGACTTTTAAAATGTACTGGAAACTTCGTTTCACTGTGTACATAATTAAAAGCGGGAGTCCTGTTTCGAGGTGTATCATGAAGTTAGGTGCATTTCTGCTAACCTGAAGATTTTTATTGATAAAGTATCTCATCAACTTTTCGACTTCATCCGCTACCGCTTCGTATACTTTATAACATTGCTAGGTGGGAAGATGAATTTGGGTATTGGTTGACCCTTGGCAGCAGTAGGCACGCTTGCGATCACACGGCGTTAGCTGAACGGTGGGGTGGGATCTTGCTGCCTCCCACTGCATTCATACGATTTCGTGTCTGGTTATTACGATTCGTTTATGTGGGCAAATATTAAACGGGCGGGCTACAGTCCGCTTGGGCGAACTGTTGGATACCCTATTCTTAGTCCTATCCCTCATAAGTGGGCGTGAAAAAAGTCTAAGTATAGTTGAATTGTTAAGAACGCTCTTCATATTTTGTTATTTAACATTTAATCGAAAAAAACGAAGCTTTTGTAAAAAACGCTCCCTAGCTCAAACTTTGGTTTTTCAATAAAATTGCTTTATTTAATTGCGGGCGTGTCAATAGGCGGATTTAAAAAATATTTCAACATAAGTATAAAGGGCACCTAGAGACTATATATAATAAATTTCAGTTTCCTAGCTCAAACTTTGACTTTTCAATAAAATTGTTTTATTTAATTGTGGACGTGTCAGTGGGCGGATTGTAGAAATTTTATCCCCCGAGCAGTTTTAGAAGTCATATGTAAAAAATTTCAGCTTTCTAGCTCAAAATTCGATTTTTTCGAAAAATTTGTTTTTTTGAGTTTGTGATCGTATTTGTGGGCGGATTTCAAAAATTCTTAAACTTGATTATTTCGTTACACTAGAGAGTATATGGTTAAAATTTCAGCTCTCTAGGTCCAGTTTGAAGCCCTATGTTTTGCCGACAGACGGACGGACATGGCTAAATCGACATTACTATCGATGCTGATCATAAATATAGTAACTTTTAGGGGTCTACGGGCAATATTAAGGTATGTTACAAACTATAAGTTCACATTCTATATTTTTTTATTCACATTTATACATTTACAAAAGTCTTACCCGCAAAGCAAATTGCTTATCTGCAGGTGTTTAGATACAATTATAGGATTGAAATTTTTGAAGTAGCTAGTTTTAGTTTTTTATCTGATTTCAGCTTAACATTGTTAAATTTATAAATAGGTTTTAACTAAAATTCAAAGTGAAAAGTTTAACCATTGAATTCACTATCTTTGCTACCGAACATAATAAAAATCAAGCAAATATTTTTTTATTTCTTTTTTTCTTTTCTTAAAATTTACTAAGTTTTTTATGTTTTGAGGGATTGAATTGATCGTTTTAGGAATCACACATCTCAATTCGCGTTTTCCGTAAATATTAAAATGTGCAGGTACTTCAAGCATCCTCTGTGCTTGTCTTCTTGTATTTTGGTTGTGTTGGCTGAAGAAATCTTGGATCATCCATGTAGTGTTGAAGTAATGTCATCTGGTATATCGCATTAACATCTAGAACTTTAAAATATGAGTTAGGTTGTCTAAAAAGCTTAATGAGACGATGTTGGATATTAGATATCTTATCAAGATGAGATTTTGAAGCATGACCCCAGGCCAGGATCCCGTATCTTATTCTGGATTCAGCAAGCGAATAGTACACCTGCTTCTGCACGTCGAGGTTAGAATATTTTTTGATATATACCATTGCGAAGAGAGCACTTTTAACTTGGAGTCGTAGAACATTGATGTGCTGCCGCCAGAGAAAATGGTCGTCGATAGTGACTCCCAAATATTTGATTGTTCTAACAATTTCGATAGCTGAGTTTTTTGCTGACGTAGGGCAATGATCATATCTATGAAAGATATTGAAAGTTTCATCGCATTTAGATGAATGACGTATATGCATCACTTTTGTTTTTCCAACATTAATGTGTAATCCTTGGTCATGACACCATTTTAAAAATGCGTCGAACTCTTCTTGAATTATTTCCAGTGCTGAGTTCAAGCTTTTATGTTTAACGACGATAGCTATGTCATCTGCATAGGCATAGGCATTACACTTTTTAAATAAACGCAAAAGCTGTATAAAATAAACAAAATCGGGCCTAATTTGGAGCCTTGGGGAACACCATATTATGATATTGGTCTTTCATTGCTTACTGTATTCGATACTTTTACTCTGATTTTCCTGTCGGTAAGATAGCCTTTGATCCAGTCCGCTAGTATTGCTCTCACACCAATTCTATAGAGACTTTCAATTAGCTTTTGATGAGTTAAGGTGTCAAATGCTTTGCTGAAATCGACAAATATAACAAGCACATGCAGGTTTCTATTAAGTGCCTCATTAACGGTATTACTGATTCGGGTGCAACACTTTATGCCGTTGAATAAAATTAATAAGCCGATTAACAATGACTTCTTCTAGGCATTTTTCAACTGTCGAAAGTATTGCGATTGGCCTATAATTCTCGAAATGTTTTTTGGAGCCTCCTTTAAAGATTGGTCTAATGATTGAAGTTTTCATTAATTTTGGGACATAAGCTTCTTCAATACTACGGTAAATAATTGTTTGAATAATTCGCGCAAGAAAAGAGGCATTCATTTTTAAATCGATGGGTCTAATGTTGTCTATTCCGAAACCTTTTTTACTGTCTAACCTACATAGCATTAGAAATATCTCTTGTTCACTTGGTTCTTCAATGAATATACTCTGCTGCAGATAGAGGTTCTCGTGGTTTGACGTTTTGACATTGCATATATATGCATGATTGACTAAGTTTGATCAGAGAACTGACCTGCAAACTTCTCCACAATGACGTTTAAACTATCGCCAATATTACATAAATTGGTTTCGATGACTTCATCTACTGAGGGTTTCTTTCTTCCTAAAAGATCGTTAATTATATTCCATGTTTTCCTAGGATTATTTTGGGAATTTTTAAATTTTTCTTTGTAAAAATTGACTTTAGTATTTTGAATGTTTTGGTTTGCAAAATTTCGGTACTGCTTATATTCGGTTTCGTAGCTTTGACAGCTTGGGTTATTTTTTCATTTCCTATAGAGCGCATCTCTTCTCCTACACATTGCAATTATCGGTGCAGGGAAATAACTTCACGGGCAATAACTTCACCTGGGCAATAACTTCACTTTTTTTTTGTGAACTTAATGCCCACTGATGGTGAGCAATAACTACACTTTTTAGTGGGAAATAAATTCTCTTAACATTTTATGATAATTCAAGAAACGTACCTCGCACCTACCCCAAATCAAACAGTGACCCCAAGCAGGGGGGTTGCAGGGGGGCAACATGCCCCCCCATATGCATTGCACTGTTTATGGAATCTACTTGCGATTTCGCAACTAATCCCATAAACAGTGCAATGCATATGGGGGGCATGCTGCCCCCCCTGCAACCCCCTGCTTGGGGTCACTGTTTGATTTGGAGTGGGTGCAAGGGTCTTTAGTTATAATAGACAAATTCTCAAGTTATAGGTGGGAAATAACTTCACAAAATTTTGGGAGAAGTTATTGCTCACCATCAGTGGGCAATAACTTCACAAAAAAAAAGTGAAGGTATTGCTCACTCGAGGTGAAGTTATTGCCCAGGTGAAGTTATTGCCCGTGAAGTTATTTCCCTGCACCGCAATTATCTCGTGTGAAATCCATGGTTTTTGTTTGCGTTTTCGTTGGGCTGTCTCTATTTTGCTAGATTCAGCGTATATTCTGTTCATGACATCTACGAAGTTATTGTACAGAACTTCGACATTGTTTTCTTCCATCATATTCAGCCAGTATGTCTGCTCAATAAGCTCATTAACTTGTTTTGCGTTAATATGCGTAGTATTAACTTGTTGATTCGGTCGGTCATTGCTTAAGTCTTTAGTTGCGTACAAAACTGCAAAGTGATCAGATATGTCGGTTTCAATAATGGCTGAGTGTATTTCAAGGCGAGTGATGCTGACATAGATATGATCGAGAAGAGTAGAAGTATTTCTTTTTATATCAACGCGTGTGGACTCATTGATTACGTTTATGAGACCATTTGAGGCCATCATTTCCATATATCTTAGAACAAGTGAATCATTCCTATCATTAATGTTTATGTTAATATCACCTAAGACTATGTTTTCTTTATTTTCATCAATAATTTCGTTGATTTCTTCAATAAATTTTTGGGCACTAAGACTAGGTCGCCTATATATTGCATGAACATGTTTTTTTATTCCTTTATGGGTTATTTCCAAGTGCATGCCTTCATAGTTGACTGGTTTTGTTGGTATTATATCATAGTTAATACCATTTCTGATATATATCGCCACACCTCCCCCTTTCATACCTACGCGATTTATAAACTCAGGTTTGAATCCGTCGATGTTATAAAAATCGTTTTTGTTTTTAGGGATGTTTATTTCATTTAAAACTATAATATCGACGTAGCAGAGTCAAAATTAATATACTCTTATATAGGGTATAAAAAGACGGGATGTGAAGAGTAAAAGGATATAGAAAGTGATCAAGAAAGAATTATTTGAAATCTAGGCAAAGAAATATATGAACGAAGGAAGCTTATTTTGTTTCAGATATGGTGAAACTTTATGACGTGTGCTCCCACATGCAGACGGTGGTTACCGGGTGCACCTTGACAACCCCTAGTAATTTTACATCGGGGTTAGTCCCTGAAGATGCCCTTGCAGACGATTAACCGTTCACGACCTTAATAGCTGCGGAACTTAAGTGAAAAGGAAATACATGTTTTATTCGGGTAATCACACAATCTGATGGTTACATATTGATTTACTATGCTTAATAATTCATATGGATACGGGATCATTTTAGGACATTTAGTAGATAAATGGGAGACTTCAGTATAAGTTCTAAACGTTGCATGTTGCTTGTTTTACAGTGATAAACGTTATATTTTTATTAGGCAATTGGATTTATACTATTATGATATGCAAATTTTATTGTTGTTTATCTATAGATGAAATATTGGGTATGCTATGTTTGAATTTGCCAAAAAAATTACGAATTGGTACAATTTGTACTTACAGTTTTCCCCGTATCGATGAAAAGTTGTGGCCACAAGTTTCCTTCTGCGATGATGTATCGTAGAGTTGATGATTGATTTGAATTGTATGTCTGTTTGCGTTTTGTAATAATCACCTTTGTACTAATTTAAGTTAATATAATTTCTAAGGCAACCCTTTTTTATGTATTATTTAGCACTAAATTTTAAATAGTTTAGTTATGTGAGGTAGGATTTGTGTGTAGGTACTTTAAGTAAGACCAAAAAATTAGGTTAAGTAACAAAACCATGCAATCACACACAAAAACAATTTATCAGGCTATCACTTGTGTGGTATTTAATTTAAATATCTTCTCCCTTTTTTTTCGTTATTCACTGAGACACTTCGGGGAAGGTGGTGGGATGTGGGATAAGATGAGTTTGAGGATCTTGAGTTATTTTTCCTTTCGCTTGGTGTGACCGCGTGCTCTTGGTGACTGATGCGTGAGTTGTTTTGTACGTGTGTGCTTCCTCTTCTTGTGGTGGCTGTAGCATTCAAAAGCTCAAATGATGGTGGACAGACAGTGTATCGGTTGGAGTTTCAGCGTGGGGTGTGTGACTTTAGTTGTTCCAGTGACTCTTCCCAAGTACGCCAACTCAGTAAGGAATATCATATTTTATCGTTCTGCGAACCTTGGAAAATACCTATTTGCTGGCCGTGGAGGCCATAGTTTAGTGGCAAAAAAAAGATGCATTCACGATAATCGCAGCGGCGCGTTGGTTTCGTTTCCGGTTTGATTCATTTGTGTGGGAAGTCAGACGTTACGTTTGAAACCTAAAGAAAAGAATCCTTTGCATAGCCACCCGAAACATTTCGGAAGACCATTATCTTTGACTTGTTGGTACTAACTTCCAAGCTCCATAACCTGCAGTAACTTGTTGATCATCACCTGCAACCTTGTTGGAGTCTACTACAGAATGACTATCATCCTCATGCATGATTATATTTATTTTAATACCATCGAAATCGATTCCCCATTGTAAGAAAGTCGGCAGGTCGTCCAGAAACAAAGAAAATAGTATTGGGCTCATGAGGCAACCCAGCTTGACACCCATGTTTGATTCAAACCAGTTTGAAACATTGTTTCCATTGCAGACCGCAGACATTTTTTCAATATAAACACTGTGTATTACTTTCACCAATTTTGTTGCACTCCAAGATTGCTAAGTTTATAAAAAAGGGACCTTCTGTCAATGGAGTCAAACGCCGCGTTAAAGTCTACAAAGTAGGCATATTGTTTCCTGCCCTTTTCCAGTTACGTCCTTGCAATACTTGTTAACGCGAAAATATTGTCCACTGTGGAGTTATCCTTCCTGAATTGAAATTGGCTATATTTGTATCTATCCCAACTGTAAGCTGCTCCAGAATAATCCCCGAAAAAATGTTCATTATTGAATTAATGTCCAACGACGCTCCTTGACGATTACCAATAGAAATGTTTGGTATTTAATTTGTGTGATTTAAGGTTTATTTTTTGTACATGGAGACCGTCCGGCCTGGGTTATCTTCAAGTAGCACCAAATGATTCTACTGACTTGGCTTAACGTCCCGTGGGAGTTGAAATTGGCCCAGCAATCAATGCACATGTTTAGCTAGTGATTTCCTTCAATTAAGTTTCCATCAGAGGACCCGCATACAGCATAAAACAGCTCTTAATTCATTCGGAAATTCCTAAAATATGACATACGAATATTTTAGTGACATTTTAACTACCAGCGCCGTATAACTATATCCACCATCCGCAGCTATTAAATAAAATATTTACATATCTCTCCAGTTGCAGTTTCAGCTTCACTCAATCTTATCTGCTAACAAACATCTCAACTTTCTTAATGGCCAAAGAACAAGCAATTCTGAAACACTTTTACGATCGGCAGTAAAAAAAAAATGCTTAATATTTTTCCAAAATATTTCCAAAATTCATTTATAACCCCATTGCCGGGAAAATTTGTAGATCATATATCACGGCGCGTTCTATAAAACGGGTTGCCTATGAAATCTTTGAGTGGAACGTGTATAAAAGTGTCATCGATTGAATATAATTTTTGATTTAGCTTCCTCGACTTGGCACGAGAAAGAGCAACAGTTTCAAAAACCAAAGAAAAATCCAATTTTTGATTGATACAAAAATACAGGAACCTCTGGGCCCCTTGGGTGTGCCTCGCGTGTAACCGAATATCTGTGTAATTATTCCCCACAAACTTGGTCTGTATGCTAATGCAAATAAATTGTATCTGGGAGCTGGGAGCTGGGAGTGCACCGCATAATTAGGTTCTTTATTTTGAAAATAAATACCACAAAACTACACCGAATAATTGTCACATTCCGTGTAATTTATGTTCCACTGGAGATGTGTTTTGTTTTGTTTATGTGGCTGTGCTTCTATTTCTGGAGAGAGCGCGAGAAGATTGCAGATGTCGACACGACACACGATGACTTGGAGGAGAGTTGAAACTTTGTCTGAGAGTTTGGGAAACTCATGTTTGACAAATAATTGGAGCGAATGGTTTGTGGTCGTTTGAAATGTGTGTGTCCTAGCGCCGCCGTCGCCGTCGACGGAGGCGCATACACGTGTTCCTCCAATTACTATCCTTGACAATGAAGTATGGAGATTTACAACCATGTTATTAGCTGATGCGTAAACACGAACCTGCCCTAAAATTAGAGCGTAGTTTCGTTTTGTTTGTGTGTGTCAGTCAGCCACATGCAATTCAGTATCCCGCTCTCTCTTTCTGGATTTGATATGGTTTCCAAGGAACTAATAAATATTAATGTAATTACGGGGATTGTGCTTGGCGTTGTTATACAATGTCGTAATTATGGATATTGATGAGAGAAAGGAAGCAGAAAAACAGATGCAGGTTTGTGTTTTTCCTCCGGCTGAGGTGAGACTTGACGCGTCAATTATCGAAGATTAAGCTGCTTGAATGTACTTTTTGATTGATTTGCTATAAAGTGGGGTTGAGGTTTCGGCTCACAGTGGAACTAGACATTAGACATAAGGAAACCATTTTCTTTTCTTTTTATGAATTGCGCTTCATTTTGTCTTGGAACTGATCTTTTAAGCTCGAGCGATGGTAAGGATACATGCCTCCTGACCAGCCATCTTAAATTTTATTTCTGAAAATCCTTTGAATAACTCTTACATGCTTCAACTTTACCTTAATTGGGGCGTATTTTGTCAAAACAGTTGCTTGTTGCAACGCAGAATAGTCTCTTAAGTTTTGGCATACGGGATTATTTTTTACACACCTACCAAATGTATAGTTTCACCCCAATCGATTCGTTGTCCATATTACTACAAAGTCTAAGAATATAGTCGGGCGCAGTGGAGGACTACTAGTCGAAAGGTCCCCGGTTCAAATCCCGACGCGACCAATTAACGTCTAGAGTTTTTTTTTATACTACCCCACCTCTTGCGAACGTCTGACAAACATCCATCAAGAGTATCAATTGTCAAGAGAATCTGCTCAAATTTGCCGTTCGGATTCGGCTTAAAATTGTAGGTCCCTTCCACTCCGCATAAGCAAGTGGTTGGAGATCCTAGGTTTTAGGCCCTGTGTGGGCCGTTAATGCCTAATATTTATTTATTTTTTCTAAGAATATTGCCAGTGCTTTCCAAGCTAAGGTTCAGGCCATATGATTATGCGCTACCTAGAGGAAGCTTGACCTAGAGGAAGCATTGCGTCACGTTCATGTATATGCATATTGAAAAGAAACAGCCCATGCAGAGCCCTAGCTTATGTAATCATTCGCGTCTGTGAAGTTTTGTTTTTGGTTTTTTGATTCAATGAAGCTGGGCCTGAAGTAAGCACAGTTTTAAGATTGCCGCAAATACTCTATTCTGGTTCCAAATTTTAAGATTTATGGACTTTGAAGACCGGAAGATTATCCAATTGTCGTACTCTTCTCCGCATGTTAAAGGCTTCGCCGCACAGAACAAGTGTTTAACGCCGCGTTAAAAAAATTTACGCGGCGGTTTGGGGCTATATCGACACGGTCTTCTAAACACCATTGAGAATGTTTATAAGGGAGAACCCACTCGCAGGGCGATTCTTAATACTAACACTTTAAAGGCTTACTAACACATTGGTTGATTGAGGGCAATGATACTGAGAAACCAGAATGTTATATAATTAACACAAAGGTTGACGCGGCTACAGAGCTCCTCTAAGCTGGAAAAAGGTGCAATGGGCAAGGCGGTGACATTAGGCCCACGTTGCTGAAATTAATCGTCATATAGGAGAAGTGGCATTTTCAAGCACTGCCTCAAACTGGGACACAAGACGGGCGTGAAAGGATGTATAGGTGATATTCATTCCTGAACCGGACAAGAAGGGCCACACGGCGAAGAAGGATTTCAGACTATAACTCTCTCTTCAGCATTCTAAGCTGTGGTCGCAGACGTTAGAATATTGAACTACTAATTGTAAGGTCTCAGGTTCAAATCCCGTCGTGTCCAAGTAACATATAAAAAGTTTGTTCCACTACCCCACCTCTTGTGAACGTCTGACAAACATCCAATGGTATCAATTGTCACGAGAAGCTTCTCAAATTTGCCTTTCGAATTCGGCTTAAAATTGCAGGTCCCTTCCGCTTCGCACAAGGCAATGGTTGGAGAAGATAGGTTTAAGCCCCTGTATGGGCCGTTAATGCCTAATATTTATTTTATTTAATTATTATAAGTCTCTCTTCCTTATTGTTAGGTTAGGTTAGGTTAGGTTATAGTGGCAGTCGGCAGAAGCTGAAACACTTAGACCAATAAAAAGGTCAATTGTGATACCACACGGATCTATCTTCTTCCTACTTGTTGAACAAGTTGCAGGTTTTGATAAAGCTTGAAAGACTTCTTGAAATATCGATTTTTATGAGATCGTTGAGATCATTGCAAAAGAAAGATCCTACCAATGGAGTTTTTGTCTTTGAAAGAGAGCAGGACATATGCAGAGAAGGTGGAGAATAGTCTCCTCCTTCTCCTCGTCCAAGCAGCTTCTGCTTCTGCAAAAGTTATTTGTTTAGACGGCAAGCCTTGTTGCATGCTTTCCTATGAGGAAGTGTCCGGTGATTACACCAATTGTATCACCAATGTGTAGTCTGTTCAGAGATATCAAACAGTTACAGCGTTTCAGATCCAGTTTTGGACAAATCTGTTTTGTCGCTAGACAAGTGTTTCCAGTTATCCACCTGAGGTTAGTTCTCTCAATGGTCTCCCTCATAAACATGAGTTTGCATGCAGCAATTAAAATGCCTAAGGGACCTTTATCAGGTAGAAGGGGCAGTATGGTTCCTTTTCTAGCGAGTTCATCATCCCTACAATGCCCTGTTTACACCAGGGGTCTCTGCCGGTACGACAAATTATGCAAAGCTCAACACGCCTATCTGAAATGTGTAGACCGGTGGAAGTCGCCTTACAAGAGGAAGTGGGGAAACTTGAGGCAAGCCTACATCAAGCAAGCTATCCTTGATAAAGGAGATGCATTTAATCTCGAAGGGTCAGCGATCAAGCATGCTCTTGAAAAGCTAAACGTTGAATGGGGAAAATTAGAAAACGGTACAAAGGAAAGTGTTGCTATCGCGGGTGCCTTGCTTTCAATACCCACAGCGTCACTGGACGTGTTTCTTCACCTATTGCCTACAGACATTAATGGGAAATACCAGGCAGGGAGTAGGGCGCTACGTCTTTCCCATATAGCCGCCTGTTCAAAACCAGCGAAATAGGTCGCTGCTCTATTCTGGACGTTTTAAATGTCGGCAATCTATTAAAATCGGATGATATTCTCTATAAGCTTGGTTTCGATGTATCCCTAAACAGCTGTAAATCCTGATAGACCGGATTGGCAAAATAATGCAGTCATTAATTATTATTCATGTGGCATTGCAGTATTCACGGATGCCTCAAAGCCCGATGATGGCCGGGATACGGAATTTACTCTGCGGAGAAAGAGTTGAGGGAATCTCTACGGCTTCCACACAGTTGCAGTGTCTAGGGTTGGTTCGAAACCAGGCAGTATTAATATCAGTACTAATTACAGTGCTCACATCGGGGTATCGATACCTATCGCGTATCAAATTGAATGTATCGATACCTCCTACTTCGAAACGAATACTTTCTTCGAAAATTGTGTGATGGATCGCTGTGTATCTATCTCGTCTATCTGTCTTCTCCTTTTTTTAATGGCGGTGAAGCTATGATCAGATTAAAAGGGAACATAGCCCTCCCACTTAACTGCATCCCCACAGAAAACGTTGTTTTCTACGATAGGGGTGAATGTCGTCTGGCGATAATCGATTCATAATATCTCTCACTCGACCTTAACGAATAGTTTCCACAGTCCACTCATTTGAAATGATATTTTGGAAATTGCGGAGGTAGAAAAGGGAGAACATGACAATGGACATTTCATATGTTCGTATCGTATATACAACTCGATTGGATACCAGTTCTTCCATTCGATAATTACTTGGATCGAATCAAAAGTGTATCGATACTTATTTTAATTGAATCCAAAGTCTCGAATAAGTACTCGTATAATGGGATCAAATCAACCCCAGCAGTGTCTTCCAATCGGAGGTTCTGTATGTCCTTAAGGCTGCGGAATCACTGCTAATGAAATCGATAACCGACCGGGGTATCACCATTAACATTGACAGTGAGGCCGCCCTCAACCTCAAGGCCCTGGTTTCATTTGCCATCAGATCTGAACTGGTCGCACAACAATTAATGTACTAAGGCAGAACTCGGTAATTGACACAAAACAGTCCCTGTTCCTAATTTTAAGGTATTGGAAGGTGACACAAGAATGGCTAGTCAAAGATGGAGTCACATAGCGGTTCATAAGGTATTCAAGGCTTTTTGACCCAATTTGAACAAGACGAGAAATGGAACGATCTTGAATCTAAGTAGATGTCAGCTTGGAAAGACAATCGGTATCCTGCCCGGAGACTTTTAAGGATGCACGCCACAAGGTTTGACTTCTTAGAAACGGAAGCGTGCAGATACTGCAATGATATTTATGTCATAGAAGAAATTACACACTGCGAATGCGAGGGTATTGCTCATTATATAACGATATGCCGGGGCAATTTGTTCTTCGATAATCTAGAACAAAATTGACTTCAAAAAATCTGAATTTATGTAAGCAAATAAAATGCTTCGAGAAAGAGGTTTAAGGCATTGTAGGTGTTCCGCATGGTATTCCTGTTTGCATTCGAACCTCTCGCACAGTTGTCCAGCGCACTAACCAATGAGCCACGCTACGCCACAAGCTCGTAGCTGTGCTTAAAGTATGACTCAAGCCCAAAGCTAGTACGGTAGCTAAAATTTGTATGTTGTGAGAATATTTAACAAATGGAATCTTAATTTTAAGGCTCGTACATCTTCGCATGGGCCATAAATTAAATAGATATTCGGCTCCGAATTTAGGTATGTACCAACTTTTCATTCCAACGAAAAGGCTGATCCGGGGCGTTGGAGCTTGTAAGTCATACAGTCATGGTGTCTCCCTAATGTGGCTGATCGCCAACCAATTTGCGGTATTAATACGTTAACATTCAATAATGATAACATTCTGTAACCCCAGTTGGCAATTTTTTTTAACTAGGTATCAGCCAGCTTAACAAATCCAGCAGTAAATAGACTACTCACATCTCATCTACTCGTACCAACTGCTAGCTCCATCACTGTCAATCGACTTGTCAGAGTAGAAAAACCCGTCATAATAACTCTTTGGATTATTATGTCAAAATTGTATTCCACAAATTAAACAATGTTCCTTCATTGTGCCATCCAGTTTGATGATGATAAAGTCGTTAAGTATACTAACCAGCCAGATTGCAACAAGCTCACACCCCCAACACGCACATATCCTTATGAAACAGGCGATGGAGCAAGAGCAGGAGAGACAGAGCAGATTAGAGAGCAGTTAAGCCTTTGAACTCACCTGGTCCTCATTTTTGTGAGGACATCGTCCCACATTTATACACAGCATCATTGAACCGATGCTCTGGGTTGTATCTGCAGTTAGTTATACACTTGCGTTGTGTTTGTTAAAAGTACCGGAATTATCTATAGAAATTCACAGTGACATTCTGTAATTTCATTTTCTCTGGCTGGAGGAATACCCTCCCGTACAGAAACAGAACATCAAAGTTTCAGAGCAAGCATCAAGCAGAGAACCAGCAACAGAAGCACACATGCATTCTGCTATTTTTTTTTTTTGAAATCCTCCTGCTTTACATACCCGGTATGCTTACCTTTTCATCAAGACTTATCCTGTATTTGCCTTGATACACAACCCTTGTGTGAGTCGTCCTGTGAGTATTCGTATTCTGTTGTATTTATTTTTCCTTTCTTAAACCTTCTGTCACTGATAATTTCGGTTCCTTTTTGTTGCTTAAAGGACGCCCAATTGAACAAGTAAGTTATCCTCTTCTGAAATTAGGCATTGGTCAGAGTCAGAGGAACAGATAGAGAATCCTTTTACAAGAGGTATTTACAAATACGAGGATTAAATGTCGGAACGTTCCAGATTATCTCTACAATTCAATTTTGGTTGTGATAATAGATCCTGTATGTGTGTGCCCCTGTCGTTGTTCGTTTCTGAATGGGTGCTGCTGTCCCGCACTGAAAGGATTTTTCTTTTGCAATTTTCACTCTATTTACATTTGTGGCGGATGTGCGCTTGCTACGCCATATGCACACACATATGGTGAAATGAAAGGATTACGTGAGTAATTGGTCCACCTGGACGCTAATAGTTTGGGGATTTAGGGATTTGAAAAGTTTAGCTTATTAGTGGGACTGCAAAGTGCCACGTTGCAGACAGTCGCAGTCAGTTGAGTATTGGTATATAATTTGCGTTTTTAAAAAGTATTTATGGACGAACGGGAAATGGAGACTCTTTTAATTGTGGCAGAGTCGGCCTTTTTGTTTGGAAGCAGGACATGGAGAAGTGGCCTTACCAAGTACATACATACAAATAATGGCAAATGTAGTACAGGGGAGACCGGGGTTAGTTGACCAGAAATTAGTATTTCTTTTTACAAAATAAAAAAATACCGAAAACATTTAAACTTCCTTAAAAGAGCATCCTTTAATCTTTCCTAATAACCCAAGCTACCATTAAAAAATATATTATTCGGATATATACCTCGGTTTCGCGCAAATGTATAAATTAAGCAGGCCGAAATACTAAACTAGGTGCTGTATCTGAAAGCGAAGTCCTTACCATATGCGGAGTAGACAAACTCACTTCCTGTATTTTGAATGCCACAACATCTTTACAATCTTCAGGAGGGGTAATAGTACAGTGAAATACAAAGATTCGTTACTAAGCCGCACCACTTGAATCTAGAATGCTCTACCATGCTCTATCTTTCCTTCGCATTACAATTTACAAACATTTAAAAATTAATTTATTTTTGGTGGGAGCGTTTATTCGGCTTAATACAAGCTACATGTCTTAAAACTAAACAAAAAAAACTAAGACTTATAGCTAGGACGTAAAAACTAAAACTGTTTAAGGGGTCGAGGAGGGCTGATTTGACGCAAGAGGTGCAGTGATTAAAATAAAAGAGGGGGGGAGGGTTAGAATTAGCAATATTTTTTTAATTTTGGTGGGAGCAAAACCCCCATTTATTCGGCTTAATGACCTTAAGCTAAGAACTTAAATCTATAGTTAAAAACTAGAGCTTATAACTAAGGAGTCTAAGGATGCCTAAGGAGATCGATTTTTAGGGAGGGAGTGCTGCGGTTAAAGTCAAAAATATTAAGATTTGAGTAAACCTTACGTGAGATGGGTTCGTTGGAACGGTGGGTTGGAAGATAGAAACGTCTTGGGCAACGTAGACTACGAGGATTAGTGTTAAGGCAGATAGAGTTGTAAAGAGACGCGCAATCGACGGAGCCTGAAAGGAGTCGGTGAAGCAAGAGAATGTCTGCTGCGTCCCTGCGTTCCTCAAGGGTATTTAAGTTATAAGTTTAAGACGGTCGTGATAAGGCGGTAAGATGAGAGGATCGTTCCAAGAGAGACCACAAAGAGCAAATCGAAGAAAACGACGTTGAATGCTTTCGATTCTGAATACATGAACTCGTTGAAAAGTACACTTGGCTATTGTTCTCTAGGAGGGGCCGAACAAAAGTGATCCCTGGTCACGTATGGGTCGCAAAACTCTTTTGACCATCTTTTAACGAAGCCAAGCGATGAGTTTGCTTTAGTAATTATCTCATCAATATGCGAACGGAAGCTTAGTTCCCTATCGCATAAAATGCCAAGGTCCTGAATTGATTGAACAGGAGATATATGTTGATCGTGGAGTTGGTAAATTCGACGAGGAGACTTGTTGCTCTTGCGTGAGCAGATTATAGACTGAAATTTGGATACATTAAGTTCTAGGTAGTTCTTAAGGTAGCAGTTGGAAAAACTATTTAGATCTATTTGAAGGAGGCTGAAATCATGTTGTGAAAAAATGGTTTTGAAAAATTTGGTGTCGTCAGCATAGAGAGAGAGTGCTGAGTGTTGAATGATCCTTTCCAGATCGTTAATTGTTAGAATTAATAAAAGGGGACCTAGACTAGGCCTTGTGGAACACCAGAGCTGGCTAAGAAATGTGCCGAAAAAAACAACGTGCATCGGCATCTCATCTATCTCTCTAATCCAAATTTCCCTTCTGCCAGCGCTGTGCAGCTATTTACATTATAAGGGACACAAAATTCCCTTTGGCGCATGCAAATTCTAAAAAAAGCAACTGTGGTATGAATGTGCGCGCGTGGCGGATGGTAAAAAGCCTAGTCAGTGAGACATTTTGCAAAATTATGTACCGGCAGTTAACAAAACTTACGTGGATACCTTCTGTTTATATCCTTTTTTTAAATATCCCCGGTCAAAATATCCCCCCGCAAAAATTTCTCTGGAAAAAATCTCTACTGATCCCATAATAGTACCTGGGTGTCCCGCTTCGCGGGTAAAAGGGTTTAGAATTCTGGTAACTTCTTCGAATCACACAAATTAAAACTCTGGACACCTCTTCACCTCACAAAAAAAGGATATTTTGTTCGCGGATATTTTTTTTTTTTATTTTTTTATTTATTTATTTATTATTAATTATCACTATAACAAGGTTACAATTATAAGACTTCTGATTAAGAAATATAAAGTGATTATAATAAATTCATTATCATTCTTAAACTTTAAAGTTAGTGTACTGAAATCGAAAAAAGCATGTTGATTGAAAGCAATATAAGTCAGAGAAGAATCTTTTTGCATTTTTATTAAGATGTTACTTTCATAATTAGTTCCAAGTTATAAGGGCTCACAGTAAAACGCCAGTCTTTAAGAGAATTCGAAAATAAATGGGAATTGAGATTAGAACGTATGGATAAGGGAAGTTTATTAAAAATTCTACGCGAGAAAACTAAATAAAAGTTCATAAAATGCGTTTTGTGCGCGAATGGGACGTCAAACAGTGACAGAATATTTTGACCATTAAAAAGTATAAATACAGCCGTCACCCTTACAAGCTCTTCTGTAAAGCAGAGCAAAAAAATACACTCAGCATTTGGCTATGACACTTGGAAATATCAAAGACTGTCGTGGCTTTTGGAAACTGGCTAGATAAACGGCAAACCCTTCGCGCGCAGTAAGCAAACCGAATCATCTGCGGTAGCAAAACTTTTTTAACACTTGCCGAATCCGTCATGTAGCTCAAACCAACTACAGTGCCTGTTTCTTTTCCAAGTGGTACATGTTTTACATCGTGAGATCGAATTATAAGATGTCTGCAGAGCTTTAAACCGTTGTAACGCTATTTAAGTTCCGAAAAAAGATCGTATCCCGTACGAGTTCTTTAAATATGCAACAACTGAGTTTCTTGAAAGATTAGTAACCGTATAAAATTATATATTCAACGTGGGTGAAGTGCCAAAGTGTTTTTAAAGAAATATAATTTTCCTTGTATTTAAAAAAGGAGACGATAATGATCCAGGTAACTACAGAGGCATATCCTCCTTGAATTCAACAATACAAACAAATTTCGGGGATTATTCTGTTGTGGCTAACAGTTTGGATAGATACAAACAGCTTACTTTGCCAATTTTATTCTGGATTCAGGAAGAATTACTACACAGTGGAAAATATTTTCGCATTAACAAGTGTGCAAGGACGTCACTGGAAAAGGGCAGGAAGCTATATGAACGTCCGCAGATTTTTCCGGTCGCTAACCCTTGAATCTTCTTAGTATCATTCGAATAAGGAAGATTTGGTCCTGGTTATTGTTTCCATTGACCGAATGCCGATGGATATGAAAGTATCTTAGTGTACTTTACCGAAAGGAGATTAGACGAAGAAGTGTGACCGATAATGCTTCTTATTTGCAATCGATAGTCGAAAGTTGAACAATCCAAGCGAATTACGACGACTAAAAAGGCGGTGTTTTCCCCAAAGGGCCTTAATACAAAAACTTTATTCTTTCTGATTTTTTATGCGTATTTATACAAAAGTGCGTGAGAGGATTTTGGTTTGAGCGAGTGAGACATTACGTTATTTTTCAAGTTCAAATTTTATGGCGAATTCAATAAAGGAACTAAATATGGTGACTGGTCTAAACTAAGCGCCAGATTTAAATATTAAGTATTTACATTTTATAGTTAATTACCAATATTAGCAACTGCGATATTTATCCTATGGTAATATACGATGATGATGACGATGGTGATGTTGAAGCTGACGATGGTGATTCTGCCCCAACACTATAAGCCTTCTTTGTGGACTTTAAGGCGGCGTTTGGCTCCATTGACAGAAGGTCACTTTTATTAACTTGGCAATCTTGGAGTGTCAACAAAAGTGCTCAAAGTAACGTTTTCATGTGGAAGATATGTCTGCGGCTTGGGATGGAAAAAATGTGTCAAACTGGTTTGAATCACACTTGGGTGTCAAGCAGGGTTGCCTCATGAGTCCTTTACTATTTTCCTTGTTCCTGAACAACCTGCCGACTTTCTCACCAGGAGGAATCAATTTTGCCGGTATTCAACTAAAGCTTATCATGTATGCTGATAGTATAGTCATTCTGTCGGAGACTCCAACAATGTTGCAGATGATAATCAACAAGCTGCAAGCTCAGTGCAGGTTATGGAACTGGAAAGTTAACACCAACGAGTCAAAAGAAATTGTCTTCGAAATGGTTGGGGCAAATGATGAAAAATTGTGCCAGGAAAATGAAGTTGAAAAGGAGTACTAGTGTCTTGAAGTTATTGTAACACCTAAAGCGGACTTAAAATAACATCTACACGAAAAATTGAAGGAGGCAAAAGGAACAATAAATTGCCAAGGAAATGTATTCTTCCATTTGTGCCAGACTCAATCCACCATGTTGCCTTAAACTTAGATTTTCAATTCTACAAATTTGTTAAACCAATTTCTGTTTCAAACTTTAAGTATAATTTTCATAGAACTTTAGTAATATTAAAAATTGTCTAAATGGTATTGCGTGGTCTTCAATATTTGATGTCATAGACTTGAAACAATAATATAATACCCTGATCATGATAGTCAATGACATAATCGACGTATACACACCTAAGGTTAAGGCTATTGAGATCTGCGCTATCTTAAACTCCAACAAAGGAATTAAGGGCGCAAAGATACATATCTTTTCAGGCGGCACTTCAGGCACTGTCGTCCAACACAATAGACTCTCTGACTGTAAAAAACTGCTGCTGCGCCTTACAAAAGCTAGCTAAATACAACAAAGTTAAACTCGGATGGGTGCCTGGCCACCGAGGTTTTGTAGGGAATGAAGCTGCAGATAAGCTCGCCAGAGCTGGCTCTGAAGCCGCTTTTGTCGGTCCAGAACCGTACTGCAGTGTCAACTGGACTACTTCTCTAGGGCTTGTCAAAGATTGGGAGCAACAGACTCGCCTTGAACATTGGGTAAGCGCCCCTAGTCTGAGACAGTCTAAACGCTTGATTAAGCCCTACTCCTATAAGGAAATCCTTACACTAAATAAGGAAAGCATTAGATTGCTGGTTGGCTTTCTCACTGGCCACTGCGGTCTGAGATATCATCTCAACAAAATGAACCTGTGTCCAACGCCAGAATGTAGATTCTGCATGGAGGACGAGGAGACCTCAGAACACATACTCTGTGAATGCCCGGCTCTACATTGGTTGAGACGACGCCTTCTCCACAGAGAGATGTTATCACTGGCAGAGCTTCGCAACTCTACCACCAAAGACGTGCTGAGTTTCATTAGGGAAGTCAGTCGCCGTTTGGCGTTAAGGCAACCTTGTGGCACAAAAGATCTTTTCAGGTCGTAGTGCCTGCCCTTGGGCAAGGGTTTTATTTAAAAAAAAAGGTTAAAGTTAGGACAAACGCAAGCAAATATGGTTTAATAAAAGATTAATCCATCTAAATAATTTGAAAAACAAGACTTATAAACAGTTGCGCAAATCATCTTATGATCGAGAATTACTTCTGAAATATAGGAGGCTTCAAAAAGATTTTAAAGTTCTTAACAAATTTTTATATAAGCAATATGTCCTTTCAATGGAATCAGACCTTAAAGTCAATAGTAAACCATTTTGGAGTTTCCTCAATTGCAACAAACAATCGATTGGAATTCCTAATAGTATGCAGTATAACGGTGCGATGTCATCAGACCTTTCAGTTATTTCCAACATGTTTGCTAGCCATTTCGAATCTGTCTATTTGAATAATGCCCCTATCTTACGCGCATATACGATATCTGACTACTCATCGAATTCGATTAACGTTGGTAGCTTATATGTATCGATTTCTGAAGTAGTGGTAGCGCTGTCCGATTTTGTATCCGACATGAGGGGAGACGTTGATGGTATTGCTCTTATTATTTAAAAAATGTTACTCACTATCGTCCAATATCTAAAGTTGGACGAAACTGTTTGAAAAACTTGTTTGTGGTAAACTTACAGCTCTTCTAATCGTATCAGTATGGTTTTATTGCTGGAACATCCACAGAGACTATACTCTATACAACATTTCATATGTCCATTTCGCACATATTTGGCTTAACAACCTGTTCAACGTGTTGGACACATCGATGCCATTTTTCCTTGTCAACCCTTGTAAGTGCTGTCGTTAGTAAGTCTCTTATTTCAGCCATTTTAAATGACTTGCTTTGGCTTGCTACAAACCCTTTCACTTGAGCCCAAACCAATTCTATTGGATTAAGGTCTCACTGATAAGGCGGCAAGCGATGGACTTTATGTCCCGCATTTTGAGCCATTTCATCCACGACATATGTTTCATACTTGGCTTTGTAACGTTTAAAGATTTCAAGCAACCCATTGTATGATTGCATCCCTACCTAACTTGAGATCTTCCTTTTGGGAGTTCCCGTATTCATTGGCAAAACAGGCGTCATTCATCGAAAAAACAAAGACATCATACAAACAGGTACATAATGAGATGAAAGGATGTATTTATGTTTTTTTTTATTTAAACAGTTTGCGATATAAACTCCATCAGCAAGATTTTCTAAAAACATTTCCCAGTCATTTCCGCTACATGTATATTATGAAAGGTAGACACAATCAGGCAATTACAATACAAAATTATATAACCACGACGCAATGTCATATTCCTAAACAGATGGTAAAAAAAACTGCACTTGTGCAACTGTACAACATAAATACAATCAAATTAAAACCGAATGGCAACACCCCACGTAATAATTCGTTCTCAAAAGTACCAAAACTGAAAGTTCTTTGACAAAAGAAATAGATAGAATAACCCTTAATGATATGCTTCATTGTAGAGATGGTAATACTCTTCTGATGTGCTTCAGTCACACACACTGCTTATTTTGGTGGATGATAATAGCAAGCGAACACAAGACGATCATGCTCATTCCCATTCTGCTGTGTGGGAGACTGGTTGTCAGATCGCATTCACGCTACTTCGGGAGTCCCCCAGGGCAGCCATCTTGGGCCTTTGTTATTTCTTTTATTTGATAATGATATTCCCAATGTCACCCTTAATTCTAAATGCCGAATGTTCGCTGATGACTTGAACATTTTTCGGTCTATTAAATCACTTCAGGAATGTTTTTTTTTATTGCAGGAAGACCTCAATAGATTATCAGATTGGTGTACAATTAACCGTTTAAATCTTAATGTTTTAAAGTGCAATAGTCTCACATTCTGCCGGTAACGGTCACAAATTCAGTTTACCTACAGTATAACAAATCTACCCTTGGAAACCATCTCATCCAAAAAAGACTTAGGCGTATTATTCGAATATAAGCTCAATTTCACTAGTCACATAGACTACCTCGTCGCAAAATGTCAATGATGGGATTTATCTTGAGAAACACTCAAGATTTTTCTGACCCACATACCCTCAAATACTTATATTTTGCATATGTTAGGTCTTCCTTAGATTACTGGTCTGTTATTTGGAATCCATATTATATGGTTCACTCTATAAGGATTGAGAAGATTCAAAAATGGTTCACCAGAGCTGCGATAAAAAAGCTTAATTGGAATATCGACTTGCCACCGTATAATATTAAATGTCAAATGATTGGAATCTTGCCTATATGTATTCGGCGGAGGTATTTTTCGATCATGTTTGTGAAAGACCTAATAACTAACCTAATAAGCTAATTCAGTTGGGAATCTCATTGATCTTCCCTCTAATATAAGTAGTAGAAATATGTTCAAAAGCAATTGCTTATGCTTTTAACAAACTCTGGTGATGTTAATGAGGTATGTTAATTATGGACCATGTGTACCTCCGTTTTATGAAATAAATAAATAAATAAAAATCTGCTCGGCAATCATTGTCCAACTTTTTGGAACGTATTTTATTGGGAGTTATTTTCTTTGGCGTAATTTTGCAGTCCCCGAATCGTGTACACGTCATGATGAGCCCCTTCGTGTGCCGAGGCAAAAGTTTTCACTACATCTGTTAACTTTAACAACAAAACAGATGCTAGGCTACTCGTTCAGAGAATTAACCGGAAGTTAACTTGGGAACGGCTTGTGTTGCCATGAAAATAAAACTTGACATTTCACGTTGATATTATGTTATTTGTTTTTAAGGCCTGATGAATGACGTAAATACATCCGAAACGTCACAAGCCTACAGCTACAACATAATTTTATGTGCATTTAGCCCGCTTAAAACAAAGGTTACTGCATCTCCACCAAAGGTCAGACAAAATATCCAAGTAGCCCAATATTATTACTCTGCGATTTTATATTTGAGGTAGTTTCAAATTTCACAAAGAAGCAAGAAGTCCGTTCTTTCTATTTATCCCAGCTCCATACTTGCATCATGAATAGGTTGATATTTATGGGACTTCTAGTAAAAAGTAGAGCAACGAGCCCCGCCCTGGCCTACATAAATGTCATAGCAATACAATTCTGCTAACAGATGGTCGTCATCAACCCAGGTTAAAATCTCAGAGCTTAGAAGAGACGTTGTTCACCGAGGTCATATTGGACAGAACCGCAATAGAAGTCCGTTTGCATCCCACCCAACCATAAAGTTTTCACCTCTCCACATCCACATCTGATGGTCCGTATAAACGTGTAGATACCTGCAAGTACAAAAAAAAAGCCATCGATTCGGCGACATTACAGACGTTGTGTCCCAATTAAAGCAATGGAGCTCTCAACACACCCCGGCAAATAGACAACGTCCCCTAATTGCAGTCTTATCTGCTTTTTAATAGCAATTCGATTTCGTTCCGCTTGATATCGTGACGGATCAACTAAAAAAACACCGAATACCAAAAGTAATCGTTGAAAAGGGCAATTAAAGTCGGTATTCGCCATAAATCATTTATGAGACCGACAATTTTGTTTGGGTTTTTTTTTCTATGGAGACATGTTATAGACCCTTAATCCCGCCGTGTCACTGGGTGTCTTAAGTTCTTACATCTTATTTTGCTGTCAATTTTTCATTTTATGTGTGTGTTCTCAGCCGGCGTTTGCCCATTCCCGGTGCGATATAGCGACAAACTCCTACATGGGAGAAAGCAAATTGAAAGCAATTCCATTTGCAACCTCCACAAAGGAGCGAGAAACCATTGCAAGAGTTATTGCATTTTCTAATTACGGAACGAAGGACTGTTGCAAAAAAAAAGTTATTAATAGCATGACATGCATGGCAGGGGTGCAGCAATAGCAACAGAAGTATACCAGAGTGGTGTGCATCTAAAATGCACGACGTAGTGGCATGAAATGAATCTGAAAATTGGTAAAGTGGATTCAAAAAAACAGAAAGAAAAAAAAGAGTATTCTTGCTAGCTTAAGAGCTAGTTGCCGGTTTTGTTCATTCATAGGTATGGTATACTCCGTTCGTACGTACGTATGGAGTGAGGCTTTCAATAAATTCTTAAAAAGGTATGCGGTATTGATTCGTTATGCACACGTGATGAGAATTCTGGCGGCATAGTGTCTGGAGTGGTAGGGTACCACTCCATTCATTGAGCGAATCGAAACCGACAATGCACGAAGTAATCCCCTTGTCAGTTTTATTACCCCGTGATATGAAATCATTTGAAGAGACTCTTGTTCTTCCGTTCTGTGCAGGTGTTCCGGAGTTCCGTTGACTTTTTTCATCGTTGTATGATGAAATCGAAGAGGAAATTTCGTCTCATTGATGACGTAGGTTTGTTTCCTTTATGGGAAGAACAAATCGCGGGCTCAATCGGGGAGGAAGAGGGCACAAATTTGTTTTGTCTGTAAATTTTAATTAAAAAATTCAAGGCATGTTTGCTGTTATTGTTAGACTTTCATTATTGTCAGGCTGGCTTTGTTTGGACCTTGATGGGGAATTAAGTTGGTTGCATGGCGCATATCCCACCCTTGCGGGTGGTCGATGTTGTCGTGGGAAGTGCTGAAATATTATTGATGATGCGATGAAGTGAGTGGCTTGGCTAATAGTTAGGTTTAAGAAAAAAAAAAGCGGCCAAGTGCGAGTCGGACTCGCCCATGAAGGGTTCCGTAGCAGCAAGTAACATCATATAAAAGTTCTCGTAGTTCGTTGTAACTTTGATCGATGTTTTAATAATAGATAAGTGGCGGTTTACGATTTATGATGTATTAAAAAAAAACTACTTACTAGATCTCGTTCAAACCAATTTTCGGTGGAAGTTTGCATGGTAATGTAGGTACATCATATATTTTTTTTAGTTTTATCAGTCTCTTATTTTAGAATTTACAGGGGGGGGGGGGGGGGGCATATTTTACGACTTTGAAAGTGTTTCTCGCGCAAACTATTCAGTTTAGAAAAAAATGATATTAGAAACCTCAATATCATTTTTGAAGACCTATGTATAGATACCATACACGTATGGGTTTGATGAACAATTTGTTTGAGTTTCCCGTTCTAAGTATGGGGAACCCCCAAAATTTATTGTTTTTTTTCTATTTTTGTGTGAAAATCTTAATGCGGTTCACAGAATACATCTACTTATAAAGTTTCAACAGTATAGCTCTTATAGTTTCGGAAAAAAAGTGGCTGTGACATTCCCGGACCGACAAACAGACGGACAGACAGACATGACGAATCCATAAGGGTTCCGTTTTTTGCCATTTGGCTACGGAACCCTAAAAAATATTGCCTTAGTTAACGGAATCCTATCTTGAAGGTGCGTTAACTCTTTGCACAAATGTACCACAAAGAACTGCTAATCCGTCGCTTCATTTCCCTTGACCAGTGAAATTGATCTGTGATCTCAATTTACTTTTATTGCTAAAATCAGTTCACCAAGATTGCGCAGTGAGTTATGTAGGCAGGTAAATGGATGCCCTTGTGACGGATGTCACGGCTCACTTAGACCATCAGTTTGGGTCAATTGTTGGAATTTTTCAAAGAATTCTCCAACCTGAAAAGAAACAGAAAGGTACCTAATACATCTACTTACTTCCGTTCCGTTTTTTGCCATTTGGCTACGGAACCCTAAAAACACCATAGTCTCCGGCATTTTTCTAAGCTTACCTAAAAGTTTATTCGCCCCATAATGGAGTAAGTAGCTCCGAAACGCGTCGCGTCAAAAATAAAATAAAAAACAAAACAAGTTGTGAAATTTATAACCTATAAAATTTAAAAAAAAAATAGCTTTTGTTTATTAAAAATCTTTTACTTATACAATTACCTAAAACATTCTTTTAAATGCTTCGATAAATTAACTTCAAGTTTAGAGATATGTTGGACTTAACGCAGAAGATAGATAGATTATATAATTTTTATTCGTAGATTAAGGCTTTACGAAATATGACAAATACACAAGTTTTTATGAAATAAACTATTTATAAAGGAAAACATTTGACAAAAAAGATTACCTTTACTTAATATGTGCTTGAAATATATATAAAAATTAACCGACCCGAAAAAAGGCTTAAAAACTAGGGCTAGGTTTGCTTAAAGACAAAATTATCATTGAAATAACATTTATACGCGACGAATAAATAACTAAATATGTAAATAAATAAATAAATATGTTCTTCTTCTTCCTTTAATGGCGGTGAGGCTATTATCAGGATTAAAGGGATCATAACCCTCCCACTTAACTGCATCCCTATTAACCCGCCTGTGGGGTTCGACGGTAAATAAATAAATAAATATGTAAATAAATAAATGTGTAAATAAATTTCTAAATAAATAAATAAATATTTAACAAAATAAATAAATAAATGAATATATAAATTCATAAAAAAATCAATAAAATTAAATGAATAAATAAACAAGCAAACAAAAACATTTAAGATAGAATACCGGAATTATGCTTATTTTGGCAACGTTCACTGATGATAAGCATGTCAATCTATGTTTCGAGTATAAGCTGCATGCTGGTATTATCAGCAGTTCTATTCCAACTCTTGAGATACATTCATAGGCTAGGTTTTCGGGTTGATGGAATAGAGCGACTCTGCTACATCGCACTTACGTCCTTGTGGACCCATTATGATACCCTTCTGTGGGAGTGTTAGCCTCGATTTTCTAAATTTATTCTTCCATTGGTCTGCGTTTTCCGACTCTACGTTGTACACTCATCTTGATGCCCCTTTAAACCTGTAAAGATTAGATAGTGAGACATTAGAGAGTTCTTGAAATAATACTTGTCTTCCAAGTGTTCTGTTCCCTTGGTAGTGCCAGAGAAAATAAGGATATGCTCGTGGATCACCTTATCACTGCAGCCTCTAAAGATGTCATCCTTGAGATTTAGTTCTTGTGGGGTTCCTTATCAACCGTGAAGACTTTCGACCAACTTGAACACTGATGTTCTGTCATAACGTAAAAGTTTGTTGATCCGGTTTTTATCATATTTTGGCACCAGTCTGCGTGATATATGACAAGTCATTCGGATCTTATATTCCACCCGTTGTCTGACATAACAGAGTGGTGGATTGACCGATTGAAGTTTTCCAAGGCTTTTAATAGCATTCATCACTAAATACTTTCATCAGCTAAAAAATATATTTGGTTTCTCTGGTCCATCTCAACGATGAATATCTTAGAAATCGAGTTCAAGTAGCTGAAACACCAACTGGATCATTTTGTCGAATTACTACAAATAACGGAGTGTCCCAGGGCTTTGTACTCGGGCCAATTTTGTTCTCGCTTTTTATTAATGATCCTCCTGAAGTTGTATTAGTAGCAACATTCAGATGTATGCGGATGATGTATCTACTGATATATATTTCATGTGAGATTGGATCAAAGGAAGACTTTGTATTTAGAATCAATGAGGACTTAGACCTAATACAACACCGGGCGAACTCTAATCGACTGCGACTCAATCCTTCAAAAACAGTAGCTATGCTCTGCAGCATGAGTTCATCTGCAGATTTTTTTGGAGACATTATCACGTATTAGTAAGGTCAGGTACTTTAGGCTTACAATCAATATCAACCTGAGCTGTTGTGATGCCATTACTGATACCATAAGGAAAATCTGTGCGAGCCTTGGTCCGCTGTTGATTGAAAGCAATCAAGTATGAAAATGGGGCTTGTTAAGGGCTTTATTTTACCATTTTTCACTTTTAACTGCACTCTATATCCCTGCCTCGACTATGAGTGTAGGAGAAAAATTAGCGTTGCTTATAATGATTGTGTGCGCTTCATTTATAAGTGCCTCTCATCTTAGGACTTCGCCACTGCGATATGTTTCAATGACTATTATAAGTTTAGAAATAGACCAGCTTGCTTTTGCTATACAGCTTGTGAATTTCGTGCTAAAATCTTCTCCTCCATGAATGTGCCCTCATACCACCATCGATTTTCGTTTGAATACGGGTGCATACCTCTGCACCACAAATAGGACCTATAAGAGGGTCTTATATAAAGTCTGGTTGATTATTCGGGCGAAAGAAACAGCGGTTGTTATTTTCTTGCTATTCTCCGCCTCGTCTCCTCAGAAATATTAGGTAAGCCTAGGTAGAGGAATTCATCCACCATCTCGAAATTGTAGCTGTCCATCGCGATTTGTTGGCCAATATGCCGGTGTTGCGTTTTGGTCTTCATCCACTGCATACAGATTTTTTGTGTATTTGTAGTTTGTGTTGTATTTTATCAGCTTCCGATTCGATGTTGGCGGAGGCGCAATCGGCCGCTCTGGAATTGTTATCGATGTCCACTGCGTAACCACGAAATTGTACTGATTGATCGGCAATTGTGCCTCCAGGAACTTTGTACAATATTCTCTCGTAAAATCAAAACTGTATGACCCTGACTAAAGCTTCTCAAGATATTGAAAATCGCTGTGTTGTGATTTCATCCTTGATAGGCGCTCTTTATATTCATCCTAAACAAATTTTCCCAGAAACATACTTACTAAGTCCAAGTTTCCTCCATGCAGCTTGCCTATGAGACAGTGCCCAATGACGACACTGTTAACGGAGTTTGAACCTAAGACCTGTTTCACAGCTGTACATCATAACCACTTGTCCTTCTAAGGTGTGTATTTCCAATTGCAAATAGCTTAAACTTAAATTTGCGTGCAGCGATTATCATACAGCCCTTCAACTCCCTGGAATGTCCCCGTCAAACTGACATTATTATTATTTAACCACCATAATTGCCGTCAGAAACACCCTTCAGTAATTGGAAGACTGCAGTAGAGACTAAGATTAAGCCCCTCTGTGGAAACATCACCATCCACCCATAATTGATTTTTGATTCGCCTTTGTAAACTTAGATCGATTCATTCTCCAAGAATACATAATCGTCTTACTCGTACCTAGATGGAATGGTGATTTGGAAGTAACTATGGTATTGCATAGTCTACTCGTATGTTGCCTAGAGGGGTCCTGGATGGATTCAAGGTAGCGAAGTAGCTGCACCAGCTGCCGTTTGCTTGCTAAAAATGTTTAGGGGGTTTTAGATGAAACAGAATGTCTTTGGTGGTGGTTGGTAGCGATTTTTAATTCTCCAGTGACTGACGTGAACCAAAATTTGGTCAATCGTTGATTTCTTTCGTTAACTCTCAATCAGGTCATCGACATATGGTTTTATCGACAAAAAGGATCTTATACGCGACGCAAAGTAGACTGATACCTCGGCAAATGTGACGGCCCGCTTTTCCTTAGACCGGGCATATATTACTTAGGTTTTCGTTATATTGCAGATTATTTGATGCATATGCCCGACTAATTCACCTCCTGCACCTCCTCATCGATCAAAGTCTAGGCCTTATAGTCCGGCCGCCTTGTAAGATATACCCCCTATCGTAGTTAGGTCCATTCCGTTGTTAGTATAATTTGGTTATCCTCGAGATAAAAATTAAACTACTAGTTAGCCTAGCAGCGGGATTTTGTCTTTCGTCGCTGTTTAAAACTCAACGGAAATGATCTTCTTGTCTATATATGTCTCTTTATCCATCCGCGCCTTATTATTCTTATTGCTGGAGATCACTGCTAACAATAGAGCCATAACTGTGGAGCTCACTCTGCAATCGACATATCCCACTTTTATGCTGAAGGCTTTGAGCAGTTCATTTGCTTCATGATGTACATACCTCTCGCTAGTAGAGTCGATAGGTCGCGAATGTCATAGATGAGTTAGCAATTTTAAGTCATTTTGAATAGCCCCTCTTTCATTTGTAAGGTGGTCCATCACCATACCCCTGAGCAAATACGAAAGCTCTTGATGCGATAATGTCTATTAATTTGCATGCTGATGTTCAAATGGCCCGTCCATACGCTTTTGGCTCAGACGGGTTCTAGTTATCTTGACCCTGCTTATGATTGAGTTTGGCATAGAACCCTACTGAACAAACGGCTCTGCTGTTGCAGGCAAAATTTGACTTAGGGTTGATTTATTTAATCGAGGTAGATCGAGTGACTTCAGACTCTTTTGTTACAGGCTCAGGTGTACCTCAAGGTTCTATACTTTAGGTTAGGTTATGTTAATGTGGCTGTCAGCCGAGGCCGACTCACTTAGATCAAAAAAAGGTCTTCAGACTCTTTTGTTACAGGCCCAGGTGTACTTCGAGGTTCTATACTTTAGGTTGGGTTATGTTAGTGTGGCTGTCAGCCGAGGCCGACTCACTTAGATCAAAAAAGGTCGGTTGTGGTATTGCGTGGATCTGGGAAAGGTTTTACCCCTACTGGTTTTTGCTTCTTATAAAGCGTACGAGACCTCTGATGTTGGTGTGAGTTAGATCCTGTAGATAGTTGTAGAAGAAAATACCCAACTGGAGTTTCCTCTAATGGGAGAGAGCTGGACGATTACTTCTGTTTATATCTTTTTAATAATATCCTCGGCCAAAATATCCCCTGCAAAAATGTCTCTAGAAAAAGTCTCCCTGATCCGATAGATCGATAGATAATAATTTCTGTGTGGCCCGATTAAAAGGGTTTAAAAATCTGGACTCCTCTTCGACTCACAAAAATTAAAACTCCGGACCCTCCTTCGACTCACAGGAAAACGATATTTTGACCGTGGATATTATAAAAAAGGATAATTACAGCCGTCACCGAGCTGGAATTGTGCATAGAAGATGGAGAATAGTTTCCTCCTCCTTCTCGTCCATGAAGCTTCTGCAAAATTCGTAAGAGTATGCCAAGCCTTGTTGCATGCTCTCCTATGTGACACTTTCCATTAATGGCACCTACAATTGTGCTAATGTGCAATCTGCTAAGAGAGATAAGACTCTTAAGGCGACTCAGGTCCAGCATAGACTAGATCTGCTTTGTCGCTAGCCATGTGCTGCCACCTGTTGACCTAACGTTTGTTCTCTCGATTGTATGAAGCGATTGGTATACTAAGAGAATCCTTTTCAGGTAGCGAAGGTAACGTAGGGTCATGTTTTTCTTCCATGTTAGACTTCCATGTTAGACTTACAGTTTCCCGGAATATCCCTGCGGGTGGCAATGGCGCAGTAGTAGTGTATTCGCTTACGGAATGGAAGGTCGTGCGTTCGAATCCCGGCCAAGTCCATTACTTTATACCGAATACATGAAATCGTAATCTCCCTAAGTAACTTAGACACCACCCGTGGAGAAAAACCCTACAACTGCACCCAAACACTTATTTCCTATCTCTCTATTCTTTCTAATACCAAGTAGCTTACACTGCGTTCTTAGCATTATAAGGGTACTGTAACAACAGAAAAAAAAATCCCTTTAGCGTAAGCAAATTATAAAAAAAAAAAAAAAAATATCCCTATGCCACGGCACCTCACAGAGGTGAATTTTATACCTCCTCTAACTTTATTTCTTGTCCATATAATTGAAACGCAAACACCTCGGTCAGAGTTCCAGTGCACTAACCACTGGGCCACTGCGCCTTCACAAAAGCGCCAACTTCATTTTGAGAATGAAGGAGTATGTCTTTATACCTCCTGTCGTATGCCATCGGGTCGGGTCCATGAACCTTGTTTTACATAATATCCGATATTAAATTAAATACATAAAAATTAGGAAATAACGGTCCATACAGGGCCTTAAAACCGGCTTCCTTAACCATTTGAATGGAAGGGATCTACCGACTTCGCACGGCAAATTTGAGAAGAATCTCATGACAATTGGTACTCTAGGATGTTTGTCAGACTTTCGCAAGCGGTGGAACAATGGGAAAAAACGTAAGCTGTTACTGGGCCCGGCGTGATTTGAACCTGAGACGCCTCGCTCAGTAGTCCAACGTATAACCACTGATTCACTGCCCCACGAATATCTCCGACATTGTTCTTATCTCTTTGCAGAAAAGTAGACGTTCGTTTAAACTGCCATCATCCATAATAAGTGCTGCTTAACTTCTTCAGACATTCGTTTGTGCAAAGTTATATTACGCCAATTACCAACGGTGAACTTGAGAAAATTTCTCATGACAGTTTATACTCTTGGATGTTTGTCACACTATCGGAAGAGGTGGGTGAGTGAATAACTAATTTAAAGGGTCCTGGACGGGACTAGAACGTCGACCTTCTCGGTCAGTAGTCCAAAGTACTAACCACTGAACCACTGCGTCCACATATGGAAATATTTGCCGGCTCAAATTAAGTGATTTGGAGTTTTTATTCGTTTATATCATTATCGGAAATCTAAAATCAACTATCATGCTTTCGTCATTCTAAGAAAGGATGTCATTGAATACTGACAAAAAACTCTACATTTACCAAAGCTAAACCCACTACAAAAAACAATCCACCCGCCCAGCCGCCTCAGCTCCCCGAAATCAAGAGCCACAAATCAGAGGACGACCAAAAAATTGTCATTCATCTCTTCGGGCAATCTATCGAAAACTTAATTATGCTGAAAAATGCACAATAAACAACGTTTTATTGGATTTCGAGTAAAACGTCGTCAATTCTGATATCAATAATAAACATTCAACCATAATGCGAATCAGTGAATCCACAGGAATCAAATCTGCACCCAATGACAGCGACTGATGACGAAGACAACGACGACGACAACGACATCGATGACATTCCCCTTTCGATCAATTCGTTTGAATCACGATAAACAAATTTATTGCCTCCACAATCCAATATGAATGCATGCATCTAGATACTCAATCTGTAAGTGTGCTATGTTTGTTGTGACTGTTCTCTGCATACATGCGATGTGTCTTGCGACCGTCTGACTGCCTGCTTTCGCATGACTTTATTAGTTCTTCTCGCATCTACCATTATTATGCGAGGAATACAAACTTTGAAGGCAGTTTACTTCTTATTTTTTTTCCAAATGTTTATTAGTCTTTGTTTTTTGTAATGAGGGCCCTTAAGGCATTAACTCAAACGAAAGTAGGTAAGTAGTAGGAACGTAGTTTCTTTTTAATACAATGAGAATGAAGTCTGCTTGTTTTATACGGGAATAGGTTCGCAACGCAGCCAATGTTTTTTGTGTGCGATCTTTCTGAACAATCAGACTGTAATTAAAATGACCGATAGGTATGTATCTGCATCAAGTGAATCTGGCGTATCTGTTTGTTTCCTGATTACGCAGGTTAGGTTAGGTTAGGTTATAGTGGCAGTCACACTTAGACGAATGAAAATAGCTTCAAAGACTTTCAATTTGGATGTTTATGAGATCGTTGAGATCATTGTAAAAGAAAGATCCTAAATGGAGTTTTCGTCTTTGAGAGAGAGCAGGGCATGTGCAGAAAAGGTGGAGAATAGTCTCCTACAAATCCCGATTACGCAGAAAGAAGGAACTTATTTGGGGGATAGATGTATTGTATATAATATTCACTGTTTCCCTCTGTGTACTCTTTATCGAAAATTCAGTTCTTGAAATTTAGAGAGATGCTTCATCAATTTCTTGGGAAAGTTTACTTTTAGGAAAAACACTCCAAAAGAGGATTTAATTTAATGATCCAAATCGCAGCCATGCAGGTGAGTAGCGACTTTTTTTACAGCAACCACTTTTAGACACGTTAAACAGTACATACAGATCTTATGGCGATTACGACGGCATTGCACCAGGGGCCCTACTACGTGACTCGTTTCTACGTACGAGTCTAGTCGTAAGCCAATACCAATTCTACTCTTACTTGTGCTATGTACTCAAACGTGGGCGCAGTGGCGCAGAGGTTAGTGTGTTGGACTACTAATCTAAAGGTATCAGGTTCACTGCCCCACCTCTTGCGAACGTCTGACAAACATCCAAGAGTATCAAATGTCATGAGAAGCTTCTCAAATTTGACGCTCGGATTCGTCATAAAAATTGTAGGTCCCTACCACTTCGCACAATCAATGGTTGGAGAAGCTAGGTTTTAGGCCTCTGTTAATCAAGTCGTTATGTCGCCTATACTTCTTAAAATATCCAGTTTTAAACGAAACTTGCATTTAACTTGGCAGATAAATTGATAAGGAAAACTAATTCGTACGATTTTATTGTAGAAACAAGTTAGATAGTTGGGCCCCAGTCGCTAGCTTGAGGGTATCAAAACGAGTTTCAGGATTTTATTTAGTGGTCGTTTTGTGATGATGCGGTTTACTTTCGAGGTGAACCAGGCACCGCATCACCTGCACCTACACTTTGGCATTATAACTTCGCATAAAAGTATTATCCTGTTTTGGAAATACCTAAAATTCTTAAAACAACCGCCTTAATTGTTTTTTCCTGTCTTTACAGCAAGACAAAACTTATATTTGTATAAACAAAAAATCAATCTACTTCAAAAACGTCGCCAACAAGTCTTTTTGGGCCAATCTCCATATCATAGGTGAGTGTAAAACCTCCATTAATTACTGTTGAAACTCTTGCTCCGGATTTTGAAGAACTTTTATTGGAGGCCCAAGATCGGAAAAGCATTTGTTGTACCCCTCCGGATACCAGTATAGCAGATGTCGACTCGAGAATAGAATTGTCGGAGTTGTCAGCATGTCTCAAAGTAATTAAACCAAATAAGGCCTCTTTGTGGAATACCTCAAGAATTCTAGAAGCATTCTATTCCTGAATTTCTGGTGTATTTGCTTAAATTTTTTCTACCGGATTTTTATGGATGAGATATAACCCGAACGTTTTTAAACCTCCTCCATTTGCGCTACCTTTTAAAAGGGTGATCCGTGTCTCCCACAGAATTATAGAGGTATATCGGTACTTAATTCCTTGAGAAAAGTATTCATCCAAATTTTATATTGTCGTCTGATTCAATGCGTTACAGCCATTAAGTCCAATTCGATAGGTGAGGATGGCTTTCCAATTCGATTTGTTAAACTCATTTTACCGGAAATGGTCTCTCATCTCACCCATGTAGTTAACTGGTGCACAATTACGTCAACTTTTCCTCAGCTCTGGAAATTTGCAAGAGTTTTGCCAATAGCAAAGAAAACAAATGCATCTTCTCCTGCTGATTTTAGACCGGTTAGCATTCTACCTTGTTTGTCAAAGGTTTTTCAAACGGTTATGGCAAAGCAGATAATGAAGCACTTGTCACTGAACAAATTGCTGTATGCTCAGCAATCTGGTTTTAGAGCTAACCACAGTTGTTCTACAGCTATGGTTAACCTTTTTGAAGAACTAAGGCAGGATTATGACAGCGGTTATGTTTCGTTGCTGTGTTTGCTAGACTTTTCTAAGGCTTTTGATAAAGTTAATCATAAAGTTCTGTGTTGGAAGCTTAAGAATCAATTTGGTTTCAGTGAAAGAGCAGTAAAATTGATCAGCAGTTTTCTCTCTGGCAGATCGCAAAGGGTTAATTCTGGTGAACGTTTTTCACTGTTGAAAGAAATAAAGCAGGGAGTTCCTCAAGGCTCAATATTAGGCCCGATACTCTTCTGCATGTTTATTAACGACCTTCCAAAGGTCTGTAAATATACTTCAGTACACCTTTATGCTGACGATGTCCAATTACATTTAGCGAAGCCTTCTGGTAACCTCAATGAACTTCTTCTTCTCATCAATGAAGACTTAAAACAGATTACAACCTGGTCTGTAGCTAACGGGCTGCTTCTGAATCCTTCAAAATCTCAAATAATACCCATCTCAAAAAATTATTTTGACCTTTGCCTCCTTCCCGATGTTTACCTTAATAATAACAAAATCAAAGCTGTGGACTCTGTCACTAGTCTAGGCTATATTATCAACCGAAATTTGTCTGGTTACAATCACACAAACGTGGTCGTGGGACGAATCTACGGATGTCTTCGCAAATTGGGGATCACTGCTTATTTTACCCCTCAGGAAACAAGACGAAAGCTGGTACTGTCTCTAGTCCTACCCCTCATAACATATGCTGAGGTGGTCTATAGCAGTCTTGATTCTTTATCCCAGCGAAAACTGCAAGTTGCATTTAACGATGCAGTGCGTTATATATATGGCATACGTAGATATGACCATATTTCTGTGTTTGCTAGGGGTTTGCTTGGTTGTACTTTGGAACAATATATCAACGCCAGGAATTGTATGTTTTTGCATAAAATTATAATAACTCAAGCTCCGTCTTATTTGTACAACAGACTTAATTATACTCGCTCCTCAAGAACCATCAACCTCATTCCCTATCGTCACAATAGCCTTAACTCATCATGCTTATTTTTTATCCATACTGTAAGGCTTTGGAACTCTTTGCCCTCTCAATTGAAGAATATCTCAAATCCAGCCAATTTTAAAAGTGCAATCTTTCAACATTTCTCTAACTTATCCATTTAAATTCTTTTCCTCATTATCCACTTATGTGTAAAATACTAAGTACTATAAAAGATCATATCTTAATGTACAAACCATTTAATAAATGAATTGAATTGAATTGAATTGAATTTATCAGATGGATTGAAAACGAATAACAAAATAAGTGTTTTTCAGGCTGGTTTTCGTGCTTATTTGTCGACGGTTGATCAATTATTTACCCTAACCACCTTAGAAAAGTACTTTATTTAAAGCAAAAAAAAAAACTGTATGCTTTTTTGTAGATTTTAAGGCTGTTTTTCTCATGGGGTAACGATTTATTGAATTTCACGATGAGATATACCATCACACTCATGTACCCAAACGGTCCGACGTATATCCCTGCCTCTAGGAGATCTTCACCATCTACAATAGATCTATTTCTTTCAAATGTGCCTCACTGTTTTACGACCCCTACTACTGCAAATGCGATTAGTTCGGATCATCTTCCTGTCTGCTGTGATACTACTCTAAGTCCAAATTTATTAAACCTGCAATATTTAGATTTTAAGAACGCTAATTGGCATTTGTATCGTTCTCACTTTAACTTAAGTATTCGTCAATCTCTAAATCGTATTGAAATAGTTACATGTAGTCAAGATATAGATGTTTGTGTTGATGATTTCGAAAAAAACAATCTTAGATAGTATAAATGTATCAGTCCCTAAAAAATCAATTAACAAACGAGCTATTGTCCTTCCTCGTTCAATCTTACATCTTATTAAAATGAGAAATATGTTCAGACGAAAATGGCAAAGATTCCGACAGAAACATGATTTTCAAAAAATGAACCATCTTAACAAATTGATTACTGAGTCAATTTCAAAATTCAGAAATAAAGAGTGGAATAGAAAACTTTCCTGCTTACACCCTAGTTCGACACCGTTTTGGAATATTTATAAAATAATTAAAAAGAAAAATACGCAAATACCACCCCTTGAGTCATCAGGGATAGTTTTCACTTCTAACGAGGCTAAAGCAAGTGCACTTGCAAATACCTTTGCTAATAATCATATAGCTTCTATAAATCTTAACAACGATCCAGTTTTGACTAGCCTCGCAGATACATCTATCGGTGAATTAAATAGGACTCCAATAAGCTTCCCCGCTGACAAACAAATTACTGTAGAAGATATAGAGTTTTTAAAACATGATCTGCAAAATCAAAAATCTCCGGGAATCGATGGCATAAAAAATCAATATCTTAAACAACTTCCCATGAATGGATTTGTTTTTTTAGCGGGTTTAATAAATGCGTGTCTCAGATGTCAATATTTCCCACTAAAATGGAAGATGGCTAAAGTAGTTCCAATATTGAAACAGGGAAAACCCCGAAGTGATCCATTGAGTTACAGGCCAATAAGCCTTCTGAGTAGTATAAGTAAGATTTTCGAGAAGGTAATTCGAAGCAAATTAGAAATTTTTCTGAACGAAAAGAAAGTTATACCAATGCAGCAATTTGGTTTCAGGAAAGAGCACAATACGTCGCACCAGGTTCTAAGAATCAGCAGACATGAGAAACTGACTGAATGAATGAGAAAAAATCTACAGGATTAGTTCTGCTGGATGTAGAAAAAGCTTTTGATAATGTATGGCACAATGCACTTATACACAAGCTTGTTTTAAATGAATGCCCAGCTTATTTAATAAAGGTTATACAAAGTTTTTTGAGTGACAGGCAGTTCATAGTTTCACTTAACGGAATAAATTCCATCTCCAAACTTGTTCCTGCTGGCGTTCCTCAGGGATCAGTTTTATCTCCTACCCTATTTAATGTTTTTACGTCGGATTTTCCAGTCTTACAAAGTTGTGACTTTGGTATGTATGCTGATGACATCGCCATATACTCATCCGATGAGCACCCTGCAAATATAATAAGCAACATTCAAAACGCCCTCGTAGTTATTTTTGAGTACTATAAACACTGGAGGATTAAAATAAATGCTGGAAAGAGTCAAGCTATCTTTTTTACCAGAAAAAGGAAGGATTGTTTCTTACCCTGCCATAATTTAAATATAAATAACTGCGATATTCCATGGGTCAACTCTGTCAAGTACTTAGGTGTCTACTTAGCCAAGACGCTGACCTTTAAGGAACACACACAAATGACATCAAATAAAATAAATATTGGCAATAAATTGTTATACCCGCTCATAAACCGGAAGTCATTACTCAGTAAGCACAATAAATTAATAATTTTTAAAGTCATTTTTCAAGCGATATTGTTGTATGGATCACCTGTTTGGGGAAATTGTGCCGGAATGCATAGGAAAAAACTACAGATATTACAAAACAAAATTTCAAAAATGATCCTTAAAGTCCCCTGGCATTTTTCAACCCAGGAGTTACACGATCAGGCAAAAGTCATTAAAGTAGATAGAAAAATCGAAGTTCTCAATGAAAATTTTTTCAGAAAATGTGAATCAAGTGAAAACCCTCTCATAAAAAACCTTATATAAAAATAAAAAAAATAAAAATATATATAAAATATATTATATGATTTATATCTTCCCTATTTATTTCTTTTGTTACTTCAGTAATTTTGTTATTAAATTTGTTATTCATTTGTTATATATTATTCCTGTCATTCTTTCTTTTCTTTTGTACTTATTTACAATTAATGCATTTACAATATATACATATATTATAACCCACACATATCTTTTTATTTATTAGTATATTTATTTTATTTATCTCCTTATTTATTTATTTATTTACTTATTTATTTATATATTTATTTATTTATCTTTGAAATAATATTAGTATTTGTGTTCATTCCATTAGATTTAAGCCATATCTGTAATATATAATTATAAACAAAATTTAAATGAAGGTTTTTCTTTCTTATTTTCCTTCAAACCTATTCATTTTGAAATACAAGCTTATCAGAATCCTAATATTGATTTTCAGTAGTAAGATACAATTTATTATCAAATCTCTGTGCTGTGCAATGACTTATAAATATTGTAAACTATGTAATTTTTCTTGAAACAATAAATGTATCTATCTATCTATCTAAGGCTGTTTTTGACTCTGTAAATCGTGGAGCTCTGTTAACTGTCAACAATAGGTCTTTCGACAAATTATGTAAGAATTTTCGAAACATTTTTGTCAAATACCCGCATCTGTGCAAAAGATCACAAACTTTCGTCCCAAGTTCTGGTGTTCCTCAAGGTTGCAAACTAAGCCCGTTTCTTTTTTCATTCTATATTTATGATATCTGTCAGACTTTAATCTAATACTCCGTGTTAGCTTGGGCTTTGTATATAGAGTTCTATAGTAGTCTCACTTCGAGTATTCGACTTACACACCATCTTACGACTTAAGTATGCCATTAAAAAAGCTACAAAATGCTAGTATACCTTTGAATATGCATATTCGTAGTTATTTTTGTTGTCTTCCATTCTCCTCATTTATCGAATTTATTTTGTTTAATTCTCATGATGGGGATATGATGTGTTGGTGAGAGGGGTGCGGGATATGGTTGGTAAATTATTTGTTGTTTTTAATGGAAGTTTTTCATAAGTGTGTGGTTTGTCGTTTATTTATCGAATTTTTTTTTTTTTACTTCTCATGATGGGGATATGATGTGTAGGTGAATGTAATTGATTAATGTATTCTTTTTGATACTTTAATCGACACAAACTGTGCATAACTTATATGTTTTTTACACTGTTTTATGAATAAGGATTCATGCATAAAGGCTGGAAAAATATTTAAACACCGCATAAGACGATATGCAATCATTTTCAGATCTTTAAGCGAATTCTATTGAAGAATGCTCTAAGTTGTTTGCGTTTATGGGTGTGTGGAGTAGGTAGGCACTAGCGGTTGACCACTTAAACTCCAAAAATTAGTAATAATTACTGTAGTTTATATTCGTTTTTATAATTTCCACATGTCGGTTAGTCAAACGAAGACTATGAGAACTGCCATGGAGGACTGGGTTACGGCACCAGGAACTCTCCGGGTGAAGGTATCCTAAGCATGTGCAAGTCATAAGGTCTTATCGTTCTCAAACAAAGCCGTCACCTGGTCACTTACAGCAGTGGCGGAAACAAAACCCAGATTGATTGCCATTTGGTAGCACGTTTGCGTTAAAGATTGCAAAGTGATCCTGGAAGAGGCAATCGCCCAAGAAAACCGCCGCCCCCTGCCAGAAATTTTTATGGCGGCGGGGACGAACAGAACTAAACAAACAAAAGTGTTTGTGAGAATCAAATGGTACAATCTGGACAAAAACAAAGTCAAGCATTTATTGCAAATTATGCAAAATTATCTGCATCAACAAAGCTGTCAATATGGCAAAGAAATATTTTTTTGTCGGCAGATGAAGATAAAGCAGTAATTACTAATTAATGACAAAAAAGTGTCTTTCAAAGCTTAGTCAAAGTACTCCAATTACGGAGATGAAAAAGGTCAATCGGAATACAGACTTTACAAGAGGCTCGCAAAGAGAAAGTGCGCTCAAAAAATGAAGTTTGTGGAGGGTCTGTATCGGTAGTTAGAAGAAAATTCTTCCTCGGCTGCTGATAGAAACCAGGCTGTCCACGAACTCCGACAAAGCAGCTTGAACGGGAATAGGTCTATATACAAAGACTAATGTAAATAATGCAAAACATTTAATGTTCCGGCGAAATATTGTTTTCCATCTGAAGATACTTCTGCAAGCTGTTATAAGAATGGCCTTGAAGGTTTTTTTCACTTTAAGAACATCCAGAAAACCTTTTACAGTATTTAAATAATTAGTCTCCAAAATTGATTCACTTCGCATCCATAAAGGAACACAACAATTTTCAAAATTTGCCGCTGAGAGAAGGAAATCCGTTCGCCAAAGTTCATCAACAATGCTCAAGGGCTGCTTCTTGTGGATGACGAAAAACTTCTAATTGAACAATTGCCTAGGATATATTTTCCGAGAGCCGTTTCTAACACTGAAAAAGTACACGACATTACTGTCGAAAAAGTTAGGAAAGCGGTCAGAGACTTCAAAAATCGAAAAGCCCAACTCCAATCGTCTTAAGAAGAAAATAAATAAATAATAAAATTTAAATAAAATAAATATTGATCGTATAGGTAGAAACCTATTAACTATTAACCCATAAGTGGCGGTGCAGTATGGCGCAATACTGACACAAAGTAACATGTCGTTTCTTTGTAAATTAGATTGAATATTTCTGAATCAATTACAAAAGAAATAATACAGATCGGAACATTTTTCGACAAGATATAGCCAAAATAGTAATAGTCTAAAAAGCGATAAACTCAAAATTTCTTATTTGAGGAAAACGACTGAAATCAGATTTTATTAAATTTTTCATTTCAAAACTTTTCGTCCATTCCATCATTCCCCTCATCATACATGCTACTTGCCGACGCGACGATGCGATGTTAACCCCCACCGCATTTTGGGCGCCTTAAGACAATATATTCAACATTTCAGCTTTCTAGCTCACAAATTTGTTCTTTTGAAATTGTGGGCGTGTCAGTAGGCGGATTTTAAAAATTCTTAAAATTTATTATTTCGGGCCCCTAGAGAGTATATGGTTTATATTTCGGCTTTCTAGCTCCAGTGTAAAGGCCTTAATTTTTGCCGACGGGTACACGGGCGGACGGACGGATATAGTAGATGCACATTACTATCGATGCTGACCACGAATATATTACAAAAAAATGCAAAACGATAGGTGACCTGCCTCAATATTAATGTAGGTCATCAATTCGCTAACAGATAAATTACCTATTCAACAGCTATTTCTTTGAATAACGGCTGATACAACACAAATTGAATATTTCAAATTGAATATTTTTGAACGAGATAAAGCGAAAATAGCAAAAGTCTAAAAATCCATAAATTCATAATTCCTTATTTGATGGAAAATGCAGAAATTAGCTTTTATTCAATTTTTCCTTTCAAACGAATCGCCTCTTTCATCATACATTCTACTCGCAGACGACAAAGCCAGATTTCTAATTTTTCCATCGTATCCCTCTCGTCCTACATACTATTTGCCGAAGCGACGCAACAATACAAATCATCAAAAATATTCGGCTGTTACACAGAAAAATCAATACATACATAATATCAGAATGATTCGATAAAGAGAGACAGCAAAATCTAAGACACAAACTTTCAAACGCCACCACTTTTGCTCCCGCTTCTGTCGAGTTTAACGTTTTCAAATTCGTGTAGATGAGACTACTATAAAACTGTATATAGAAAGGCTTGGGTCATGTGGAAGTTAAAGTGCTACTTTATGCTTATAATGTGGTAATTCTTTCTCAAAGCCCATTAACACCCTAACTTCAAATATATAAGCTAAAGGAATACTGCGACAAATGGGATTAAGATTAATACAATTTTAATATACAAATTCCTTCCAAATGGCAGTGTTAGGTTAGGTTAGGTAGGCGGGCTAGTGCCACACTCAGTTCAATACTGAGCAATTGCGATGCCCATCGAGGGAGGAGGGATGTCCCTTACTCATTTTTAACCCTGTCTACAAAAACTGAGATTAATTACTCACTGTCTTGTTCGATACAAACCGTCCTGTGGATTTCGTGAAGTTCATTATCCTATCTATCGGTGTGCTGGAGAGCTCGTCTAGGTCATGGGAGAAATGTCTCCCCAGGAATCTGTAACTGAGACCCGGCAGGGACATAGAAAGTAGATTGTATTATCCAGATCTTCCTCGCCGCGACTGTGGTCCTGTGGTACCGCAGAGTATTGTGCCCCTTTAGTATTCCTACGAGGGTGGATAGTGATCTCCTATCCTTTTTCATGAGACTCTTGGCTCTGGCTCCATTGAAGGTTGGCCATAGCATTCTTGTGGTGTGCCAAGTATCTAATGCCGTCTATCTCTCTTATTTCCTTTCTCCCTGCTTCAAGCCTGAGTGTGCAAGCCGGGATGAGTACAGAGGGATCAACTTGTTCTGACAATGCTGCGTCTTGCTAATTCATCCGCTTTCTCGTTGCCAAGAATGCCTTCATGTCCCGGAAGCCGGAACCCATCGGAGCGATACCTTATGTTGAGTACCAAGAACCTTGAGTTCTTTGCGACAGCATTTCACAAGCTGGGATTAAATTACTGTTGCAGTTAAGACTTTTATTACTCCCTGCCTGTCGCTAAAGAAGATAGTACCATCGGGTGGTATTGCCCTTACCACAGACTGGCGGGCTGCTGTTGTCACTGCCGGGAAGACGCTGTTGTGGTCGGGGAGGCGCACCGATTTTGATATGCCTAGCGGTGCGGAAAAGACCCTCGTTTCCATTTTTGAACCGTCCGTAAATACGGCTATGGCTTGCGTGCTGGGGACGAGTCCGTTTCTCCATTCTTCCCTGCTGGGACAGGCACTCGGGAAGGTCTTGTGAAATCTAAGTATGGCGTAATGTAGTCCGTAGTTGGTACATGGCCAACGTATTTCTGCAGGATCGCAGCGTTAGTCGGTGTGTAAATTTTCTTCGAAATTGAGCCATGGTTTAGAAAATCGGTGTTGGAAAAGCCATGTGTATGGTAGGAACCGGTTATGTAAAAGATAGAATAAAAAAAAAAACATTTCCGTGAGATATGCACCTACAAACCTCAAATACAAAGTTTGAAGTAAATCCGTTAACCCATTGTGGCTTGGCTACAGGACTGAAATTCGAGAAACAATTCTCTATAGTCGTAATATCGTACTTCACACTCAGTTTGAGTTCGAAATTGTACCACGATTGCAATATCTTTATTAAGTGTACTAAAGTATACGAGAAAGTAAAAAATAGGCAGGCCCAAAAACTCCTGAATCACTCAAATGCAACACCACAAGCATTTGATTGCCCAGCAGTTATGAAATGATCTGAAACTGGGAGGTCTGCCAAAACTCATTGAGGTCGAACTGGCGAACCCACAGTCGGACCAGTAGGGATGCAGTAAAGTGGTAGAGTTATTATCATTTTATTCCTGATCATAGCTTCGCCGTTATGGAAGAAGTTAACCCTCATAAGCTCGAATTTAAGTCTTCTCTTCCTCGTTTAGGTACTTTGCTAGATTTTATTGTCCGAAAAGTGTAAAAATGTTTAAAGTAGATTTTAACAAGTCGAAAAAATTCGAATATTCAAAGCCAAGCTTAAGCCACACATATAACCAGGGCCGGCTCCAGCCAAACAAAGCCTATTTTGAGTTAGATTCTCTTTGAAGTTGCAATATTGCAAGTGATGTGAGTTAATGTGCAAAAATTTCACACATGGATGTTGCTATTTTGGGCTTATTTGAACAAGGTAAAATTAATTTTTCATACTCCTAGCAATGCGCCCCGGAATTTGGCGCCCTGTGCATTTGCACATCTTGCACATATGGTTGGGCCGGCCCTGCCTAGAACCGTCACGCTATTAAGTATTGTGTTCGATTTATGGAGTTTTTTTACTCGCGGGGTTTGAAGTCTAAGTTCTTAAACGATCGTTCGAGCTACGACCAATTCGACTAAAGGATGTTCAACTTCCAGGGGTTTGAATTTAATATTATAATCAATACTTTGATACTTAACAGTGTGATAAGGAAATTTATTATTCCTTTACCGTCCGATTAAATACACATAACCCTCCAAGTGGCATGCTACCAAAGCTCTTCCGGAAAACCACTCGAAAGTTAATAAAAGTTTAAGTCGCATAAATACTATTCTCCAACAACACCACTAATCCCCAAATACATTGGACACGATTGTTTCCAATCGCCTTGCGTTTTGTTGTTGGCTCTTTTTGATTGTAACGATTGGAATGTTTATTTTAAGCAAACAGACACAATTCTGACAATCGATTAGAGAGCGAGAGTTGGAGGCGACTCCAATTATTACACCTGAAAGTTTGTTCTAAAAATATTTCTCTATTTGTTTTTTTTTTTTTTTTTTGTTTTTGTTTTGTCGGTGGGCGACGGCGGAGCACAGCACGAAAGATCTCTGCACTGACTGTGGCGGGGCAAACACAAAAAAAGAAACTGACATGTGGTGTATTCCATCCATTTCCAGCACATGAGGCATTCGATTTTCGATTAACCCGGGGAGCAATCTGATTGTGGCAGACAAACAGGCGGCAACGCAGATACCATAGATACACATGTGTGTGATTCGTCGAGCGAACAAAGAAAGTTGAATTATCTCGGATTTGTTGTTTTTTTGTTTCTCTTCCTTTTTATAAACATACTCCGCGGGGTGGCGACCCAGATTCCGTATGAAATTAAGTTATCCCGATTGTTTAAGTGGGAGTTGTATCAGATGTTGCTGGAGTTGGCCGAAGGAAGGGACTATTCCCCAAATTGATTTGATGGGGAAGTAGTAAAATTAATTAGATTTCCATCAACAAGTCACAGCAGATTTTTTTTTTCTTCGACAAACTGTGAATGGACTTAGCAGGTACGTGTACTCTGTTCCTACTTAGTAAAGGCGATGCGAACAAAAAATTAACTAACTGTGAGAACGTTATTTGTTTTGGAGTTGGGTTTCGACTTAAATGATTTAAGTTTGTAATTGATGCCCCAAAGTGAGGAGATTAATCGAGGGAGAGGAAGATGCTTCGCTGCAGCAGTGTATGGATCTCAGCATTGACTAGCTAAGACACATGTGGTCGGTCAAATGGAAGAAGACTGGTCAGAGATCGTTTAAGATAAATTGATAGGTGATAAAAGTGGGTTGGGTGGTGTGTTTCTCCTTTTTACTTCTAGTGGTAGCGATTCTTAGCGTTTTGGACCATTTCAAACCAGAAAATAATAATGGAATGTTGAATAGAACAATTCATCGAATTTAAGTTCAACTACTGACTAAAAAATAGAACAGAGAGCTATATGTATACGTTTTTGCAGAACTGCTAGATGTTTCGGGGTGTTTTATAGAGGCAAAACGTATCGACGCGTATCAAACTTATTTCTCAACTACTGACAAACAAATCTATTAGAGTGAACTGTTGTTGAACTTCGTGAGCTATTTTTTACAGGATATGTCTTGAAATTCCAAAGGAACGCGAAACAGACTTCTGTTCTAACTTGTTATGTGAACACTTGTTGGGAACAGACATTTATAGAGTATGATATAGGAATGTCGGGCGCAGTGGCTCCTCAATGGTTAGTGTGTCGGAATACTAATCGAAAGGTCCCCGGTTCAATTTCCGCCGGGCCAAGTTACATGTAGAGTTTTTTTTTCCACTGCCCATCCCAGAGTATCAATTGTCATGAGGAGCTACTCAAATTTACCGTTCGGATTCAGCTCTAAATCGTAAGTCCCTTCCTCTTCGCAAAGAAAGTGGTTGGAGTTAATACCTATTATTTATTTATTTATTTGATATAGGAATGCAGTTGGCTTAGACACCCCGCACACTCAGTGTGGCCCCTCTAGGAGCGACATTTGTTATGTCTATTAAATTTTGTTCCATCAATATTCCTTACCTTAACCTTTGAGGTACTTTTATTTGAGGTGGAATTCAGCAAAGGTTCCGATGTGCACGTCTGACAAACATCCAGGAGTATCAATTGTCATAAGAAGCTTCCCAAATTTGTCGTTCGGATTTGGCTCAAAATTGTAGGTCCCTTCCACTTCGCAAAGGAAGTAGTTGGAGAAGCTAGGTTTATGATGATTGAGGATCGTGCACCCAATCATACTCTCACACCAACATCGTGTTTACGAACTTACAACTGTTATCGAGGTAAATGTATGTTAACAAACTATATCAATGCTCTTGTATCACCTGCGCCGATGCACACCAATGCACTGCCCTACGTTGTTTACTCAGAGGAAACCGAAATGCACTTGCAGACAAAAAAAAAATCCCCGTTGGGCGACACACGACAACCAATGACAATTCACCACCTCCAAGCTGTGTAACGTGAGATCACGTCACGGTTGGTTGGTAGCAAAAAAATCGTCCGAGTTTTCGACGACTCAATTTCTCGCAGCTACATATAATGTAAAAAAAAAAATGTCTGCAGGAATGGTTGTAGTAAAGAATTTGCCAATGGTGGCTTTCAGTGGCAAAGCAAAGTGCGGGCAAAAAGGGGAAGTGCATGAAAGGTGGTCATTTTGCCGCAAAAGAAATTTTATAAAAGCTACTGTCCAAAATAAATATTTCAGTGCTATATTCCTTGTGTTTAAATTTGACCTTTTTCTCATTCAGACAATGTCTTTCAATTTCCAAAAGTTGCTGATGCAATAAGGAGAGGTCTAAAACTAATCTTCTTTACATTCATAAGCACTTTTATTTGATTCGGAATGTAATAACAGATAGATTTTACATATTCGGTTTAAGGGCACTACAAAGAAAAGAGATACATTTATTGGACAACTTACTTTTTTACTTTTGGTGGCGCTTACAGTCCGGGGTGAACCACGACCTCAACCAACAAGCCCCTCCAACCAGATCGGTCCCTCGCTAGCTGCCTCCAGTTACGCACACCAAGTTGGTTGAGGTCGTTCTCCAACTTAAGATGGGGTCTTCCTCTGCCGCGTTGACCGTCAGGGGTGGATTCGAAGACTCGTCGGGCTAGTGCGTTGTTGTCCATAGGCTTCACGTGTCCCAGCCATCTCAGCCGTTGTATTTTTAGCTTTTTGACCAGGACATTATCGCTGTATAGCCCGTATAGTTCGTCGTTGAATCTTCTTCTCCACACTCCATCGTCACAAACTGGACCGAATATCAGTCGAAGAATCTTTCTTTCAAAGCATCTCAGAAAGTTTTCATCCGCTTTTGACAGGGTCCATGCTTCTGCACCATACAGCAGGACTGGGATGATTAAGGTCTTATATAATATCTCTTACTTCTTAGATGCCTTCTCAGCCCAAAGAAACAGCGATTGGCAAGAGTTATTCTTCGCTCTGCACCCATGCCATTTTGCGAAGTGATAGTGGAATGGAGCCCAGATAGACAGTCTTTAACTACTTTGAAGTTGTATCTGTCCATCGTGACGTTTTGTCAAAATCGACGATGTTGAGAGTCTTTTCTGGTTGACAGTATATACTTAGTTTTGTCCTCATTAGCAGCCATACCCATCTTCGCCGCCTCCGTTTCGATGCTTGCAAATGCGCCACTGACAGCTCGCCGCGTTCTCCCAATAATGAAAATTTGGTCGATGGTTGACTTTCCTGGCCTAAATCCACACTGATATGGGCCGATCAGGTTGTTGGCGAAAGGTTTTAGGCGTTCACACAATACAGCCGACAAGATCTGTAGTTGGCGCAGTTTAGAGTATCTCCTTTCTTGTGGATGGGGCACACGATGCTGAGGTTCCATTCTTCGGACATGCTTTCATCCGACCAAATTTTACAGATAAGTTGGTGCATGCTCCTCACCAAGCCATCTCCCACTGCTTTGAAAAGCTCGACCGGAAGGCCATCCGATCCAGCTGCTTTGTTGGACTTAAGTTTGGATATCGCTATCCTCACTTCGTGTAGGTCGGGTGGACGAAAGTTTTGGCTATCATCGTCCAAGCTGAACAGATCATTCTGCCTGACAGCGGGTTGTTGGATGTCTCCGCCGTTTAACAGTCTGCAGAAGTGTTCTTTCCAAATCCTCACACCGAATAGGCAACATTCATAAAATTCCACATTCTTAACCTTACCGTGAATTCCTTTACCTTCTGCGAAAGGGTTTTTCAAAGATTAGTTAATGGTTTTTAAAATATCGTAATATTTAAAAAAAAATACATTGGCTACAGCAAGTGGCACGGAGTGCCTAAGGGCTATTAAATTATTATTTACAGTTACAAAGAAACGCGAACAGACTTCTATCCCATCTACTGCTTGAAAAAATATATCCGAGCTTTATTCGTTTTTTTTTTTTTGCAAAGTTGGCCGTTTGGGGCCATTTTATTCAGGGTGTTCCGGACTAGTTGAGCCTGGAATTTAATGTTGGTTGAAGGAGATGCCTTCAACGATTTAAGGAAAAATGAGGTATTTCCTTGTGACGAAATAAAACTCTTTGTTACCACGTTATAATAAGCTTTATTTCTGAAGTTGGTCGGCTAAGTAGAACTGGACAAAGTAGAGTGCCGCAAATGTCTCTACGAACAAACCTCGTAACCTCGGTACATAGATTTTCTCATAAACATAATCAATCAGCTGGACTTTTATTTCTTACATACATAATCGTAGCTAGTCGTTGACCCTAAATTGCATGACATAAATTGCATTTACATAATCGACTTTTTCTGCATTCGCGGTTGTCTCGAACAATTACCCTTGTTGACTGTTGTTGGAGCGGGATGGCCACATGTTGATTGGTGTTTATATTTGCTCATATGGTTGTTGCGCCTTTTGTAGCCGGTGGTTGGTGAAGGCACGCACTTTTCCTTACGTGGGTGGTTTTGCGTGCGACCGAATCGGTCTACTCGATGATCTTCATGTTGTGAATTTCATTCTTCGGTTTTTTGTTTTTTTTTTTGATAGTTCGGGTTAAATCGTTGCGTGCGTTGTGTCTCTAGTTTGTAATTCTTCGGCGGTTTTTATATTTCCAGTGTTGTTTTGTGGTTTTTTCTCATGCTGGAAGAGTCCTGTTGAGCTGTCCTTTGAGGCTAGTTGTAGGAAATGTGAAACTCTTGTTTGAGTTGCTTAAATGTCTTACATTCCAATGACTAGCCCAAATGCACGTTCATTTCATTCAACCCTTAGTGCCAGTGCCGCGTGCGCAACCCTTTTCGGTTCCTTTTGTTGGGAAGCAACACAGGGTATACTCATTGAAGTTCCAAAGCAGACTTCTGTCCCAACTACAGTCTACCATCCGATTTGTGGGTAACTTTGCACGATATATTTATGCATGGCAATTCCATTTATTGTCCATCACATAACGCAACTCCTTTCATCCTAGCCAGGGAATTGCAATCATTCCATTATGAATGAAAAAAAAATCCCTATAACTCATCAAGGCGGGGCTCGGCGGCAGATTTAATTCATATTCCCCACATGTGCATAATATTTGCGAGCAATTAAAATTCTAGATAAATTAACAGTATGCTCCTGCATGTGTCCTAATCATGTTTCGCGAGAATAAGACTAACAAGCGTGCCTATACACTACGACTGGCGGCTACACTGCAGTATAGATCAGATGAGCTGCTGATTTGTCTCGCATATTTGTCGCATCGCAAATGTGACATTTTGATAAATTAGATTTCAGTTTAAATATCCTTTGCTTATGCAAAGATACGGGTGTTGGAATATCTCAAAAACCTACTGCGGTTGAGTAGACTTATCCAAAATGCAAAGCAGCGGGGTTTGTTGTGCGGCTGGGTTAATGTCAATTGCCAAAGAAATTCTATTTGGGGAACTTCCTTTGCGGTGTAAGTTTTTGTTGATGTTAGAAATTCTGTCGAGTTTTTGATTTTTGACTTTTACTTCGTTGAATCAAGCAATGAAGGCGGTACTTACTGATGAGAAAGTAAGTTGATGTTTAGTGGTCTAGTTGGTGTTTTTCTTTCTGCACTTTAGATTACGCGAATCTTTTGTGATTTTATGAACAACCTTGTTGTTTTTCAAAGATCTTCCCTTGCAACAACATCAATGTATAAAGTATTTCAAAAAATCACGAAAGGTTCTCGCTGCTATGGTGACGATAAGGCATGTAAGCGAGAACTTTTCCTGCCAGCACCATGCTACATATATCGAAATTACACTTTTGCGTCCGGAATATCAAGACCCTTTTGGCAAAGTAGTCCTTTGAAGGGTAGGAACCTCCAATTTCGTGCGTTGTCAACTGCCCAGCCAAGTTGTAACAATGCAACTAATAGACTCGGATAGGAACGGTTACACTTTTGACGCGCCTGCAAATAAAAAAAAAAGAACAGAAGGTTTTGCACGTGGTATGAACTGAAAAATGACGACGATTCCAAAGTATACTCGTATACCTACAACCTCCTCGACAAAACACACGGGCTGCTTCTTAAATATAACGTCAGACACCTTTTATGTAACATGAAAATAGAAAACGAGGGCTTCTTAAACAAAGCGGAATCCATAGTACACGACACTACTACACGGTTAAAAATCTGAGGGTGATTTTTAATACCGCCTCAGTATTACAGGTGTATGCAATACCAGCAAAATTTGTTTTTAATATTTTCAATTTATTGAATTTATTTCGTAATAATTTTGTATTAAAGTTGAATATTTTTGTCATTAAATTGCTCATTTTAATACAGGTTTTCTGAATTTTAACCTGAAATGATTAAAGTCTAATATTTTAGGTCTACAATCTAATCCTGTCTTTATTAAAACTCTATTTCAACCAAGAACTTATTACAATTAAATTATAGATGACTTAAACTGTCTAATTACATTTTAATACGTATTTATTACAATGCCTTTCTTTTTCAACACTTTTGTATTAGATTTTAATACAAGATCTTGGCCAAAGTGAATGTAATAAAAAGTTATATTTAAATTCAATATTTAGTATACTATAAATCAATACATTATGCACATAGTAGAAATAGTAGAAATATACAACAGCATTACAATTTAATACATCAGTATTAAATTTAAATATTGAATAAAATATTTTGAACCCTTTGATACTATAATGTTTTACACTTCAGTATTACTTTTTAACACCCCAGAATTACTTTTTAGCAATTCAGTATTACTTTTAGATTTAAATATTTCGGTATTACATTTCAATAATCTAGAATTAGTTTTTAACCCTTTAGTATTGCTTTTTAACCCTTCAGTATTAGATTTTAATATTTCCGTATTACGTTTTAGCCGAAAGCATATTATTTTGTCGGTTAGTTTTCGTTGATTTGCCAGTCAGTTTGAATGCGTCTTGAGCAATGGAGTTCTTACTTGACAATTTAGTCGGAGTATTTTTAAAAGTGAAAAATGCTGAAAAACACTATACAATTTAAAAAAGTGAAAAAACAAACTAACGATATTGAAGAACTAATAACTAACGAGGATATATTTTTATCAAGTAAGTAACTACATAGTTTTTTTGAGAGATATTAACTTTTAGTGTCAAAGTTTTCTTATTTTAATATGTATTTGCCGATGCGATTTCTTGTTTATATTTAGTTTTGGAAGGCGAAGAAGTTAAAGGTGGATTCGTTTTAAAAGATCGGGACGGTGTGGATATTCTGGTTGATTGTCTCACCAATATAGTGAGACAATACTCAAGCTGTGCCTGCTTTTGTATTACGATTGATCTTATCGGCGAAAATCTACAAAAGCAAGATGCAGCTATCGGAAGTAGTCTTCTGATATACAAAGAAGTAAGAAACTTGTTTCATAATAAATATAATATAGGTATACATAAGTATTTTCTTCTTTAAAAGGGTCTTGAAGCATTCATTAAAGCCAGCCCAGCGGCGTATATTTTAGAGGAACACCCCCGCACAAATACTCTGAAGGATTGTTAAATGGATTAAAATGATGGGTCCTCTTATTAATATGTCTGCATGTAGGTACTAATCAAAACATCGTTATTTCACAAAGCTAAATAGCAATATTAATAATTATATTAACATTTGTAAGACATTAGCATTACGCCATCAGCAACATATATTTCAAAATTGGACTAATAAAAAATTTTCAGAAACAGCTAAGTTTGGGAAATTAAAATTATTTGACTTCTTCGAAATAAATAACTTAGAAATTACTTCAAAAACGATATTAGATAGTCTTAAAAAAAAAGAATTTTTCGTGACTGATTATGTAGAATTTGCTAATGGGTTTCACTACAAAATGAATTGTTTCCTTTACCTTGAAGTAAAAAATTATATAAAAATTGAAAATAATGCTTACTTTTTATGCTCCCAATACAAAACATGAAAGTTTTATTAGTCAAGTGAATATGTTCAATGTCATTTAAAAAAATTGCTATAATTTGTTTTTTTAAATATGATGATCTTGTTTTCAAAAAACCGTTTGAGCATTATGAATTAAAGCACAAAATGTTCATATTACAGCCCTACTTTTGTCAATAATATATTGTTTCGTTGAACATTAAAAAAATTAAAGTTTAAGTTTAAAATTGTTTTGAGTTACTTGTTTAAGTGTTTATTTTTAATAAAATGTATTAACATACATATTTGAAAAAGAACCGTACCATTTTTTGCTTTGGAAAATTTACCTTTTGAATAGATAAATTCATCGTGAAAGGATACAAACTCAGTACTATGTTGGTATCTAAGTTATTTTGCCTTAACAAATACATAACAAAACATTTCGAATATAAATAGATGGAATTATTTAATTCAAAATAATATTGTTTTAAATTAATATAAACCTATCACTTAATTATCTTTTTATACTCAAATTTAATAAAACTTTGTATTCAAATCTATCACGTTGTGTATTTAATATTACATTTTAATACTTAAAACTAATCCAATTTTGTGTTTAAATGTAATATATTTTGTATTATATTATAATCTTTTAATACTCGAAGCGAATCCAATTCGGTGTTAAAATGTAATACAATTTGTATTATATATAATAACGCCTGTTTACTTAAAATTTATACAATTTAGTATTAAAACATAGTATTTTTGGAGTTAAATTAAATATCATCTTCATTCAAATCAAATCTGTATTAGTATTAAAATATAATATTGTTGTATTCTATTTTAATATTTTTTGGGTTTCTTACAAGTCAAAGAAATATTGAATTTAAAGTGAAAACATTAGAATTCAATACTTAACATGGGTTTGGTTTCAATACTTTAGGTGTAGAAAACAATCTTAAACTAGGTTAAAATGTAATATAATGGATAAATTTTTTAATAGCAGATATTATTTAATTTCAATAAATCTTTTATTTATTTTTCAAATTTAATATATTCAATATATTAAATTTCAATATTTTTCCAGCGTTGTCATATATACAACCCTAAAAATATTAAATTTAACGCCAGGATTTTTAACCGTGTAGGATTACTAATGTTAGGAGATTCATTGTTGAAGGTCTGCAATTGCAGCAACTTGACTCGGTTAACCTTTCGGCAAGTCTTACAAAGCCAGTACTGTGCCTTAGACCAGCAATATCGCCGACGATAAACGTACCCATGAAAACTCTGGTTTGATGAGCAGTGCCAGCAAGCACGTGCATCAATGCAATAAGCTGGCACAGCCGTGCTACATCGAAGAACTACTGGAAATGGTATTCTTTCAAACAACATTGGCTTCTCCGGAAGAACAAAGCAAACACATTAGAAAATAGCAACCACGACGAGCGTGCGTCTTTACGATTACTGTTCGGAGCCGAAAAGCTAAATTGTAAAATAACGCCGACGTATCAATGCAACAAAGCCCAGAATCTGTGCAGATGTGAACAGTTGTTGTTCTGAGAATATGGAATCAAACTGGTATTAACATCGCAACATACTAACAGTACCAAAAGACATGAAACATCAAGTAGTACTCACTATTGTCCGCGATACCTAGAACAAGCAGAGTTAAGGGAGGAGAGAAGTTCCCGTCGGGCGCAGTGGCTCAATGACTAGTGTGTCGGACTGCTAATCGAAAGGTCCCCGGTACAATTCCCGCCGGGGCCAAGTAACATCTTGAGTTTTTTTCCACTGCCACACCTTTTTCGAACGTCGGACAAACATCCAAAAGTATCAATTGTCATGAGGAGCTTCTCAAATTTGCCGTTCGAATTCGGCTTAAAATTGTAGGTCCCTTCCACTTCGCAAAGAAAGTGGTTCTAGAAGCTAGGTTTTAGACCCTGTATGGGCCGTTAATGCCTAATATGTTTTTTGTTTAAGTTCCAAACAGTCCTTAAATTTATCCGACAGAGGGATGATGGGGTTGAAAAGGACCTTGGGTGGCACGAACAAGTAAAAGACGGCAAGTAAAAGAGGATAGGACCTCAACAAACTCAACAGTCGGATCCAGGTCCACCATAGACTGCAACACGCTATCTAGACTATCTGCCTTCGCTGGCAGTTTAACACCAATATTTTTCTGACTCAGAGCATCTGGACTTGACTGACAACGGGATTCTTTATAACTGACAACCGGATTCCTTATGAGAACATCATAAATAATCCCGTTAGTGTTTTGACAAGATATTATGCCTTAAATGCCGTCTTAGGCCACAGAAACAGCGATTGGCAAGCTCAAATTTTTGTTTGAGGTAGGCGAAGAATCAAGTAGCTTAGGAAAATAACCAAAATTTGTGTGACGGTTGGGAGCTGTTTCATATGAACTGGTGACGTGAAATTAGGCCTATCGAAATAAAGCCAAATGCACTAAATTTTCACAAAGATGCGGATGTATCGGGCAAGTGATATAGGGTTAACTAGTAGGGGACTCACAATTGCCTGGCAAATTAACAGCTTAATCACGAGCGAATAGACAGTAATGCTCCAGCAAACAGGATCTTAGACTCCTAGCCCCAAGGTTCGAGGCTACAAAGAAGACCAAAGCTTGCTGACGCCAGAGCGCTTGTTCTGGACAGTGTCTGCGGTGTCTCAGGCAGAGACTTTTCACTGGTCGAGAACACGTTTTAAAAGCAAATTTTTAGAGTCTTAATCCACCGGTTCGTCAATGTCGTACATGATTTTGCCTTCATTCACAGCTATACCCATTTTTGCTGCCTTACTTTCAAACGGAACATTGACAACTCGCTGTCGTATGTCAATGATTTGAATATCATCATCATCAGTATACACATACATACTTGGAAAATTGTGACTCTGGTGTTGGCTTGAGGGATCGCAAAATGTTCTTAATGACCATGTTGATAAAGTGTCTTTAGAGCGCACCCGATATTATTAGTATCGGTTTGGGTATTATCGGGCTGAGTGGTTAGTATCGGACTACTAATCGAAAGGTCCCCGGTGCAATTTCAGCCGGGCCCAAGTAACATCTGGAGTTTTTTCCGCTGCCCCACCTCTTGCGAACGTCTGTCAAACATCCAAGAGTATCAACTGTCATGAGAAGCTTCTCAAATTTGCCGTTCGGATTCGGCTTAAAATTGCAGGGCCCCTCCACTTCGCACAAGAAAGCGGTTTTAGAAGTTAGGTTTTAGGCCCTGTATGGGCATTTAATGCCTAATATTTATTTTTTAATATCCAAGAAATGCCATATTCATAGCTTTCAATCAGATCGTTGACAAATTTAGTGGTTTAACCTAGTCACTGACACCAAAAAATTAATACATTTTATGCATTAACGGCCAATACGGGGCTTCAAACCTGGCTTCCGCAACCATTTCCTTGTCCATAGTGAAGGGACCTACAATTTTAGGCCGAATCCGAACGGCAAATTTGAGAAACTCCTCATGACAATAATTGAACCTATTGCATGTTTGTCAGACGTTCGCAAGAGGTGGGCAGGGGACACAGCATTAGGTGCTACTTGGCCCCGTCGGGAATTGAAACTGTGACCTTTAGATTAGCCGCCCAACATACAACATACTAACCATTGGGAATGAACTTCGCCCTCAGTCGTTGACATATAAGGACAGAGAGGATCATGTATGCGATGATTATACTCAAGCCTCAATAGTTGGCGCAGTTGAGTCTTATTTCATTGATCGAGTAAACGCTGCTCAGTTCCTTTCATCAGGCATTGTTTCCATCGATTAAATCTTGGAATGAGTTGGTGTATGCTCTCTGCTAAGGCATCTGCGGCTGCTTCAAAAAGCTCGTTAGGTCTATGTGGATCGACCGCGACAGCAGACTTTCTCGTTAGTAAAAATATTACTGTCTTACTTTATTTTGGTCGGGTGTTGGATTGACGGAATCTGGCTTTCTTCGTCCAAGTTGAATGGTTCGTTTTGCCTGACAGCGCATTTTGGGTTATCTTCGTCATCGGATCAAGTTGTCGGTGCCGAAGTTAACCATTCCATAATTTAGTGTAACCGTGTTTCCATTTCTACTCCCAACGTATTAAATCTACAGTAACTTTCCTGTAATGTCAATAAAATCTCTTCATCAACCTCGCCTGTACAGTGATTCTCTCTTAAGAGTTCATTTGGTTCACTATCAACATTTGCCTGACTGCAAATGCGCACAAATCCAATCGGTTTTTTTTTTTACCTAGCTTTGGCTCTCTTCGTAGCGGTCATTATCGTTCTCACTTTTCCTGATATTCTGTAACTTTTTACCACTAGTACTCAACTGAGTATGCGTGTGTGGGTGCGCGCTCGGTATCCACCAGCAACACCGTAAGCTAGAGCACAAGCCATCGCTGTAATCAAGCATGAACCAACGAAAGCGAAAAATCATCCCCGACCGACACACAACCAACCAACCAACCTATGGGAAACGGAAATCGAACCGAAAACAGTCACAGTGGAACTCTTGCCGAAGTAACGTCGCGTGGTCCCGTTAGATATATCTCTTTTTCTCAATTGGAGCAACTAGACCAGCAACAAAAACGAAAAAAAATAAATATATCTAATAAATCCCCATCCACCCCCATTCACATTTGCGCTCACTCACAACTACCGAGACCAAGTGTATTATCAACCCCTTAGATTCATTCTAGTTAGCAGCAGCAGCCCCCCTCCCCCGCCTTTTTAACACACAAACGACAGTTGTGGTGCTTCTTGCTGCGATGTTTTTGTTTTGTCTCGGATGAATTATTCATTCCGGAATACACATACGTTCGGCTTCGGATAACATCGTTACGGATACGGGAATTTCTCGTGATCGTCGGCGTCAACGAAACGGAAGGTGTACGCACGCCGCGCGGGTAGTACATAGATCCCGATACCGCACGCACACACATACGCATAGACTAATGCATTTCATACGTATTGGCGGGTGTACCTGTGCGAAGATCGAAGACATTAGCCTTGTTTTACCTGAAATCAAGGTGGAATAAGAAATCCCCTTTTTCAAGGACTTTCGCTTCTCGGGATATTTTTATCGCTTTTCTTTTTTTTTGTCTGTTGTTGAAAAAGGGATTAAAGTGTTGTTGGCAATTTTGTTGCGCAAATTTTACGAGTGAACGCGTTTAAACTACGCGCGGCAAGTTCGGAAGGAGGAAACGCGTCGTTGCTCCTTAAAAGGCAATTACACTAATATTCTCTGTGTGTAAAATCTTAAATTTACGTTATTTGTATTGTGAATAACGGCAATCGTTAGTTATGCAATAAAATTGAATGCGAAACTGGTCTAGAGAGCACAAAATTGAGCACCTATCTTGAAACTGCAATTGGATTAAAACTGCTCTTGGATTGGATACGTGCTTGCTTGACGCGTAAGTGTTGAATTTATTTTCTTTCCTCCTTGATTTCATGATAATTGCCATCGTTTGTATTGATAAATGACCTTGAACTCCTTCAAAAAGGACTTTTTTTCTTTATTTAGAGAATCGAAGAAGAAACACTTTGATTCGTTTTAGTTGAAGTGCAATCATAGGAAGCCCCCTTATTTTCTTTATGCAAAATCCTTGTGCGAAGAAAACGAAACAAATTTGCTGCTTTTCCGTTTGAATATAACCCAAATGTACGATGTGAGATTATAGGGGCGGGCGGGTGGGTGAGTTTTGTTAGATGTTGAATAAACGACGATAAAAAGCTGGAAGAGGGCGGTAAAGTCACATTATTTGTTGTATCAGAGAAATTTCCCATCCGCTTTATGTGGCAATGGCAGTGGTAGTACCAGTCGACATCCTGTTTGCCACTTGTTACGCACAACATGCAGAGAAGTAAGAAGCGACGGAGTATAGAATCCTTTTTTCCTCGTAAAAAAGGATCCGCATGTGAAACGTCGTAGTGGATGGGTGACGAAGGTGATAAGTAAAATATGGGACTGGCTTTCAAATTTGAGTTTAATGGATGTAGGGATTTTGTTATTAGGGAAAGTGGGTTGGGTGTGTTGCTTCATGAGGCATGGGGATGGAATATGCTTTGTCAGGGTTTGCAATAATAATTATATTTCAAACAGTTACTGGGATATGAAAGTAACCAAGCCCACTACACTAGCTACGACAGAATGTAGAAGGACATTAATAAATTGGTAAATTAGTGGAGGATATTTGATACTACCGGTCGGTCGGTGTGGATGAGGGTCTATTGAAAAGATGTAGGTATGTTTTCATAAAGCGGTAGCACAATTAACTTCTGCCTGGCGTGCGTAAGCATTTTACGGAATCTAGGTAGGATGACTTGGAGAAATCGGTGCGGAAGTGGGATTACGTTTTTTTTTAAACTCCCAAAAGGAAAAGGAAGGCAAGATTTGCTTATTCTGTTAAAATTAAATAGAGGCCCTTTTCATAATTATGTACCGATAAGTACCTACAAGTTTACGCGGTAGAATTAAAACTTGAGCTGCTATCAATTGGTATGCATTACATTACCGTCAATGTCCTAACGTTACAAACGATGAATTTGCAGCGTTTGACTGTGACAAGGAATGTCTCAAACACAGAAACCGATGCATTGTCTGCGAATTTAGACAAATACCTACCTGTATCTATAGAATGCTGCGAAAATATTGCTGACACGCCAGTAGCAGCGCCTATCCATTAAGTTATTAGAAAAGACAAGCTGTCTAGGGTTACTAAAGAAAACAGATGGAACCTACATGACGGATCGTTCGGGTATGCTTAAAACTTTACTTGAGGTTCCATTTTCCAGGTTCGTCCAAAATCAAACGCGACTGACCTCAGGGTCTTTGTAGTAAGTAGAGTAAAAAGTTTATCTAGACAAATTCTTAGTTCAGATAAGGTTAAATGGGCACTACGATCTTTTGAACCATTGAAAGCCCCCGGCGGATTTTATTTCCAGCTTCAATTCAGAGGGTTGTTAGGTTAGGTTAGGTTAGGTTAGGTTTATGTGGCTGTCGGCACACTTCGACCAATTTAGGTTCATTTGATACCATGTATGTATTATCTACCTCAACTCTGTAGATGGGACGGCCAACGACACGCGGTTATCTCAAACGGTCCCCCATCTAGGTACTAACCGCGCCCAACGTCGTTTTAATTACGGTGATCTAACGAGAACCGATTAACTCGACGTGGTATGGTCTTTGGCAGATGGTTGTACCTTGCAGAATTTTCGTTTGTCGTTATTTAAAACATTAAATAATTATGCCCCACATTGGGCGCCATTTTGTTATGTGTACCTGCCCTGGTTTATGGCGGGATGTAGGTGGTGGATCATCTTCACACAAAGTGTGACCCCACGTTGGGCGCCATTTTGTTATGTGTCGTGTGCGACCTGCGTCATTGCGGGATGTTTTCGTAACATAAATGTTGCCTTTAGACGGGCGCCCGTTTGTGTGGGGATGATCCGCCACCTACATCCCGCCATAAACCAGGGCAACTACACATGACAGGGTAAAAGACGTAATCCTACCTGCAGTTGCTGCTTTATTTAGAGCAAGTTACTATTGACCTGGAGACATTTAAATGCGATTTTTATCCCCAAGCCTGGTAATAGGCCAAGTGAACTGCCTACATCCTATAACCCTATGAATCTAAAGTCGTTCGTTCTTAAAACCATGAAAAGACTTATTATTATCCCTCTACACTCAAGTCAGTATGCGTACAAAACGGGTAAATCCGCGAAAGGTGCCCTCTACTGTCTTGTTAAACAGATAGAAGGAGTGTTTCAAACCAACGATATACCCCTTTGTGCCTTCCTTGACATTGGGGTTCGATAATACCGGATACGACTCGATTGCAAGGGCAATCAGTTGTAAAGGTATTGAAGATTCGACCAACCGATGGATCAGAGCCATGCTGGTTAAAGTCAAATAATAACTTCCTTATTTGGAGGAGTACGGCCAAAAAGGTCAGCACTCTCCGCCTCCTGTGGCCATTTTTTTTTCATTTCTTTTTTAAACTTCTGGCTCGCCAAGGCGATTTTAAAGGGGGGCACATCGACCTAAAAGATCTTTTCTACCATATGGGCCAGAAAAAGTTTAAACTAGTAGAACCTCCACTTTCCGTGTAAAGCGGATAATTTTACCAGTAGAAGATTTCTTTATGTCTTCGGGGCTCATTATGTTCCCTGAAAAAGATCTTCTTCCTAATTCCATTAAGGGCTGGACATTCGCATAAAATGTGTTCAGCTGACTCGTCCTCTTCAAGACAGAGTCGGCAATCAGGAGTGTCTCCTATTTTCATTTTGTTTAGGTGATATCTTAAACCATTGTGACCAGTAAGGTAACCTACTAGGTTTTTGATATCATGCCTGCTTAGATTTAGGCATTTGCTGGCGTTATTATTGAAGGGCCGAATGTCTCGTTTGGCCTGTCTTAGACCTGGGATGCTTTCCCAATAATAGATACGTTTTCTATATTCCCAGCTTTTTATTGCTGCCGTTGCTGCTGATCTAGGAGTGCAGCACAAGCGCTCGGGACCTATTAAAGGTGTTTCTGAACCTTTTCTGACCAATTCGTCACGCTTTTCGTTCCCTTCTACCTTGGTCTTGTTTCTTAATCCGAGTGTTTGAAGGGTTTTGAAGCAGTACATGACCGATTTGTAGTCAATGGTGTGCGAGCTAAGGGTGTTTATAGCTGCTTGACTATCCGTGAATATATGGATGATTGCGCCTTTTATGCCAGATGAGTGAATGTGGCTGGCGCATTCTTGAATGGCGTGGAGCTCTGCTTGAAATACGCTGGGACTTTTTCATTGGGTATCGTAAAGCGTTTATTTGGTCCTTATATTACCGCTCCTACCCCGTTTCCATATTATAACCATCCGTATACCACTTTATGCCGTTGTGGCTGTTTGTTGGGTTATTACTAACCCATGCTTCTCTTGGGATCTCCGTGGAGAATTGTTTAATGAAGCATAGTGTTTTTTGAATGCGGTCTGTGACCGCGCAGTTCATATTAAGCCTGTGGTCACTAGCTTTCAGTCAGTCTTCAGAGACTGGGCTATAACGCCATTGGGTATGGCGATAATTATAAGTGGTATGCATAGTGATGAGCAGCGTAAAAATCAGAGCCGATCTTCTTAGATTAATGTTTAATGACAGACAGAAAGAATAAAATATAATTCAGTATACTCGTATGATGACTTAGTAAGAGCGTTTAACTATGTAATACACATAGCACTAACATATGCTTGTAGTAGTATAACAATATATTGTGCTGGAGATTGGAGAAATTCATACTAAGGATATGATTTAAATAAATTCTTCCAACACATAGCACGATCGCAAAAAGTAGGCAATACTAATAAATCCTCACACAAATACTACAACACCAGCATTTGATAGGCCTGCTGATACTTAAAATGTGAGATCGAGTCCGGAAGAACAAGACAGATAAGTATCCAATAAGTAAGCAACATTTTCAGCTTATTCAGATACATATTATTCGAGTAAATACTTGACCAAATCCTCCCCAATAAATCTTTTCAACCTTTTACCACACTATTTCAAAGGGTATTGGTATAATCTCATTAAAATTCCTACCACATTGCTCAATTCTATTCAGGTACCTACTACATACTTGAATGAGTACAATTCAATATCAACAGCCCAACCTTCTTCGTCCGAGCAGATTTGTCAATGCATATTGACATACATCTCTAAATAAATAACTCTTATCTCAAGTCCGTAGTATTTGCATAAATTCAAGATTGTCCAGAGAGGAATTAACTATTTCAATAATTGTGGAAATATGCCGAAGGGGCACCTGAGCAAATATAGAAATCGCAAACCGAATTCTTATGCACACATTTGAAGCTACAAATTATGCCTACGGAGAGATTCATGTGGAATTTTAAACATATGCAACTAATTGAAATTCCTGCCTTTGCTGTGAATAGAAGCGCCCGGCCGCACACCGACAAACTCTGGGCCATCCTTACAAACTCGCCCTTTCCTTTCCATACCTACTAGTTACCTTACCTAATACTCGTTCCTTTCATCCTGTTGCCACAGATTGAGGCAATTATTGAATATTAGGGGGTAATTAGGAGTAAAAAAAGGAACACACACACGTTGATAGGGTCCTCGCCCATCATCATCATCGGCCGGCGTCGTCGTCGTCATCTGCCTGAATCGGATCAATTTTCCACATCATGATCACTGTTTGTATCCTGTGTGATAATGACCCCATGGGACTGCAATCAAAAAGGTAGTTTGTTTCACAAAAGAATTACATGCAGATGGGTGCAGCCGATACGATGACGACGGCTACATGTAATTTCATGTCTTGATCATAAATTATTGGCAGGTAGGAAGGAGAAAGTAATAATGCGCCCTCTAAATGCACTCGAGTTGGGGGTCTTTGTCTGTCGGGCCCCGTCTATAAATAAATCGCCACCTACCGTGAACATAATTTAAAAGAACAAAATACGGACAATGCCCTTAAACCATTCCCATTTTTTTTTTTTTTTAATTCTTAAAGACAATTCTAACTGAAGTAAAATAAAAATAAAAAAAATACTTAAAACAGAAGGAAAAGGGTTTTCTTTCGAAATAATTAACCCTAATGCTCGTTTCGGCGTAAATTGTGTGGGAATCTAGCAAATGTTGGAAATTTTCATTTTTTTCTTCGAAATTTTAAACTTTCGAGTAATATTATACTTGGGTGTTGCATTTTGAAACGGTTCGTTAGATGGTTCTCTGGGATAGGTTTTTTTTTTCTTTGTTATACGAGGACGAATGGTAATAATTCGGTTTGCAGTTTGTTTTGCTCTTCTGGTCGGATAGAAATTGTATCACTTAATTAGTTTCGGTTACAAGACCATTTAGGTGTATTCACTGTTGTAGGCGGGCGAGATTCAAGTAAGCTTCATAGAAAAAAGTTGTTGGATTTAAGTTTCTTCTAATTATCTCAGGTGATGGCTGCTTAAAGTTTGTTTTATGGTAGCTTTTTTAAAAGAGGGAAAATGCCTTTTTTTGTGATGGCTTTTGAGCGCTTGGAAGGTTTATTGTTTTTTTTTACGGAGTTGAGGAAGTAAATTCATGAATTTAAATAAATTAATACATTATATACACGGATTTATTCGTATTTAAGTGACTAACGAATAAATGAACTTGGAAACGTTTTAATAAGAGAATGACCATACGAATCTGATGGAAGATTTGAAGATTTCCGCTACAAAGAAATTGTGGTGTGAGAGTCATAATAACTAGTCATTATTCATTCCGACATGTCTGCCAGGCACTCTCCGGGTGAAGATATCCTAAGAATTTGCAAGTCACACGGTCTTATTGACGTAAATTTGTAAACTCTCTGCAATTCCCAGTTTGAAAGCTTGTTGAAAAACAGACTACATTTTATTACGAAGGAATTCCTATCTGAAGCTCAGCATGGCTTTGTCTCCGGGAGGTCTACTGTTACCAATCTAACTTATTTCACATTGAAGATAAATTCCAGGCGATGCAATTTACACTGACTTTAGTAAAGCCTTTGACTCTGTGAACCACCAAACATTACTTAAAAAGCTTCAAATATTAGGTTTCCATTCCCAACTGCTTGATTTGTTATCATCGTATCTAATTGGTAGAACGCAAACAGTTCAGATTGGTAATAAGTGTTCCAAGCCAATAAAATGTACATTAGGCGTTCCTCAAGGTAACCACCTTGGTCCGCTCCTCTTCATACTTTGCATCGACGATATTCTAACAGTTTTTAAACATTGCGAATGTCTGTTATATGCAGATGATCTCAAGCTGTTTTTAAAAATTAAAAGTTTAGAAGATTGTCATCTTATTCAATCTGATGTAAACTCTCTGGCAACCTGGTGTAACGCAAATGGACTCAAACTAAACTATAGTAAGTGTAACGCGATTTCTTTATACAAATAATCGGTCAGTTTGTTGTTTGCCTATAATATTGAATCTAATTCTATTTGCCGAGTCTCAACTGTCAAGGACTTAGGTATATTACTTGACTCCTCTTTTTCGTTTAAAAGCTATTTTGATTATTTTGTCACCAGAGCTAACTCGTTGGTAGGTTTCATTAAGCGGATTTGTAAGGATCTTAGAGACCCGTACGTCCTATTATATTTATATACTTCTCTCGTTAGATCGCTTCTGGATTACGCAGATGTGATATGGTGCCCTGCATTTAAGGTGCACTCAGACGGCGCAGGGACATAAGTCTAGAAGACGTAAGTCCCGAGGACATAAGCCCCGAATTTTTATCGTTGAGAATGGGACCCAAGTCCCGAATGAAATAAACATTTGGAAATATTTTATATTTTATTAATCGAACAGTGACCCCAAGCAGGGGGGTTGCAGGGGGCAGCATGGCCTCACATATGCATTGCACTGTTTATCGGATTAGTTGCGAAATCGCAAGTGCTCTACAGCGACATCGACTTAGCCGGAAGATTGAAGGTCCAACGACTGAGGTGGCTGGGTCATGTAGAGCGAATGGACGTGAATGCTCCGGCCCGGAAGATCTTCGAATCCACACCCGAGGAAGACAGCGACTCAGGTTGCGCACGCAAGTGGAAGGGGACCTTAACCAACTTAGCGTGCGAAACTGGAGACAGCTGGCCAAAGATCGTGCTGGCTGGAGACGCTACGTAAGTATATTTCAACAAATGCACTGAGATTTTTGCACCAATTACAATGCCAGATGCCAATTGCTTGGGATAAATCGCTGGAATCTAGAAGGACTATTCATAGTGTAATGCTTGTGAGAGATTTACTATGCTTTCATATAAAGCATTCATCGCTTGGTTCCAATATACGTTCCTGCTAGATCAATGAGAGCTAGATTTTTCTTATTTCAAAGAGCTCACAAAACTAGATATTTTGGTAATGAGCCCTTATCAAGATCGGTGAGGTATTTCAATGAAGTGTCGTTAAATATTGATTTTTTATGTCTTACTCATGAACAATTTAAATCTGAAATTTTGTACATATTTTCATTCTAATTCATAATTGGAGCGCCGTAGATCTGTTAGCTGTAAAATTGCTTGTAGATACATTAAATAAATAAATAAGTAAATAAATTCCATATTCGTCAAACAAAGCCGGCACCTGATCACTTACAGCAGCGGCGGAAATGAAACCCAGATTGATTACCATTTGGAGACACGTTTCATGAAGCCTCGGATTGCAAAGTGATCCTAGGAAAGGCAATCACAAAGCAACAGATATTTTTATGGCAGCGGGGATGAACAGAACTAAACAAACAAAAGTGTCTGTGAGAATTAAATAGTACAATCTGGACAAAGGGAAAAGCGAAGCATTTATTGCAAACATGCTTCATATCAATGAAGTTGAGGATGCAGGGTGCAGAGCACGATGTATATGGAATTCCCTACATCGGCCATGCTTAGGTAGAGCCAAAATCACTGCTAGGGGCTTCAAAAGGACACTATCACCACGGCAAAGAAACATGGTGGTGGACAGATACAGCTAAAGCAGTGCTAAGTGACAAGAAAGCGACATTCAAAGCTTGGTCAATGTGCTCCACTAATAAGGCAGATGAAAGAGTTTGACAGACTTTGCAAGAAGCTCGCGAAGAGAAAGTGCGCTCAAATTCCAGAAAAGTGTGTGGACTGTGGATGGCCTGTATCGGGAGTTAGAATAACTTTCTTCTTCGGCTGCTGATAGAAACCATGCTGTCCGAAAAACCAGCTTGAACAGGGGCACAACCGTTTTCAACATAGTCGCTCAGAGAAGGAGAAAAGCTCAAGAAATCCGTTCGCCAATGCTCAAGGGCTGCTTCTTGTGGATGACGAAAAAATACACAAACAGGTGGCAGCAGTATTGTGAAGGACTTCTAAATGAACAATTTCCTCCGATATATTTTCCGAGAGCCCTTACAATGAAGAAGAAGTGCGCGACATTACTGTCGAAGAAGTTAGGAAGATAGTCAAAGACTCCAAAAAACAAAAGCAGTTGGGCCGGACAAGTTACTCTCTGCGATCTGGATAAAGATGGCAGACATCGGGTCTAATTGGCTCAAGATTCTCATCTCCAAACTGATGAGAGGCGATCCAATGTCGAACCACTGGAGGGAACGTTTTCTTTTTCCTTTCTACACAGGAAAAGGTGATACGCGAGACGCGTAACAATTACCGTTCAATCAAGCTAATATGACACACCATGAAGATCGTTGCGCGGGTGTTAAATATCCGAATGCGAAAAATAATACGGCGAGAAGACCAGTGCGGGTTTGTCGCAGGTAAATCAACCACAGATGCAATCCAAAGTATAAGGATCATGATTCCTTGAAGGATTTGTATATAAAAATAACATAAGTAAATAAACTAAAAAAAAAAATGGCATTAATTAAGAAAGTTTGAAGTTATAGCAGTATACATTTAAATAAATCCCGATTTGAGGTTAAATCCAAGTTATTACCGACCGAATTAAACAAACAGATGCATCGAGTTATGGGTTCAGACGAACCATAGCTTGTTCTATGTGCCAGAGGTAAAAACAAATGTCTGTCCCTTAGTACTCTGCTTGGTGCATAAAATGGTAGACTAAAAAGAAGTTCACTATAATTGATTCTGTTAGAGACAATATCTTTCAGGAACACCAAAGACTGCATCTTTCTCCTAACCACGAGAGTATTAAGCCCTAACAATAAGCAGCGACTGTTATAAGATGGAAGCTCAAAGTCCCTATTAAATCTCTTCAAAGCAAGGCGAGTGAAGCGTTTTTGGACCCGTTCTATTCGAGAAGAGTGGACACCATAAAAAGGATCCCATATTACACAGCAGTACTCTAATCTGGATCTTATTAAAGAGCAGTAAAGAGTTTTTAGTACGAATGGATCACGAAAGTCTTCACAATTTCTTCTAATAAAAGCTAGAAGGTAAAAAGATTTAGAGACAATGTAGTCGATATGCGAATTGAAAGATAAATTACTATCGAAAATAAGCCCAAGATCCTTAACTTCAGAAACTCTACTAAAAACAACACTTCCAGCGTCGTATGAGTGAAGCAAGGGCCTGTGAGAACGAGAAATCGTGCAAACTTTACATTTAGGCAAACTAAGCTCCAAATCGTTCTCGGAACACCATTGTAAAAACAGGTACATCTCAAGCTGGAATGTTAAACAATCCGAAAAGTTGGAAACTTTACAAAACATTTTGAAATCATCTGCAAACAACAGACATTCGCACCTTGTGAAAAGCTGAGGAATTTCATTTACAAGGAGTACAAATAGCAACGGCCCTAAATGGCTTCCTTGTGGGACACCAGATCACATAAGATGGCTGATTTTTCCCGCCACTTCATCCACCCTACGCTTACGCGATGCTTAATGTTGTCATCACATCTTGTTCCGCTGTTGATCATAGATACCAGACATCGGAAGTTTATATGTGGAATAGGTCGGAGTGGATCAGAGAACGGGCAGCACAAGTATTTTGATTTTTTTCGGACTCATTCCCCTCCAAAACTTCAGCACATATATCAAGTGCTCGTTGCAGGGACTTTTGATCCTCGCTATTAATGGATCCATCTTTGGCAAAGAATAACTGATGCACTTTGGGGGTCCGTACTTTTCGTTCGAGCAGAAAATCAAGGAGTGATATTAATATCAAGGGACTTAAGACGCTTCCTTGGTGTACATCGACTTTGATTGCGAACTATTCGTTGTCTTAGCGCTGCCCATTAGATGTTTTGTAAGGGAAAGTGTTTAGGATTTTCTCCTTTTTGACGTTTTGGTTTCAATCGGTTAACTAAGGATCGCGATAGGCCCTTCTGGTGCCTAGTGTTGTGTGCGAACTGCATACCCCAGTTAAACCTTGCTTAACCTAACCTAGCGCCACCCATAACAGATCCCTTCGTTGTCTGTCAAAGTCTTTTCAAAATCTACCAACACCATATACAAATCCTTCAAGGAATCATGAGCCTTATACTTTGGATTGCATCTGTGGTTGATTTACGTGCGACAAACCCGCACTAGTCTTCTCGCCGTATTATTTTTCGCATTCGGATATTTAACACCCGCGCAACGATCTTCATGGTGTGTCATATTAGCTTGATTGAACGGCAATTGTCACGCGTCTCTCGTATCGCCTTTTCCTGTGTAGAAAGGAAGAAGAAAACGTTCCCTCCAGTGGTTAGACATTGGATCGCCTCTCATCAGTTTGGAGATGAGAATCTTGAGCCATTTAGACCCGATGTCTGCCATCTTTATCCAGATCGCAGAGAGTAACTTGTCCGGCCCAACTGCTTTTGTTTTTTGGAGTCTTTGACTATCTTCCTAACTTCTTCGACAGTAATGTCGCGCACTTCTTCTTCATTGTAAGGGCTCTCGGAAAATATATCCGAGGAAATTGTTCGTTTAGAAGCCCTCCACAATACTGGTGCCACCTGTTTGTGTGTTTTTTCGTCATCCACAAGAAGCAGCCCTTGAGCATTGGCGAACGGATTTCTTGGGCTTTTCTCCTTCTCTGAGCGACTATGTTGAAAACGGTTGTGCCCCTGTTCAAACTGGTTTTTCGGACAGCATGGTTTCTATCAGCAGCCGAAGAAGAAATTTATTCTAACTCCCGATACAAGCCCTCCACACACTTTGCTTGAATTTAAGCGCACTTTCTCTTCGCGAGCTTCTTGCAAAGTCTGTCAAACTCTTTCATCTCCCTTATTAGTGGAGCACATTGACCAAGCCTTGAATGTCGCTTTCTTGTCACTTAGCACTGCTTTAGCTGTATCTGTCCACCACCATGTTTCTTTGCCGTGGTGATAGTGTCCTTTTGAAGCCCCTAGCAGTGATTTGGCTCTACCTAAGAATGGCCGATGTAGGGAATTCCATATACCTTGTGCTCTGCACCCTGCATCCTCAACTTCATTGATATGATGCATGTTTGCAATAAATGCTTCGCTTTTCCCTTTGTCCAGATTGTACCATTTGATTCTCGCAGACACTTGTGTTTGTTTAGTTCTGTTCATCCCCGCTGCCATAAAAATATCTGTTGCTTTGTGATTCCCTCTCCTAGGATCACTTTGCGAGGCTTCATGAAACGTGTTTTTGTAATTTTATATTTACTGTATGCGAAATCTGTTAAGGTATTCTACCTGGTAGATGAATAAATAATTAAATAAAATAAATAAAAAAAAATGTCGCCTAAGCCGTAAGGAAGCCTCAACACCGCAGTTGTTGGCATGACGCTCGCATACTGATCACAATGTTGGACAGCTCAGAAAAAGTATGAAGGTAAATTAACGGCAGCTAAAATGAAGATGCGAAACGAAGATTGATGAAGTTGCAAGATCCGAGGAAGAATCCACGTCAAAGAACCGATCTGGAAGAAAACGGAGCGTGACCGGCTCAGTTTTTACTGTCATGTTCAAAGAAGAGGTCCTGCGAACCCTGTCAGAAGAGCAATATCAATTAACTTTCCAATACAAATGCGAAAGAGAGGCAGGCTTAAGAACTCCTGGACCACACAAATGCAGCAACACCAGCATTTGATTGGATTCAGCGACGAAGTGTTTCGAAATCGGGGTTCCTGTTGCTATTTTCTGAGGTTAAACCGCGAACCCCACAGGCGGACCAGTACGGATTCAGCCAAGTGGGAGGGTCCTGATCCCATAAATAGTGATCATAGCCTCAGCGTCATAATGGAGAAGAGGGGGAAACTGTCACACTGAAAACTTAAAAGCAACTTCGTTCAAAAGACACGCTGAAAAGAATGACTCCAATCAAAAGTGATAAATGAGTGGCTCTTTTCCAAAACAAAGAAATCTAGTTTTTGATTTTTTTCCTTATCATTTTCTTACCATTTCTTTTTTGGTAAAGAAAAACCTCAAATTTCGGAAATATTGGCATAAAAGTCTGGCCGTGTTTCCTAGTAAAAGAGGTCAGATTTTGTATAGACATTTTTCTGGCGTTTCCTCCAAATAAAAATGCAGGCGCACTAATTTCTTGCGGCGGAATTTCCGGAAGTTCAACATCCATACACGATGGGCAATTATATGCCCCTTACAGCATGCACATCTCCTTACCGAAATCCGATGCAAGTTTGGAACAGTTCAGATGAGCAGTTTGCAAACTGCACATGTCACGGTGTATTTTTCAGTGTCATGCGGCGCGGATAATGTCGGAATCTCGAATTTTTTTATAATTTGCTTACGCTAAAGGGGCTTTGTTTTTTTTTGTATATACGTACAGTACCCTAATAGTATTGGAACATAGCGCACGCATTTTTTGTTGAACATTAAGCAGCACCTAGCAATGAAGTATTGCATGATTTTAGGTGCTACTTACTATTCGAAAGAATAGCAGGATAGGAAAGAAGTTTTGGTGCTTTTTGTAGTATTTTTTTTCCACGGATTTCGAAGGGAATCTCGAATTCCTTCCTTGCCATGTCGAGTGCCTGTTGATAAATTCGATCATGTTCGACTTTGAAGTCGATAAAAATATGGTGAGGCTTGAATTTAAACTGTTGGTTTTTTCTAGGATCAGTCTCAATGTGAAAACTTGGCATATCCTCGCTTTGCCACGTTGGAAGCCACACTAGAACGTGCCGATTAGTGCGTTGAAAAAGAGGCGTATACCAAAGAACGTTGGATAGAACCAGTACAGCATTAAGCAGGGTATATCTCAGTAGTCTCAATAGGAGAAGTTTTCGCTTAGCTAAATTTAAGGTCTTATTCAAAGTAATGCTTTTTGTTTTTAACAAACAAAAAACTCACGACTTGATAAATTCCAAGGCTTTGCGATCTCTGGTTTGACCAAATGAAGCTTTAATGAAGGCTTGAATATTATAACAGATTCAATAACTTTATTCAATTTAGTATAGAAACATGTTCTTATGGTCAATATATGGAATAGTGAATACCCATGCACGGCATGCATAATATATAGCGCATGTAGACACATGTAGACACATGTACATATGTTACCACTAGTAATACCTTTCAAAGTGAAATTAATTCCACCATGGACAGATGATTTATATGGCTACGAGGGATATTCAATCTTCAGCCAAAAAAAAAGAACTTCCTACATTTCCTAGTCTAGCCAAAGGTGTATATTTCATATTGGAATGAGTATTGGCAATAAGTTGCTGATGTGAAACAGATTTATGTGTCTTTTGTCGATGAGACATGGCTGATTGCCAGCAAACCAAACCTTGCAATGATGACAATGGGAAACATTTGGCATCAAAAGGACAATTAATATACCTTGTGACCGTAGACTGTAGAAGCAATAAGGACAATGCATTCGCATTGGCATGCATGAAACAATATTATTGAAGGAACAAACAAAATTAGTACATAATTATCATATTAGTTAACCCTAACCGTCCTGAAAACATTGACATACGTAGACTACTGACAAGGGTGCCCGTGTGTATTTGATATGGGAACATAGAGAGTCAAAGATAAGACAGGTGTGTACGTTTAGGCCTTGAGGTCCTCAGATACAGCAACAAGAAAGGAAATCAAGTAGCATTGGATTTCCACCGGAAGAATGCGGCTGGTATTGCAATTGAAAAGGTTAAACCTCGCGAGTTTCATCTGATTACAATGGAGGAACTAAGTGATTTCATTACAATTTTGCTGGTTATGGGTATAAATGGTGCTGGTGATGGTCCTCCCTTGTCTCTTTAAGGCAATCACAGTCATCCCCTGTACAAAGCATTTTTGAGTGGAGATGAATTCAGAAAATTCTACACGTAATATGTTTTGACAATGCGTTTAAAGATCAGCACGCAAACAAACAGACAAATCCGGTCCAATCGCTGAAATTTGGAATTCGCTGACGAAGAATCTTCAAACAAATTATTATCCGGATGAAAAGGTTATAGTGAATGAGCAGTTATTCCAATATAGAGAAAGAACCAGTTGTTCCCAATATATCCCGTCGAAGCCAGCAAAATATGGCATCAAAATATTTTGGTTGTGTAACACAGCCAATGACTTTTCTCTGTTTGGAATAATTTGCACAGCAACCACCTAGTGGTCAGCGACTAGTAAACGTTGGAGAAAATCAACGATTTAAAGGACTGCGCCTCGTCGGTATCCTTCGACAAAACAAAGCTTACATTCCAAGAGAGCTTTGGCCAAACCCCACAGATATAGGTACACGCTGTTATGTTGCCAATCTCTGTGTTGTTTCCTCCTAGTCCAACTTATGTCCCAGCCGGTTCTCGTGGCAGTCCTTCCGTTCTCGATTTATTTGTAACAAATTTTCCCTGTCACATAACGAATCCAGTATCCCTTATTGAACTTAGTTCTGACCACAATCCGGTTTTCTGTCGTCTTCAGTCGTCAGGGGGAAAAAAGTGCAATATGTCCAAGATTTAAAAAATGCAAACTGGACACGGTTTCGTTTAGAAGTTAAAGCAAAACTTCGTAATTTCCCACTGAATATCGACGATATTTTAACTAAGGAAAACGTTGACTGCCTTGTGAATGAATTCTCAAATCACGTTCTAAGCTCGGTCGAGGCAAGTATCCCAAAAGTTCCTAAAAAGAACTATTCTTTCAAAATGCCCTCCCACATACTCTCGTTAATTAAACTGAGAAATGTTCTGGCATCAAATGTCATACCTGAATAAACAAATAGGCAAACAACTTTTAGAACATCGTTATAAAGAGTGGAACAATAAACTCAATATACTGGACAAAAACGGAAAACCCTTCTGGAACATTGTTAAATTGGTAAAAAATAAGAACAGACAGTTACCTTTTTTAAAAAACACGTCAGGCACATTCTTTACAGATGTCGAAAAAGCCAACGCACTTGCTGTCAATTTTTCCAAAAACCATGTTGTCTCGCAAAATTTAGGTGATGCATATACAAGCACCCTCGTGAGCAACACCATCCAAACTTGTATAGCTGTTGAAGCAAGTCATTCTTCTTCCATTACCTTTGTAAGGCACAAAATGATAAGTCCAAACTTTCCTCCATATATTTGTAAAATAGTCCAAAACTTCTTATCCAATCGCTGTTTCAAAGTCCATGTCAATAGTAGTGTTTCAGATTTTATTTATGTTCAATCAGGTGTTCCACAAGGATCAGTACTTGTCCCAATACTGTATAACATTTATACACACGATATTCCAAAGTTACCGCACTGTGATATAGCCATCTTTGCAGATGACACCGCATGAATTCGCTCTCAATATTGAGATGAATCTTCAAAATGGAATGGAAATATTAGTAAAATATTATCACAAATGGAAAATCAAACTAAATGAAAGGAAAACGCAAGCTATCTTTTTCACTCGTAAAAGAAAGTCTTGTTTTCTTCCCATTAGCCAGATTCAGCTCAATGGCTAAAGTATTAATTGGGAACCTTCTGTTAGATATCTAGGTATTTATTTAGATTAATATATAGATACCAAGCTTACCTTTAAGGACCATATCACCAAAACGATTAAAACTCTAGGTATAGCGATTAAGATGCTGTACCCGTTTATTAATAGAAAATCATTACTTTCTACTGAGAACAAAATTATTCTGCACAAAGTAATTTTTCAGGCTATTCTATTATATGGGTGTCAGGTAAGGGGCAACTCTGCAGTGTGCCATATAAACAAATTGCAAGTAGCCCAAAATAAACTCTTTAAAATGATGCTAGATTTACCTTGGCACCACGCAACTCTTGACATTCACGAAAGAGCGATAGCAAATAGAATTCTAAAACTTACTAACACGTTCAAAACAAGATGCAGTTTCGCTGGCAATCCACTTGTAAACCAATTAAATTCATAATATTGTTAAGCTAATTCTCCTCGTGGCTGTTTTTTTCTTAATTTATGGTTAGTCTTGAGCATAACTTATGTATATGTATAAATTAATGATGTACCAATTTGTATTCATCCCATTTTTATTTGTTATTTATTTGTCTATTCGTTAATTTGTTTATTTATTGATTTAATTATTTGATTCCTTGTTTATTTAAATTCTTACCTATTTATTAACTTATTTAACTTATTTATTTATTTGTTTACATTCCTTTTCATATATGTATTTACCTATTTATTTATTAATTTATTGCATTAATTGTTTATTTATCTATTTATCTATTTGTTAACTTATCTTTTTATTTGTTTGCCTATGTATGTATTTATTTATCTATTTACCTATTTATTTATTTATTTATTTATTTTATTTGTTTATTTATTTATTAATTAATTATTTTAATTTATTTATGCATTACTTATTTATTCACCTGTGATTTTTTTTTAGTATTAAGATAACTATTTAATTATTAATTTGTAGGCACTATTTATATAAATCTTTTTACTTTTTCTTTTTTTTTATATTGTAGGTTTTTTTTCGTATTTTCCTTCAAGTTAATCTAATTTTTTCTGTATGTATTCTTAATCCAAATTGTAAATAATGTTTCAGTAGAAAGATAAAATTTATTATCAAATCTCTGTAAAATGTGCAATAACAAAATTCTGTAAAAAACATTTATATACGAAATAAAACATCTATCTATCTACTCGTATCTATTAAGAGCAAACCTTGAGATGCCTGCATGGCATATAAAGAATGTTTGGCGTCAAATCTTTGCAAACGATGCATAGGTTTTGAGGCTTTTTGTCTTCTGGGGAATCCTTTTCAAATTCGTCTAAAAAGACGCGAACGTCGGTCTCTGATTTAAAATAAATGCAATTGTAGCCTTGAAATTGCTTATTCATTTTCTTCGAATTCTTAAAAATCTATATAATATGTATTACACATTTGTTATACTTTCCTTGCAAAAATATTCCACGTATACTATTAAAAGCTGCCGGAAGCATCCTTGTGGCACAACCTTAAATGTCCCATCCATCAAATAACGCCTGTTAGTAGGCGATATATTTTCTTCTATGAATTTCATCATGCGATCAGAGCCAAAAAGGCAAAACGCTATTGATTTATTATTTGCTTCAATGCAAGCTTTAACAAAACACTGTTGCATTCCCCTCATCTTTGGTCCTTCCAAAGTTAATCCAAATAGATTCTCGTTGAAAAACCTCAATTATTTCCAAATGAGATTGCGGTGAAGCGACGAAAATTTTGCTCACTAAATACTGAAACCCACGCTTCATTTTCGAAAAATAAAAATTCCTAGTCGCTTCTTGATTTCTAAATGAAGTCACGCTTATTTTAAGTTACGAAACTCCAATATCACAAAATAAAGACAGACACACATTAAACAACGATCATAAAAATAACATAAACGAGTTTACTTCAAAAATATCTATGAAGGACATGATATCAAAAACATTTCGTAACTAAGAGATACATACATGGGTACATACTTTTCACAAACGTTTCTAAAAATTGAACGAATGCCACTCATAGCGATGACACCGCTTTACATGGTTACGCTATGCACACAATCCATTTTCATGTTTTTAAGAATTTTCAACTCTTCAAAAATCGTTCACTATCACTTGTATGATTATGCCCAGTAAACTTTATTGGTCGTTCCAAAATACTGTCCGGCAATAAATGGAACGTGCTTTACAGTTTCTTTTGTAACACTCATATTTGTTAACACCATTATACACAGATTTTCTTTGGTACAATTGTTTTCCATTGAAAACGTACAGAAGCATCAATGAAAATTGAATTTCGCACAAAAATAGAAGAGTGAAATAAGTCCCCAAATTTCATAGTTGAATTTTTCTTTCAACATGATCGACGTGGCTGCGTTGGGTGCATTTTTCGTGTATTCCAGCTTCCATCCAAGAACCAAAAGAGTGTCCAGACAAAAAACTGGGATTCAAACCTAAGTATACTCTATTGCTAGACCCATTTTTACCTATGCAGCACCCTGCTTGTGGCAAAAAAACAAAAGAAAAGTCTACACAGACCCAGCTTAACAAATTGCAACCACTAGTCTGTGTGTGTACATAGAGTGAAATAATAGCAACAAATACCGCAGCGTTGGAAGTTCTAATGAACCTTCCCAATCTTCATTCTATACATACTTAGGAAAGCAATGGTAAAGGCCTACGCGCTCATGTCAATAGATGGAAGTGACTCCAAACTAATTCACTTAGACCTGGTTCACGAACTCGATAGGAATGAATTACTATACTCTATCCAACATAAATTGTCAGTACGACCCTATGGAGGAGCTTTTTTTCTACCAGTGGTGCCTGTAGATACTCTTACGGCACTCAAACGCCGGAATTTCCACTGAAATAAAAACCAAACCACTGTCATACCAAAGAATTGTTGTTGTAATTTTCCTAAAATTCGCATACAACCCACCACAACCAGTCTCCCACACAGCAGAATGGGAATGAGCATGATCGTCTTGTGTTCGCTTGCTATTATCATCCACCAAAATAAGCAGTGTGTGTGACTGAAGCACATCAGAAGAGTATTACCATCTCTACAATGATGCATATCATTAAGGGTTCTTCTATGGATTTTGTCAAAGAACTTTCAGTTTTGGTGCTTTTGAGAACGAATTATTACGTGGGGTGTTGCCATTCGGTTTTAATTTGATTGTATTTATATTGTACAGCTGCACAAGTGCAGTTTTTTTTACCATCTGTGTAGGTATATGACATTGCGTCGTGGTTATATAATTTTGTATTCTAATTGCCTGATTGTGTCTACCTTTCACAATATACATATAGCGGAAATGACTGGGAAATGTTTTTAGAAAATCTTGCTGATGGAGTTTATATCGCAAACTGTTTAAATAAAAAAAAAACATAAATACATCCTTTCATCTCATTATGTACCTGTTTGGATGATGTCTTTGTTTTTCCAATGAATGACGCCTGTTTTGCCAATGAATACGGGAATTCCCAAAAGGGAGATCTCTAGTTACGTAGGGATGCAATCATACAATGGGTTGCTTGAAATCGTTAAACGTTACAAAGCCAAGTATGAAACATACGTCGTGGATGAAATGGCTCAAAATGCGGGACATAAAGTCCATCCCTTGGCGCCTTATCAGTGTGACCTTAATCCAATAGAATTGGTTTGGGCTCAAGTGAAAGGGTTTGTAGCAAGCCAAAACAAGTCATTTAAAATGGCTGAAATAAGAGACTTACTAACGACAGCACTTACAAGGGTTGACAATGAAAAATAGCATCGATGTGTCCAACACGTTGAACAGGTTGTTGAGCCAAATATGTGGGAAATGGACGTTTTTGCAGAGGAAGCTGTCGAAAGGTTAATAATAGACCTTAATAACGAGAGCAGTAGCAATAATAACTCATCGGATTAGTTGAGTAGTGATATTAGAAATTAGTATTTTATGTTTTTCCAGATTTATAATAAATAAATTGGATTACAGTGATATATTTTTCGTTTTGATTTTTTTTTTGTGCTACGAAATTTATATATTTTGTTGGTCTACTGGAGATACCCTTAAAAAACGCGCCTATTATTATCTAACCAGAAAAGGAAAAAGATAAACGGAATTTATTTCGTTCCGCAATATTTTTATTTTAAATTGGATGATGGTAACCCTAATAGAATTGCTCTCTGAGTTATGGCGAATTATCATACACACTACGGGAACTCTGTGAGAGCTTTAAAGAGGGACGGATTTATGTAAGTCATTGCAACCAGACTGAGAGACAAACATCCTATCTTCCCTATACTTTAAATTTTTGTTGGATAGAGTATAGGAATAATCTTTACGGACAATACTGTTTGAAAAGCTACACATTTAATCACAACTTCAAGGTAACTCAAGATTAGTTCAACCATTTGGAATTTTTGATGCATTTGCTGATGCAGCAAACGTCTGTCTCGCTGAGATCGCTTAGATCTTCGAAGAAATAGTCGCCAAGAATTTGGTTCCTTCAGTTAGCTATTGCGGGGCAGTTACACAGGAGATGTGTGATGGTTTCCTTCACCACAACGTCTCCACAGCTTCTGCAGAAGGCGTTTGAGACTACTGCCAATTCTGGTAGCGTGTCTGCTCAAAAGGCCAGTGATGGCTCTGACTACTGAGCTGATATTTTTCCTTCTAATGGAGAGCAATTTGGATGTACTTTTTGCATCATATGTTGTCCATATTTGTTTTAGGGACCACTAAGACCTCTCCATACGCGAGTATGAAGAAAAGCAACTCCTTATTTCAAGCTGAAATATTCGCAATAGAACTCTGCATCAGGGAGAATCTAAACAGGAGCATTTCCAACAAGTTCATTTACATCCACCGACAGCAGAGCGGCACTCCTTGTTATAAATGCCTTCGAAATTACGTCAAAATTAGTCTGGGACAGCCTCAAGCTACTGTAGATCTGGGTGCCTGGCTATAGCGGCTTTGACGGCAGTGAAATAGCAGACGACCTTGGCAGGAAAGGATCTGGAACATTTTGAACCATTCTGTGGCGTTCCAATCAGCTCTTTTAAAACCTGCATTAATAAATAATTGGACAAATTAGCAATTCATAACTGGACAAATACTGAAGATATGTAACAGACAGGCCAAACAATTCCTACCAACCCCATCCACAAAAAGAACAAAGTAACCCCTACAACTAGCCAGAGGGCAGATACATACAGTCACCGGATTCCTGACGGGGCACTGTAGAGTCGAAAAACACCTTCTGGCAATGAGAATGGAAAAAGAAGAACCATCAGAGCGTATTCTATGCCGCTGTGACTGCCTAACAAAAACATGTCTCCGCATCCTAGGTAAACCCTACCTTGAAACAGTTGACACATCGGTCAGCTCACCCAAAGACCTAGCCAAATTCATCAAGAAATCCGGCCTCATGAGTGAGCTTTAAGCCAAAACGAGGCCATAACTATAGGCCCAGTGTGGCCGCGGTGACAAGGTTACCAATTCCCACCTCCTTAACAGTCTTATCTGATCTATGTAATATGTTTGCATCAAATATTGCGCAATATGTCGGGCATTTGAAGCCCACATAATTTTGTTTTCGGGCAAAATCGAACGTTGCAAGTATTTTTTCTTTGACTTGAAACTTTATTGTCGAACCGTCGGGCACCGTTAAGGAAAAGCAGAAGCAAAAGAAACGTTATTGTTTTCATCTGAATGTATCACAAGATGGTTGAGTCATTTAACGTGACGGATTTAGCTTCTGTTAGATTTCACATCTCGCATTATAAATCTTTTTTTTGTTTTCCAAAACCGTGCAATATTTCTTTCCTCATGGCACATTTGACATTGTTGAAAGATTTAAGGTGTTCCGCTCCCCGTAACTTCTGTGAAACAAGTTTCCAGTAAACTCGTTCATCACATTTCAAATTTCAATAGCCCATCCATCTTGGCACCAAATAGACTTTGTCTACAGTTCGCTTTTTCTTTATCTACTTAATTTATTCAAAACATAAAAAAATACGTTTAAAAATTTGTATCTTTTGATTGTTATAATTTTGACTGCTGAATAAATTTGCAAATCACAAAGCATCAACGCTCAATAAACGGGCTTGTTTGTATAGTATCAGTTCCTTTTGAATTCGAGCGACATTTAATTTAAATTTAAATTACATTTTAGCCGGATTGTTGATCTGTGCCTTTACATTAGATTAATTAATTAAATATTCATAATTTTAAACATGTGTTGTATCTGTATGTATTTAATGACTCTTTTGTCTTTCAAAAGTGCCAATAACTGTCATTACGTCCAATTATGTTCAGTCGTGGGTAGAATGGTTAATCTGAAACGCTTAATATTGAAATGGGAATTTAGTTAATTTTCGAAGGTTACACATTCAACAAAACTTGTCAACGAATAAATAACTTCATTCTATGACGGAGCGTCACAAAGCGACCTTTCATATTTGAGAGTTAAGTGTTTTCTTGGGAAAGATGCGCCTTTAATGGCCGAGTTACTATCTACAGTGTAGACAGTAGAGAGTTTCTCTATAAATAAACATATTGGGTGTGAAATGTATCCGTGGGCTTTGACACTGTTTTTGTTTTGCTTTCACTTTTCATAAGATTTGCGTAAAATCCCAGACCCATGTGTTTGCTTTGCAAATTTGCCGCAAATGAGTTAGGTTCATTTTCACCAAATAACTGGAGAAGTTAATCAAATCTTGTCGTTACAGGTAATTGCGACGACTCAGCTTCGACTCGAGTTTTGTACTAGAGATTGCTCCCACTTTCAAATTCTGGTTTAAATTTTCCACTAATGTCACATTAATCTTACAAAAATGCCGGAAGTAGGTACCTACATACGTACAAGTCGTAGACCATACTCCTAAGCGTCTTGATAAAAATGAAGTACTCCTACTCAGTTTAGTGAAGAGCAAAGTAGCTAGCTGACAGTGTGAATTATTTGCGCAATCATCAGTTACTTTAAAATAGGAACAAAATACAGATGGCGCTGTAAATAACTGTATTCTCATTCATACCGTTTGCATTTTATGTATTGATTTATCTAAAAATCTGTCAAGGTTTTTTTGTACCGTGTAGAAATAAAGGATCTTTCATTAAGGACTTGACAACTTCTTTTTTAAATAAAATGCAAACTACTTGAGATATCTCAGAAAAAAATGTATTGGCTGGAATTACTTTCAAAACATTTATGAATGGAATTTGACTTCGTTCATATATCCACCACGGGAACGTATGCAGCGGTCGATAACCCGATTTTTGATGACTTACATTTCGCCGGCTTTTTCTCGTTCAATATTGGCTCTGAGCTCCTCTAACGTCGCCGGCTTGCTGACATAGACCAATGATTTAATTTAGCCCCATAAAAAAAGTCTAGATGCGTTAAACCACGATCTCGGTGCGAATAGAGGGGTCCGTTTCTCGAGATAACACGTTCACTGAACTGAGACTTCAATAACTCGATTATTACACCGGCTTGTGGCATCGTCTTGTTGGAACCACATATCACTGATGTCCAATTCACGCGATTGCTTAAAGAAATAACGTTCCAAAATGTCGCTGTACCGAATACCATTTACCATAACGTGACGGTCATTTTTATCGACGAAAAAACCGGCCCAATGACGCCATGGGCATGAAAACCCCACCACAGTGACTTTTTGCGGATGAAGTGCTGTTTCATGAAGCACGTGAGGGTTTTCACATGTCCAGTAACGCATATTTTGCTTATTGACGAAGCCGTTTAACCAAAGATGCGCTTCATTGCTGAAGATGATTTTGCGATGAAATTCTTCATTTTCTTCCCACATATCCAGAGCCAATTCGAGAACGTACATCACTTCATATCATCAACTGGCTTTAGTTCTTGAGTCAGCTTGATTTTGTAAGGGTGTAGGCCAAGATCCTTACGCGAAATTCGCCATAATGTGGTCTAGGAGGGGCCCAATTCTGGAGAACGCCGTGAAATTGACTGATTTTTCTGGTTTGCGACGGACGCCTCTACGGCAGCAATATTCTCCAAACTTCGGGCAAAACGTAGTCTCACTGGCACGGCAACACCAAGCAGCGAATATTATAACTCAAATTTTTTCACTAGACTATGAATTGCTTGTCTACTGGGACGAGAATTACGGCCGAAAATTGGCGTTAACGCTCTTAAACTTGCGACCACCGACTCGGAATGTCGGTAGTAAATTTTAATTATTTTTAAACGTTGTTTCTTCGTGTACTTCACCATGTTGATTTTATTGAATATTTTGAAATTGACTGTTCGGTAATCGGGTTAAGGGTAGTTTCACACAGAAAGTTTGAAGTTGTCAAGTCGCTAATGAAAGACCCTCTATTTATAGCCGTGTTTCGGTGCTAAGTGTATACCCAGCTCAGCATAATTTTACACGTAAACAATAACAAAAAGGAGTGCTGAAGATAAAGAGGTCAGCATTCGAGGACTGAGACGAAGTGAACATAGAGTGTTGATGCCATGAAGCGACTAGATGGCGGTAAAATAAGTTGGGAGCAAAAATATTCCGATTGTTATGCAGATATAGTGGATGTGTTCGTTGATTAAACAAAAAAATCCTCATTTCAAAGAAAATTATGCGAAGAAAATTAAAAAAAAAAAATTGCCAAAAATAAGCATCCGTTCTTTTCCTTGCTGTCAAACACAAAGGATTTTATGATGTTCAAAAATCTTTCAAAAAATACGCTTGGATTTGCATCCTTGCTTTAATAATAATCCAAATCGTACTCTTTTAAAGTACAAACACTGCGAACACATCCTTAAAAATGAAAAGTGAATATAGAATACGATCTAGGCGTTTTATTTGTAAAATTATGCTGAGCTGGGTATACACTAGCACCGAAACACGGCTTATATAACTTAAAATTGCGCAATATATTGGGCGTGCTTATCCCACAAATTGGTTGCGTTTTTTTTATGACTATCTACTAACTTTTCGAATAAACAAAAATAATCGCGCTGAACTCACTCTTCACTAACTTTCAGTTATATATTGACATAAGATGTCAAAGTAATGCAAAGAAATCTTAAGAAATCAAATCAATAAATAAATACAAATTTTTACGGATAACGAATAGAAAGAGAGTAAGAGGATACAAAACTGATTTATTTACTTGATGCTTAGGCCAATTTGGCTACGTTCAACAATTAGATACCTACACTTATTGAAGTATTACTTTCGCATATTGCTCTTTAATATTTCATATTTAAATTTAACCAATTTCGTGTAAATATTTTAATTATTATTTTGGTAAGTACGTCTATGGACTTTTTAATAAGTTTTAAAGTACAGATACTGTAAATATTTAAGTAAGGAAATTCACTGTTAACAAAAGAGAACGCATCATATAGAATAGAATAGAAAAGAATATTTTATTTAATATAATGTTTCAGTTACAAAAATTCACAAAATATAAGTAGCGGTGACATTTCTGTCGTCAGCCAGCAACAAAATGACAACCTAATAATTACAAATTAAGATACAATACAAGCTCCATCGTGCTGTCGATATTTTGAAGCACACCTAAGATAACTATATAACACCATCCAATTTCGCCCATTTAATATCGCGATTATTGCTTCGGTCGATAGCATATGTTTTCTTATTGCGTTGGGAAATGGACACATCCTGATAAAGTGCAGCACATCTTCCTTGGCTCGTAGATTGCAGAGTGTGCACTCTACATTTTGGTCGGTTCTATACGGCATGTATTTTAACTGCAGGAGTTCGCCTCTAGCTATAAAAATCGTTCGTGTTCACACTATTCTGGTCGGTTAAATAATTTGTCTCTCCAAGGTCCGATTTGAACACACGATATGAACACAGCCGCTTAGCACATAATAGACCCTACTACCACTTCGTATACTTTGTATTTTGAGCCTGCTGCAATGTCCCTTTTAGCGAGCAGATTCTTCCATTGGCAATGTATTGCTCTATTGCCTCCTTCAATTTTTTCTGTAGATGTTTTTTGAAATCCACTTTAGGGGTTACAATAACTCCAAGATACTTGTACTCCTTCACAACCTGAAGCTCATCATTTTCCAGACCCAGTTTTCATACTTTGCGTAGCGCCCAGAACCATTTCAGAAGACCATTAACTTTGACTTGTTGGTATTAACTTTCAACTTACTTTTACAACTTTCAAACTTTGTTGGAGCCACCGAGAAAATGACTATATCATCATCATACATGATTATGAGATACCACATACAAAATCAATTTAAATTATAAGTTTCTTGACAACACAATGTCAATGTGTCTCTATCACCCATTTTCAGTCCAACTATGCTTGTCAAAAAAATGTGGAATGATTAGAGAAAATATAGAAAGAAAAAACCTGAATGAATAACATAATATACTTACAGGCGCTGGGCTGCCCAAAGAAAATCAAAAATACAAACTGGATGAACTGAAACTCGTGGCTTCAATGGCACAGTGGATGAGTGCTTGCCTGCGAAGCAGCTGGTCTAGGTTCGAATCACAGTGGAAGTAAATGGATTTTCGGGATACAAGGAAAAAACACAGACCCGTACCATAGGAAAAAGGAGTCTGATGATCGGTTGTGGCGAACCGTGAAACAGCGCTGTAACTCCAGCCGTCCACTTTACGTGGTAGCAATTGTAAGAAATATTGGTGTTGATTCAAAACAACGCAAAGGAAGTTGATGTAAACAAAACCAAAAACGGGAAAATTGTGAGATACCACATACAAAACCAAGTTATACATGATAAGCTTGAATATCGGCAAAATCAATTCCTCTGGTAAGAAAATCGGCAGGTCGTCCAGGAGCAATGAAAATAGTAATGAACTCATGAGGTAACCCTGCTGGACACCCATGTGTGATTCAAACCAGTTTGACACATTTTTTCCATCCCAGACCGCAGACATATTTCCCACATCAAGACGCTGTGTTACTTTCAACAATTTTGTTGATAGTCCAGGATTGCTTAGTTAATAAACAAGTGGCATTCTGTAAATGAAGTTAAACGACGCCTTAAAGTCCACAAAGAAGACATATAGATTTCTGCCCTTTTCCAGATACGACCTTGCAATTCTTGTTAACGCGAAAATAATGTCCACTAATTCTATTCATTGCAGTTTGAAACTCCCTAAATATGCCGTTTGTATCTATCCAAACTGTGAGCCGCTCCAGCATAATCCCCAACAAAATTTCATTATTGAATTCAAGAAGGTTTGGCCTCTGTAGTTGAATGGATCATTACAGTCTCCTTTTTTAAAAAGAGGGAACATTTTATTTCTTCGAAAACACTATGGTTTTTTAGCCACGGGAAATGGGAAATCTCTGCCTCTTAGGACTAACTAGATTTCTTTGTGAATCTTAGAAGTTTTTTTAGTTCTACTATGTCCAGTTGAAGGCGCAAGCGCTGAGAACTGCCCTTCCCCGGCGGCGACGGAAAAGAGATGCAGGTCGGCAGAGGTTACCCCAACCGAAACCAGCCAGCTGACTGAAACCAACGCTGCCTCCCCTTCCAATAGCTCGAACAGGAACAAACGGAGGAAGAAGACCTCAAGCACTCCTGTCGGTGGAACTGCGCGCGCACCTTCTGCGTGCCCTTCCACTAGTATGACTGATGTATTTCCAATGATTGGATTTACTCAGATTAACCTTCAACACTCCAAGGCTGCTACTGCACTCATCAGTAAGAAGCTTTCTGTGTTGAATACAAAAGCCCACATAATATCCATACAGGAGCCATGGGTGTGGAAAAATCGCATCTGTGGCCTTGGAGGTGTCCGTGGCACTACGATACTCTGTGACGAGCGGTCCGAGAGATCAAGGGCTTGTCTTGCTGTGTCGAACCTTTTCTCAGCGACTAAGCTTGGACAATTTTGTGGCCAAGATTTGGTTGCTGCAGCCATTAGCTACGAAACGAATGGAAATTGGAAGACCTTCATCGTGGCGTCAGCTTATCTCCCCTATGATTCGGTAGTGCCTCCACCACCGAGGGCAATTGCTGAACTCATTGACTATTGCGACACCAGGAAGATGGGCCTAGTTATATGCTGTGATGCCAATGCTCAAAACACTGTTTGGGGCAGCAGCAAATGCAACATGCGAGGAAACCATCTCCTGGATTTCATTCTATCATCTGATCTTACTATCAACAATGTTGGCGCGCAACCAACTTTTGTGACGTCAAGAAGACAGGAAGTGATCGACCTAACTTTATCAAATAGATACTTTAAGGCGGTTACTAACTGGAGGGTCTCTTCGGAGGTGTCCCTCTCAGACCATAGATATATCGAATTCCAAATCGAATGCGAAGCCATAACTTTGCAGGAGAGGAGGAATCCGAGAAAAACCAACTGGATACGCTTCAGGGAGGAATTAGGGAAAACTCTCAAAACTCCAACCAAACTCAGGACGAGACAAAAGGTAGAGGAAGCTGTTCAAGACCTGAATAGTGCCATTACTAGCTGTTTTGAACTGACGTGCCCAGTAAGCAAACCCCCTGGCAGAACACCGGTTCCCTGGTGGAGCTCGGAACTGCAAAGAATTCGTAGAGAAGCTAGAAAGCTTCTAAATAGGTCACTCAAGACTGATTTGGAGACAGACTGGAATCTCTACCGATCGAAGCAGAAGGAATATAAGAGGCTAATTCGGGTATCCAAAAGTGCTTCTTATAAGAATTTCTGCGAAAAGATTGAAAAGCTGGGTGAAACTAGTAGGTTGGTTAAAGTTCTGAAAAAGGGCAAACCAGCCAAACTGGACTCACTTAGAAAACTTGATGGCACCTTCACTGAGACGAAAGCGGAAACTCTTAGTTATCTGCTGGAGTCTCACTTTCCGGGTAACCAGATTACAATTGGTTCACAACCAGCCCCGATTACCGAGACTATGAGTGAGCCAAGACAAACAACTCGGCGTAGCTGGTATATTGCGAAGGCCGTGGTGACGGACGAGGCCATTAAATACGCATTTGCGTCTTTTGACGGCTTCAAGTCGCCTGGTACGGACGGAATATACCCAGCCATGCTGCAACAATGTACAAACCAGCTGCTACCGACTATGAAGAAAATCTTCACCGGTGTCCTAGCACTGGCATACATTCCAACACCCTGGCGTACAGTTAGAGTGGCATTCATACCAAAAATTGGCAGAAGTGACTACTCGCTCGCCAAGAGCTTCAGACCAATCAGTCTGACTTCTTTCTTGCTGAAAAGCTTGGAAAGGCTGGTCGAGCTTCACGTGCGCAAAGGTGCTTTGCGATTGCACCCACTGTCTCCGATGCAACATGCCTATCAACGCGGAAAATCCTGCGAGACTGCGCTCCAAAATCTAGTTGGTAGAATTGAAGGCGCGCTTGACAGAAAAGAATACGCGATGGGCATTTTCATCGATATTGAGGGTGCTTTTGACAATGCGACTTTTGATAGCATGTGCAGCTCCGCCAGACAACACGGCGTAGACGAACCATTGGTGTTGTGGATTAAAGCAATGCTAATGAATAGAACGTTGGTTGCGGATGCGGATTGTGGCCGCTATGTTATGGCGGGGGTAAACAGAGGCTGCCCGCAAGGCGGCGTCATGTCTCCACTGCTGTGGTGTATGCTGGTCGACTCTCTGTTGAACGCACTCAACAGTTCTAATATTTACGCTCAGGCGTACGCGGATGATGTTGCCGTGCTTTCTGTTGGATCATGCCTAGCGACTGTATGCGCCAAGGCGCAGGCGGCCCTTGACGTGATCGACGAATGGTGCACTAGGAATGGGCTCTCGGTCAATCCTCTTAAAACTGAGGTTGTTCTCTTTACGAGAAGGAGGAAGCTGGTCGGGTTGACTCAGCCAGTGCTAAAAGGCGTCACAATCCAACTCTCCAATGAAGCAAAGTATCTGGGAGTCATCCTGGATAGCAAACTTCTTTGGTCCAAACATGTTGAGCTGAAGACTGCCAAGGCGCTGTCTATTTTCTGGCAGTGCAAAGGCATTTTCGGCAAGACATGGGGCTTATCACCGAAAAGAGTCCTATGGATTTATACGGCTATGATAAGACCATTTATAGCATACGCATCGGTTGTTTGGTGGAATAAGCTTTCACGTAAATACGTCACTGCTGCTTTTGCCAAACTCCAAAGGCAGGTATGTCTCGGCTGCACGGGGGCCTTCCCCAGCACGCCTGGCTCCGGCCTAGATGCACTATTGAACCTTCCGCCCCTTGATGTTTACATCATGGGCTGTACAATCAAGGCTATCTCACGTCTTACAAGAGGTGGCTTTTGGTATAACTCGCACTGGAGTTTTGATGAACTTGCGCAACGGTTGTCCTTCGACTCCTGTCTTATGGATATGCCGTCTGATGCGATGACACCGGAACTTCGGCTAAAGCGCAAATACGAAGTCGACTTTCCTCGCGTCCAGGACTGGCTCTGGCCGGACTCTGAACCTGGAAGGGAATGCAGTCGAATCTTTACGGATGGCTCCAAAACCGATCAAGGATCTGGTGCTGGTGTCTTCGTGGAGAGCGATAGCGTTAGACTTTTCTTTCCGTTAGGCAAACATGCGTCAGTCTTCCAAACAGAGACTTATGCTATCCTAATGGCCATGGACTATGTTACGAGGAACAGGTGGAGGGGGCGAAGTATCTGCGTCTGTAGCGACAGTCAGGCTGCGCTTAAGGCCTTACTCAAACCCTTAACTACCTCCAAAATAGTACGTGAATGCAAGATATCTCTGAATTCGGTCGGAAGGCTGAATTCACTTAAACTTGTCTGGGTCCCGGGTCATAACGGGATCACGGGAAATGAGATCTCCGATGAACTTGCTAGACAAGGCTCAGAGGGGGACCTCTCAGGACCTGAACCAGCGATCTGTCTGCCTGCGTCCTCGGTCAGGGCTTCCATTGACGGTTGGGTTTCCTATGAACACAATCGCCGTTGGCATGACTCTCCAGGGTGCAGACAGACTAAGCAAATGCTCCCCGACGTCTGTGGGAAATCCGCGGCATTCTTGTTGTCTCTCAACAGAAAAGACTGCAGACAGACTACTGGCGTTCTTACGGGACACTACGCTTTTGCCAAACACCTTAAGGTGCTAGGCCTAAGCGACACCACCAACTGCGAAGCCTGTGGAGAAAGCGACGACACTGCGGAACATTTCGTCTGTGATTGTCCTGCTTTTGCTCGTATCAGGTGGCAGGTATTTGGTGCGGATATGGTGAGTGCTGTAAACCTAAGCTCCTTATCATTGAAGCGCCTTCTCGTTTTTCTTAGAAAAACGAGTAAATTCCCACAGTAAAATGTGGTGTGTCTGCCTGGCAGTACAATGGACCAGTATTGAGTCTGAGTGCTCCAGTGCAGAAAGTTTCACACATCCCGACAAAAAAAAAAAAAAAAAAAAAAATGTCCAGATCATGCAGTTCGCCAAACAAGTCTGTTGATTTCAAGGGCTTGGCTTTCACAATGTATTTGACGAACATATCCTTACACTTCGGCGTCAATAGAGCTTCTGCAGTAATCGTTTATGCAGTATTCCTAGACGCTCCACAAGTGCGCCAACTTTGTAGTGTTCTATAAGGACCCCCGTCAAATTTCGAAAATTTCCTTTTGGTTTAGTCCGATCTTGAACTTAGATCTCTGTTTATTGACTGCTACGTAGAGCTCTCTTGTGTTCAAGCTTGTTCAGAAATTTGTTCATCTTAGATTCGTTCTACTCAATGTCAATTTTTCGTGTCTATACTGTAGGTGCTCAGTTAATGCAAACGGCCTTATATCGCTTTCTCAAACCGACATAGGGGTAAATTCCAAATTTTGGCCTTAAGCCACGGCACCAATTATAACAACAAGGTGTAGATGTGAAAGATTGTGTCGATAAATGAGTTGTATCCATGCTTAGCACAAGGATTATTCAGGCAAAGCTAGAAAACTGCCATTCTTCCAAATTTGTTAACAGAGGCACACCTCAAGCAGTGGTGTCTCCGCCTCTCTTATGGTTTATGGTTCTGTTCAAAATCTTGTCGAGACTCACCAGTGACGCAATTAAGGTGGTTGCGTTGCAGTTGACCTGCCTGCGCCAGTTTCGGGATGGTTTCTTAACGTGATATCATGGAAGGAACTCTGCGTAAGATAAGCGCTTGGCTTGAGTGTTACATACAAAACTGATGTTTTTCACCACCAAAACCAAAAGAACAACCTTCACGCTTCGCCGTTTTAACAATCAGCAACGGTCTCTTTCCTCCAGTGGTAAATCATAAGAGTCCCGTTAGAACCCAATCTCAACGGGAAGCTAAATATTGAAGCGGGTGACAAAAGCTAGTACAGGTTTTTAAGCCTGTAGTAAAACTTTCGGCACCAAATTGGGGACTTAGGCCAAAAATGGTTATAGCCATTTTCGTGGACAGTCAGGCTACCATTAAGGCTCGTTATTCAGGCGCGACTAAGTCAAAGCTAGTTGAGGAATGGCGGGAGAGACTGTGCCGGACTAGCCGGCGGTTTCAGTTCACTCTACTCTGGGATCCCAGCCATAGGAACATTGACGGGAATAAGAGAGCCGACAAGCTGGCTAAACGTGGCTCCACGATTTCCGAATCTTCTTCGAATGTAGTTTATCCACCGCTAGGTTTCGTGGAGACACAAATATTCTTGCACTTCACTTCAAAGGCACGATCCAGCTTCAGGTGGTCGAATCTCACCAATTGTGTCATTTCCAGGAAGATGTGGCCCACATGCTATAAACATAGAACCTCATTCACAGAATACGTGCATATGGCGCTAGATTTGTGGCCATAAGTACCGGATCATTAACTTCAAGCGCACCCAATTTCGGATCTATTGGAGATAGTGCCTTCCGTTTTGACACTTGCCCTGCTCACTATCGTCTCCAGAACAAGATTGAAGAAGTCACATGACAGCGCATTTCTTGCCGAAATCCGGTTTAAGTTTGGAGTAGTTCGGAAGAGCTGGTTAAGGTCTGCAGATTACACACTTTTTTAAGAATTAACCGACGGAGGTGCCTCTATTTTCCGGGATCTCGTATTCGGCCATCGCCATGAAGAGCTCCTGACGATAAATGCTAAAGGAGAAATGCCGATGCATGTTGGTTTTGAAAGTTTATAGGTTATAATGAGAAGGAAAAATAATGCATGGAAGAGTATTTCACATTCGCGTTGAACGGCTAAGGAAAGATTCTTTGAACTTCACTGTAGGTTTGAATACAGGCTTAAGGGTGAACTGATGAGCATTTCTTGCATGGCGGGTACTGCGGTTGAAATGTTCTAGAGGTGGAATGCAAGCGGCTATTTCATTTGAGCCTTTATGGTGGAAAGAACTATAAAATAACGACAGACAGGAGACATTGCGACGATGATTAAGAGAGTCAATCGATCTCGCTATGTCTCGGTCGTCAAAGACTTTTATCGTGCATTTTTAAATCCTGTCAAGCAGCTCCAAATAGTTATTAAACCAGTTATGAGAGTTGTACTCGAGTTTCGGGCGGATAAATGCCAGATCAGAAGTGGTAAAATATTTCTTGTATCATTTAAGGAAACCTCGACATGTCGAAGCGTTCTTGGCTACATCGAATATGTGGTCATTTCAATGTAGGTTGTCTTTGACACACAAACCGAGAATAAAAAGTCTTTCGGTGCAAGTGCCTCTCATGGATAATGGCAGAGTGTGTGGGTTTTGCGACTTTAAGGTCGAAGAAATGATGGTGACTCTCAACATGAGATTCGTTGGTATTTTCCATGAATTGCCTCCGTATGTTCAGTGTTCACACTATATATATATGGCTCCTCACCGCCCCGCGATGAAATGTCAATACGGTCGTACCTTAGGGAATTCAGGAAGAAGGGAGAAGTGGTTAGTGGGTAAAAATCCCAAACTGTTACTGATTATGCATTAGTTCCGTCTTATGAAGATTACCACCTCCCAGCGTAAAAAAAAAATGGTCTTGTCAATCTGCCGGGCCAAAAGCCACATTGGTTGAAGTTTTAAACTCTTTTATGAATAAGCTAACATCTTTCATACTGGGTGGTGTCATTTTCTCTACATGCTTGCTGTCCATTTAGCAGGTGTTGGAAATGCTGCTTCAATACATTTTCTATTTTCTGCGCTTTGATAATTAGGCTGTTTCAAATATCCCCCATTCCGGTCTTAAAGCCAGTTGCTTTGCTTTATTGTAAAACCTTCAGATATTTTTCGATCGTGGAACTCTTCGATTTCCTTGAGCTCTTGAGCTCCTTTCCTCGATCTTCTCATTCTCCTCCCTTCTCCTGGCTACACAGTCTTCGTTCGCTGCCCTTGTTTTGCACTGCAGCGTTTTTAAATGTGCATCTTCAGTCACCTTCCGGCGAACACATACATCACCTCACCACGGGCTTATTTTCCGGGGTGGCTGGTAACCTTGACGGTGTCGTGATATCGATACCACATATTGTTATCGATTGCAGGTGCTGAGTGTAAGAGTCTCTCGCGCGGGCGATCTCTCTAGACTCTGGCAACATAGACAAATAGATAGATAGATAGATATTTTTTCGCTTTATAGTTAAATATTTACATTTGTTGGTTGGCACAGCTTGTACAGAGATATGATACTTGATATCTTACTACTGAAAGATACAATTTATTTTTAAATGCGGTAAGTATTAAGAAATAAATTTTAAGGAAAAACTATAAAAAAAACCTCATGTGAAGAAACTATGTAGATTTTGTTATTTTATAAGGAAATTAAAAACTATATCACAGTTGGGAAAAATGTTATAAATAAATAAATATAATAAATAGTGATAAATATAATAAGTGAAAGACGAATAAATAATCAATTTTCTTAATCCGGATATATGTAAATATATATATATATATAATAAATTAACATCTAAATAAACAATTTAATCAAAAAGAAATAAATAAACAAATATATTACAAAATAAATAAATAAATAAATAAACATGTAAGTAAATAAATTAACAAGTGGGAAAAATAAATAAATAAACAAGTAGATATGACTAATTAATAATTTAACACGTAAAGAAATAGGTATATTAAAGGAATGAGTAAATTATAAACATAGATGGAAAAAAAATAATACAAATTAGAAAAACAAAAAGGTAAACAACTATAATAATTCGAATTCGCTGACTAGATTATTATCTACGTTTCGACAGTTAGACATGAAATTTTCATTGAGAATGTCAATCATTCTTGCAATCTGGAGAGCCCCGGCTCTTTCATGTAAAACTATAGTTGAAAAGTCCCATGGTAGCCCCAACATCATTTTTAAAATCTTATTTTAAGCAATTTGAAGTTTTTTAATGTGTGTTCTAGCACAGTTTCCCCAAACAGGAGAGCCATACGTCATCAATGCTTGAAAAACCACTTTAAAGATGATGATTTTATTTTGCTTACTTAGTAATGACCTGCGATTTATCAAGGGATACAAAATTTTAATAGCAATGTTCATCTTGCCTAAAACGTGTTTTATGTGAATAGCGAAGGTTAATTTCTGGTCTAAGTACACCCCGAGGTACTTAACAGAAACAACCCACGGTATATCACAATTGTCCAGGTTAAGTGTGCCGTTAGGGAAGAAGCAATTCAGTGTTTTTCTAGTGAAAATGATAGCTTGGCTTTTTTCAGCGTTTATCTTAATCCTCCAGTGCTTGTAATATTCAAAAATTGTATTTAGACCGATTTGTAAATTGTTTTCTACTACTGAACCAAACTCGTGTGATGAATATATAGCAGAATCGTCCGCATAAAGTGCTATACCACAGTTTGGTATGCTAGGTAAGTCAGCTGTAAAAATGTTGAATAATATTGGGGCTAAAACCGACCCCTGAGGAACACCAGCTGGTACAGTTCTTGCAGAAGAAAAACTACCCTTCAATGCGACTACAAATGTTCGATCGTATAAAAAACTTTGGACAATTTTAATGACATGTTTGGGAAAATTGAATTTGATAAGCTTGTAAAAATAAGCCCGTTGTGCCAGACGGAATCGAATGCTTTTCTATATCAAGCAGAGTTAATCCGATTGATTTTTTTGATTTAGTTGTTTTTTAATTTCCTTACAAATCCTTAAGACTTGGTGAAACGTGCTGTGGTGTTTTCTAAAACCGAATTGTTCCGGTGGTAATACAGTTCTTATCCTCAAGAATTTTGCTACATCCATTTAAGAGGCTTATGGGTCTGTAGCTGGTTGGATTAGAAGGCGACTTTCCGCGTTTTAAAATCAATATGACTTTGGCAATTTTCCATTTAACGGGAAAGTATTGCAGTTTCAGACAGGCATTAATTATGAGCGTGAGCAAAATAAGAGCACTAGCAGTGAGATTTTTGATAACTTGATTGTTAATGTTGTCCAATCCTGGTGTTTTTCGATTTTTAAGTTAAAGAATTATAAAATCAATATCGTCTGTGGACACGAGTTCATTTGTTGAAATTGGATTATCGGTTTGGTCAAAAAGAGAGATCTCGTTGTCTATTGTCGTATCCAGAGTGAATAGCGCATTATTCTGTGAGACATTATGATTTGGTAAGAAGGTATCCGCCAGTATTTCAGCCTTATTTTCGTTGGACTCTGGCAACATGAACCTTCTTTTTGTGGTTGCTCAATGCGAAGCTCTAATCAGAATTAATAACCCTCACACTTTCTTGCATCCAGGGTTGACCGGCACGCCCTCAATGAATATTGGCAGGCATCCCGGTTTTGGATCACTTTATACTGAGGCTTATCAAATATTGCTGTGAATGCATTTGAGGGATCCATGAATCTATTGCAAATAAAGTTTTGTCACCGACATTATAGTGCTATTGGATCCACATTTAAACCACTGACATATGGATAAATTCATTACAATATCCAATCCCCATATTACCTTGTTTCCTTCATTGATTAGCTTGTGTGTTGTCTGCTTCGTCGTTTTTCAAGGATCACTGGCAGCTCTTTCTGTTCCATTCAGACTCACATCTCTTATGTTGCAGCAGAGTATGTAATCCAAACTACCTTATAGAAGTTATTAAATATTCCATTTTGAATTTGATAGTCCCTCCTAATATTCTCCTTTTCCATAATTAAATCTTGGAAGCTTAAAAATAATCCCATCATATTTTCTTACATGTACTTGTACATACCTCCTACGTCTACATCTAATAACCTAGCTGCTCATTGCAGGATGTTGTAAGGGAAATAACAGTAAAATCCTTACCTACAAACAAAGACGTAATATTCATTCACTTTATTGTAGCAACTGCAGCAGTCCTCCGTTTGCATGAAACAAAAAAAAAAAACTTAATATCCACCTTTCCTTCGAAACCAATTAGCACGAGGTATAACTATATTTAAACTCTTTAATTAACCCGACTGCAGGCCATTAAGTTTGAGCGTGTGTGCTTTATTGAATCATATAACGAACCAATTGCATTCATTACACATCGTCGTGGTGGTCTTTACCTTTACCTATTCGCCGCTGCCATTTATTTTTGTATTTTTTTTTCATAAATGGCGGCTGTGGTATTTCCTTCCAATTTGTGTAAAATATACCCGATGGCGCCTTGTTGCTTCTTTGTAATAATAATAATAAAAAATACAATCATTTCGTGGTATCTAACACGGACAGGTGTATCACAAACACACTCACACACATGGATACTAATAATATAATAATTGTTATTTCTGTGTGAATTGAGTCATTAAAGTCACCTATCGGAGGCGGCCCTAATATAGGTTTTCTCTTCCACTTTGTTTTTTTTTTTATTAAATTTATGCAAAGCGGAAAAACAAATTGTTGTTTGACCGAATCGTTAAGGTCATTAAATAATTTTCATTGCATGTTTTTGTTTAAGGAAACTGTGCCTAATGGACCCGAAACTAAAGAAAAACTTTTTCAACTGCAATAAAATGAGACGTCGTCAAACATAATAAAATTTAAATGTGTTTATTGTCAAAGTTTATCTTAAAGAAACTCTGCATTGATGTGTCAATCATTTAACGCCATAGGTGGGAACGAAAGTATTTAATGATACGCTGAGTTCGACAAAGAAAAATATTTAACTGTGCGTTTTTATTGCCAAGATAATTTACACAAAAGAAAAGTAGGTTAGTTCGGCGCCAAATGGATACGTTCGTCGCATTAGGCGACAACAAATATTCGTCACGCCTTAATGTTTCAATTACATGCAAATTGTGGATAGATTATCTTTTAAAAATAAATAAAAAATACATTAAATGCTTTTAGTCTAGTTAGCGAGGTGTTTTTTTTTGTTGTTGTTCGTATGGCTTACATGGAATCGTCCCTGCTTAGCCGCGTTTCTTTTGTTTTTGCAACAGGAATTATTGTATGCATTTGCAAATGTATCCAAAGCAGCACTGCTTTATCTTTGTATATTTAAAATTTAAAGTATATATTTTTTTTTATAACTTGTACGTGCAAAAGGGATTTTTAGCCCCCTTATAAAGTGCATAATTACACAGCAGGGGAATTAAGGAAAAGAGGAAGTAGGAAGGACGAAAAACCGATGCACGTTGGTTTTGAATGTTTGTAAATCATAATGTGTAGGAAAAATAGAGCGTGATGAGCATTCCACATTCGTGTTGTACGGCTAGATTAGGTGAGGTTAGGTTAAGTCTTGTTAGGGTGGCTGTCAGCTAATAGCCAACACACTTAGACCAATGAGGTCCGTTGTGGTGCCACGTGGATCGGGGGAGTTTCGACCTCTACTCGCTAAACCGTTTGGAGCTTCTTATGAAGCGCGATAGACTTCTAACGTCTGTAGCTAAGTCGCTAAGTTCATTAAGGAAGAAGGCCCCTAGATAGAGACATGTACAGTGGTGGTGAAGTATAGTTTCCTCCTCCTCCTATTGGACAGTGTCCTGTAATGACACCTATAGCAGAGCCAATGTGCAGTCGGTTAAGAGAGATCAAACCCATAGAACGTCGCAGAGTTTTTGTGGATAAGAAGAAGACAGCATTGTGTTTTGGAAGCATTTAATTCCGGCCTATTGGTTGAACCCCACTGAATTATGCTGTCAAGGTCGGAGTTAAATGAGCTTAAAATACGTTGCCGTTCCAGTTCCACACCCGAAGATAAGGGGCGTTAACCAGGAAACGAATATAAAAAGCTGAGCGAACTTTTATCAGCGAAGGAATGAAATGGATTTGAAGTAACAGACTAGAGATCATTTTTAAAAAATAGGAAAGAGGGCTGGTTACAAAACGTAGCCTTGAAGAATACCAGCATTTATTTGGGGACTTAAATCCGTCCAAAACAACTTGAATTGAACGCCCGGAAAGGAAGTTTAAATCCATTGAAGAAGAGAATCATCGGTTTTAAATGTACGCATTTTCGACAAGAGAGTTTGATGGCAAACTGTCAAATAACTTTCAAATATCAAGCAGAACCATCTTACTTTCAGCGATCGGTACCACTTTTCGGTTAGATATGTCATCAAATCACCAGTGGAGCGTTGCTGCGAAAACCGTACATTAAGAAGTTTCCGGAATTCAAGATATTTCATAAATGGGCGTTTTCAAAACCTTGAAAAGAAGGGACGTGAGTGCAATTGTCGGAAAGAAGACGGAGCAAAAGATTCGCCTTTTTTGGGACAGGCTGGACAAATTCAGTTTTCCATCTTCTCGGAACTCTGAAGAATCGGCCAGATAGAAAAGCTAACGCAGTGGTTTTGTCAGAGCAGAATAACACTTCTTCAGAATGATAGTGGAAATATCATCTAGACCAGTACAAACCCACTGTCAAGATCTCTAAGTACTTTTTTAGTATTCTACGCGCTCGAGTGCAGGGGGAGATAAAGCGCAATCAGGAAGCGTGGAGCTACCTAGCTGCAAAGTGAGCAGCAAGCAGTCTGGCTTCATCTAAAGAGCTGACAGCTGGAATATCATTGTAAGTGAATGTCGGGGTAGATGACATAGCCGAATTCTTCATGTTTTTAACAAACAACTAAACGTTTTTACTACTCGTGGAACTTTGTAGTATTTTTTGCTTCAACTTTTGGTCATAAGAGAGTTTGACACGATACATGTGGGCATTGCAGTCATTTTTGGCTCGTTTGAACTTATTTCGGTTTTCTCCAGGTCTTATATGACCGAAGGCTTACCTCTTCTAGCCTAATAACCTCCTTGCAGCTCGAGTCATACCACGCGTTCACCTTGGGTTTATTACTTTTGGGAATAAAGCATTTCATAACTCAGTAAAATTATGTTTATCGGCTTAGTGAAATTAAGCACTTAGACCGTCGCTTGTCCAGCTTTGACCTAATCTGCTTTTTTTGCTTATACGAGCTATGCATCTTGTCCACCTTAGGTATGTTCTCTCGATTGCAAACAGCTAAACAGCTTAAGCGTAAGTTAGCATGTAGCGATTGGTATACCTGGAGAACCTTTGTCAGGTAAAAGAGGTAATGTGGTTCCTTTTTTTGGCGAGATCATCAGCCATACAGTTCCCCGGAATGTCCTTGTGCCCCGGCAAGCCAACAGAGGTGAATATTGAAATGCTCCGTAGTCTCCCTAAGAGATGATAAGCAGTCTAAAGTTACGATGGAGTTTGAAGAGACAGAGTCGAGGGACTTTATCGCGGCAGGAACACGCTACAGACATTAGAAAGGCGAATCACTCCAGACAACATATCTGCAAAAATGTCAACGAGTTGGCAGCACTGGAACTTTCATAGAAAAAATACTCAAAAGAAAAAAAAAGAGAGGAGAGGGAGACCCAATTACACCCTCGTAAGGCATAGGCGTCTTAGGCCACAGAAGACTTACAAGACGGTGTCCTGGTACGGACTTAAAAAGCGGCACCACCCTGATGTAATGCAAAGAGCGGTTCCAGGGTGGTATTCATGGCCGTTCGTGGGCTATGACCTGCCACTTGAAGTTACATAACGCATTTTCTCCTATAAAAAAAAGACGGAAAGTGATACATACTTCTCGTCTTCCTGAGAAAATGCCTCCATCCAGCCCACCACTATATTTTAACCCATCAGTGTAGAAGTGGATCGATTTAACTTCCGAAAATGCATCGTCCTCCATGATAATTGCGATTCAGAAGTTCTTTTACACTGTAATTTGGGTATGGTGGAGTCTATGCTTTTTGGCAGAACTCCATTGGGTATAATGGAGTCTATGCTTCTTGGTAGAGACCCACAATACTCCAAAATGATCCAGTGGCCAGTTTTCTTATTGATCCACTGTGAGGTAGCTTTTAAGCGGACATTCGAACCGGCAGCTGTTGGGTGTGCTAATTTTTTTTTTTTTATAACTTTTATTGTGCTGAATCTATATAATTTACAGAGAAATGGTATTTTCTACCTTACTACGGAAAAACTTATAACATTTATACAATAGTATTATCACAGATTCAAGGTTATTTTAGAAGGAAAAGCTACATGAAAAAACCTTCATTTAATTAATAAATTATTTTTTTCCTGAGGAGAGAGAAGTGGGTCCGTGTGATTACAAATAAAGATGTTGTTTGCATAATCGATTTAATAAATACTAACGCAAATAAATAAATAAATAAGAAGATAAGTAAATAAATAAATAAATAAATAAATAAGAAGATAAATAAATAAATAAATAAGTAAATTAACATAATCGATTAAATAAGTAAAATAAATAAATAAATAAATAAGAAGATGAATAAATAAAGAAGAAGATAAATAAATAAATAAAAATATAAATAAATAAATAAAAAAATAAATAACAAAAAAGATAAATCAATAATTAAACAAGTAAATTAACAATTAACAAATAAAATCTATGAACATCAAAATAATATATGTATCACAGCAATGTATGTAAATTAAACACAACACCTTAAGTTGTTAAATTTAAAATTAAGTTATTATTAGAGCAACCGCACAAAACTTTGTATCGACCTTATAATTTTGTGATTCGAATTTCAACTTTTTCAATCTTTGCCTCTTCATGGAGCTCCTCGGTAGAATAGTGCCAGTGAAGATTAAGCAAGCATAATTTTTAAAATTTTATTTTCCATAATTTGCAGCCTGCGAATATGACTCTTAGCACATGTTCTCCAGATGGGCGAGTCATATAGCATTATGTTTTGTAATATTACTTTGAAAAATAGCAATTTGTTTTCAACACTCAATTTGGACCTACGATTTATAAAAGGATATAGGATTTTTATCGCCATGTTAAGTTTATTAAGTGTTTCTTGAATATGCAGACTAAAGGTCAAAGTTTTGTTCAGGTGTACCCCAAGATACTTGGCACTCGATTACCATTCAGTTTGAACCCCATTCAACAGAAGTCTATTTCTTAGAAAGTAACAGGCTTTTCGTTTTCTAGTGAAAAGGAGAGCCTGTGTCTTAGAAGCATTCAATTTTATTTTCCAATCATCGCAATATGATTTGACTAAATTCAAAGCAGAGTGCAGATTGTTTTCAATTAAGGAACCAATTGAATCTTATGAGTAAATGCAGGTATCATCCGCAAAAATTGCCGTTTTACAGTTATGGAGTTTCGGAAAATCATATGTGTATATAATATACAATAACGGTCCAAGAACGGATCCTTGGGGTACACCTGCAAAGATTTCAATTACATCGGAATAGCAATTATTTACAGAAACTTTGAAAGTGCGTTTTGTAAGAAAGAACGAAATCATGTTTACTACGTAAAGTGGGAAATTTAAAACAAGGAGTTTGTGAATGAGTCCTTCGTGCCACACCGAGTCAAACGCTTTTTCAACATTAAGAAGGACCATTCCATTATTTTTAATATCTTTTGTTATCCTGTCGACTGTTCACCAGTACTATGTCTTCTAAAACCAAACTGTTCTTGAGGCAGGATATCAAACTGATCGACATGTTGCAATGTATCAAGTGGTATCAGATGAATTTCCAGTGCTGGGGAGGGAGTTGTGCGGAGTGCTCCCCTAATGCACATATCGGCTGTTTGTTGGACTTTACCAAGCTAATCACGGTTTATCGCTTAATCTACGCGTTTTTGTTTACCTTTCTTGGTCTTATTATGTAGTATGATAAGATGCCATCTATTTATGAAGGTTGATGTATCTACCGTGAATTTCTACACATTCTTGTTGCTTCTTCAGCTTCCCAAACCTTCGTTTAAGTGACTTTTTCTAAAAGTCATGTTTTAGATACAGCGACAACTAGCAAAAGTTGATGTTTAGACCAAGTTTTCGTTTATATTTGAATGTCAATTTGGCATTTCACTAACGTTGATCCTCCCTGGGAAAGCGCTTAAATCCCATTTGAGGTGCTGCAAATATTCAGTACAATTTCAGTTCTCTTGCAGCATTTTCACCAAAAATAAACATTAAAAAATAACATTCTGCCATTTAGTTTAGTTTGCATTTTTAATATTTTTAAATTACTTCCACCATACAACTACCGCCACCTACCCAACTAGAACCATAGTGCCTACCCTCACCGGGCAAGCTGTGACAACCTTCAGGAGTAAAATTAATTGAAAACACTACCAAGTCCTCTATATCCATTCGCAACTATAGTTTTATCTCATCTGGCAAGTGCGCCATTGTATGAAATGCTCTTTAAACATTTATTACATCACACGCAAACAGTGCCATCTGTAAGGTGGTGCTGGAAGTACGAGTACTCACAACTCACATCAAATACATGTACGTACGTATATGACGTTGGAACGCTGCTGCTTATTCGCATTCATATTGTGCATAAATTGCTACTTCTGCTGTTCTCTGCCTTGTTATCCATAACCTGCTTTTGACGCTTTCAAAACTCAGAATCCAGCATCTCCCAGCTACTTAGGTGCAGCTGATTAAGCTGGAAAAGAATATTAAAAAGAAAGGAATACAGTTCGCCCTCGCACTTATATAAAATTACACTTTTTTGTCTTCTGGATTTGGAGTAGGTACCTAGTAGCGGAGTGGATACCAGTATTCCTGGGTTTCTCGTTTCCCGTTTCTCATTTCCATGGCGTGAATACACATTGAGAGAAGAAACGTCCCAACTTCAACCTGGAGTTGATAATGAACGTGTTAAATTCGTAATTTCTCTTAACAGTGAACCAGAAATAACAGAAAAAGGCCGGCCGTGCCGCTTTAGCCAGGTGTACCTACAACAGAGGTATTGTTTTTTTTTTGAAACGACGAAATTGGAGAGTTTCACGAAAACACAGTTGAAAACTTCCACACCGACTTCGGTTTGAGTTTCATTTCAGAGTAGATTCTGAAATATTTATTTTAAATGTACCGCTCCAACTACAATCACCACCCACTTGACTGCTTCACCCTGCTATTACCACCCACCCAACCCAACCCAACCCACTACCTTCATCGTAATAGGGATATGTATCATTAAAGCCCTTCATTGCTTCGTCGGCCGGGGGGCGGGGTAGTGGAGGTTTCGTTTTCAAATTCCAGTAAAAGTAAGGAAGAAAAAAAGAATTCTTCATCCGGCATCCTTTCGCTGCTGAGCCGTGTGCATGCAATATAACGTGTATCCTTTTGTGTATCTGAATGTGTGGATCGATATTCGCCTAGCCTGTAATGGTGTCTGTTTTTGAATATGTAGTACTTTGTGTATGGAATTGGATCTTCACTCATGGTTAATGGGATGCCGTGCAGGAGGGCATCCACCACCTACAACCGAGGAGGCAACACTATGTATCCTGGGCTGCAGCGTTATATGCAGAGTCAGGCCAATATTAGAAAAACACACTTTGTGTGTTCATATTACGATACTCTTGTCAGAACGGAGTTTGCTTTCTCTTTTATTCCAGATTTCTTTATTTTGCATTTTGTTGTTGTTGCACCCTGCACCGCCACCACCACCACCACCTTCACCATCGCCAATGTCTTATATGCTTTTTGTTTCAAGCCCCACTATATGAAGGATAAGAATGCAGGCACACATTATACTGAAATATTTTCAGGATGTTGTTGCTTGCTCCCTCTTATGGCAGCTGCATGGTGCATAACTTTTTATGGGTTTTGTGTGATTAATATGTGAAGATGAGTGGTGTATGAGGTTGGAGGTTATTCTTAGAAACTTTTGGGTTATGGTCGCCTGCTTGCCAAGAAATAATATTGAGTTTTGCAATTATTTCATCTTGGGGATCAAACGTTTTACAAGGTTCTTAAAAACCTATTCAAATAAGCTAAAGAGATGGGATGAGTTTGTGTCTTGTGAGTTGAAGGGGCCAACGTGAAAGAAGACTGCCATGAATAGAGATGCTCTTCACCATGAAAAATCTGTTGAAATGTGGCATAATGCTTTTTGCCTTTAGCTTGGTTTACTGACTTTAAATTTTGAAGATCTTAAATTCATTTTCCAAAAATGGTAAAGTTACTTTAAAACGTTTGATTCCCACTTTCGCCTTCGAAAGGAGATATCACGGAAGAAGGCGAGATAGCTATCCATACCGCCGGTTCTAAAATGGACGTGGGTACAGGTGCAAACATTTTCTGTGAGACTCTGGGTCTGGGTGAATCGTCCCGAATCAGCGATGAATGGAGCGTTTTCAAGGAAGAGACAGCTGCGATCACTCCTACTGCCAAGGAGGTGAGGAGGCGCAATTTAGCCGACAAACAGATCAGCTCATACTCTGACAGCTAAGCGGCTATAAAGTGCATGGAGTCAGTAGAAGTCACATGAAGGGCGGTGCTACAGAACAGGAGGTTTTTCCTGACGAGATATCAACTGCCAATACGATGACCCTTTTCTAGGTACCGAGGCACAAGGATATCTCGGGCAACGAGGAAGCGGAAAAGCTGGCAAAATACAGATCGGAGATTGATGCATCTCTGGCCCTAAAATCTTATACAACTCCGCTAGTGCTCTAGCACGGAAAATCGACGTTGAATCCATGAGGAGAACCAGCCTACGACCAACCTCGAAACATGCAGACACACAAGGAAACTATGGCCAGGTGTTAGGTTAGGTTATAGTTGCAGTCGGCAGAGGCCGACACACTAAGATCAATGAAAGGTCTATTGTGATACCACACAGATATGTCATCTTCCTACTCGTTGAACCAGTTGGAGCTTTTGATGAAGCTTGACAGACTTATGATGTCGGTGTTAATGAGATCGCTAAGATCATTGTAAAAGAAAGATCTTAAATGGACTTTTCGTCTTTGAGAGAGAGAGAGAGCAGGGCATGTGCACAGAAGGTGAAGAATTGTCTCCTCCTCCTCCTCGTCCATGCAGCTTATGCAGAAGTCATTTGTATAGACGCCAAGCCTTGTTGCATGCTTGCCTATGAGACAGTGTCCGGTGATTACACCAATTGTAGCACCAATGTGCAGTCTGTTCAGAGATATCAAACACTTTCAGATCCAGCTTTGGCCAAATCTGTTTTTTCGCTAGACAAGTGTTGCCACTTGTTAGTTAGTTTTCTCAATGGTCTCCCTCATAAACATGAGTTTGCATGTAGCAATTGGGATGCCTAAGGGACCTTTATTAGGTAGAAGGGGCAGTATGGTTCCTTTCCTGGTGAGTTCATCCGCCCTACAGATGATCGACAGTCACGGACTACGATGGAATTTGTGGAGACAGAATCCAGAGATTTTAGCGCAGCTTGACTATCTGAGAAGATCCGGATGTCCATAGCGAATATCACGTTCTCCTTCAGCCACGATATTACTTCTTTAATCGCCATGATTTCCGTCTGGAACACGCTGCAGTGATCAGGGAGGCGAAAGGAGAGGCTCAGGTTCGGCCTGTTTGTTATGTTAGGTTTCCAGCTGAGCTTTTTATCCAGAATGAGACCCAAGTATTTAGCTCCGTCAGAGAAGACTAAGCTTGTGCCCCTTATTGAGGGGAGATCAATGTGTGGAATTTTATGTTTCCTAGTGTATAGAACAAATTCGGTTTTGCGGGGGTTAACACCCAACCCACAACGATCTGCCCATGTTGTTAGCTTGCTAAGAGCGTTTTGGAGAAGTTCTTTCAGGGTGTTTAGGTGCTTCTCTGAAGCAGCAATTGCAACGTCGTCTGCATAGGCAATCACCCTGCAGCCCTCCCTTTTCAGGCACATCAGCAGCTTGTTCACCACTAAGTTCCAGATGAGGGGGGATAGGACTCCGCCTTGTGGCATACCTCTACTGACAGATCTTCTGGGAGATGTCACAACCAGTTTCGATTTTATAATCCGGCTTGTGAGTAGTAGATTAATAAGAGGCCTTCAGATCTGACAGTGCATTTGCGATCGCGGATGTATTGACGTTGTTAAAAGCGCCTTCAATGTCCAGGAATGCAACCATAGGTCAAGGGCTATTGGTAATCAAAAGGAAATCTAAGGTCATGATCGGGCTAAACCGCAAAGATATACGCACACTGACGAACAGACAATTTTACCAGCAGAAGGCTTCTTTATGTCTTCGGAACTCAGTTGTTCCCTGAATTGTTCTAGTACCATTGAGGGCTGGACATTCACATAAGTTGTGTTCAGCTTTTTCGTCTTCTACACGGCATTATTTTCATTTTGCTAAGGTGGTATCGTAGCCCGCGGTGACCATTAAGATGACCTACTAACTTTAGATCGGGACCTCTTAATGTTGTTTCTGAACCCTTCCTGATCCATTTGCCGGACTTTTCATTTTCATTAAACCCCTCATGGCCCAGAACCCACCATGGTTTGGTGTTGTTCCTTCAGCCACCGAAATTGGGGACTTATTTCCCTGTGAAATTATTCCCAAAATAGAAGATGATATAAGCCCCCAAAAATGTATGAAATAAGACCCCAAATTTGAACAGTGTTTGAACAGTAACCCCAAGCAGGAGGGTTGCGGAGGCAGCATCATGAGATAACCCTCCGCTTTGAAGCATGACATAAGTCCCCAAAATCCCCATTTTGGGGGTTGATTTCATATAAAAATAACTGCACCTCCATAAAAATTTTGGGAGGGTTATTTCATTTTCATTTTGGTTGGTTATTTCCTGGAGCCATATCTCGCTGTGCTCTTTGCAGGGACGTTCATTCTTTGAGTTCAAGACCAATATGGAAGGATCCACGCAGTAGAACACTTTGAGAGAAATCTAGCAGGGCTGTAATTTTATTTTTATTAATTGCATGCCTGATGTTCTCACACATTTTAATTATTGCACTCATGGAACTGTGGGAGTTTAAAGACCATTTTGTCAAAGAAAGTTTTTAATCTGTGAACTAGCAAGCCGTTCAAACGTTTTTGACAAAAAGGGTACAACAGCAATGGTTTCTGTAGGTACTCAGGTGGTTTGGCATTTCCTTTCCTTACAACCGGTTTAATTTTTGAGCGTTTCCAAGCCGAAGGAAAAGTAGAGGTTGTTATAGTAATGAAATATGATTTGTGTTACCGAGGGAAGAATAAAAGGCAGAATGATTTTTAAAAGTCCGTCCTAAACTTTATGCCGAACATTTCCTTGGCAACTTCGTATGGGTCCACATTGTGAACTTAAGCATCACAACTGGTGGTATTATAACGGATTTGTCAGATACTGACACTGGGTTTAAGAGTGTTGTTAGGTTAGGTTAGGTTAGGTGGCTGTCGGCAAAAGCCGACACACTTAAACCATTTTTAGGACCATTGTGATACCACGTATGTATTATCTACCTCAACTCGTAGATGGGACTGGCCAACGACTCGTGGTTGTTCTTATACGATCCCTCATCCACGTTATAATCGCGCCCAACGTCGTTTAATTGCGGTGATCTGACGAGAACCGATTAACTCAACGTGGTAGAGTGTTGTTAATGAAGCTAAAGTTGGAGGTTAACCAAAATATGCTTGATTTAGATTAAGTAATGCCAATTGTGTGTCGTTAAACACAAGTGCACGTGTATTATAAAAGGAAATCTGATGGTTATCCCTCCTCACTCTTGGTTAAAGGCGACTCCTTAACGAACCCATTTGCAATCGAAAACTCTTTTGCAACCGTATTTAAGCAGACCTTCGCTGACGACCGCACAGAACCGGATCACTCTTACTTTAGTTATCTGAAAAACCATACCGTTGCCCCATTCATTTTACCCACCTTTGACCATTCCATGATGTGCTACAAATTTCTTCATCTAAATGATGAATTTTCACCCGGCCGAGAAGGCCTTCCAGCCATCCTTCTTAAAAAGTGTTCTGCGGTTCTTTCACCTTTCATTTCTGATATCTTTAAACATTCTCTATCTCTTGGAAAATTTCCTAAAATCCTGAAAACGTCCTTCATTTCACCAGTTCACAAAAAAGGACCAAAGAATGACGTATCAAACTATCGACCAATTGCCAAGCTCTCGCATTTACCCAAGGTTTTTGAAAGTATCATGTACGAATCATTATCCTGCCAGTGCAAGTCTTTTATCTCCCCGTTTCAGCATAAGTTTCCTCAAAGGCAGATTCACTTTTTTCTGCATTAGAAAGTGGCAATGAAGTGGATTCAATCGCTACTGACTTCAGTAAGGCCTTTGACAAAATATCTCATCGTTCGATTATTTTCAAACTCTCCTTCATTGGTTTCGATCCCCTACTATTGAATTGGTTTTCATCTTACCTTGAGAACCGATCTTATAACGTTCGTTTTCGCTCTCTTCTTTCTTTGCCTTTTAAAGCCACCTCTGGTGTTCCCCAAGGTAGCCACCTTGGACCTCTGATTTTTATTTTGGCAATAAATGATATTGAAAACGTCGTTAAGTTCTCCTCCATCTCCCTCTATGCCGATGACGCTAAATTCTTTAAAATCATTTCTTCTCCACACGAATCTAATCTTCCTCAATAGTTTTTCGATCTGGTGTCAAAATATATATATATATATATATAATGTGAATTTCCTACTTTTTCACGTAAACGAACTCAGTCTCCCCCCAGACGATACTTTTTGAACAACCAACCCATTGTTACTGTTGTAACCATCCGCGACCTTGGTGTTCTGTGTGACAGAGAGCTTAACTTTAGGTAACATATTAACGATATAATCAATAAAGTTAACTCGGCCCTTGGTTTCGTCAAACGGTGGTCTAAGGAATTTACCAATCCCTACGTGACAAAATCCCTTTACATTACCTACGTCCGCCCTATTCTAGGTACGCTAGTCAAGTGTGGGCGCCACATTACCGGGTTCACATTAATAGAATCGAAAGCATTCAACGTCGATTTCTCCGTTTTGGTCTTCGAGGGCTCCCGTGGAATAATCAACTTATCCTACCACATTATCACGAACGCCTTAATTTAATAAACCTTCAGACCATTGAAAAAAGAAGAGATGTAGCTGCCATTCTGCTTATACATCGCCTTCTCACTAGCTCCATTGATTGTTCGTATCTTTTAAATTATATTGCCTTTAACACCAACCCTCGTAACTTAAGATCCCCTCCTCTTTTCTACCTTCCCACCCGTCGCACGTCGTACGGCTTGAACGAGCCGATATCCCGTATGTTGTAGAAGGTCCACTCTAACCATCTACTCTTTGATTTTAATCGCTGCACCCCCTCCCTCAAATCTGCCCTCCTCCACCCCTCACCATCCACCTAATTAGTTTTAAGGCCTAGCTATAAGTCTTAGTTTTGTAACAGTGAACTCCGGATATAACCACGGTGAAGGGACCGGGCTAAATGGTCGCTATAGCCGAAGGTCAGACAAATTATAAAAAACTCATGATTTACAAGTAGATAGGTACATACAAATGTTGTATGTTTTTATAGTTTTATTATTCATACAGAATTGAAAAAAAAACTTGTAATAGCAAATGTAATAAAAAAGGCGCAACTGGTTTGCATCTAAGTAATTTCTTTGAAAAAATTAGTAATATTTCACTGCTTAAGCTTTCTTTTTTCAGAAAAAACTTTTTCTAATCGCTTTTCAGTTCTTATAAGCCACGAAAGTTCCATGTCGTTTCCACCTTCACCAAATAGAGCAAATCGTTTTAAGACCGAAATAGCATCTAAAGCATCTGTGACTATTGGAATTCGCTCTTCCAATTCCGGATCGTCAGAATCCTCATCGTCATCAGATAGGACTTCATGCATGTTTATTGCTAAAGCTGAAGTTGAAGTTACGCTGTAAACAATCTCTTGATCTGTCGGGTCAACGGCAGTCAAAACATGGCTATCTACATCAATGTAAGTTTCCCAGTTACAGTAGTTTTCCTCGTTTTCCCAAATTCTAGTGAGTTCTGCCAAAGGCAAACTATCCAGTTCATCATCGGTATCATCAACGTGTGCAGGTGAAGGTGAAGAGTTACAGAAGCCTGCATGTCCGAAACATTTTCTTATAGTCTCTGGGGTTACTCTTTCCCATGCCGTTGTTATCATTTCTACTGCGTCTAAAAGACTAACGCGAAATTCTGAAGTGCTATTCTCTAGGTGATTTATCATTTTTAATACCAATATTTTTCGGTAATTCAATTTAAGATACTTTATAATTGCTGGTCGATGGGTTGAAGAACGGACGTTTTGTTTGGTGGTAAAAATGCCAATTTAATGCTAGTCAAATTGTCAATATGCGGATGGGCAGGACAGTTATCAACAAACAAGAGAATTTTTTTTATTTCCGCGCTTTAACTCAGAGTTCCATTTTCTCAAAGTCTTTTCAGAAGTCATCCACGCCTTTTTGTTGGCTTCATAATCAACCGGTAAGCGTTTAATATTCTTAAAGCATGGAGGTTTCTTTGACTTACCGATGATAAGTAGCTTCCGCTTTACTCCATCCATGCTTGCAGCAACTAACACTGTGATCCGGTCTTTTGACAACTTACCACCCACACATTTTTCGCCCTTTAGCTTTAATGATCTTTCTGGCGTTAGTTTATAAAACAACCCTGTTTCATCCGCGTTATAAATTTCAGAATTTGTATATCCATCTCTTAATTTCGGAAAAACGTTTCTTAACCCTTCACTGCAGTCACTTTTTGAAACACTTGCTGCTTCACCACAAATTTTTCCGACCACGATGTTATGACGTTGTCGAAATCGAAAGATCCATCTTTCAGAACATTTGAAATCTGTCTTCCCTAGTAGGATGCCAAATTAATTAGCCTTTTCTTGTAGAATGCGACTGCTCAAGGGAATATTTTTACTTCGTTACGATTTAAACCATATGAGGAGCGAGTGTTCAATATCTTTATGTTCCGATTTCCGATTCCTTTTGATTTTTAAAAATTTTGACTCAAAATCTTGTTGAATTTTTTCTCGATTTTTCCAAATCGTAGAAAGAGAGGAATGCGACATGTTGAATTCTTTGCATACTTTTTTTGACTTTGAAATTCATTTTTTTATTCATTGATAAATATCTACTTACATACTAGACAAAAATGATTAAACCTAACTTAAAATTAACAGGATACTTATTGTTATTTATTGGTCCTTATGCGAACGCTCTAAACTTAACTATATCTTAGAATTATTGCCTTTCGGCTTACGAACTATTTTACGAACTAATCTTACATATATATTCCTCGAGAAAATTTACTAAAACTCGGTTTCATTATTGAGATTTTATATAAAACAAATTACAAACTACCTATTCTACTTACTTAAACTACTTAACGTATTCTAACTATAATTAGGATTCTGAGCACTCGTTGCCTGGCGCAATAAGTGGTCAAAATCCCAATTGCTTTCCGAGCGCCTGGCAGTCGTCAACGTGCACACGCGCCGCCGTGAGCCGACTGAAGCCTTACAGCGTCAGTCAACTCCCGGAAGCACCACCACACGTTGGCGAGCCCGGCCTCTCCCAAAAACGCCCTAGCTGACTTAATCTAACTTATAAGCTAAGAGGATGTTACCTAGAGTAACGCACCGTCCTGGGAGGGCATGTTGACCCCTCCCCCCTCAACAAGCCACCAAAATTCGGCGAATTGCTTTTCCGTGTCGAATCTATCCCTCTCCGATATTGCGGTACTAAAACGGAGGAGCTCATGAGCATTGGCGACGTCCCCGTCATGGAGGAGCCGCTTATCTCTCGCGCTGCGGTAGCGATGGTATAAGACCGGAATACCATCCTTCGTCTGTACCAGCCCTTTTGCATCAATATGGATAAATGCCTCTGGCGGGATAAAGCCAGACCGGAGCGTACTCTCAATGTACATTTCATTGGGGTAGTAAGCCCCAAATATCAGACTATTGTCGCTGGCCATCGCCCTTGCAACGTGCCTTCGAGTGACCTTAATGAGGAAATTGTCAATCCTATTCAACTGAGCCCCATCGTATAGGACCTTGTTGGGATAGTATCTTATATAGTTGGATTCGGGCGTTCGGAACAATCGGAGACAGGTCCTAAGACATTGTCTCTCCAAAACCCGAATCTTTTCCATATAACTAGGCGCTATATTAAACCACAATGGACAACCATAAGCGATGATCGGCCTTATAAGGGCCACGTAGCAAATGACCTTCACTCTGGAGTCAAGTTGACTGCTATGAAACAGTCTCCTTGTCAGAGCATAAGCCCTCTTGGCCCCAGCAAGACAAGCAACTATATGTCTATCGAAATATAGATACTGGTCAAGCCAGATACCTAGATATCTAACTACGCTTCTCACCGCCAATGGCTGCCCATCCTGTCCAATAATGGCCAATTTCTTCCAGTTTTTTCTGGTATCCCTAGAGGCCCCAGCCAATGGAGTTCTGAACAAGATTGTTTCCGTCTTCTGAAAGTTGATTTTCAACTTCCAGTCGTCGCAATATCGCTTAATTTGATCGAAGTCACGCTGCAAAAGGATATTAATGACCTCGATTTTAGAACCTGATCTGTATGCCACCAAATCGTCGGCATACGCTATAGCATGTCTGAGTGAACCCACCAGATCACTCGTGTAAATGTTAAACAGGATCGGAGAATTGACCGCCCCCTGCTGTAAACCGTTTTTAATTTCAAAGACTCTGCTCGAAGTCACGTTGCCACATTTGACAACGAACTTCTTTCCCATAAGCATACTCGTATTATAAATTACATATAGCAAAGGTTTGTGCATCCCCCGCCTGGTCAACTTGTAGAAAAGTCCCTCTAACCATACGGTGTCGAAAGCCTTCTCAAAATCAACCAGACAAGCACCCGTGCATTGGTTCTTGCATTTATTCCACTGAATGTCGGAAACCAGTTTCGACGCGGCATGAATAGTGTCATGCCTCGCCCTGAAACCAAACTGGTTGTCCGGGATTATGTTATTGTCCTCGACCCACTTTAACAGGGCTCTATTGACAACTTTTTCAAAGACCTTGCTAATATTCGGAAGCAAGCTAATTGACCGGAGATTGGCAGGGTTCGTCCTATCTTTACCTTTTTTCGGGATAGGGTGTACCACAGCTACCTTCCAATGCGCCGGATAATGTGCATTATTCAGCGTATTGTTAAACAGCGTGGTGAAAATATCTACAGCCTCCAGAGGCAGGTGTCTCAATACGACGTTTGGAACACCATCCATCCCCGCCGACTTTTTATTCTTTAGTGACTCGAAGATGCACAGAAGATCATCCTTCGACACGAACAAGTGCGATGCATCTCGGCCATTGGCGACATTTGCATTAGCATGGTTTTCATCAGTGAACACGGTGAATCCGTTATTCTCAGATCGCCAATTCTCAAGTTCGGTGCGCAGATAGAAGTGGCTCACCAGAGCCCTATTCTCAATGTCGTGTCCTGTGGGTCCTCGACCACGAAAAAATCGTCGTTTGAAGCGACACTTTCTGGACTTATTCCAGCAGTCAGTACTGTCTGTCTGTTCTCTGCTGTCTGGGAGATTCGAACACAAGGAATATCATTGTGATCTTTCCTCCTGAACAACTTATTTATCTGTGAATTCTTTGCATAAATCTGCATTAAGTTCCCCATTCTACAGTCGACAAATTATTGCCGACTTTTCTTTAACAGTCAATGTGCGTCGAACAGATGGAGGTGCCATTATGCAGTCGTTTTCTTTAAAACGTTAGAAAACTTAAGAAAAACAAATGATTGAAAACATGAATGTCACCTACATAATAAGTTCAATATGCAGCTTAAATCACACGTATTAATTTGTTCTGCAAGATTAAAAATAACATTCAAATCAACTACACAGCTTACATTTACAAATGCTTTTCGATTCCGAGTTTGCAGAACTGAAGAAAAAACAATGAAGAATGACAAGCAAACGAAACCAAGACAATTTTTTTGCACAGGCAACTAGATTATTCTTTTTTTATTTCGTCGCTATATCCGGAGGAAAAAATTCAAATTCTTACAATTTTATGTATTTATTGGTAGCAAAAGTTTTACAGATATTGTCTTAACATTAATGTACACAGATATGGTATTTATTGACCTTTCTTATGAAAAATATATAAAATGAATGCAAGTTTTATATGTAAATAAGTGAATAGTTGAAGGAAAAAGCTACTTAAAAAACCTTCATTTGAAGTATCACAGTGTTGCATGTTACGCATGTAAAGTTACAGAGTTTTAAAAACTACAAGTTGGCATATACAAAACATTTATGTAACAATAAAAGGAACAATATATATTTAATAAATTAACAAGATTCTATAGCTAATAATAGTTTAATAGCAAAAGAGCAAAAGTTAAATAAGAAATAAATATATATATATCAATAAAAAGAAAGCGAATAAATAGACATTTAAGTAAATAATAAAATAAATAACTAGAGTTAATAAATAATAAACAAAATTATACAAATAAATAAATAGACAATTAGATACCTAAATAAATAAATAAATAATAAATAAGTACATAAAAAAGTACGGAATAAATAAATAAATAATTTTAATATAATAATAAGCATAGAACATGTAGGTTAACTTAATTAATAAGACTAGTGTAGAGAACATATTACACAGTAATTATAAAAAGATTAATCAGGTACAAGATTTACAATTAAATTATTTTCTGAAGACTCGCATGATAAACGGAATTTGTTTTTTAATTTGACAATGCGATTAGAAACAAGTTCTATATTTGCCACGTCGTGGAGAAGACTGGTGGGATAGTGCCATGGTAGATTGAGTATCATTTTCAAAATCTTATTTTGCATTCTTTGCAATTTTAAAATATGACTTTTCGCGGAACTACCCCAAGCTGGAGCTGCATAAAACATTATTGCTTGAAAGACTGCTTTATATATAATCAATTTATTATCCTTGCTTAAATTTGACTTTCGGTTTATAAAAGGGTAGAGAACTTTAATTGTTCTGTTAATTTTTTCAACAGTGTGCTGAATATGAGGACCAAAAGTGACTCTTTTATCAATAATGACACCAAGATATTTAACAAGGTTATTCCATTCAACAGGTAGCCCATCTATGCTTAAGTTGCGGCTCGGCAAAAAACAGGGCTTTCTTTTTCTTGTGAAAAAAATAGCCTGCGATTTTTGAGCATTTATTTTTATTTTCCATTTATCAAAATATACTTTTAATGTGTTTAGGGCGGATTACAAATTGGTTTCAATCGTTAAACCAAAAGCATCGGAGGAATAAACACATGTGTCATCTGCGAAAATTGCAGATTGACAATTTGATAAGTGTGGGATGTCAGATGTATAAACATTATACAGGATGGGACCCAAAACAGATCCTTGTGGAACACCCGCAGGGATATTATACTTATTGGAGAGGCACATATTTAATTTGACTTGAAATGTTCTACGATCCAGAAAGGAATCAATAATTCTTGTGAGATACAGTGGGAAGTCGAGTTGTATCAATTTGTAGATCAGCCCATTGTGCCAGACTGAATCGAATGCCTTTTCCACATCCAAGAGTACCGTACCTTACAAGAAACAGACGCAATATCCGGAATCGTCGTTATATCTGAAGTCGCTATATCAGGATGAATTTGTACAGAAAATACGGTGTGAAATCAAGGGACTCAGAACTTGCGTCGTTATATCCGCATGGTCGTTATAACCGAGGTCGCTATAGGCGAATTTCACTGTAGTTTTAAGACATATAGCTTGTATTAAGCTGAATAAATGGGGGCATACCATAATTAAAATTAAAAATTACTTGCAAATCTAATCAATTCGTTTTGTTTCTTAGCATTCCCCGATATTTGGGCACGAAATTTAAATTTTTCACTCTGCTGTTTGCTCCACTTCAATTACAAGGTGGCGCAAAAGTCATAACCCAGTGGCGTTCACCAATCCGACTCAAAACTACATAGGATAGATGTCAAACGTCGTGGATCATTTAGAACATTGGCACACAGAATTGCCTAAGGCACACCCAAGGGCTAAAAACCTATCGAAAGATGCTATAATTTTTGAAAATGGCGGCAAATGTCAATTTTACTTTGACATTTGTGAAGTAAACAGATGACAACTTTTGCGCCACCTTGTATAACACCAACACAATATCATAATTTAGTTCGCAAACTTTTAGTATTGAATTTAAATTGAGATTTTTTTTTATTTGGCACACAAGATACACAATTTACATACAATTTTACATATAATTTTCCAGCTGTGTAAAAAAGCACACTTGCTAATTTCGAAATTCATTTGTAGAGCTTTTCTCTTTCCGATTTTGTTGCATTCAGTGCGAATTCTTCAATTCGATTTGCGTTGTCAATCCGGTCGGAATTGAGCTCACGGGTGATGGTTGCTTTCTTCCCTTCGACTTAATTTATTAATGAATGTCGAAATAAAATGCCCACATTTAATTTTTTAATAAAAAAGCCCTTCCCTTTGGTCAAAGATAAACTGCCTTTCAAAGACTTGGGAAAAAAACAATCCGCTGCACTATTTATACTGTATACGGATGCATACCAGAAAACTGGCTTTGATTAATGTTGTTGTTTACAGCATACATCCGTACACGAATTATGTTTCCTCTTTTCGATTTTTATCGAGATGCATTTAAAAATAATTATGAAACTGTATCCTTCTTTGATTTAAAAAAAAAAAATATTTAATTTAAAATGGTTCTTTGTGTGAACACTTGCAGTTAATTTATTTTTTCAAAATCAGATACGTCCAACATCAGATACGTTCAATATCTGAATTTGTAAAAATTAAATCAAACTCGTTAACCCTTAAACTATTGTTGACGTTGAATGCAATAGTGGCCGGCCAAACGTTCATTGAAAAGATACAAATCCCAATGGCTGGGTCTCCGCCGCGTCATCGTACATACTTTACCCTGGTCATAGAATTATCCCGATCGCTCGATATGATTTAGAGGCGAAGTCCACACATGAAAGTGCTGTACGCGGGTAAAATTAAATTTAATAGCGCGTTAGATTGTCCGGGAGACTGTACCGGACAATACACTTTAAATTGGTTTAACCAGCAGCTTGGCTGTTAGTTGATTGTGTGTGTAAAAATGGGCAGGCTTGAGTTTAATAATTTATTAGGTTAAAGTGATTTTGGAATTTCATTTTATTATTATGATTTTTATTTTTTTTTTCTACCCGGCGACAGTGAATCATTTTATTTGTTTGCCCTGTCATTTTATGGCGAGTGTTTTTTTTTTGTAATGAAATTGGGGCTGCGCAGATATTAAAATCAAATTTTGTTAGAATTGGAAAAATGTTGGTTTGAAATAAGAGGACTGATGTCCTTGGTAAAGATTGATGGAAATGGATGATGACGCAAAAGGCCTACTAATACCTCAAAATGATGAAAGTTTGCTCACAAACATTCAGAAATGAATTGTTTGTATAAATGGGTTTTCAATTTGTTTGTATCGTCGACTGATTTTGAATGCCGCCAGGGAAGTCAAATCTAAGAACCTTGGTCACCAGGGAGACATTTCCATTTCTCTCCGAAATTAAAAACCATTCAGAAGTGCTTTTTAATTCGAACTTAAAGAAGTATCTACCCTCGTATACGTTTTCTATGAAACGGTACAGCATATTTCATGTTTCATTTAGTCAAGTTCAACCACTCGCCATACAAGCTCCCTTTGGCTGAAACGAAGTGACACTCAGACATCATGGACAAATATGATAGAGCTAAGACAACACTTCGATTCTCCGTGGGAGTCACAAAAGAGGTCCCTTTTTCTATCTATTACAGTCCTCGATTATCTGCTTGATGGAAGAGGGGCGGACTCTTTGCTTTTGTTATGCGTTGCGTTATTCTTTGCTGACGATGGAGCCATCATTAGCGAGGTACAACGCCCATGCTACGCGAACTTTATGTATGGATGGGTGGGCTTTTCTTAGGATAATGGGTTTCATATTTGTCCAAAAAAGACAGAGTGCGTGTGAAGCCCGTTCTTCGATACACTGCGACCTGTGCAAGACATTTATATTCATGCAAAAGTAATTCACAGGTCTGAAAAGTTCAAATATCTGCGATATATGATCAATAGCAACTCAACCTTTTCTAAACACCATCATAAGAGTAAGACGCCTAAGTGAAGAAAGGATGGAGGGCCAGATGATCTTGATATAATATGGTTAACGCTCGTTATGCAAGGAGCAAACGATCCGCATGTTTACTTATGAGCGGGTCACTCCGATCCACTCCCCCCACAGCACTGAACATTCTGCTTCACTCGAACTGAGCTAGCTGCTTTCAGTCGTCTATACTAAATGCTTTGGCATCTGCGATAGTTTCATCTTTAAAAAGTAGCTTTGGTCGTCTAAAACATAGCTTCGTCTCGAAGCTGGGGGCTGGGAGTCGAAGATTTTCTTCGCCGGACCATTATTGTCCATTCACTCGCTGTGACCGAGCCAATGTAGTCGAGATGTTGTAGCTTTTGTCACTTCATCCACATCTTGGTACAACTCATAGATTTCGCTGTTGTATTGTCCATTCGCTCGATGTGGCCGATCCAATGTAGTCGATGTGATTTAGTTTTAGGCACTACATGCACATCTTGGTTGTATCTCTCCACCATTTGTCCTCCTCGCGCACAGGACCAAATAGTATTTTTCTTTTGAAAGAACTCAATATTAACTCCTCTGCTCTGCTTATGGTCCAGTAGTCGAAGCCATTTTGGCGTTGATATTGACTCCAAGGTAGATGAACTCTTAACTACCTCGAAATTGTAGCTATCAACATTGACGTTTTGTCCTAGGCGGTGGACAGAAGTTGGTTTGTTTGTTTGTTGAAAGCATGCACTGGGTCTTGTCCTCATCAAGCTGAACCAATTTTGCGTGTTCTTCAATCGCTACGAAAGCCTCTACCACGGCACGCTGACAACGGCCGATGATGACAATATAGTCCGCGTATCGGGCCTCAATTTGAATGCATTGGACATTTCCAGGATTTTCCTAATTGTGAAGATTTCGTCTATGCTTTCATCTGCCGGGCTGGAAGCCACACTGGAACGTCGCAATGAGTTTGTTGTAAAATAGCTTCGAGACGTTCATAAAGTACATTCGATAGCATTTTATGTGCGACATTTAGCAGGGAAATGTATCGATGGTTTTTGCAAGACAGATCGTCTTTCTTGTAGATTGGGCATATGGAGCTTTCTTTCACCCATTCTTGGTTGATGATATGGTGCATGCGCCCTACCAAAACATCACCTCCATATTTGAAGAGCTCCACAGAGACTTTGGCTCTGTTTTTCTTAGCTATTTTCCGACTATAACAACCTATTCAGTGTTGGGTGGGAGAACCGGTTCTTCATTGACTCGTCGCACAGTGGCGCATATTGACTTTTTTGGTTACAAAAATCATAGCTCGTAAACAAAGAAAGATATCGTGATAATTTTTTTTCAGAAAAAATATTTACAGGGTGTTTCAGAATTTCCTGCTGAAATACATACGACTTTCTCCAAATAGGGTTACCTCAGAAAATGTCAATAGTAAATAACTGAAGTAAAAGCAGGGTGTCTTAAAGTCAAACAAAGTCACAGTGGTGCATAAAAGTAAACAAGCAATAATTTTTTTACATATTTCTGCAAAAGCCTTTTTTTTTGCTGCACATTACAGTGGAAATATACTACTTCAGTGGTACATTTTAAGTCAAGGTATAGAGAAAGTATGTAAAGTGCTGTAAAATAATAAAATTTAAGAAAAATGCTTTACACGGTGTTCCAGAATTTCATGTTAAAAAAAAAAAAACATTTTTATCCAAAAACGTAAAAGTAGTATTTTAAAGTAAAAGCAGAGTATTTAAAAACTGATTCAAGTGAAACAGTAGATGAAAAAATAGAACATTTAGTGGCACATTAACATGGGTAACAAATTATTTCAATAATATATTTCAAGTTTAACAGTGGAGAATAAATAAATTAATAAGTAAAAATAAATAAAAAAAAAATTGATTTCTTGGAAACTGTCGTCAAAGTCCGAAATAATTTCTAATAAACTAATCATTTCTGGAGAGTATCGTGCTTTGAGGTCTTTTTCAGTTCTAACATGCCTTAGCGAAGAAATAAGAGGGTCCGATGAGGTTGCAAGCATGTTAAATAGGTCTTCATTGTGCTACATCCTTGAAACCTTGCAGGTATTTTGGTACCTATATTTTTTGTAGTCTTTATTTTTGGATTCCTGACCTCCTTCTGAAAGTTCGCCGATTGGTAACGACTGATACTCGATTATACTTTGGTCATGAGCCAAAATTTGATGAAGAGTAGATGTAAGTTGCTTTTCAGGATACTTTTCTTTTAATAAATTTGTTGTTTCCATTGCATAAACTCCAAACTTTGAACCGTCAACATTTTCTCTGCAGTTTAGAACGTTAAGTATTACTTGAAGCCTTCTTATCACCTCCATATAGATTCCATCTATACGAGCTGTTACATCTGGTTCTGCAAAAAATCTTCTCGACGTATTTCCATCGTTAGTGTTTCCAAATCCTTGTTTTGGTTTATCCAAATCGAGTCCCATTTCCTCGCGAAATATCCTTTGGATATCTTGCTTCCTTATTCTTTCTGCCTCCTTATTTCCAATACTTTCATCAATATTTTCTCCATCTTGTTTGAGTGTATATGCAAGTTTCAAAATGAATTCCATGCATCTGATTCTGGCATGTAATGGAGATATTCCATATTCGTAATTATGCTCGTCATTCGTTGACTGGTCTTCATTGTTGAAGCTTTTTTTGCGGTCTTTTGCAAATGTGACGTGACCTTGTCGACTTTGTTTCAGTGATTTCATTCAACACTTTTCCGTCAATCATCGTTAAAAATAGATCGCGGCTTACAACAATAATTTCTTCGTCATCAACCTATTATTCAAAAGGTTGATGATCAGCGATTTGGCTTTTGATGTCATTCACTGTGCTCCTTATAAGATCTGCAGTTTCCTGTCCATACTGGAACATTATTGATCGGCAGAAATGAGATGATGATGGGCGAGGTTTTTTCCAATATTCACTATTTGAACACTTAAGTCTCAGGGGAACAATTGAGGCCATAAACATGTTTGCATCCGCTATTGTTTCACCATCATGTGTTACTATTTTTTGTTAATAGGCACTTTGCCCCGAAGATCCACCACAGCCCCACTTACTTAGCCATACCCATGTCCTAATTCTTTAAATTTAAGGTAGTCAAAATTTACGGGAGGACCATAAAATATTTATTATAATGTAGTTAAGAATACATTTTTACATGTAAAAATAATGTTTTTATGACCACCGCACCACAAAAAAAAGCCATAAATGAATAAAAATAACCTTCTTTAATAAAATCTCTCTAAACCGCAAATATGCAAAAAACTGGCAGCTGATTTTCTTAGTAAATGTTTCAGAAATAGTCAAAGATTAAATTTCCGTTGAGTTTAGACCAAAGACTCTTAAAGGATTTTTTATAACTCAACTCAAAGTCAAAAAATTGAGCCAAATACAGCTTTTCTAAAAAACTAAAAAAATTGCAATTAAAAAAAAACAAACAAAAATTGGATCATAATTGTAAATGGTCCTTTGTACAAGCTCAAATAAAAAAAATATATAATTTTTAAACAAGGTTTTTAGATTTTAACACCGAAACTCTGAAACTTTTCATAAAACAAATATTTTTTCTTTGATTTTAAATATAAGGAAACTTTGACTACCTGTATCATCCGAATCCTTCGACCGATTTTAAAATTTCTTTCGGCTTTTGAAGCTTCCAATATTTCCTAATCCTGTCAATAAATTGGTTTTGGATTTAAGCACACACGAAAATTGAATTTTGCAAGCACTTTTGCAAAAGACAGTGCGTCGTGGGTTGTCTTTTTTTTTTTTTTTTTTTTACTTAAACTTTACAGCACTCAGACTCAGTAACGGTCCAATATACTACCAGGCAGAAATCCTCTTTTTTGTGTAGAGGCATGTGAATGGGTGGCGTATGTTGTTGTTCCCCATGGGGATTGAACCTGCACCGCACGGGTCACAAGCCAACAAACTAACCTCTACACCATCGCCACCCAGTGGGTTCTCTTACTGCCCTACCAGCTGCTGAAAGTGCTGCTTAAACACATCAACTATTCCCTGTTCTTGGGTGATAGAGAGTTTCCTTCTATGTTTTGAAGAGCCTGCGTTCCTGTCTTAAACTAAGTATCAATTTTTCTTACATCCTAATAACTTTCAAGACGACGTACAAAAACCACTGAATTCGGCTGAATAATTCTTGAATTCATTTCCTAGCAAAATGTTTTGGAGCTGCGTGCAACTAGCCAAGACATAACTCCTCCAGCCGATATTTAAACCATTTTATTCAATCATTCTACTTCAAGACGACACTTTAATGGTTTTGCAAAAGTCAACAGATCATTTTTTTCTTATTTGACACTTCGAATGTTAAAATGTCAAATAAAAAGACAATCAACTACATTGTAACGCAACAAACACAAATTGCCACGTAACTAAGAATAGCACATCACCACAATACCCCACCATCCACATATACAATGAACAAAACTAAGTGTTGCTTTGCACATTGTGATGGTGATGGGTCGCCTTCGTTTATACTCGTATTTGTTCTTATTTTCTTTTCGTAATGAGTTGCTAGGGTATTCTGTTGACATTGCACAAGTCACGCGAGCATACTTGAAAAGGATGTTCGTTCAAGGGACTCTGTTTCGTGACAGTAGGCAGTTGAAGCTCATGTTTCATGATTCCGCCCGTCTAAGGAGGAAAAAAATGCTATTTCACGAAATGCGATTTATGTTGGCGCCAACGTCAGTTAAATGTCAATTTTAAAGTTAAGCATTTGTTGGCGTACTGCTATTGTTTATAAATTATACAGCCGATGAGATGAAGGACGAACGACCATTGTCATTAACTTTAGTGGTGGCTAGGATGTTTTTTTTTCATGACTGGCAGTTAGTTTGAATAATGACATAAACTCAATTACCTATATAGGGAATTTGGCACGTTTCAATAGATATGTATATCCTTTACTTTTTATCTGTCCTGCGGATAATGCTCGCGCATTCCAATTCAGAGATTGATTTTCTCATTTTTATTACGAGTTTATTGATCATCTTAGCGCTGGCAAACGACTTATGAATACTTTTTACTGGGAGAAGGACCGACCATTCACTGTTGAAAGCTTTTATTAGTTTTTCTCTTTCGTTTTGTCCCTAATGGATCCTACAAATCTATTGTCCATCTTCTTATTGAATGTAACCAAAGCGAAAACCTTCGAGGAATACGAATCTATACAACTTGATGACATTTTAAAAAATTGCAAATAGTATCTTTTATTCCGATTACTTTGATTTGAACAGTATCCTGTGCCGCTTCATCTCGTCCCCATCTTTCTGATGAAAAATTAGGTAGAAAAACTCCTTCAATTTCATTCACATCCTTTCGTAGGAAATTGAATTTCGCTTGGATAAATGCGCGAGCTGTTTTGCCTACATAAAAATGTTTTCACATCTTCATCTCCTCACGTGGTATTGATTTTAAGGTTTAGATTCCTCACCTCCCCTTCGGCTATAAATGCATAGATACAATTTTTTATTCAGTTCACCCTTGACGTGAGACTTATTTAAAGGTGTTGCCTTCAATTGATAGGTAAACAGTATGCAATTTGAATATTATATAAGGATATGTCTTCCCTCAGGCGAAATCATGTCATCAATGGTTCTTACGTATTCAATGGAGAGGAGAACAATTTGCAGGTGGTTTAACGAGCAGAGACTGGGGGGGCTGGTTGGTACATATCACTTTCACACAATGGTATGTGTCTTCATAGCCTATAAAAACGAAGAGCAAAAAAAAAAGAAAAAAAACCATCCCAGCCAAACAAAGCATGGCAATTTCCTTGGAAAGTGCTTATGGTGGTAACAGGAAATTCATTCTCATGCCACGTGCACATTTGCACATTTCTCCCCTAAAAAAGGAAAAGAAAGATGAATGTCTAAATCACTCAGTGATTCTTGTCTTGGATGTTGCGTTGCGACGAATGGGGAAGTACTTTAATTTTGTTGGCTTTTCTAAGGTGTATCACAGAGGACGAAACCATCGGAGGGGTGAGTGATTGCGCTGCAGAAAGTGCAGGGTAAACTGTTTTCTTCAATTTACGCAGGAGGACAAACTTGTTGGTATAATAGAAAAATCTATTTCCATAAACTCATTAACAAAAGTCGTAAAAAATATTTACGTCGTCTTAATAGCGAACAACTGCAGGTCTTTGCTAATCATATGTCAGAGGTATTCGTGTGAAAAGGCAGGAAGAGAGGCACGCGTTTTTAAAGTGCTATAAATTGGGTACGTGCATTGAATTTAAGTTAGCAACGATTAACAATTGCTCAATGATGTAAAGATTGATGGGATACTGATGTGGCGAAGTATTATTTTATGTTCGTGTGAAGATAAATTAAAAACACTGCTTTGGTCCTTCGAGCCGGAACTTTGTTCAGATGGTAAATTCCTTTGGCAGTTGAACGATTCTTAATTGATTTTTATAAGAACGAATAAAAGTAATAAAAGGCCCCTTCCGCGGTGGAAAATAATTTTCTAAAACGCAAAAAACAAAAAAATAATTCAACGCCGAAATTTTTTTGCCTTGACGGGCCTTGGAATAGGAGATTAACTACAACGAAGTGTAAAGAAAAATGTATAAATAAACGTCCCCTTCAGGGCCTTAAACCTAGCTGCTTCAACCCTTTAATAGTGCGAAGTGGAAGGGACCTACAATTTCAAGCCGAATTTGAACGGCAAATTTGAGAAGCTTGATGACAATTGATACTCTTGGTTATTTGTCAGACGTTCTCGAGAGATGTGTAGTGGAAAAAACTCAAGATGATACTTGGCGCCGGCGGGATTTGAACCGGGGACCTTTCGATGAGTAGGCCAACACATAGAAAAATGTATACGTGCTCATGGATGACTGGACTATCAGCTCCATCTGCTGCATCTACAAGAAAGGCGGTCCTTTGTCTTGCGAGAACTATCAAGGCATATTCCTGCTAAATGTCGAATATAAGATCCTCTTCAACGTACTGTGTGGACGTCTCAATCCCTTTTGCAGCACACTTATGAGGCAATTACTTGAAAAGACCAATGAATTTCACTTCCAGATTCACCATCTTTTCATTGTCTTTAAAACCTCATATATGATAGCATTCATCTTCTGAAGCTCAATTGTGTTCTTTTGAAAGAAAAATACTACGTTGGATATTTGGTCCTGTGTGCGAGGATGGCGAATGGAGGAGAAGATACAACCTCGAACTCTATGAGCTGTACCAAGCTTCGCTTGGATAACTGGAAGCAGCGTGCCCGGGATCGCAGAGAATGGAAGGCTGCAGTATTTCAGGCAGAGGCTCTACACGGCTCGCGAGCCCCTAAGCAGTAATGTCATATCGAGGAAGGTATGAGACTACCAGAATTGTCATGTCTGCCAGGATAGGCATTCCACAGTTTCAAGAACCAACTGGAAAAGGAAACCCTTTACCATTTGCTCTCCGAATATCCGGCTTTAGCTTCAACCAACGCAAGTATCCTTTGATGGCCTACCCGAATTCAGAAATATATAATTCGGCAACATTATTAAATTTCTTAACTCTACTAAATGGAATGCACACGTGGTGGTGTTAAAACGGCGCCTATATGCTAATTGGGTCTTGATGTTGTACAATCAAGCAGTCACTTCTACCTACCTTACCTCATGTAATTGATTCTAGTTTGACCAAACTGCCTTTCCCCAATAGCTTCACAGTTGACCTACCTTCGTCTACCTCATCAAGGTGCCATTTAAAACCAGTCATATGAACCCGTAGAAGACTTTCTCTTAATAGCTTAGTCTTTATTCTTTCGTTAACACCAAAAACAGTTGCATACCGTTTTACGCCTGATTCCGTGGAAGGCCCACGAAGAAAGAACATCACTGAGTAGCTCAAGGATCCTACGATGGAATACTTTGCATGGAGATCCCAGAGGACAGCTTCCTGGTAGGGTATGCAGACGACATCGCTGTGGTAATAACGTCAAAATTCGCGCACGAAGGGAGCTGAACCACGCAATAAGACGTGTGAACTCTTGATTGGATTCGAATGGTGTCAGGATAAAACAGAGATAGCCCTTCAAACGAAAAAAGTCCGAACATAGTCTAATTACTCTGAAGTCATCAAGGCAAGGATGCAGTAAAGCACTACCGACTTAACCTTAACACGAAGCTTACGTTTTGGCAACAGATCAAGTTCGCATCTGAACGAGCTTCGAAGAAAACAAATTATTTGAGCCGACTGATGGCAAAAGTAGGTGGCCCCACGGCTAGCAAACGCAAACTTTTGATGTCGATTACGCATTCCATTTTTTTTTGTCTGCGAGATCTGGTCAGATCCACTTCGACAAGAGAAGAACGGGAAGCGGATGGCAGCAGTGCAGGGACGAGGCGTCCAACGAGTGACTAGATCGTATCGATTTATCTCGGCACCAGCAGCAGGAGTGACTCCTATCGGTCTCCTAAAGGCAGACAAGAAATACATCCACGACAAAAAGACTGCAATAGGTGTGGAAATGTCAACACAGGAGGCAAAATACCTTACAAAACAGCAGTGGCCAGAACGATGGTACTCGGAAAGTAGTGGACGGTGAAGGCTGATCAAAAAACTGGCCGAGTAAAAATGGTGAAGTAAACTTCTACGTCACCCAGTTTCTCAACGGACGCGGTTATTTTAGCGCTTTCCTCCATAAGATCGGCAAAACGGAAAGCCCAACCTGCCAGTACGGGGATTCCCCAGTAGAGGACGCAAACCTTCTTCGCCTGCGGTAGGTGGGGAGTGCTGCGACAAGATCTGGAAAGGAGCATTGGCCTCATCACTCTGAATAACAACGCTGGGAAGATGCTGGCAGGCGACCAGGACTGGAGAAAAGTCTACATTTTTGTAGAAAAAGTTCGAAACAGAGAGAGATCTCAATACTGCTCACAAATAGAGACTTCTTAGGCCACAGAAGACTTACAAGACGGCGGCCTCTTATGGAAATAAAAAAAGGCTGCACCCTGATATAATGCGAAAAGCGGTTCCAGGGCGGTTTCGGGGCCGTAGCCGGGAGAGTTTAGTCCGCCAGAGTCGGACACACCGAAGGGTGATGACCTGTATTCTCTCCTCAAAAAAAAAACGTTTCCATTCCGAATTGTGAATTTATGTCAGACGAACTTTAATGTGTTTTTGGGTAGGATCCGAACCTCCAAGTCTATGGCAGTACTACCCACTGGGCCCAAACTGAGCCTATGCTTCGACTAATTATAAACAGCGAAGAACATTCGTTGTTATATTGAAAAAAAAAATGGAAAATAGAAGATTCCAAATAAATTTCTGTTTCGGCCGCCAACAGAGCATTTTTCGTAAAGTCGTACTTGTTTTACTTTTTGCACCAATTTAAAAGCAAATCAAAAACAATGACGACATCGCATAACTTTAAGCTCACAGTTTGTTTTAAAAAAAAAACTAAGAATCCAACCATCAAATCCTTAAAATAAACGAAAGCAATGCAAACTAATTTGTTGATTTAAAGTTCTTTTTTAAAATGCGAACGAATCCAAGTGGGTACTGAGTCTGCCCTTAATTTGATGTAAATGTCCGTATGCTATAGCACCACCATCTGCCTCAGCTTCCCTAATGAACTTGATGCACAATTTGTCCTGCAGCCAAAGTGACATTATCATCATTTCCCTCTAATTCAATCTTGAAAATTCGCACTATTATAGCCTCACTGACTCCTAATTTCTGGTTTTATTTAATAACCCCCCCCCCCCCCCTTTTATCAACCACCGGCAACCGGATGAGCCCGGATAAAGCAGTCAGTGAATGCTCCATCATATAACCGCTGTTAAACTCCTTTTTTATGTTAATTACATGCTTAATGTTTCCTCTGACTGAAATTTTACGTCTCACATAATTCAAACATGTTGCAAGCAACGAGTGCCGAGTACAAACATGCTCAAGACATGTTGTTAACGACCATCGTACAATCGTCTAAAAACTCGGTGGTATTCTTAAATTGCGCTTAGCACCTTCACCCTTAATTTTCTGCTTTTCCTCCTTTCTTTTATCATTCGTTGACGTCGTCATCGTCGTGGTTTTGCCGCTTATGTACCGCATGCACACACAACTCTTGTATTGCAGATTTTGCAAAAACACATCTCTGTCCCTAATTGTGGTTAAGAGGACATTTGAAAAAACATTTCAGCTGGAGACCAAGACTTGATGTTTATTCTCCTCCACCACTGCGGAGCACTTTCACTTGGAAAAAATCCTCTTCATCCTACTTTTACCTCTTTTTTTCCTTTCCGACGGGGATACCTTTTCGGGATACCTATCCGCCATTCCATTCTGGGCCTAGGTTTTATTAACTCAGTTTGAACTAATTACTTATGATTGGACTAAAATGGTTTCAACATAACGAACTATATAGCAGCGCGGTGAAGAACAAGAGCAGCTTACTGCTACTACAGGGATGGTTGCGAGGGAGTGAGAGGGAAAATAAAATATGTTCTTGGTCGGTTTCATGCACCTTTTTATGCCCCAATGAATAGGGCAATTCGGGAAAAGTCTCTTAATTGGATAGAACAAGCGAACTAGAGAAGACGAAGAAGCATACAGAAATCCTATTGAAATCCGTAATGAATCAAAAACGAAATGAAAAAAAAACACGGAACAAACATTTTTTTTTCCTCTCTTCTTGAAATGTTTTTTTTGTCTGCATGCTTGCTCCAAATGGAATTAACGAAATAAATCTGCTTAATGGATGGACTGTTGATAATTGAATAAAAGATTGGTAGGAGGAGTCGTAAAGGAGACCACCAGCCGCCGTTATACGAGTTGTAGTGATTTACAATGGTAGCCTCGATTTGAATAAATAATTCCCATTCTGAAGGCTAACTTTAATCTTCAAGAAGAACGAAGAATGGTTGAATAAATGCCCTTAATTCGAAGTAAATTCATTTATCAGTCTTATAGCGTGCGCTAAAAGTTATTTACTGAAGAGATTTCAAATTGCTGAAGGTACTTTGTATTTTCTTTGAATAAATTTACTAAGACTATGCGTAGTTCGGAAAAAATATGTCCCTCTTCCCTCGCATGCCGCCGCCGGTCGACATTAATATGACTTATCGTAGCGTTGAGTGCTTGAAGTAATTCAATTAATGTAACACCCATTTGTTGATACCTTTCTAAGCTTTTGATGAAGGAGACATCAAAAACGATTGCGTTAAATAGTATTTCTGTCTTTTATTAAATAGTTTTTATTGGATCCAGTAGCATTGCATTATAACTGTATTTTTCTGATTTTATCATCGTCGATTCTATATATCTTCGGTCCAAGCTTTCACTACCTTTCAACACCGATTCAGTTGCCATTTTTCACCAACAGTTTCAGTCTGGAAATAAACCTTTTTGATGCCACAACTTCCGAAATAATATTATCGCACAAATAATGTTGCATAGAATTAGGCGAACAAAATACTCGTAATATATAAATGACCCATAACGCACATGGCGTGCAATTTTTTGAAGTTTTTGTTTTGAAATCTCTTGAAAGCTGCAAATAATTCACCTTAATGGACCCATATTCTGGTAATGCGTTGATCCTGTTTCCTTAATGTTCGATTGCCCGTTCTATAAATAAATAATAATGCTAAGAATCTGTTTGGAGTTTCAATAAAAAAAGGTGGGTGGCATTGGTGCGATGGTAGTCTATTCACTAACTGATTGCCGTGCGTTCGAATCCCGGCCAGGGCCATGATTTTTAATTGAATTCACAGAAATAGAGATCTCCCTAAGCAATTAAGGCGCCACCCGTGGAGAAAAAATACTACAAAAGCACCAAAACTTCTTTCATATCCTCCTATTCTTTCGAATAGTAAGTAGCACCTAAACTCATGCAATACAATACTTCATTGGTAGGTGCTGCTTACTGTTTAACAAAAAATGCGTGCGCTGTGTTTAACACTGTAAGGGTACTGTATATAATACAGAAAAAACAAAACCCCTTTAGCGTAAGCAAATTATAAAAAAAAGGTGCTTTTGGCGGTTTGACCTCAAAAAGTATCGGAAGGCCCACCGATTTCGAATCACTTTCTCACTGAGACCAATCAAACGTTTTTGCATTTGTGAGATCTGGGGGTTTTTAGGCCTGCCTCTCTTTTGCGATTATAGTATCGTTGATTGGTATTGCCTTTTTGACGAGGTTCATAGGATCCCTCATGTATGCAGGTATAGTGGTCAAACACTTCCCCCCCCCCCCCCCCCCCATTTTGAGCGACAGACTGGGATGCAACTGAAATCAGACATTCCAACCTGTACTCTTGCCAAAGAAAGAGGACTGCTTGAGGTTAGTCTGCAACAGTCGCTTCAATCAGCACTCTGCTTCAGGCCAACCCTCTGTATCCCATCTAGCTCTAAAAGTAGTCACCCTCGGTATGTAATTTCCCACCGAGCAGAAAAATGGGGCCAGAACTGAATTTCGACTGTAACAGTCAAGTCACATCACTCTGCTCCTCTCCAGGGGTATTGGGATCGTGTGTACTGCTTCTACTCTGCATTATCCAACTTCTGTTCTCGGAGTTATATCCACATATTAACCTCGCAGAAGGCAAACAGAGTTTCCCAGCCGCTGGTCGGATATCACGGTCTTAAGTAAGCTGGAGCTACGTGCCCAGGCCTTACCTAACCTCACCATCCCTCATTTGATCATGGCAGTACCAACCGAGGCGGTCGCGGTCAATTTTTTTGAGATACGTAGCTTCTTTGACGTGGAGGCTTCCTCGGATCTTGGATTTTTTATTTGATCAAGATTTTTACTCTTCCTGTCATGGTCTATCGGTCCATTGTACTACCAGGTCGATATCTTCTGTTTGGTGTGAGGTTGGAGAAAACAAGGTGTCATTCGTTTCTCCCCATTAATGGGTGGCGTATGTTGTTGTTCCCCTTGGGGATTGAACCTGCATTTCACGGGTCACAAGCCATAACTTTATTTTACATTTTCATATTAATTAATTTAAGTGGCAACAATATATACATACATATATAGATATATAATTAGATAATTTAAATTAAAAAAATAAATAAGCACAAATTCCCTAAATCCCTACAGCAGTTGAATTATTAAAAATTAAATGCCAAAGTATTGTTTTATTAGTCTTTGAAAATCTCTCATGCCTGAAGATCTCGTTATATATACCGGAAGCGGCGTATATAAAAATATTTTTTTTGGTAACATCATAGTTATATAATGGTGAGGCATATTGTCTACTTGTGACCGAAGGTGATGCAAATTGGTACCTCTGGAAAAGATATTCACGTACCTGTTTTTCGCTTGAAGAAGATTGGATTGTTTGATTTATATATTTAGCAGAACTCTGCTATTTAACTTCAATGTTTTACAATTTGTTAACTTAACTTAAGGTACATCAGTATATAATAATAGTAATATCCAACTCTTAATCCATTTTAATTATGTGGGTAATATTATATATACAGTTACATTTTGCTTAAATATACGTAAATTCGTTTCATTTTTAATGTTTCTTGGTAGTGAGTTAAATAGGTGACAACCTTTATAAACTATACTATTTTGGGTAACATTATTAATATAATTTGGTAATCTAAAATCTGCACGGTTTCTTAATTGATAAGGTTGAGAATCTCCTACGTATCTCAGGTACTTCTGCAAATATTTAGGTAACATACCATATTTAATTTTAAATACAAAACACAGCACGTTTACAAGAATTCTTTGTTTTACATTTAACCACAAAAGTATCTCTAACATTAATTTGACAGCAGTATAACGATTGCACTTAATAATTATTCTCATGGCTCTGTTCTGTAGGCGCTGTAACTTAAGCAACGACGTATCACTACATAAGTACAATATAGACGAGCAGTATTCAAAATGTGGTTTAATCATTATATTACATATGTTTATTGCACATAATACCGATATTTTGTTTCTTATTCTTTGGAAAAAACCGATTTTGTTAGCTGCTTTTTTAATGATGTAGTCTAAATGGAAGTTGAATGATAATTTATAGTCAAAAATAACTCCTAGATACTTAATTTTTTGCACTTGCTCTAGCGATTCATTCTCAATTTTAAGATTTAGCTGTACACAGCGTTTTAGAGACATACATTTACATTTATTAACATTTAGCTTAAGCTTATTAGAACTCAGCCATATGCTCATTTTCGATAAATCTTCCTGCATCATTCTTGTGCATTCATCCTCGTTATTTCCAGCGATAAATAGTAGTGCGTCATCGGCAAATAGGGCTATCTTAGAATGCTTTATTTCGTCATCAATGTCATTTATGTATATGATGAAAAGCAGCGCGCCGAGTATGGATCCCTGTGGAACTCCGAGGGTTGTTTCGACACTACTGGATATCATTCCATTAACTGGACATCATTCCATTAACTGGACATCATTCCATTAACTGGACATCATTCCATTAACATAGAGACAGCTATAGCCGGAGCGTTATCGTCTGGCGATATATGAAAGTCAATATTGTCAGATCGAGATATTTTTGTAAGTCCATTCCAACAAAATTCCTTACATGACCAGAAATGTCTTCCCTTCGACTTCGACCCAGGTTATAAGCAAATCTCACCGTACAGCTATATACCTTCGACTTGCGAGAGCTATGCCTGTCTCAGTCCCACAAGACTGGATGTGCATAAAAAAGAATGGCGGCAGAAGTGACTTAACCCTTAACCTTATATGGTCCTCCTAAGTGAGATTTTGGTTAAACTTCACACCGACATTTTTTAAGCTGGTAACGTATTTTAATTCTGGTCCATCAATAAAAATTCGAGGTAGGTTTGTGTATCTATACTTAAACGGCTGATTGCAATTGGTTGACTTTTGCTGGAACTAAGCATAAGTTTATTTTTGTGGGCGTATAGGTTAGTGTGTTGGTCTCTTTAAAGGTCTCAGGTTCAAATCCTACCGAGGCCAAGTAACATCTAAAAGCTTTCCCACTGCCCCACCTCTTGCTAACGTATGACAAACACCCAAGAGCTATCAATCGTAATGAAGCTTCTCAAATTTGCCATTCGGATTCGTCGTAAAATTGTAGGTGCCTTTTCACTTCGCACAAGCAAATAGTAGAAGAAGCTAGGTTCTAGGTCCTGTATGGTTATGTTAATGCCTTACATTTTTTTTGTGACCATGTGACTACAGATTTGAGGACTTCATTAACTCGCTGAGCTTCATCCTCAACTAGACCCAATGGACATTTTAAGTGCGACGTCATCGCCATACATTTGAACCTTGCAATATTTTAATACTGAAGGAATGTCATTATTGAGCATTGCACCTAAAATCATGCAATGGAATACTTCATTGCAAGGTTCTACTCTTTGTTCAACAAAAAATGCCTGCGTTGTGTTCCAACACTATAAGGGTCTGTACAAATACAAATACAGAAATATGAACCACTTTAGCGTAAGCAAATTATAAAAGAAAAGAAATTATAAAAAAAACATGACCAAAAATGTGCCCACTTGACTGACAATCTAATCAAAGCTTTAGTATATTAAGTCACTTTATGTGCCTAATAATACCGTAACTACTAAAGACCATGCTAAATTCTTCTTCAATTACAGCAACGAAAGTCGCAAAACAGGGGACGACAGTCGAAAAATAGGCGACAGAAGTCGCATATCGATAACCCCAGGCGGTACTCGTAAAACTTTTTTTGTTTATTTGTTCTAATGAAAATAGAGTGAGTTTGGAGTATTAATCGATTTTTCTGATGTCAAAGAGTGATCTACTACTGAGTTGCAGAAAAAACACCTCTATTATGATTTAATTATTCATGCCTGCAATGACTTATGAACTACAACCAAAATTACTAGTTATTACGCACAATCGTGTTGCTATTTATTCAATTTTCTTTGTATTTTACACAAAACGATTTTCGAATGCTGTTTTTGTTTCATTTTTTAATCAGAATAAATTGCTCACACTGGTGTGCGTTTACTTTTTATGAAGCTTTTTATTAATTTTTCTTTATATTCATGTTCAATATTTAATACATCGTTCATTGTGCATAACCAATATCAATTCAATTTATTGCGGACAATCGTTTGCATTAACAAGTTATATTGCTATTTATTGAATTTTCTTCTTATTTTACACAAAACAATTTTCGAATGTCAATAAAGTATTGTTTTTTCCCCAAAAGTGCAGTAGATTTAAGCATTCTGCTGTTTTCACCACCAAAATTACTAGTTATTACGCACAATCGTGCGCGTTTACGTCTTATGATGCTATTTATTAAATTTTCTTATTTTACACAAAGCAATTTTGGAATGCTGTTTTCGTTTCATTTTTTAATCAGAAGTAATTGCGCACACTGGTGTGCGTTTACATTTTTTGAAGCTTTTTATTAATTGTTCTTTGTATTCATGTTCATTATTCAATACATTGTTCACTGCGCACAACCAAAATCAATTCAATTTATTGCGCACAATCGTTTGCGTTTACGAGTTATAATTCTATTTATTAAATTGTCTTTTTATTTTACACAAACCAATTTTCGAAAGTATTGTTTTTCCCCAAAAGTGCAGTAGATTTAAGTATTCTGCTGTTGTCGTTTCCCTATTTAACCAGATTTAATTGTACACACTGGTGTGCGTTTACCTTTTATGAAGCTCTTTATTTATTTTTCTTTGCAATCATGTTCATTCTTTAATTCATTGTTCATTGCGAAACTGCAGTTGACATATGTATGTTTCCCTTTTTTAATTTTAATCTAACCTCATATAAACGTCATAAATCCACTACACATGTCTGCATTTACAATTAGGTCCCTAATAAGCGCAGAAGATTGCAAGTGTAATTTTTGCTAATTAAAAATACAATTAGATGCAACCTCTACCTATCCCGATCATAGTGATCAACATCAAACGCATAACACACAAGCTTCATAGCTGCGAAAAGGGCCATTAAAGAAATATTTAAAAAATAGAGCAGCCAGCCAGCCATTGCTTCTCTCATCAAAGATAAATCACTGGGGCAGATTCACCAATAGATACTTACAGTAGTGTGTCATTGCATCCGCCATCCACCGTCGTCGTATCTACTATGAGTAGATCCTTTGATGTTTTTTTTTTTTTTTTTTTTTTTTTTTTTTGAAATGCACTACACTCACTCTTTGAATCGGAACAGAGGAAGTCTCTATGAACTGCGTCTTTCTCTGGAATAGGAGAAGCACGTCGTCGCCCGTCATATTTCATTTACAGTTCAAATTAATAATAACTCCTCTGCTTTATGCAATAGAGAATCTGTCTATCCTGCAGATATATGTACATAGCTGCATCTTTGATGAACGTCCATCGACGTATGTCATGGCATGAAGGTGAAGCGGCGTTGCATCGTTACAACCAAGTCACTAGATTAATTTGAGTGGGTTTTTTACTTCCTTTCAAACGGTAGCTAGTTATGTCCACAGTCTATGGCTGTTGCCCAGTCCGCCTACAGCAACAGGGGCAGCTTCTTCTGCCTTAGGGGAGATTGAAATAACATTATGCCGAGGCGAGGCGTTTTTGTATTAAGATTCAATTTTTTTTCTCGTAATTTACACTTTGAAATTTTTTCGCAGCCCCCTTCGTTCTCCGATTCAATTTCTGGTTGGCAAAATTACTTACTTTTCTTTCTCTTTTCGTTTTTAGGTCACGTCGACACCAAGTGAACGGAAGACCATATAGCAAAAGCTGTAATATCATGTGCACCAAACAGCATGTTGAAAAAACAACTAATAACTAAAGCTGTGGGATTTGCTGGCCTACTTTGAGTAAACATTACCCTCTGCAGATCAATAAGGCGACTCCCGGAAGAGGAGACACCTCAAAACACATTATATAAAAGTGATGGTTGTGGTGGGTGAACTATAAGCTCATATTTTTCTCACCTATCCGTCAAAGAGAAAATGCAACCCACAACGCAACCAGCGGCAGCAACACCATCAATTGGACAATCGAGAAATCTGACTAGGAAATATTTTTACAATCGAAACGATAGAGTCATTCATCAGCAGACCAATCCCAAAAGTACGAGGACGACGAACAATAGAAATGGCTTTGTCCCGGTGCTACTGCTAACATGTGCCGCTGCTGTCCTCTCTGTGGAAACGGCAGGAGCCTCGGATATTGGTAAGAGGATGAGGTTACGTTGTTGATTCTTCTTTTTTTTTAATTTATGTTGTCTTGTTATTTATTGCGTGACTACATGAAACACAAAGAGGAGACTCTTTAGTGGGGTTCAAGTCACGCTAATGCGGCCTTGTACTGGTTCTGAAGCAGACTGCGTTTGCTTAGCGATTAATTTGATTTTTAAGTTGATTGCATTAAATGTGTAAGCGAGTATCTGGAAAAATCTCTGTGTATATTCTGAGACTGGAGGATTAATCAAATAAAAGGGAAATATTTATATGCATGGATATGTTTGAGGAGAAAAACTTGTGCTTCGCTACACGAAGGTGAAATTTCAAGGACATTACCAGCAAATGCAGTTGTTGGGTAGGAGGAATCATTTCAGGTATTCGTGGCGCGCGTCTTTTTCAAAGAAAACTTATATCCACGCTATTGGGCAATTATGTTATTTCTTGTAACTAGAAATGTAAACTTTAATGAAACATTCGCAGGCAAAGCAAGAGCGAGAGCATTTCCTTGGAAAATTATTACTTGTCTTGAGTAATTTAGTTGAAAGTCCTTGAGTCGAATACGTAATTGAGGGTTTTAAGGGCCAATTATATACACTTTCACCAAAACGGCGTATTTATGCGAAAATCTTCTTCCAAAAGCTTGTTCTGCTTTTGTATTGCGGTAAATCGATAAAGGATTTAGACTTGTTTTAGACCCCTTTTCTTTTTCTTTATACGAGTATTTTGAAAGGAAATTATGTTGCGAATGGGGGTTTCTTTTTTTTTGGTTGGTTTTATTATTCGTGAACGACGCAGATTTGTTTCCAAGTTATAAGCCGTTCATTGTTAGGTTATAGGGTGCAGTGCTTCTTTGATTTTTTTTTTTTTATTTTAGTCGGCACACGTTAAAGATGGGGAATTTAATTAGTAAAAGTATACTGGTTGGTTTTTTCTTCGCTTGGGGGATTGTTTTTTTTTTTAATTTTCTTGAAATTGGAACTTAAATAGCGGCTAAAGATTTCTGCTGATTCGGATTGCTAACTTGCTTTTTGTCAATATTAAATTAGGAAAAAAAAGTCTCGTAAATTAAGAGTTTTTTTTATTGTTATCCGGGTAAGGCTTATTTTTTTTTGTTGATTATTATAAGGGTAAGGCTTAGGGTTAGATATACCAGCTGCGGCCAAGTTGTACGTTGGAATGGTTCTTCTGAAAAAAATCGTCCATCCACCGTCGCAGTCTTGCTAGTCGTGCTCACGAAGGATTGAATTCAAAGGACTATTTCGCAATGTTGACATTTCGTTACTTCTATAGAGCCAACGTTTTTTTTTTTTTTGATAGATAATTTCATGACGATAATGGTAAAAATGATTTCGGGCATATGGCCATCACGCGAGCGTCTCAGAGGGTCCAATTTTCGACCACTTCGAAGCATTTGGGGTTGTATCTCACGAACGGTACGCTCACAAGTACCAAGGTTGTTACACTGTTGACTTGTCTAAACAGACCAATGACAAATCGCACGCAAAGCCTTAGTTCTATTTCTGAATGTAATGTTCGCATAGAACACTTCTTTCAGTAACTCGATGGTTTCGCCGGAGTACTTCTTCTTTTAATGGCGGTGAGGCTATGATCAGGATTAAAGGGATCATAACCCTCCCACTTAACTGCATCCCTACTGGTCCGCCTGTAGGGTTCGCCAGTTTCACCTCAGAAAATAGCGGCAGGCCTCCCGATTTTGAGTCACTTAGTCGCTGAGGCCAATCAAATCCTGGTGTTGCTGCATTTGTGTGATCCAGGAGTTCTTAGGCCTGCTTCTCTTTCGCATTTGTATTGGAACGTTGATTGATTTTGCCCTTTTGACAGGGTTCGTAGAGGGTCTCGCCTTTGAACATGACAGTACCAACTAAGCCGGCCGCGCTCCTTTTTGGTTTCAGATAGGTTCTTTGACGTGAAGTCTTCCTGGGATCTTGGAACTTCTTATTCGATTAATCTTTGTTACTTCCTGCTGTCATGCGAAGAACTCAGCTGCCGTTAATTTGCCCTCACTTTTTGTACGCTGTCCAACATTTTGGTCCGTATGTTAGCTTCGGGCGCACAACTGTCATGCAGAGCCTTCCTTTCAGCTAAGCGGCCATTTTTCGATCACAGAAGGTGACTGAGTTTTCCCGTTACTCCATCCACTCTACGCTTACGCGATGCTTAATGTCGTCATAACAGATTGTTTCGCTATTGATCATAGATGCCAGATATTTGAACTTTCCGCCCTTGGGAATCACTCCTCCATTCATATAAATGTCTGGAATAGTTTGGAATGGATCAGAAAACGGGCAGCACAAGTATTTTTTTCGGACTAATACGATACCCATTCCACTTCAAAACTTCCACCCATACATCAAGTGCTCGTTGCAGTGACGTTTGATACTCGCTGGTGATGGCTCCATCGCCCGCAAAGAAAAACAGATATTTGAACTTTCCGCCCTTGGGAATCACTCCTCCATTCATATAAATGTCTGGAATAGTTTGGAATGGATCAGAAAACGGGCAGCACAAGTATTTTTTTCGGACTAATACGATACCCATTCCACTTCAAAACTTCCACCCATGCATCAAGTGCTCGTTGCAGTGACGTTTGATTCTCGCTGGTAATGGCTCCATCGCCCGCAAAGAAAAACTGATTCGTTTTGGGTCCATCACTTTTCCTTCAAGCAGATAGTCAGGGACTGTAATAAATATCAAGGGACTTAAGACGCTTCACTGGTATATACCGACTTTGATTGCGAACTCCTCGGTGACGCGAACGGGGCATCCTACTATTGTCTTTACTCCCTCTTGCATGTTCATGATCAACTGTACGTAGGTTTCTGGAACTCCTTGTTGTCTTAGCGCCACCAATAACACATCCCTCGGTTGTCTATCAAAACCCTTTTCAAATTCAACTAACACCATATGCAAATCCTTTAAGGAATCATGATCCTTATACTTTGGATTGCATCTGTGGTTGATTTACATGCGACAAACCTGTACTGGTCTTCTTATAGCCGTATTATTTTCCGCATCTAATACCCGCTCAACGGTCTTTATGGTGTGTGACATCAGCTTAATTGGGCGGTAATTGGCACATGATTGCGTATTGCCTGTTCCTTTGTACAAAGGAAGAAGAAAACTTTGCCTCCACTGGTTAGGCATTGGATCGCCTCTCATCAGTTTGGAGATGAGAATCACGAGACATTTGGACCCGATGTCTCTCATTTTTTTCCAGAGCTCAGAGAATATCTCGTACGTCCCAATAGCTTTTCGTTTTTGGCGTCTTTGACCGCCTTCCTTACTTCTTCGTGTACTTCTTCATTGTTAAGAACGGCTCTTGGAAAATATATCTGAGCAAATTGTTTATTTAGATGTCCTTCACAATGATGCTGCCAAGTGTGTAGTTTTTTTCATCATCCACAAGACGCAGCCCTTGAGCATTGGCGAACGGATTTCCTGAGCATTCTTCCGTTTTCCGATTCGTCAACTATAAAAATAATCAGACGGCTACCCTCCTTCTCTCTCTTATGAAAACGTATCATCCACGGATCCACACACCATTGATTTGCCGCATTTTTCAAGCAATCTTTCTCTGACAACTTATTTGTACCGGAATCCACGTACTTCAGCTACTTACCTAACTTCTCTATTGGCCCCTTTCTCTCTCAAACCATTGACCATACTCTCATCGAAAATAAGTTACAAAAGCTAAACGATGAATTCTCTCCCGTGTTCTTCCAATTTGTCGGTCGCTCTTTCTTTCCTCTTTCATCTATCTCTTTCCCTAGGAGCATTTCCCCAGATTTGGAAGACCGCTTTCATAACCCCGATACACAAAATAGGATTAAAAAGTGATATCACTAATTATCGCCCTATTGCCAAACTCTCACATATTCCCAAAATCTTCGAAAGTATCATGTACGAAGCCTTAAGCTTTCGATGCAAGTCTCTTATTTCCCCTTACCAACATGGCTTTCTGAAAGGTAGATTAACCACTACAAATCTTGTCGAATTCGTGTCCTTTGCCTTGTCAGCATTAGAGAACGGCAACGTTGACGTTATTGCAACTGACTTTAGCAAGGCCTTTGATATGATACCTCATCAATTAATTTACTTTAAATTGTCCGCTCTTGGGTTTGAACCCATTTTGTTAAAATGGATATCTTCCTACCTGGAAAACCGAGTTTATAGTGTTCGCTTCAGATCCGTACTATCGTCCCCATTCTTGGCAACCTCTGGTGTTCCGCAAGGCAGTCATTTGGGTCCCCTTCTCTTCATCCTCACTATAAACGGCCTTCAAAAGGTCATTAATCACTCCTCCCTTTCTCTATACGCCGACGATACCAAACTCTTCAAACTCGTTTCTTCACCTCATGACTCATCTCTCCTTCAACAAGACCTTGATCGGTTTTCAACCTGGTGCCTCAAAAATTGCTTAGAGCTTAACATTTCCAAATGCCTCCCCGTCACTACCTTCTCCATGGTCAACCAATCTCTTTCGGTCAATCTCTCCGTGACCTTGGAATATTGTACGACAGTGAGTTAAATTTTCGTTTACATATTGACGAAATAATTCGTAAAGCCAACGCATCACTTGACTTTGTTAAACGCTGGTCTAAAGAATTCTGCAACCCCTACGTGACTAAATCCCTCTACACCACTTTTGTTCGTCCCCTCCTTGAGTACGCCAGTCAAGCGTGTTCTCCTTTTCATCAAGTTCACGTGCTCAGAATCGAGAACATCCAACGTCGCTTCCTTCGATTTGCTCTTCGGGGATTGCCTTGGAATGATCCTTTTATGCTGCCTCCATACCCAGATCGCCTAAATTTCATTAACATGAACTCCCTTTAGGATCGTAGGGACGCTGCGGACATTCTTTTCATTTATCCCCTTCTCTCAGGCCCCGTCGACTGCGCCTCTCTTAACAACTCTATTTTCTTTACCACTAATCCTCGAAATTTACGCTGCCCTCGTCTCTTTTAACTTCCAACCCATCGAACCTCACATGGCTCCAACGAACCAATCTCCCGTATGCTGCAGAAGGTTAACTCAAAACTTTCCGTCTTTGATTTCAACCATAACCCTGCCCGCCTTAAAGTCGATCTCCTTCACCATTCCATTTTAGTTTTTAAGTTATTTATTAGATGTTAGTTTTAGCTTGTAGTAAGCCAAATAAATGAGGGCTATCTCTGCTCTCACCAAATTAAAATTAAATTAAAAACTTTAAATTCTCTGAGCGACAATTTTGAAAGTGGTTGTGCATCCAGTACATACAGGAAAAAAGGAACTAAAATTAAGAAAATCTGTAAATCTGGAAATCAAGCCGATTCATTGACAAACGGCTCAACAATTCTTAAGCCAAGTACATAGTTCTTAAACAGTTCAAAGAGTGTGTGAGCTTAAGACAAGCCCAAACTCGATTCGAAATAAGAACAATGCTACCTTAATTCATGTTTTATTACTCTAACAATAAGCACGAATGAAATTGAAATAAGAACCAAATATTCATACATTTAAGTTTCTTTCGGATTGCCTCAAGAATGTCCTTGATTTAAGATTGAATGGTTTTGTTTTTCGAAATTCGAATGTCGAATCCATCACCTCTCGCCTCCTTTCCAAGAAAACAAAACATTTATTTTAATTATCGACATCATATATGCGCTATTGTAATTCGTTGATTCCAGAGACCCCCAACAAGAAATATTGCATTAGCCCAGAAACATGGAAATGGCGCATACAGCAAACAATATTAGGGTGACGCCTGTCTTTTATAGTACATTAAGAATTTAAATACATAGAAGAAAATACATAGGTACTAGGAAAAATTAAGGTTTAAAATATTAAATAAATGTAAAATTCAAGAAATTTAAATATTTGGAGAAAGGAAACGATAGGTGGGTTAACAAGAGGAAAGAGTAGAGGAGGGAATTAGAATAGAAAAAGAATAATAGAATGAAGTAAGCGAGCAAAGAAGAATATTCCGAGATTTCAATTATGCGAAATGTGCAAGTGGAACCAGGGATGCAAAAGTCGATACGATTGTACTTTTTTCGATACACTTGACTTTGCTCAAGTACACAAATACACTTTTATTAAATTCGATACAATTTTGCGCTGCCAATAAATATAACAGGATATATTCTTTATAAAATATTATTTTCGGTGAGCTGAGCCATAAGTCAGCTGCCATATTTGTTATTTTTTTGTTTCCGTTGGTTTGGTGCAGAGTATATCCATAATGAGTAGGGACTCTCTCTATAGATGCGTTTCCTACTACTACAAAGCAAAATGCAGAAAAAAGCCTACAATATGTGGAAGCAGGTCAAAAGGATGTGTTTTAACCCTTATGGGACGACTGCTGTAGAAAAAAGGGTACACAATATTTTTGCCTGTACCACTACATGCGGAGTGCTTCGTAAGACGGATTGTAGGTTTTTTCATAATGATTTTTTAAAGGCGTATCGACTTGATCCTCGTTGTGTATATCTTTTCACTTCGTGCAGTGCTACCTGTTTTGCTTTTTTTAAAATGGTTTATGGTTGGTTTTTCTGATTATTTTTTTTACTGATTAAACCTAAATATGAACCTCTAAAATTACCCTTCAGTCAAAAATATGAAAATAAATGCTCCTTCTTTGCTTTACCTTCGCTAAAAATAATGCAATCCGGTGTTCGGCCTAGTAAGAATAAAAAGGATTTGACTCTTTATTTGCTAGTTTTTATGGTGGTGGGTCACACTTGTTTTGCAATAAGGTTGGGTCGGCGGTGCTTACGTTTTTTCATAATGTATTTTGAAAGGCGTATAGACTTGAATTCTTGCCAGTCGTGCGAAACAAGTGAAGAAAACACAATACGGGGTGACTAGTGTTAGTTCACAGAGCAAACAAATAAGAGTGTACGTGTTTTTTTAAAAGATAAAGGTCAACTGTTTTTTAATTTAAAAATATTGTAATATATCTATCAATAATGCTGAAATGATCGAAAGTTTAAACAGGTTATACGATATTTTTAATTCGTCTAAGTTTAAAGACCCCAAAAAACCCAGAAGGTAATTTTTTTGAAATGAAGAGCAAGTCAATTTCCTAAATGAAATGAATATATTTTTCCAAAATATTGCTCGTTTTGATCAGTCTGCCAATGTTACTAAACAGATGCGATTTTTAAAAGGATGGCAGCAAAACATAAATGCTCTCATTGGCATTTCAAGTGATTTAAGGGCAGATGGTATTGAGTTCCTTTTAACGAGAAACCTCAATCAAGATTGTCTGGAAACTACCTTCGCAGTTTTATGCAACCGAGGAGGAAATAACAATTTACTGACTCCATTTCAATTCATTTCATTTGTTCATTTAAAAGATCATTTTTAGCAAAGTACATGGAGGATATAACCCATGGAAACTGCGAACCAATTGTGAATTTAGAGCTTCCCGACGTTGAAATGCAGTTACAATCACCCGAAAAGAAGGACAATAAAACTATAAAACTGAAATTAAGTCAGAAACCTAGTGTTTCCGTCATATTCACAGATATAAAAGAATATGAGCGTGTGCATTTAACACCCTTCTCAAGAGTTTTTAGATGCGATAGAAGCCTGGAGCAACAATTTATTTCTCGTTTTTCCAATTTGTACTTCTGGAATATTTTTTTTTTAATAATTTATTATATTTTTGTTATAATTAGCTTGAATCAGAATCGTTTAAGTTTTCCTATGAACTTAAGAAGGTTTATATATCATTATTCATAATTTTTCTTAATTAATATGATACATAAATGTGAATTTTTCTCATTTTTAAACTAGCTATTTTTGAATTATTCTTGCATAAAAATTAATATACTGAAAAAAATACAAAAGTACGAGGGCGGGTCAATAAGTCCGTGACTTTTGGAATAAAACACAGATTTTTTGATAAAAAAATAATTTTATTTTTCAACGTAGTCTCCCCTGAGCTCTATAAACTTTGTCCAACGCTTCTCCAATTTTTTTATCGCTTCCAAAAAAAATGATTTGTCGAGGTCCTCAAAATAGGCCTTTATTTGCGAGATGACTTCATCATTGGAGTCAAATCTTTTTCCACCAAGCCATTTCTTCAGGTTTGGGAACAAGAAGTAGTCGCTCGGAGCCAAATCTGGAGAATAGGGTGGATGAGGGAGCAATTCATAGCCCAATTAATGGATTTTTGCCATGGCAACTGCACATGTGTGCACCCTTGCATTGTCTTGGTGGAAAAGAACTTTTTTCTTGGCCAAATGAGGTCGGTTTTTTTTTCAAATCGTCATTGAATCGGTCCAATAAGTTGGCATAATATTCCCCATTGATTGTTCTTCCCTTTTGAATGTAGTCAATGTGGATTATCCCGCGTGCATCCCAAAAAACAGTCGCCATAACTTTATTGGCTGACAAACCCACCTTGGCCTTCTTTGGCGCCGATTCACCCTTAGAAACCCACTGTTTTGACTGTTGTTTGGTCTCTGGTGTGTTGTGATGGATCCATGTTTCGTCCACGGTTACAAAACGGCGCAAAAACTCCTCCATATTGCGATTAAACAACGCCAAACCTTCCTGTGAAGTTGTTACACGATTGCGTTTGTGGTCGACTGTGAGCAAACGCGGCACCCATCTTGCGGAAAGCTTTCTCATGCCCAAGTGATCATTCAAAATTGAAACCACTGAGCCATTCGAGATCCCTACGGCTTCCACAATCTCTCGCACTTTCAATCTTCGGTCGGCCAACACCATATCGTGAACTTTTTCGATTGTTTCGGGTGTAGAGACCTCAACTGGGCGTCCAGGACGTTCGGCATCTTCAGTGCTTGTACGGCCACAACGAAATTCAGTAAACCACTTTTTTACCATTGAAATCGATGGTGCAGAGTCCCCATAGTATTTTTCAAGCTTTGCCTTGGTCTCGGTAATGGTTTTTTTTCGCAAGAAATAATGCTTAATAAGCACACGAAATTCACTTTTTTCCATTTTCTCCTCAAATTAGTGAGTAGTCTGATAAAAATAGCTGTCAAACACAAACTAACTGACGCAGCAAGTTTAAATTTTGACAGGAGTCAACTGACAGCTGCCTGTTGACAGGAGCAGTGTTGCTGTTTCAGTAAAGAGGTCAGAAATTCAAAAAGTCACGGACTTATTGACCCGCCCTCGTACAATTCAATACACTTTTTTTTAACTTTTGATACACTGCTAAAAAACGATTTGTCATCCCTAAGTGGAACTCTTTTAAATTGTTCAGCTCCTATTGTCTGTTTGTTGGTGACAGGTAGAGAGTTCCAAAGGGTGGCAGTGTGGACAAGAATAAAGAGTCGCGACGTATTCAAATAGTTGGAAGGTGACGGTTTTTTTTTATTTATTTTTTTTTTTTTATTTATTTATTTAGAGTTGTACCTATACACAGTAAGAACAATATCTTATTGTTGAAATTTCAAGAAGCGATTAAAATAATATTCTAATATTCGCAAATTAAGCGATTAAAATAATATTCTAACTTGACTTTTATACAGTCTACGGCTTGAAATCTATGAGTTAAGTATGACGATAATAACTTTATAGCACAAGGCTCGAAGTTATACATATATATGAGACAACTTGCGGCACAAAAATGAGTGGTCAACCAAACGTAATTAGGTTGAATGTTCGCTGCGACTGAACAAATTAATTGCAGTTTCTGGAAAAAATAGATCGGTGAATGGTTTCGTACAATCTTGGGAATGAACACACAGCATCTTATTTCCCAAGTGAACAGCCAAGGACAAGTTTGTCGCAATTGGTTATCTTCTTATTCCAACGTCATATCATTAAAAGCAAGAAGTAATTTGTCCTATGAACGGGAATCTAATTTGGGGTGCACAACGATGGCATAGTTGAAAGGCGAAGCATTTATTGCATAAATACAAAATTATCTGAATTATATCATCAATGAAATTGAGGATCCAGAGTAGAGAGCACAAGATATGTTGAATTCCCTACAACGATCTTGCTTGGATAGAGCCAAATTACTCCTAGGGGCCTCAAAAGGACACTATCAACACGGCAAAGAAACATGGTGCTGGACAGACGAAGCTAAAGCAGTGCCAAGTGGCACGAATGAGGCATTCAAAGATTGGCCAAAGAGCTCCACTAACAGTAATGAAGACGATAAAGCTAGCTTCGAATTGGAATACAGACTTTGCAAGAAACTCGCAAAGAGAAAACTCAATCAAAGTGCGGCCCTGCATTGGGAGTTAGAAGAAATTTCTTCGTCGGCTGCTGATATACAAACCAGGCTATCCACGAACTCCGACAAACCACCTTGAAGCAAAAGTGACGGATTCCAAAACGAATCAGTTTTTCTTTACGGGCGATTGAGCCATCACTAGCGATGATCAAACGTCCCTGCAACGAGCACTTGATGTATGGGTGGAGGTTTTGGAGTGCAATGGGTATCATATTAGCATACCCTTTGCAAACGAGGCCAAATACCTGGGAATGACTCTCGACGCAAAGCTAAAATGGAGTTCGCACGTGAAAATGAAACGTAAAGAACTCGATATCAAATATAGAGAAATGTACTGGTTACTCGGAAAACATTCCCAGCTCAGTACCGAGAACAAACTGCTTTTATACAAGCAAGTGCTAAAGCCGGTGTGGACCTACGGTATACAACTTTGGGGTTGTACCAAGAAAACAAATGCCAATATTTTACAAACTTTTCAAAATAAAGTGCTTAGAGAAATTGTACACGCACCATGGTATATTAGAAACGACGATATCCACAGGGATCTCGGAATTCCAACAATCGAAGCTGAAACTAGAAGCTTCGCGAGAAAGCATAGAAACCGACTAATCGGACATACCAACAATACAGTCCGACAAATCTTGGATGAGAGCAATTTATTGCGCCGACTACAAAGAACGAAACCGTTCGACTTGGCAAGATAAGATTAACCGCGCCTAAATTGCGGAACATGCAGGATCTTTCATTGGAAAGTAACCTGTCAAAAGTTATTATTTCGTGATAGAAAAATTGCTTGATAAGTTATATCTTAGTTGCAGTACCCATCAATCTATCAAAGGGAGGTGTTTTTAGTCAGTAAAAATCGGACACTACTATGAGCACGCGCTTGCTATTCTCATAGTGTCTTTGGAAGATCTTCACCTACCCTCTTACAAAAAAAAAAAAAAAATATTAGCAGGAAAAACATAGGGACGGGCTGCAGTCCGCTTGGGCGAACTGGATACCCTATTCTTATTCCTATCCCTCATAAGTGGGCGTGACAAAAGTCTTAGTACGGTTCAATTGTTAAGAACGCTTTACATATTTTGTTATATAACATTTAAAGGATTTTATCATAATATAGTAAATTTTAGGGGTCTACGTGCATTAAGGTATGTTACAAACTATGCGTCAAAATTAATATACCCTTGTGCTGCCCGTTCTCTGATCCATTTCGACCCATTGCAGACATTTATATGAATGGATTGTGATTTCCAAGTGCGAAAAGCTCAAATATCTGGGATCTATGGTCAATAGCGAAGCAAGCTGTGATGACGACATTAAGCATCGCGTATGCGTAGGGTAGATGAAGTGGCGGGAAAACTCAGCCATCTTCTGTGACCGAAAAATGTCCCCTTACCTGAAAGGAAGGCTGAAGGCTATCTGAAACAAAAAAGGAGCGCGGTCGGCTTAGTTGGTACTGTCATGTTCAAAGGCTAGATCCTACAAACCCTGTCAAAAAGGCAATATACTTCAACGTTCCCATTCAAACGCGAAAGAGGGGCAGGCCTAAAATTTCCTGGATCACACAAATGAAGGAACACCACCATTTGATTGGAATCAGCGACGAAGTGATTTTATTTTTTCGGAGGTCGAACCGGCGAACCCCACAAACGCACCAGTAGGGATGCAGTTAATTGGGAGGGTTATGATCATTGGGTTATAAAACTGTCGCACAATGCTAAAAGCTGTATGCAGGCAAAACCGAGTAAGACTGCTGGGTACTGGGACAGAGCGGTATAGAGGGGAATGAGCAAGCCGATAAGCTGGCGAGAAAGGGAGGGGAACTGGACAGTACTGGAGGTGTCGACATCAAACCACCCCTTGGCGTTATCTATCGAATAATTAATAAAAAAATCTTTAAAAAACTGACCTTATGACAAAAAAGAGTGTCTAATGCGCTTTGGCCGGGCAAGGAAAGATCTAGAGAAGTTCTCAAATTTATTAGGGACCAATAGAACAGTAGTTGGGATTATGCCGGGACACTGTCTCCTAAGAAAGCATGCTGGTCGGCTTAGACTGATAGATGTGGATGCATGCAGGTTCTGTGGGGACCTGCAAGCCGAGGAGACATAGCACACATACTGTTTGAGTGCGAGGGAATCGCAGGAGGTTTCTGGGAGAGTACTTCTTCGATGAACTATGGGAGCCGAGCGGCACAGATCACAGGAAGCTGGTCAAATCCAGCAGGAAAATCGGATGTTCTGTTAGGGAAAGTGTAGGTTTTTCTCCTTTTGAAGTTTTGTATTCCATCGGTTCCCTAGGGATTTCGATAGGCCCTTCTGGCACCTAGTGCGGTGTTCGAATTGTAGACCCCTTTTTTAACCTAACCTTACATATGATCTCTTTTATCCTGATCATAGCCTCACCACCATTAAGGGAGAAGAAGAAGAACGATGGCATAGTCAAAGATTGGAACAAATAAGGACTTAACAAACCTTTGTTTAGTATCAACAGGCGTAAAACTAGAAAACAAGTACAGCTTACGTAAAGCTGCATAATATAGGGATCATAGTCCTCCCATTAACCCATTTTCTCCCCTTGTTTCTCCTCATATCTACGTATTTTAAATTATGCTCATAAGATGATCAGAACATGTCAAGTATGAGACGTTTCCAGATGGAAATTGAAATTAATATACCCCCCTCTGAATAGCCAATGAAAACGCCTCAAAGCACTTCTTCTCTTCCCTCCCATAGGTCGTAGTCGTCATCGCATTGACCCACACTATTGTTATAACTGGACAATTACAGCTCATGCACAAAATCTCATCTCGTAACGAAAATTCCCAAACTACATATCTCTCCTTTTTGTCATTTCAGCGACATGCAAAAATCCGCTCGGTATGGAATCCGGATCCATTGCCGACTTCCAAATCACAGCCAGTTCAGCACATGACATGGGCAACGTTGGCCCCCAGCATGCAAGGTAAGTTATTTTCAAACAAACCCCCTTCCCCAAGTTGAAATGAAAACATTTTTCACTATGACGTACCAACTATTCGAAAACCGCACGGAATGGAATTTTCATTGTCTCCCCCTTGCCCGATATGACAATTTCGATGATTTTTATTATTAAAATGCAGAACATATTTTACACAGTACACACCAAACCATCGTGAGCGATACACCGGGCGAACATGGCGGGAATGTGTCGTCCAAAGGACCAAACTTTTACCTCTGATTTGTTGCCCAAAAGGAATGATGATGTAATGGAATGCGGACGATGAAATTTTTCTCACTTTTCAGAATGAAATCAATTTCGAATTCTACAGTGGATACCAGATTTTTCTTTCCTTCGAAGCAGAAGGATATGTTTGTTGCCGCCACCTACCCTATAACAGTTAATCGAATTTCGCTAAATCTTTGTTTTTATTTTGTCTTTTTCGATTTCACTGCATTCCTTTGTTTAGAGAGGAGGAAAAGTTGTTGGAACTAACAAAAAAAAAAAAATGACGGGTGTCCCCTCCGCCCACTCGCACTGGAGGCTATCTATCCAGTTAAGGATACAGGATCACATCAAAAATTACTTTGTAACAGATACATGCCTCCCCCTCATTGGAGCAGTTTATTCATTATTCATGGATATGGTCTTTTCATGTCCTCAGAATGGTACTCCCCACTCCCAGTGTCGCTGTGTCTGTTTGTGAATGTGTAATGCTACGCTTGAGGCATAATAATTATGCCATTTCTTTTTCTTTTTTTTTCTTTTTTCTCTGAAAAGACAACAACTGACAAAACAACAAATCTCATCGAATCGGGCGGCATGCAGGGGTTTGAAGGATAACCCAACTCCCCATAGGCCAGAGAAGAATTGCTCTTCATGCAATCAAAAAAGCGGCACAAAGAAAAAAAGAAGAAACAAAATTATAAACATTACAATACACTTTATTTACAACACAATTTTGTGCCTCATCAAAATCAATATCCTTAGTCCTTAGTAAAGTTACAGCGCATGACAAGAAAGTATATTTTGCTGCTTACCAAGTCCCCACAACATGCTGGCATTATTTTTCTGACCCGAACAGGTAGCTTGGCGAGAGTTCGGTGAGGTGGTTTTTAGTGAAAGAAAAGGGAGTCCTTTGTATTACCAAGCAAGCCCCAACCATTGGCAAGTCAATCTCCTTTACAGCCTTTCTGGTTGTGCAGCAAACTCTGTGTGTCCTTACTGGGCTTATTCGAAATTCTTTGAAATTTTTACGACCAAAAAGCTTTTATTTCCCGTACCATAGCCTTTTTTATGGCAAAGTTAATATTTTCTCTCTGTGTGCAGGACACATTACCTGTGTCCCTGTGTCGCTGTGTCGCTGTGTCATTGTGTCGCTGCTGTGTGGTTTTATGGGGTTAATTGTAATGTGTATAGAAATAATTATGGCCATAAGAGTGTTGTAACCTTATTTGGGGCTGTAGAGGGTATATGTTCCTCCCTCCCCAATATTCAGCTGACAAGATGTATATTTTTACTACTTTTCTCTGTCAGGACATAATATATTAATGTTTGTCTTGCGAATGACTCTTTTGGAAACTAATATGTATTTAAGAAGCCGCACAAAATATTCGATTCGCCAGCATGCTGATTCATACCACGAAGGACGCGCCAAATATTTACGATGATGGTTAACCTACACGAGTTTTATTTTTTAATAGACATCAATGGGGGACGAATAAGGACAAAAACTTTTCCGATAGTTGGCATCGCTAGACATACTTTAGTTTACGCCTTGTCACATAATATTCAAATTTGTTTTTTTTACGATAGGTCAACTTCTATTTAATATGCTGACGAATAAGTTCATGTCTGTTGGGTTCTCTTTTTAATTCTCTTTGAGTGAGAGTGGGTGTTTGAGTTATTGTCGCAAGCTCAAGTTCGCCAATTGTTATGATTTTAATCCGAACATGTTTCCTTCTATCTCTGTCTAAGTAACATGGTTTCAAAAGATAATTTGTTTGTCGATTTTATTGACTTATTTACTTGGAAGCTTTCGATGAACTTAACCTTCGTCGTTGAAAAGCGGAGGTGAAAATATTATTGGGACTTTATAAGCCTATAGATAATTTTGACATTTCAATGGTGTCCTTCAGAAGCACGTCATTGTAATACTGCTCACGGTCGGTGAGGTTGTCCTTGCAGTAATGAGCTGCCAACTCCAGTTGTAATTTTGTTAGATTCCTAGAACAGAATGTGCTGTTGTCAGCTTTGATGACAACGATGCATTGTTTCTAGGAATCGACAATTACCGGAGTGTGCGAGATTTCATTCTGACATTCTAAATGTAAAGGTTAGGTTAGGTTGAAGTGGCAGGTGGAAAAAATCCTACACACTTAAACCAGTATGAGGTTCTGTTTTAACCCTATTCTGTGAAACAGCTATCTAGAGCTTTTTACGTAGCGCAAGATACTTTTATATCATTAATATCATTCTAGAGGAAAGTTCCTAAATGGAGTTTTTTGTGCAGGGTATGTGCAGAGAATGTAGAGAATAGTCTCTTCGTCCATGCAGCTTCTGCAAAAAAAAAAAAATCGAATACACGCCAAGCCTCGTTGCACGCTAGCGACAGTGCTCAGTGATGACACCAATTGTAGCACCAATTTGCAATCGGCTTAGACAGATTAAACACTCATGTGTGAGCTGCTGAGCACTAGATCAGCAGAGACTCAAACACCATCTGGAACCATCAGAGTGAATACAACAAGAGGGGGTCCACAAGGATGGGTACTATCATCTCTCACCCTTAATGTGGAGCCTAGTTGTAGACGAACTGCTGGAAAAATTTACCAACCTTGGCATCAACTGTCAGGCGTGCGCCGATGACATTGTATTAATTTCCAGGGGTAAGTTTGAAGAAACCCTTGGCGACATCATACAAAGGGGGTTTAAAGTAACCAAGGAATGGTGCTGTACAACAATAGTACCATTCACAAGGAAAATATAACTTCATAGAATTAAGGACATTAGCCTATCAGGCACGACACTGATACCAGTCAAAGAAATAAAGTATCTAGGACTTCATCTTGATAGTAAACTCCTCTGGCGAAAACATACAGAGGAGATATCCAAGAAGGCCACCCGCGCTCTCATGATATGTAGGAGCCTAGCGGGAAAGGCATGGGGATGCAGCCCAAACATCCTACGATGGATGTACATTGCAATTGTGAGACCTATGATCACATACAGAGCCGTAGCATGGGCGAAACGAACCACTCCAGCCACAACAAGAGAAACACTTAGACTGGCGTGCCTGTGCATTACCGGAGCAATGCGTAGCTGCCCAACCGCAGGCATGGAGGTGCTATTGGAATTAGGATGGACCTAAGGATGGCAAAGGAGGGAATTGGAAGAGGAAAATGCATCGGTTCGAAAGAACACGGTGACTTGCTCAAAAATGATAGCATCAGCAAAATCAACTTCGAGAAGAATTGGAGCAATGAATGCACAACTTATGGGCTGAGCAACCACACAACAAAGTGGTACACGGACGACTCGAGCACCGAGGAAGGAACTGGTGCAGGAGTGTTTGGGCTGGAACCAAGTACTACGAATGTGGGCAAATGTACCAGCGTCTTCCAGGCTGAAATATGTGCAATAAACAGGTGCGTTCGAATCAACCTCGAGAAAACTATAGGAATTGCAATACATATAGCAATAATGTTTGACAGCCAAACAGCCATAAAGGGTCTTGACGCCTACGTTATCAAGTCAAAACTCGTGTGGGAATGCCTACACGGACTGAATAGACTAGGCAAGAACAGCAGAATTTCCATCTGCTGGGTACCTGGCCATGTTGGCATTACAGGCTATGAGGCAACGGACTCTCTGGCAAGAAAAGGGGCAGAGGAACCCTTTACATGACCTGAACCGCTCTGCGGGATAGGAAAACACACTCTAAGCGAAGAGTTCAGGAGACTGGAGGAAGAAACAAGGACCAAAACCTTTCTCAACCTCCAAGCAAAGAAACTCTTAGGAAACTATAACCAAAAGAGATTCAAAGGTTGTATCAGCCTTAACAAAAACAACCTAAGAATCCTAACAGTCACGGAAAAAATACTTGATAGACATATCAGAGACGGGGCACTTCAAACGAACCCCCTTCATAAATACCAATATGCCTACCAACCCGGAAAACCAATCACACACGCCTTACAAAATCTCACCACGAGAATTGAGAAATCTATCAAAGATAAAGAGATAGCGATCGGTTGTTTCCAAAAGGAGCATTTGATAACACAGAGTTCTCCCAGATATATAGAGGTATCCAACACATGGGAGTTGACAGTACTACATGTAAGTGGATAAAATGCATGCTAGAGGAAAAAACAATAAAAACCTCATTAGGCAACAATAAACTCAGTGTGACAGCTACGAAAGGATGCCCCCAAGGAGGAGTACTCTCACCCTTGCTATGGTCCATCGTAGTAAACGAGCTACTGATCATTCTCAGCAATGATGGTTTCTATGTCCAAGGATATGCAGACGACATAGCTGTCCTAATCAGAGGAAAATTCGAAGACACAATTTCGGATCGCCTCCAGAGAGCTCTGAACCTGGTAGCTGAGTGGTGCACAAAGGTTGGACTTTAAGTCAACCCCAAGAAAAGCACCATAGTTACATTCACCAAGAGAAGAACACGAGGGCGACTCAGAAGCGCTTCACTCTTTGGCGAAACAATAGAGTTCTCATCGGAAGTTAAATATTTAGGAATCACACTAGACGAAAAACTTACATGGAATTCTCACCTTACCAAAACTATTGATAAGGCCTGGACCTCATTATGGACCAGCAAAAGCCTACTTGGTAAAAACTGGGGACTTAACCCCAAAATGACACTATGGATGTATATATATGGCAATTACAAGACCTATAATCACGTATGCAGCTGCTGTTTGGTAGCACAAAGCAACGCAGAGGTCAGCACAGGCTAAGCTCAATAAAATTCAGCGACTAGCCTGTGTCTGTGCAACAGGTGCAATGAAAACTGCACCAACAGCTGCACTTGAAATTATAGTAAACATCCCTCCACTTCACCTAGAACTCATGAAAGAAGCAATGGTAAACACCTATACGCTCATCACAGAAGATGAATCAAATTCTAACATAGCTCACTCTGTAATCCTACAGGAACTCAGAGAACACAAACTACTTGGAATACACCTAACAGACAAATGTCTACCAAGATACAACTTACGACACAACTTCAAGGTTACATTCCCAGACCGTCTAAACTGGGAACAGAATAAACCTACATTTGCCAAAAACTCTCATGTATGGTACACAGATGGATCGAAAACAAATCAAGGGGTTGGAGCAGGAGTATACGGCTCTCGCACTTAAACTTGCCTATACGCTAGTATGGACACAAGCAGCACCGTATTACAGGCGGAAATCTACGCGATAGAGCTATGGATTCGAGAGAATCTAAACAGGCTTCCAAAAAACAAAAACATTTACATACTCTCCGATAGCAGGGCGGCCCTACTTGCAATCAACGCCTTTGAAGTGACAACAAAACTGGTCTGGGATTGTTTCCAACTTCTACAAATAAAGTCCAACTGATTTGGGTGCCTGGACACAGTGGATACGAAGGCAATGAAAAAGCGGACGAACTAGCCAGAACAGGATCTGCATCCCCATTTATGATGTCAAGACCATTCTGTGGGCTATCAATGAGCACTATTAACAGCTGTATCAAAAGAAAAGAAGCTGCATTTGTGGAGGGAAACTAAAGGAAACAGACAAGCCAAAGACTTTTATGCCAAACAGTTCCCACAAAAAAACGAAACAACTACTACAACTTAGTCGAAGTCAGATTCGACTACTCACAGGTTTCCTCACAGGGCATTGTCATGTTAAAAAACACCTGATGGCTATGGGCCTATCACAGGATAACACCTGCAGATTGTGCAACGAAGACGTTGAAACAGCAGAACACATACTGTGTGAATGCAACTGCTTAATCAAAACGCGTCAACGTTATCTAGATAAATTCTACCTTGAAGCAGCAGACATAGCTGCCAGCTCTCCAAAAGAATTAGCCGCCTTCCTTAAAAACTGCGGCATTACGGACGAGCTCTAAATGGAGGATATCACAATAGGCCCACAAGCGGGCGCAGTGATCTGGATACAATATACCACCTCCCCCAAATAATCTAATCTAATCTAACAGTCGAGGGGCACTGTAGACTCAAGCTCTACAGATTCTGCAGTGAAACCTCCGAAACTCCATACCACATACTGCAATCCTGTGGGGCACTGGTCCACAAAAGGATAAGATATTTGGGCAGGCACCAACTAACAGACAAGTACATACAAACCATGAACCCACAGCTCATTCTCAGATTCATCAAGGAAACTGGACTGGACGCTGTGCTCTAAGGAGTGTGACCTGCCAAGGAAAAATTAGAGCAATACCTCGATACGCTTCACAAAAGAAGTATATAGAGAAGGCTCTGAAAGAGAGCATGAACCTCACCGAGGTACAATCGGGGAACACAATAGACCAATAGGTCGCAGTGTAATATACCCTAACTAACATTATTATTATTATTAACACTCAAAGCGTTTCAGACCCAGTTTTGGCCAAATCTGTTTTACAAGTTGTACCACTGGCATCTATCTTGAACTTGAATACAGTGACTTGGATGCCTAAGGACCCTTTCTAGTAAAAAAAAATTCACTGAGGTTCCATTTTTGGCGAGTTCATCAGCCCTAGAGATCTCTGGAATGTATCTGTGCCTCGGCACCCATCACAGGTGAACATTTAGCTGCTCCGCTAACTCCTTTGAAGATGATCCACCATCTTGCGCTACTGTGGACGTTTCATTTGATTTTCTTATTTCATTGATTTTATTGCCCCTTGTATACATTTTTACATATATGTAAATTAGACTATTAGTAGAGTGTAAGAAGTTGGGTATAAATGGGCTAAGCTCTGTAGAGCTCTTCCTGTGCAGCAAGGATGCAAGTTAGATTGTTGCGCTTGGTATTTCAAAGGTATTTGACAGAGTTTGACATCAAACTCAAGATCGATGGTACTCTTCTTCAATAGATTAGAAATCACCGTTCATTTCTAGTTATTTTGGACGGTTTCAAGTCCACAACACAAAAAAAATGCTGGTGTTCCCCAAGGCTCTGTTCTGTGTCCGACTCTCTTTCTCATTTTTATAAACGATCTTCTGTCAGTTACTTCTTATCCAATTCATTCCTTTGCTGATGATAGATAGATGATCTTGGGTCACGCCCCTCGTCTTCGGTGTAAAACTGGAACAACAACGTATGTTAAGCTCATTTAATTTCGAAAGTGGAGTACAACCAATAGGGTAGAATTGAATGCTTCCAAAATGTATGCTATCATTCGAGTGAAACCCACACACTCTGTTATTATCCATGAATGACGCTTGGATCGCTGGAAACGAACGGCTTGTGCGTCAGTGACAAGCTTCGTTGGAATGACCACAAATTCGATGTCGCCAAGAACGCTGCAAAATGTCTAGGCTTCCTTAAGCGATGCTGGAAATATTTCACCCCTTCCGGTCTGACTGAAATTCATAAATTCGACCCAAATTTGAGTACAACGCTCACATCTGGGCTAGCTGCAAAATGAATAGCAAAAAGATTGGCTAATTTTGAGAATGACCAAAAGTAAATTTGTAGTATGTTTTGACTTGGCTATTTCATAATAAGGCCATATGTAACATAGTCGTATGTTACGGCACCCTAATGTCAGATTATGTTCCTCAGCGAAGATTTCGACGCACCTTCCTTCGGGTGTTGTCTGTCCAGTATGTCGAAACCACTTTGAGTTGTGTATATTGAAGGGATACATTGTAGGCCTTCCAATGGATCTTTTCTCTTGTGACCTTGACTTAGTTGAACAGTTTTCTGCAAGTGCTTCTAAGTGGTCCCAATTCTGAGGTCCACCGATTTGGCTTATTTTTACCTCTTGGCCGGATAAGTGGGCAGGAGAATATCTGCTTTTTGTTAAAGCCCAAGGTGAGTTCCTTGACTTTACGATCAGGCTTATTGGTATATCAGGAGTGACTTAGGAGTTCACTGAATGCTTGAGTGTTTCTCTGTATCTGAGCCAATCGGTTTTTCGGTAATTACTATTTCTAGGTATGATTCTAAGAAAACTCGGAGTCAAGGTAGGTAGGTAGGTAAATGGGTGCCCTTGTGACTGGTGTCGCGGCTCACTTAGACCATCAGTTTGGGTCCATTGTGTCCATTGTTGGGATTTTGTATGCCGCTGTTACACAGCTCAGTGATCCGCTGTATTAGAACCACCCGGATCTATATGTAAATCTCAGGAGTTTCCTCAGCTCAATATCGGTCAGATCCTCCAGCTCCTCAAAGAAGTAGCTGCCAAGAATCTTGAATCTGCCCTGTCGGTTCTAAGGGCAGGGCATTCGCATAGTAGGTGACGAGTAGATTCTAACTCTTCGACGTCTCTATAGCTCCTGCAGTAATCGTTGTGCATTATGCCCAGCCGCTCCGCGTGTAGGCCCACTGCGCAGTGTCCTGTGAGGACTCTCGTCAGTGTGCATATGTCTTTGCGGTTCAGCCCGATCATAACCTTAGATTTCGTTTTGTTTACCGCTGGCCAAAGCTCCCTCGAGTGTCTGCATGTTTCGAGGCTGGTCCAACGTAGGTTTGTTCTACTTATGGATTCAACATCGATTTTCTGTGTCAGTGCACCGAGCCGAGTTTGTATAGATTTCAGAGCCAGAGAATCTCCGATCCGCATCTTGCCAGCTTGTCTGCTTCTTTGTTGCCCGAGCTGTCCTTGTACCCTGGTACCCAGCTTAGGGTCACTCTTCACCTCCTTGGCAGTCTGAGTAATCGCATCTGTCTCTGCCTGAAACACGCTGATTCATCGCTGATTCTGAAGGGCACGCCCAAGCCCCAAGTCTCACAGAAGATGCCTGCACCTGTACCTACCCGCATCCGTTTTGGATCCGTCGGTATCGATAGCTATTTCGCCTTCTTCCGTGACTGTTTTGTTGATCCATTCGCTCATTTCTGGGATTCTGGTAGCGAATCTCCTTTTGAAGGCGAAGGTGTGTGGTAGATAGTCAGTGGCTGTTGTTTCTATCGAAGCACTTCATCGTGCCTCGATGGATACGTGTCCGTATTGCCTGAAAGACCATAGTCCCGACTCTCTGAGTCTAAAGGCCGCTTTAAATGCTATGATGCTGCAGTATATGTGCAGGGGTGTGAGGTTGAGTATTACCTCCATGGCTGCAGTGGGTGTGGTTCTTAATGTCCCTGTTATCCCAATGCAAGTCGTCCTTTGAATTTTGGTAAGGCTTGAGAGATGGCATTTCTTCTCGGTAGCCTATAGTGGAAGCAGCGCCATATGTTAAAATGGGTCTTACCACCGCTGTGTACCACCGCCAGTGTACCACATGTGATTTGAACCCCCATGTATGTCGAAAGTCCCGCTACATATAGTGCCACTTATGCCTTTTTCGTCCGATCTTCTATGTTTTCCTTCCAGTTGAGTTTGGAATCTAGTTTAACACCCAAGTACCTTGCTGTCTTGGATACTTGCAGGTCCACTCCACTAATCCTCGGTAGTTTAAAGGCCGGTATTGCCTTTTTCCTTGTGAACAGCAGGATTTCTGTTTTGGATAGTCTCAGGCAGAGACTCTTCACGGGTCAGAAGCCCGTTAAATAAAGTAAGTATGGGTTTACTCCGAGTCCTTTTTCCGCAACCCATTTGCTGACAAGTAGGAGTGCGTAGCTGAGTCGCTCACTGAGAACTGGGATGAATTTGCCTGGACCAGGATTGCTACATCGTCGGCGTAGGCGCTCCCGCTCTCTGTATTAGTTCGTCCATTACTAGGATCCATATGAGTCGTCGACAGCATAGTCCGTTGAATCTCCGCGACTTAAGCCTCCGCACCGGCACCATATACTCCTGGATGATGCACTCGACAAGGTGACTAACCTCGCGCACTATGGGTCAAAGATTGTCTTATCATACGAAAGTCGCTCCAATTACCGTTCTCTAATCGTATCAAGTTTTATGAAAAAAAAACCGGACTCCGCTTCAAATCCATGAACAAATTTTTCTTTAAATCCTTACCTATATACTTTTTCTTTCAAAGTGTTGGCTGTCCTGTTTAAGTTTGAATAAGAAGTGTTTTTTTTTCAATTCCCTTCGCAGATACTCTATTCATCTGAAACCCGAAAAAAAACATACACATGCACATGCAGGAACATTGTGACACAGATATCTTCAGATTTGCCAGATATAATCTCTTTATTCTCACTTTCCTGCAATGCGCTCCATTTGCTATCTTTACAAGGGCTGTTAAGCCATGACATCCTTAAATATATTTTTTGCTTTTCTGTTTTTTGTTTTTTTTTTTGTGCCGAACTACGGCCGCCCCTCGTTATTCTCACATTGTATGTTCCTCTTGAGTGTATTTACTTTTATTAAATTCGTTAAAACATCCGTATCAAGTTGTTCAAAGCATACTTGTAGGGTGATGGCACCAGTAGTCGGCCCCTTAACTTTAATTTTAGGTTTGACTTGCTTTTAAAAATCCGTTATTCAAAAAGTGAATAGACTATTTGTCTTAAGTAAATATTTGAAATGTGTAAATTAGGTATTTCAAGGTTTTTTAAGTATAACTGTTACCCACTTTAAACCATTTACAAAAATGTATGTATGTACGAGTATGTATGTATAATTCTTTATTAGTATTTTTAATACTTTCTAAAACTTACAAATTATAAATTATACACTTTTCAATTCAGTCTTATTGCAGTTACATATTTTTAAATATTTCTTTTCACAAATTCAGTACATTTTCTTTTAAATGATCTAAAATTGTTATCATATTTAATGTCATTTGGTAGCTTGTTAAATAATTAAAATCCCTTATAGATGATCGTACTTTGGGCGCCCAATGAGTTCTCAGTTCTGCCTTCTCAGTCTAAAGTCATTCGCATTTCGAAGTTGGTAGGGTTGCACCTCATTAACATGTCTGACCTCATTTAGTAAATATCTTGGCGCATCACCATATTTTATTTTGAAAACAGTCAAAAGCGTATTCAGCTCCAACCTCTGCTTAAGAGCTTCTAGCATATCTCTTACTGGAGTAAATCTGTTGCACCTCAGGATGCTCCTCATAGCTCTGTTTTGTAGTTTTTGCATCCTTTCGATCTGACCCTGGTTGCAGTAAGAAAACAATATTGATGAGCAAAACTCAAAATGTGGTTTGACTATTGTACAGGGTGGCGCAAAAGTCATCATCCTATCGGAAGGAGCTATAATTTTTGCAAATGGCGGCAAATGTAAATTCTACTTTGACATTTATGAAGTTAACTGATACAGAAAAAACTTAAGACACCAATTAACATAATCCAAAAGCAGAACCAAAGTTTTTCATTCATAAAAAAAATTACAACGAAAGAACATCGGGTGACAACTTTTGCGCAATCTGAGAACTTTTGCACCACCTGTTATTATGCACTGTAACAGCTGTCAAATAGTTCATTCTTTTTCGAATCCTTTTAAAACATCCTATTTTTTTACCAATTTTTTCGCAGATATAATCTATATGGTCGCGCATTTTTAGATCCTTATCGATGATCATTCCCAGATATTTTATGTTCTTAACGTTTTCAATAGCTTTTCCGTTTATTTCTATATTTGTTGTGCCATTCATATTTATCTCTATTAACTTTGTTTTCTGTTCGTTCAATTTTAGTTTGTTAATTTTTAGCCATGTGATCAAATTATTTATATCATTCATAAGTTTATATTTGCACTCCTCTTCGCCTGTTCCTTTTGCGTATATCAGGGTATCGTCAGCGTACATAAGTATTTTGCAAAATTTAACCATTTCTGGCATATCATTTATGTATATTATAAATAGCAGCGAGCCTAATATTGAACCTTGCGGCACTCCTTGATCCACTTCAATAAACTCTGAAACGTTGTTATTTACTTTCGTCCGTTGTATTCTATTTGTTAGGAAATATCTAAACCACTCTAGCTCCTTATCTTGTACACCATAAATATATAATTTTCTTAAGAGAATTTCTCTATCAATTGTTTCCGAACGCCCGCTTAAAATCTAAGAACAACGCCATTGTTTTTTTCTTCTTTCCGCCATCTTTCCATTCATTCACTACGTGATTAACTGCTGCTTCACAGGAATAATTCTTTCTGAACCCCGATTGATATATTGAGAGAATATTGTTCCTCTCGACGTATTCCATCAGTTGTTGTTTAACCACCGTCTCGATAACTTTCTCAATTGTCCTAAGTGCATTTATTGGTCGAAACTCTTCACTCTTATTGGTTTTTGCCACTTTTTCTACAGGTGTCACGATAGAATCTTTCCAAGGGCTCGGAAACTCTCCTAATAGTAGCGATTCGTTGACTAGCTTAAGTATTGTTTGTCCTATAGTACTCCAGTTATCCGTAAATATTCGCGGACTTATTTTTTCGAAATCCGCTTTGTTATTTAGTTTTCTGCATATTGTTTAAAGTTCGTATTATTGTTATTTAATGGAATTTGAATCTACTTTCTGATGGCTTTATACAGTTAAAATATTCGGTGTTCTCGATTGAATTGCCGATTTCTTTTACACTTTTTATGAAATACTCATTGAATTTGTTAGCAATGGTCAAGTCATCTTCATGAATTTCGCCTTCAAAAGACACGTTTTGAATTTTGTTCTTCTGCTGTTTTAGAACTAGTTGCTTTATTCGATTCCACATCTCCTTCTGCCCTTTTGCTTGCCTTATTTTTTTGTCAACGTACTTATTTTTTGCTTTGTTTATTTCGACTTTAAAATGGTTTCTTTTTATTTTGTTCATGCCATTGCTCTCTACTATTGCTGAATTTCGCTATTTGGTACTTCTCGATTTTTTTTGCTTTTAACTCTTTTAGTGTGTTATTAAACCATAAATTTGCTTTGTTGTCCGAAGTTATCTTTTTTTTTACTAGATTTTTATTGACTATGTTTTTCAAATAAATATTAATTTTGTTCGCGTTTTCGCTTACATCACAGTTTATGTCATATGCCGTATTTAACTGCCTCAGTTCTCTTGCAAACTTATCTTTCTTGTATCTGAACACTTCGATTTCACGGTTCGCATCTACTATTCTATGAACTCGCGCATTGATTTCAATTTCCAGATTTTCATGGTCCGATATCTTATCATTTGCGTTTACACGCACTGCAACGTTCTCCATATTTGTTATTACATAATCAATTATAGTTTTTGTGCTTTCCGTTATCCTCGAGTACTCTTGTGTTTTTTGAGTAAGACAATTATCGTTTAATATTCGTTCTACTTCCTTCTTATATATATGATTTTGGCACCAGTCAATGTTGAAATCGCCTGCAATCAAAATGTTGCTTGGTGTTTCTGTTAATTTCTCCATATACTCTTTGAAAAATTCGCAAAACTCCCTTTCAGAGCTACTGGTCGATCGGTATATTGCAACTAATACCATTTCCAGGTCTTTGTATCTACATTTGCATTCTAGGAACCACATTTTGTAGTCAATCGACTTTTCTACCGTCATTGTAATACTCCATTGATCTCTAACGTAAATTGTAGTGCCTCCAGTCCGCGTTGAATTGGATGGACAGTGTCTTTAAAACCTTTAATCTTTATTTCATTTTTCTCTATGTTTTCGGTTACGTGAGTCTCAGATAAAATAATAAAATCGTATTCTTTTTTTCCCGCTATTATTTCCAACTCCTCGAAGTTGTTGGTTAAGCCTTGTATGTTAATATATATACCTTTAATTGTATCTGGTTGCTAGTACCCAATTCTTTTCGTTTTGGTTTCGAGCTTGTTTAGATATACAGGGCATTCTCTGCTTAGTGACATGTGATCTTCATCAAGTCCCAGATTTAACTTTTTATTAGCACGCACACAGTTTATGCACTTCATTACTGCTTCCTTGTCGCATTCGCTGGTTTTATGATTTTCTAGGCATTTTAGACATGTCTCATCATTTTGTTTGCAATTTGTTGACTTATGATTAAAACCCTTGCACTTAAAGCATCTCAAAACGTCCACTCCATCAAATACCTTACACCGTTCCCAGCCTATGCTGACTCTTTCCTTTTCTAGTATGTAAATGAAAACCACATTCTTCAGTAGTCGGCCCCCCTAACTGTAGTAGTCGGCCACATAAGTACTCAGTAGTCGGCCCCCATTTGTATACCCTATTCTAGGGGTATATTAATTTTGACGCATAGTTTGTAACATACCTTAATATTGCCCGTAGACCCCTAAAAGTTACTATATTTATGCTCAGCATCGATAGTAATGTCGATCTAGCCATGTCCGTCCGTCCGTCCGTCCGTCGGCAAAAATTAGGCCTTTAAACTGGACCTAGAGAGCTGAAATTTTAACCATATACTCTCTAGGGTCCCGAAATAATCAAGTTTACGAATTTTTGAAATCCGCCCACAGACACGCCCACAAACTCAAAAAAACAAAATTTTTGGAAAAAATCGAATTTTGAGCTAGGAAGCTGAAATTTTTTATATATGATCTATGACTCCTAAAACTGCTCGGGATATAAAATTTTCAAAATCCGCCCACTGCCACGCCCACAAAAAAATAAAACAATTTTATTGAAAAACCAAAATTTGAGCTAGGGAGCTGAAATTTTTAATATATACTCTCTAGGGGCCCTTTAAGCTCATGTATAAATATTTTCAAAATCCGCCCACTGATACGCCCAGAAATAAATAAAACAATTTTTTTGAAAATCCAAAGTTTGAGCTAGGGATCTGAAATTTATAATGTATACTCTCTAGGGGCCCTTTAAGCTCATGTATAAATATTTTCAAAATCCGCCCACTGACACGCCCACAAATAAATAAAACAATTTTTTTGAAAATCCAAAGTTTGAGCTAGGGAGCTGAAATTTATAATATATACTCTCTAGGGGCCCTTTATGCTCATGTGTTAATTTTTTTTTAAATCCGCCTACTGACACGCCCACAATTAAATAAAACAATTTTATTGAAACATCCAAGTTTGAGCTAGGGAGCGTTTTTTTTGATAAAATCCTTTAAATGTTATATAACAAAATATGTAGAGCGTTCTTAACAATTTAACCATACTTAGACTTTTGTCACGCCCACTTATGAGGGATAGGAATAAGAATAGGGTATCCAACAGTTCGGCCAAGCGGACTGTAGCCCGTCCCTATGTTTTTAACTCAAAATGACAAATTTACCACTTCCAAGAACTTGAATCAAACTAACAATATTATCAAGGAGAAACTAGCAGCTGCATGGCATCCTGACTTTGCTCACAGAAATGAAAACCGTTAGCCTTTTGGGTAAAAAATTTTCTGTGTGTATTTTACAAACGCATTTGCTATTACGCATCATTTTATGGCGCGCCGGCCGACTACTGAAGACGACCGACCTCACATGCCATCACCCTATGTATGGTTGGGCTTACAAAATAAAAATGGATGCCCCGTCCTCATTTTCTCTCTGACAGTACACCACAGAAGTAGCAGAAGCAGTGCTCAGCTCAGTCCAAAGAAAAGGAAATACACTGTATTCAGGAAAAAAAAACGTTAAAAATCCCAAACGATCCGCTATAAATTTATTCCTCCAATAGAGAAAATATGACCCAGTTCTTATTTATCACAATATCCTGGGGGTACCATTCAAAACGTAAAGGATTAAACCGCATCCATGGATGCCCGCCCGCCCGTCCGTCCTGTGTATGTGCGACAAGCTATGCCGCTGCATCGTTGCCTCTGTATATCTCTCCTCATATCATTGTACGAGTATCTGAGGTTTTTATTTATGTCATGAGTTTTCGAAATTTGCATTTGGAATTTATGAGAAAACGAACGAGCGTCAATGTATCTCTTTGTTTGTCTTCAGTTAGTGTTGAGTCGGATATGGATTATCCTTTTTCCATTGCACTGCACTTGCATCTTTCATTGTACAACTTATCAATTTTCCAATCACACCCGCTTCCATCCTGCTTCAAGGAGGAAGCAAACAGCAACAATTATCCCCAATAATAATTTGTTTCCTTTCCATTTTATTGCAGACTGAAAATCGATAATAATGGCGGCGCATGGTGTCCGAAGCATATGGTATCGCGTGGCCTAAAAGAATATCTACAAATCGATCTTCTTCAAGTTCACGTGATTACGGCAATTCGCACCCAGGGGCGATTTGGCAAGGGTCAAGGCCAGGAGTATACAGAGGCGTATGTGCTGGAATATTGGCGTCCCGGGTTCACGAATTGGATTCGTTGGAAAAACATCCAGGGCAAGGAGGTACACCAAATACTAGCTCATGTCTACGGTTCTATTGATGATAATATACTTTTTTTTATATATATATAAATATATAGATTTTGGCTGGAAACATCAATACGTACAGCGAAGTCGAAAATATACTGCAACCAATTATTTTCGCATCGAAAGTTCGTATATACCCATACAGTCAGTACGATAGGACAGTGTGTCTGCGAGCCGAGGTCATTGGATGTCCTTGGGCAGGTGAGTTCAGTAGTCAATGTTTTATGTGTTAACTTTTTGATTAAATTTGTTGTTTCCAATGTCTGTTCGTGAGTGGGATCTGGCCAAGTTCCATAGGTAATCGATTTGGGACGGTTAATTAGACTAATACGTTGGTCGCCATGAATTTGAGTGGGTGGAATTCAATTTAGAAGTTCTCTATTGCAAAGCCTATTCTTTGCGGAAACTTTCGGCAAGGAAAGAAATAATTTTATTTTTTAAGCACCCATGGTTTTATTCTTCGATTGCCACATAGGCGGGTTTTTTTTTTGATTTGAATGAAAAATGTGGCAAATGTAGGTCTTAAAAGCCGCAAAGTATAATCGCAAAAGACCCCTAGCTTTACACAATACTTTTCCAAATTCGATTGAAGCTTTGGAATTCATTCAATCCAGCAAAAAATAAATAAAAAGTAATGCACGTTTCTGCGAACTATAAAGTTAAGTAGACACTAACCGACCCTGCAAACAAAATCTTCCAAAACTCTAGGCTCTTCTTTATGCCTGCGTCATATTATTTATATATTTAAGTGCCGCCTTTTGGGTCGAACTTCACAACCCGTACTGTAGGGATACAGTAAAATCGGAGGGTTTTAAATCCTCTTATCTGAAGGGACAGTGCTGCAGCCTTACTAACTAAACTAGCTAAACTAGAATAGGCCCAAAATTTGAAATTCGGTCTTATTTCGTTTGGCGTTATTTCATGTCGTCGGACCTGCCGCCTAATTTTGGTTGGCACCATAACAAATTTTCCTCGCGAAAATCGTTCAAAATACTTGGTGCAATAGCAGTTTCAGCATAGGCCACCTGAAGCACTCCACATGTGCACGCTGTTACAACCAAGGCCAGTTCTGTGTCTTGTAGGTTAGGTTAGGTTATAAAATAGAGGTATGCAATTCGCATACAGCACTAGGCCCATCACGATCCCTAGGGAACCAATTGAAACCAAGACTTCAAATGGAGAAAAACCTAAAACCTAAAAAACTTTTCCTAGACAAAGCCCAATCTTCCTGCAGAATTTTACCAGCTTCCTGTGGTCTGTGCCGCTCAGCTCCCATAATTCCTCGAAGAAGTATTCTTCTAGAAACCTCCTACGATTCCGTGCTATACCCTCACACTCACACAGTATGTGCGTTATGTCTTGATCGGCTGTCTAATAGGCAAGAACGCATCAAGGCTTGGCGTCTATTCAAATGACTTCTGCAGAAGCTGCAGGGATGACGAGGAGGAGGAGACTTCACCCATAAAAGAAATCTCTATCTAGGAGCCTTCTTCCTTTAATGAACTTAGTGACTTAGATAACACAGATGTTAGAAGTCTATAGCGCTTCATTAGAAGCTCCAAATGGTTTTAGCGAGTAGTGGTCGGAACTCCCGGTCCACGTGGCATCACAACGGACCTCATTGGTCTAAGTGTGTTTGCTTTCAGCTAACAGCCACTTTAACCTAACCTCAACCTAACTTTGATCGGCTTGTAGATCACCACAGAACCTGCATATATCCACATCTACCAATCTGAGCCGCCTAGCATGCTTCCTTAGGAGACAGTGGCCCGACATAATCCCAACTACTGTTCTAAGCTGTTCCCTGCTCAATTTGAGAATTTCTTTAGATCTTTTCTTGTCCAAATGAGGCCGACGTGCTCTAGACATATTATGCCCCTCTAAAGTTTGCCATCTAAGGTCTGCCATTTTTAAGATTTTCTCATTGATTAGTCCCCTCTGTTTTGTATAATAATAAATGTATTTAACCAAAAAACCAGACAGCGCCAGCAAATTAGAGAACAAAATCCAAACAGTTGGACCCGTAAACAACACTCTAGGTTTTTCAAAAACTAATTTTCGAATGGCAGGAAAAGTCGTATGCCTGAAACAGATGAGCAATAAGGCTGCACACAGTAACGCGTATGAAATAGATGTGCAGTAACATTTTCACAGTAGAATTTCACAGCACTAAATGTCAATCAGGGAAAATTGTACCAAATTGTGCTGTTAAGTTCCAAGATCTGAGGAAGCGTTCACGTCAAAGATCCTATCTCAAAGAAAATGAAGTGCGACTGACTCAGCTAGTACGAGATCCAAAAATGGCTCGTTGTTTGTCCTTTGTAGACTCACGAACCGCTCGACGAATTTTGATAAAATTTGTGAGTGCTATCTTTATGGTTTCTGGATTAATTTTAACATAGTTCTTATCCCTACGATTGACAGTCATGGCAAAACCATGGGGGTTAAAGGGTTGAATCTTTTTTACCCGCGAAGTGGCTCACCCAAACATTGTTTGATTCGGAAAAAGGAAGCTGACATATGCGCCGGGAGACCGGCCAAACAAGGAAACAACGTTCGCCGGGTTCCGCTAGTATAATATGAAAAGGGTAAGTGGGGAGTGTGTTGGACTATTAATTAAGGGGTCTCGGATTCAAATCACGCCACGGCCCTAAAAACACCTGGGAATCGGCCTAAAATTGAAGGTAACTTCCACTTCGCAGGAAAAAACGGGACTTCCTGCCCGTTGATACCTCATATTTATTTGTTTAAATTCACAAAAAAAAATGCATCAACACTAACATTTGGGCGCAGTGACGAAGTGTTACGAAATCGGGAGGTCTGTCTATATGTTTTGAGGTCAAACCGTCGAACCACGCCGGCGGACCACGCCGGCGGACCACCACCGTAATGGTGGGTGCTTCTTCATTGTTAGGAACGGCTCTTGAAAAAATATAGCAGAGAAAATTGTTCGTTTAGAACTCCTTCACAAAACTGTTACGACCTGTGTAGTATATTTTCTGCATCCTTGATGAACTTTAAAAATATAAATATTAGGCATAAACAGTCCACACAGGGCCTAAAACCTAGCTTCTCCAACCACTTTCCTGTGCGAAGTGGAAGGGACCTACAATTTAAAGCCGAATTCGACGGTCAAATTTGAGAAGCTTCTCATGACAATTGATACTCTTGGATGTTTGCCAGACGTTCGCAAGAAGTGGGACACTGCAACCCTAGATGTTACTTCGCCCCAGTGGGAGTTGAACCGGGGACCCTTTGATTAGCAGTCCGACACACTAACCACTGAGTCACTGTGCCCTGATGAACTTTGGCGAGCGGATATCCTGATCAATTCTTCTTCCCTGACTGGCTATTTTGAAGATGTTTGTGTCCATTTTTCAACCTGGTTTGTCGCAGTTCGTGGATAGCCTGGTTCGTATCAGAAACGAAAGAAAAAATGTGTTCTCACTTCCAACTCGCGTCCTCTGGGTTCTTTGCTTTGCTCGCTGTTTTTTTTTTAAGTCCAGATCGAGACTCACCATCCTTCATTTCATTTCATTTATTGGTTTCTATTACATCTTTTACATATAGACTTAAAGCCTTTAAAATTGTAAAAGTTAAAATAATTCATTTTTAGAATATACATTATGTATACTAACATTACGTTTGTCACTTAAGGAAACGAAAGAGAAGCTTACTTAATTCAATGGGACCTACTTAAGAATAATTTAATTATCAGCCAGATATCTAAATATCGCCCTCTCGAATTGCCTGGTTCCACGCAGTTTTCTAATGGAAAGGGGTAGGGAGTTCAATTGCCTGATGACGTAAACAAAAAATTGGCGCTCAGAGCTGTGACAATTAAATCTCGGTTGAATAAAAATATAAGACCGATTAGAAGTTGAGAATCCATTTTTTTCATAAAGGTACAGCGGCTCTTTATTGATTAATAAATTATTTAATGTGTTTCGTATATGCATTTAAGTTGCATCCCAGGATATTTTTTGAGTAAGCCGATATGTGATCAAATCGTTTGAGGTTGTACACGTACCGGACTATATTGTTGAAGGCTACAATCAGGTTTTGTCTCGTTTCAGCATTATGGCAACAGAAAATCTGGCACCCATATGTAATGATCGGCTTAATAAGGGTTTTCGCTAAAATCAGCCTAACATGTTGGGGTGTGAAATGTTTTGAAATTGAAAGAGTTCGTAAGAAACCATATATCTTGAAGGTCCCAGCTAAGGGTAGTGTTAAACCAGATGCCCAAATTCTTGACTTTCTCCACATATTGTAGAACAGAATTGCCGAGATACAAGAGAGGAAAATAACTTATGTCAAGTTTAGTTTTATAGATAATTATGCATTGAGATTTTTTTGGGTTTAATAAAAGTTTATTGTCTTCAGACCAGTGAGTAATGCTTTTAAGGTCACAGTTGAGTTTTTGGGCCCCATCCTCCATCATTCAAGCTTGTATCATACAAGCTTGCAGCTAAGGCGGATTTGTGCATCGTCGGCATACATATGAATTGCAGAGTTTGTGACTGCAAGCGGAAGATTGTTTATGAACACACTGAACAGTAGTGGACCGAGTATAGATCCCTGTGGGACTCCTGACAATAAATTTAGAAAACAGGATGAGTTTTCATCAGCAACGACAGCTTGTCTCCGTTCAGAAAGGTAAGACAACATCAATGAAGCAGCACTTTTTCAAAAACAAAATTGAGTTCTCAGTTTTGAGAACAGAATTTTGTGATCGACCGTATCAAATGCTTTTGAAAAATCGAGAAGGCAAAGAAAGGACACCTGGTCATGGTCCATTGCCATTCTGATATCGTCAGCTACTTTTAAGATGGATGATGTGCAGCTATGATATTCCCTAAAACCAGACTGGTGTGGATTCAGAAGCTTGTTATTTTTAATATACCTCGACATCTGCTTGTGCAATATTTTTTCTAGTACCTTAGATAGAATGGGGAGAATAGAGATCGGCCTATATTCGGGTGGTGACAGACGGGTAGTAGGTTTTTCTTTCTCTTCACGAGTCTCGTCAAAGTTCCAATTCGAGGCGGGTTATTTCGTCTCCATAAATAGTGGTGCCCTTTGACCAAGCTCCGAATGCACTTCTATCTACAGACTAAAATTATAAATTCTTTCAAATCCCGTTTATTATTTGTGAAACATTTGTGTGACTAATTGTTTATGTGTAAGTATGTTCGCCGTGTGTTTGATAAGAGAAAATGGATAACACCTTGGTCAGTAGTCCAACGCAATATACACCGTCTCACACACTAGCGATTTAGCCCAAGCCAAAAGCAAAACTCCTTTCGCAGTCTAACTATCCAAAGAAGAGTTGGGATTCACTTTCAAGACAAAAGTACTGCTGCACCCGAAGCAACAGTGTAATAAATTGACGATGCTTCAACACCTGAGTGTAAGATACACTCAGCGCTCAAATTTTATTTTTCACATTAATTACTTTTTATGTTTTTAAGACATGACTTGTGAGTGAAATTAGCTTTAAAAAATGCCCACCTTCATCCACTGTGTATAATAATAAACACTCACATTAGTCCAACAATGACGAACATGAATATGCTTTCCATATAATTACAGCACGTACCCTGTTGTGTACGCTCCTTTCAATTGAGATTTCATCCTACGGGACGGGCAATCGTACAAAAGTACAAACAGACCAACCAAGGTACACAATTACAGAATAGACAATTGAAATTCTTCCCTTGAATTACGACATGATCCCAATTTCATGTAGGAATTCCGAAGTGCCCTGCCGTTGCCACCGTACCAGGACCAGCAGCAGCAGCAGTGCTACTCGAAAAATCAAATGCGATTTTGGAAATATGTACTAGTGTGTGTATTTCAGCATGAGGATATAGGAAATTTTCTGACGTAGTAGAATAGAATGACATTTGCCTTACGCATTCCAGCTGAATGTTTGTGATTGTTTTCCAGAGAGAATGCACGTTATAAGAACCGTGGGGGTATCAAAAGGGAACTCTCTATTCCGCACCGTTAAATTTTAATCCGATTAAATATCTTTTGGGACTTTTTTCTTTTGAGTATGACGAGTTCTATCCATCAGTGATACGCTTCAATGTTTACCCCTTTTCGCGTTGTCGTTGTTGTTCACCCTCCCGTGGATTATGTGATTTAATTCGAAAGGGGGTTGCTCACAACAATAGTAGTGGTATTCATCTGTCATTTTCCAGGATAAATACAATAATTGTAATGCGATGGATCAATTACAAATGTGTATCTCTGGGAAGACGCGGGCTTGTAAATACAATATTTTAGGCATACTGGTTGTTGTTAGCAGCAGATATAAAGTAGGGCAATATGCGATGCATTTCGTTGTAGTTTTTTTTTTTGTTGTGGGTCAAGGGTTTGAATGTGACATGACGTGAAGGATGGCATGGCAGTAATCCATCATTGAACAATCAAAGCGGATAATAACCGGATCTTGTTTTGTATTTTTGTACCGATATTTGGAAATATTTAAGAGTATGGCATGCAATTGGTAAATGCGTAGATTTTTAACTGAAAAACCCCGCCGCAAGAAAGAGATTTTCAAAAGATCTTCACAGTACCTTCTCTGAATGCCGGATATACACATACATCTGGTTCCATGAGTTAACGAATTAACAGACATTGGAAACTAACATGTAAGACAATTTATAAATGTGCATACGTCCTCTTCTTGCTCCTTAACGGCGAAGCCATGGTCAGGATTAAATGGACCATAACCCTCCCACTTTACTGCATCTCTACTAAGGGGTTTGCCGGTTCGACTTCAATAAATATTGGAAGGGCTCCCGATTTCGGATCTCATTAACTGCTGGTGGTGTTGCATTTGTGTGATCCAGGGCTCTTTTCTACCAATTTGACACGTGCAATGCTTCCTTCATTGAGTATTGTTTGATCGACCTTTTACGACACCGGAGATCTATAGCCGTGTCAACCCACGGATTTGCATTTACACTTGCGGGACAGTTTCAATATGTAAAATATGTCGCTAGGCTCACCAAGATGCTAAAAATTGCCTATCATCTATGCAATTCAATCGGCAGGCTTCTCGATTTGAACCACTTTGTCGCTGAGGATAATCAAATGCTGGTGTTGTTGCATTTGTGTGATCAAGGAGTTTTTAGGTCTGCCTCTGTTTCGCGTTTATATTAGAACGTTGATTGGTATTGCCTTTTTGACAGGGTTCATAGGATCTCTCCTTTAAACATGATAGTACCAACTGAGCCGGTCGCGCTCCATTTTTTTCGAGATAGGTTCTTTGGCGTGAAGGCTACCTCGGATCTTGGAACTTCTTATATTATTGCGTACTCATCGGTGACACCAACGGGACATCTTACTATTGTCTTTACTCCCTCACACATGTCCATGATCATTTGTAAGTAGGTTTCTGGAACTCAGACGCAGACCAAGCAAGACCTTAACTTCGTTGAAGATGCGATGGAGATAATTTTGCATGTTTGCAATAAATACTTCGTCTTTCTCTTTTTCCAGTTTGTATCATAGAACGATAAGACTTGCACAATGCACATGCTTAGGATATCTTCACCCGGAGAGTTCCTGCCGTATCCCAGTCCTCCATGGCGTTCTTCATACTTTTCGTTTGACTTCCCGACATGTCCGTTCAAATCTCCGCCAACAAACAAAAGTTCTTCTTTTGGGATGTTCTTGATGAGGTTGTAAAAATTTAGCCAGGATGCATCTTTTTCTCTCTGCTCGCATCCAACTTGTGGAACATTTATGCGCTGACCATATTCCACACCAGCCCTTTGCATCACCAGTTTGAGAGACATCAAACGATCACTGGACTTTGAAATGGTCAAGACGCTGCCAAGTAGCTCTGTTGCAAGGATGATACCGATTCCGTTCTGACCTTGTTCCGTCCCGAAGTAGAACGTCTTGAAAGCTTTTGTCCTAACGTCTAAGAAAGGCTCCCGATTTGCGGCGTTTCGCCATTTCGTTTCCTGAACACATAAGATGTCAACTCGCCTTCTAACTAGCTCGTAGCTACGACCACTCATACTTCCAACGTTCCGACTCGCGATTTGAGGCATTACTTTGATATCCCCCGGAAACCGAATAGCTCTGACCGTAACAGGATTAGATAAATAAATACTGGGCATTAACGGCCCATATAGGGCCTAACACCTAGCATCTTCAAACACTTTCTTGTGCGAAGTGGAAGGGAGATCGAGACTCGTTTAAACTATTGTATGCCTTTCACTAGTTTATAAGATATTCACCCCTATTGCGAGTGTCAATCGACAATTGATAATTGACTATTTTCAATGTGTGCTATTGTGAACGAATCATTTTCAATGATATTCTTGTCAATCGCATTTTTTCAATTTACTGCGATTGACAAAATCCTTTAGAATCGTTCGTTCAGAATAGCACACATTGAAAATAGTCAATTATCAATTGTCGATTGACACTCGCAATAGGGGTGATAGTGTCTTACTGTGTATAGGTAAATCACTAAATAATTAAAAAATAAATAAAAATAAAATAAATAAAAGTAAATAAAATAAAATTGACCAAACTTTTACACTGAAGCAAATATGAGAAAAAACCTTCGAGTTTTAAATCGCGTTCTAACCATCAGCTCTTCGAGCTCGTAGGTACGACCACTCATACTTCCAACGTTACAATGAAATAAATGGTTGTTTATTAATTATTTCATGGGATAATTATGGGATATTTAAACTAGGTCGTGTGAAAAAGGGAATTTTGTGTATAACTGTGGGAATACCTGCTCCCAAAGTCTAGAATCACTGCCCCAGAGGCGGACAAGTACGAATGCAGTGAGTTGGAAGCGTTTTGATACCTCTACTTCGGATCATAACCTCGTCATTAAGAAAGAAAAGAAGGATAGCTTGAATGCGGATACTTTTTATATATATATATAAATGTACCGTCTAAAGAGTCAATTTTTTTTTAACACGAATAGATTTAAATTATAGATTTCCCACTTGCAGTTTTGTTCCTCGAAAAGCAAGTTTCGATACAGCCAACTTCAGATGAAATTGAATACGCAAATATCTCCATTCACTGTTAATCCGCTCAAAAGAAATCCATATTTTTTTTCAATCATAACACTGCCCTGCTTTTTCGATTAAAAACAAAAACCTTACCCATCAGAATATAAAATGAAAAGTTCAATGAAAACCGCTTTCAATAGGTAAATGAAAACGACAACCCCGTAGTGCGACCCCGGATCCTTTGACAAGTGAATATCTGTCATCACTCTCCTCCATATACTCGTACTTTGCCGTACGAGAAGAGTATTTTGTTTTATCTATGCGGGATGGCAGCCAAGCCGGTACACGGATTGTATTGAAAAATTATTCGAATTCCAGGAATATTCAAATATTTCTCGAGCCTTGTGGTTTTTTTTTTATCAACAAAAACGTTTTGTTTTGAATTGTTCATTCCTTTTTTGTGTGTTTGAGTACACTACAACGACGAGCTGTTGACAAATTGAATCTTAAAGACGAAATAAGCAAACATCCATCTATCCTTTCAGCTTTGATCGCAGTGGGATATACAATACAGTGTGCGCGTTCGCTGAAATATGAGCTCATAAAAATAATAATTTGGAAATGTAAACAAAGCCAAGGAATTCATTTTTTTTTTGTTCAGTTTCGTTTTTTCGGGAAGAGAACAATATTTTGTTTTCTTTGAACATTATACTCAATCAATGCAGACGCAGGCGGCAGGCTCCTCCTCCCCCCTTCTGTTTGTGCCTCTAAATTTGTATCTGTGTGAATTGAAAACACTTGAATTGACTTTTCTGTTTTTCTTCTTTTTTTAAATGTTTTCCAGAAGGCATCGTATCGTATAGCATACCGAAGGGCGTCCAACGTGGCATGGAAATCGATTTATCCGATAAAACGTACGACGGCCATGAGGAGGGCGACAGATATGTGGATGGCCTGGGTCAGTTGGTCGATGGCCAAAAGGGAAAGGATAACTTTCGAACAGATATTCATGGATTTGGAAAGGGTAAGTAAGAAAAGGGATTGTTTTTCGTGTGTTTTTGGGGAAAAGATTTAGCTTTAAGAAAGAATTATATTGGAATGGAAACCGTATCACAGAGTTTAAGTGTGGCTTTTGTTTTGAAACTCTTTCGGATGAGGATCAGGACATTAGAAGAATCAACAATGAGCCATTCGATAGCAATAGGTGCAGGAGTACTTGTTAGTTTCCGGTTAAATATTTCCTTCAGAAGTTCGTTTATGATACGCTTGACAAGGGTATCATGCAAGAAGGTACTACACGAATCTAACTTGACAATTTCTCATTGTAATTGCGATTGACAGTTGTGTTGTATTCTTTAGGGGAATAAAATGACAACGACCTAAAAGCCTATTCGAAATGTCACTTATATTGAAAGTAATAGTTTGGCGAAAGTAATCTTGGGAGAATTTATATTTTTGGGGAAGACCCTCATCAAATGTCACATGACTTTGAAACTTTTCTTTGTGTGTAAATTGTCTTGGGTGAGTCTGCATCTTAAGCTAGCTTATTATTTTAAAGGTTTACTTCCTTTTTGCGTTCAGTCACAATCTACGACTTCAATCAGTTCTATAAATGACGAGGCGACAAAGTGTAAAATTGAAAACAACAATGGTTCTTGAAACGCAGGGACAAACTTATTCAGAACTCACTAAGCGCGCTCCGATGTCGCTTTGAGCAAAAAAAAAACACAATAAGAGCGCTCAGGGCACTCTGAGCTAAAAAAAAAAGAAACAGATCTTTTTTTGACAGCTAAAAGAGAAAAACACCCATAGTCGACTATACGACGAGTATCTCATTACATACAATGACGAACGTCATTGATTCGATTTTGAGGATAGCGATCTTGTCGTCTTATTCCTTAATAATAGAGGAATCTTTACCCTCCCACTTACTGCATCCCTACTGGTCAGCTTGTTAGGTTCGCCGTTTCGACCTCAACAAATATTGGCAGGGCTCCCGATTTCGGATCACTGAGCTGAGGCCAATCAAATGATAACAATCGCCGTCTATTTCTCGATGATTGCGGCAATTATCCTGGGATAGTTTTCAGTTTACACGATCTGGCCCTAGGAACACTTTTATCTTCAAGATTGCTACACATCTTTTGACAAGATACTAATGAATATTTTTCGAATGAATATTTTTCTACGGATGAAGAAACAACTTAGTCAACTGCCAAGCTGACAAATTCAATGTGCAGTTCAGTGAATTTACCATCCACAACCCTTCCCCCTCCTTGGTACGCACCATCGAATTCTCCCTTCATCACAAGGAATACACTATGGTTGCTTTCCTAGACATAGAAGGAGCCTTCAAAAACGTTAACACATCTGCAATCGCAAATGCACTAACAGAACTGAATGTGGATGGTTCGCTTGGTGAATTGATCAATCTTTTGCTCTCAAGCTGGATTATCAATTCAAAACTGGGCGATACATCCGCAAGGAGGTCTGTCACAAGGCGGTGTACTTTCCCTCTTCTGTGGAACTTCGTGGTCAATAAACTACTGATATGCCTGGAGGGGGAGGGCTGCATGGTGATTGCCTATGCGGATGACGTTGCTATTACCGTTTCAGGAAAACACCTCAACACTTTAAAAGAACTCCTTCAAAACGCCCTCAACAAGCTTACAAAATGGGCAAATCGCTGTGGGCTGGGGGTTAACCCTCACAAAACCGAACTTGTCCTGTTTTCCAGGAAATATGAAATTCCTCATACTGACCCTCCATCTATTAACGGTACAAGCTTAACCTTTTCCGATTAAGTTAAATTCTTGGGTCTAATCTTCGATAGGTAGTTAAGTTTTAAACCTAATTTACAAGAAAGAGACAAAAAAGCTACAGTAGCACTCTTCTCTTGCAAAAAAGCCATTGGCAATAAGTGGGCCCTGCAAACCCGAATCTCTAACTGCCTATACGTATCGGTAGTGAGACCGATTCCGACATACGGGGTTTGGTGGACTGCATTGGACAAGGCGATAAACCGTAATAAGCTGAGCAAGGTTCAACGTACAGCTTGTCTGTGCATCGGCCGAGCACTCCGAACGACTCCCTCCGCTTCACTGGACATTTTACTTCATCTGACACCCCTCGATATTTTAGCAGGCAAATAGCTGCCCGTTCCGCTGTCCGCTTAAAAGCTACCTCATAGTGGATCAATACGAATATTGGTCACTCTATCATTCTGGACTCACTTTGGTCTCTACCAAGGAACATAGACTACACCATACCCCAATTGCAGTTCGGAAAGAATTTCAAAATCACTATCCCCACCAGATCATTCTGGGAGGATGACGCTTTCACGGAGGATAATTCGATCCACTTCTACACTGATGAATCAAAAATTAGCGATGGGGTAGATGGGGGTGTTGTCTTAGAAAGACTAAATATTAGTCTCTCTTTCCGTATTCCTGACCATTGTAGCGTGTTTCAGGCGAAATTCATAGCGGTTAAGGAAGTCTTGTAGTGGCTGAAGAGAAATGTGATATCCACTAAGGACATCCGTATATTCTCGGACAGTCAAGCCGCGATAAAGTCCATGGACTCAGTCTCTTCAAACTTCATTGTAGCTCTAGACTGCCGTTCATCTCTTGAGGAGATGGCAGAGCAGTTCAACATTCACCTCTGTTGGGTGCCGGGGCATAGAGACATCCCAGCGAATTGTAGGGCATATGACCTCGCCAAAAAAGGAACCGTATTACCTCTTTTACCTGATAAAGGTTTTCTAGGTATACCTATCGCTACTTGTAAGCTTATGTTTAAGCTATCCCCAGTCTAGAGTACAAACCTTAGGTGGCCAGGTAGTAATACATGTCTAGCGACTAAGCATATCTGACCAAAACTGGATCTGCTACGCTCTATGGGTTTGATCTCACTTAACCGACTGCACATTGGCCTGCTATAGGTGTCATTACAGTACACTGTCCAATAGGCAAGCACGCATCAAGGCTTGGCGTGTACTCAAATGACTTCTGTAGAAGCTGCAGGGACAAGTAAGGGGGGTGGGCTACACTTCACCTTTTCTGTACATGTCCTGCACTCTCCCATAAAATAAATCTCTATCTAGGCGCCTTCTTCCTTAATGAACTCAGTGACTTAGCTACCACAGATGTTAGAACTCTATCGCGCTTCATTAGAAGCTCCAAATGGTTTAGCGAGTAGAGGGAGAAACTCCCCGATCCGCGTGACATCACAACGGACCTTACTGGTCTAAGTGTGTTGGCTATTAGCTGACAGCCATTTTAACCTAACCTAGATCTGAATTCGGTTAACTATTTTGAGTTTCAAAAGAACTTGGCTATCATTTTATACTTTTGATTGACGATGTCGATTTGGGTTCATTTAACCCTTTCGACTCGGATGGGACATAGAACAAAGGTGTTTTTATACCTAGTCTTCCAGAACTGATGTCATTGAAAAAAAGCTTTACTAAGGCAATCGGTGTCAGAGTACATTGAAGAATGTCGTTAAATGCGATATTCACCGGTTAATATGAAGCAAAAGTCCACACCTTGCCAATAGAAAACGTTCCTCATTACTAGCCGGCTTTTTTTAAATAAAGAATGCATTTGCAATTGCCAAAAAATCATTCAAGTTTATTTAATTAACAATTTCAGGATACGAATGGGTTGGCTGGCGGAACGACACCCCCGGATTGATGGGCAAGCCAGTGGAAATTGTTTTCGAATTTGATTCTGTTCGAAATTTTAGTGCAATCGTGCTGCATACGAACAACATGTTCTCAAAGGATGTTCAGGTGAGTAAAAAAGAAACAAAGGGTTTTATATGAATGCTTTTTTTGATGGTTAAATATCCCTAAAATCATTTTATCCCAAAATTAAATAGAAGCTTCTCCACTTTTTAAGAGAGCATACTTATCGGGTTTCCTTTCTTTTGGGCTGACGAAAACAGCATAGGAGACTGTTGAATTTTCTCTAAACATTTTCATTAAATTAAGGCTCTCTTCTTGTAATTTTATTGCTCTGTTGATATATTAATTTTTTTTTCTTTTATATACACTATCAGCTCTGTGTCGTGGAGTGCTTAAAGCAAGCAACTATCACGAGCAGAAATTTTTCCGGCACTAAAAGTGCTCTCACAGGCTCATTCGTAATTTAGTGCAGGTGTTAGTAAGGACAAAACAATTAAAAATACAATAATTATGTTCCTATAAAATACTAACACAGACACAAATCATGCAAACAATTTAAGACATTAAAGCATTATTACGCAAAATATTTTTTAGCTTAATTTTACTAACATGCAAGTCAATCACATGATCATTTAGATTATAGATTCTACTCATGCGACAAATAGGCCCATGCCTCCCATAATTCGTTCTATGATGGGGGCTAAACAATAATTCAACACTGCATAAATTATGGGCACCACCACGAAAATTAAAGCCAATAGACGACGGCAAGTCAGGTGCATCTATTTGACCGGATATAAGCTGCTGTAAAAAAATGATACCGCTATTAAGCCTTCGTTGAGAAAGGGGTAACATTTGAAGAAGCTTGATACGTGGACTGTTATTAGGAAGGTTAAATGGATCATCCCATGGAAGTCCTCTAAGTGCAAATCGAATAAATTTACGTTGACTGGCCTCTATTCGATTTGAATGAATGTTGTAGAACAGTGTCCAAACTAGAATCGGACGGACAAAACAATTGTACAATGACATAGAAACGTAAGGGTCATTAAATTCTTTGGCCCACCTTTTTACTAAGCCCAGGATACAATTAGATTTATTAATAATAAAATTAATATGCTTAGCAAAAACTAGTTTGGGATCGAAATAAACCCCAAGTTCCTTAAAATTATCAACATTACAAAGAATATGTTGAGACAGAGAATATTGAAAGGTGGAAGGGATATTCTTTCTAGAGAATGTCATGTTGACATTTAGTTGGGTTCAGGGATAAACCGTTTTTATCACACCAATTGGCGAAGCTATTAATGTCAGATTGAAGAAACATTCTGTCTTGCTGACTAGTGATGGAATTCTATATTTTCATATCATCAGCGTAGATCAGGATATTACTGTGATTTATACATGCCTTAACATCATTAATGGCAAGTTTAAATAGAATTGGTCCGAGGTGACTTCCTTGGGGAACTCCAGACTGAGCTGTGAAAGATACAGATAGCGATACTCTAAATTTCACTTGATAAACCCAATTTTTAAATTTTCTTATTGTCGAGAGCTGAATATTGACCAATGGAAGCACAGATCCAGGAGAAGTGACTGGGTAAGAAAAGTGACTGGGTAAAAATGGGAGAAAATAGAATGTTCTCGAAACACCCCAAGATCTCGGTGGTTTGCTGTAGGTATATAGATTTAATTGTATTGCAAGTTGGAACAGCTAAGTTCCCGAGATGGGCGAAAATCCCTCAAATCGTCAGACTCAATACTAGATAAGTATCTTATAACGTAAATTACGTATATTGTCTTTAGAAACATTTCTGGTTAATCCAAGCGCTCTTCCGGCTATCTTCATTGACTTTTATTTGTAGAATAGTAAAATTTTCTCTATGTTATGGGCTGGTTTGGTTACCGCAGAGTCAGGTAAGGATACACCGTATACTCGGCTGCAGAAATCTAACAAATATCTTGGGCGAAATATGCTGTCTTTTGTTCGCAACAAACATTGACGTCCACTCGCAAGATAAGAAATAATACCCGAGACATCAGGGGTAAGCTCATTGTCGAGAATAGGCCCGATACGACAACATATTTCCAGCAAGTGATTGGATCCTATAAGCGAATAATTGCTTTCCACTGGTCGTGTTCATTGCCCAGCCAATCAGTACGTCTCGGCAAAACCTGTTTTTGTTCGACTTCCTGAATGAGGACCTTTGCCGTTTCCTTCCGAAGCCCAGCTGCCAGAAACTTGGAAATCAGAAAGTATAGTTCTGGAATCACTATATTTGCGTTTGCTAATTGTTATCAATTTTTATTGTGAGGCTAGGTGCAAATTAATTGCGTGCATTTGTATTGCAGAATTTTTCAGATTTTTTAACTCCAAGGTGAAAATATTTTGCTCTTTCACATTACACAAAATTATCGACGGATTCCGTCGTTAGCCATTCTAAAATTGCCCGTCTTGTGCTAGATCTTGTAGGCCGTGCTACTTCAGACCGTTATCTGTCTCAGCGGCTGTACGTCGACTACTAATTCGAGTCCTTCTAGACGGGCTTTCATGTTCAACTGTAGCAGAAGCTGCTGCTATTGCCGCAGCAGACGTTGATGGTTGCGTTAAAATTTTCACGGGCCTACCTGCTCGTTTCTTTGGTGTTTGCTGAAGTGAAGGCCTGCGTTATACCCAGGCTACAGTCCGCTTAGGCGAAATGAAAATGAAATAAGGCCAACATACATGCAGTGCAACAGCAACGAAATTGTGACGTATTTTCATTTTCTGGGTCTTAATTTCGGATTTAGGCTCAAACAAAAAGAGGATTTCTGCCTGGTAGTACAATGCACCTTTACCGAGTCTGAGTACTCTGAAATTTATATTTCCTTTTTTTTTAATTTCTGAGAACGAAATTAGACCCAACGAATATTTTGTGGGCCTTATTTAACTAATTACATTAACTTAAAAAAGATTCTCGGTAACTCTAGTCTAAGAACCCGTGAAGTATTTTAATAATGAAAAAAATAAAATACTGCAAATATAAAAGAAAATGCGAAAGTACTTTTGGGCTTAATTTCCTTTTTTTGGCTTATTGTAATTTTTTTGGGCTTAATTTCCACAGACAACTTTTTTTTGGGCCTTATTTCATTTTGCCCTTTCTCGCGTTATTTCCTTGGACGCCCTTCAGATAGACTAATCAAGTTGCTGCTCATTTTGCAGACAGCTTAACGCTCCCAGAGTGTGCTTTATGTCCTCCTGTACCCGAACCTGTAGAATTTTCCACAGGCCCAATCCACTTTCGCATTCGTGAATTCTCAAGAAAGCTGTACTCAAATCCACCTGGTAAAGATGGTAACTCCCCTATCGTTCTGAAGAGGTGTTCTTAAACGCTAGCAAAACCACTCGCAACTTTTCTATCGATCGGGGCTCTTTTCGAGACGATGGATGCATTTGTCCAGCCTGTCCCCAAAAAAAGCGAATCTTTCTACTTTCCAAACTCATGGAAACGCTAATTAACCGTCAGCTAATGAAATATCCTGAATCCCTTAAACTTCTCAATGGCCGGCAGTACGATTTTCGCGCGGTCCTCTGGTGAGTTGATGACATATCTTACCAAACAGTGGAACCAGTCTCTTTACCAGGGGTAAAAATAAGATCATTGCGCTTGGCATCAAGCCTTATTGTCGAAAACGTGCTTTTGGAATCCATGATACTCTTCTTCAATAGATACTAACTACCTTTAAATTCAAGTTATTTTGGGCGGATTCATGTCTGCAACTGCGTCTGGCTGGGGATCACGACGCAACGTAGCAGCACCCGGCTTGCTTAGAGTGCAGCTTGCCTATGCGAAAATATGTGTACTATGGTGCCCTTATTACCCTTTTCAAGGTTTATTCTGTCGTTGATCTCAATGGCATGGATTTGGCCTGGAAAACAGTGGGTCATATTTCCGTAGGTACCTTGACTTTGGTTTTGGGTCTAAAGACACCAGCTACAACTGCAAATCCTATTTGTGATCCAGCAGTAAACCAGACCAGGCTTTTATGCTCCAGTGTCGGAACACCCATTGTCCTAGCTTACGCGGCCACGATTTCAACCAAAAATAGTCCTCCAAAACACTAGTTCCTAACCATATGGGATGAAGCGAAACATGCCCGTTTAAGGACCTCGCGGTGCAATTCGGTACTTGTTTAAAAAAGCCAGGCATAGAGTTTATAAAACTTTCCCCGTGTAGGGACGGGTTAAGGATATCGCTACATGCATGCACATCCGTGGGCTTACACGACTGAAGATCACCGGTGTCGTAAAAGAAAGATCGAACAAGAAATAATAGGAGCATGTACGTGTCGAACTCGTTTAAATTCAAGCACTATGGAAATGTACTCTAATAGAAAACGCACTACCCCGCCAGGCATTAGTTATCCTTATCATGGTACTAATCCTAGGACGAGCAGAAACGCTAGGGTCAAAGCTATTTGATTCGGTTTCCAGGGGATAGCAAAATATTGCTTTAGCTAAGGCGAAACCTAAGAGTCGCGAGTTAGAACATTTGAAGTATGAGTGGTTGTAGCTACGAGCTCGACCTTCACGTCAAAGAACCTTCTCGAAAAAATGGAGCGCGACCGGCTCAGTTGTTACTGTCGTGTTTAAAGGAGAGATCCTACGAACCCTGTCAAAAAGGCAATATCAATCAACGTTCTAATACAAGCGCGAAAGAGAGACAGGCCTGAAAACACCTGGATCACACAAATGCAGCAACACCAGCATTTGATTGGCCTCAACAACGAAGTGGTTCAAAATCGGGCGGCCTGTTGCTGTTTTCTGAGATCGAACCGGCGAACCCCACAGGCGGAGCAGTAGGGATGCATTTAAGTGGGAGGGTTATGATCCCCTTAATCGTGATCATAGCCTCACAGCCATTAAAGAAAGAAGAAGACGAAGAAGACTAAGAAGATGAAGAAGATGAAGAAGACGAAGAAGACGAAGAATACGAAGAAGAAGGAGAAGACGAAGAAGACGAAAAAGAAAAAGAAGAAGAAGAAAACGAAAAGAAGAGGAAGATGAAAAAGAAGAAGAAGACGAAGAAAAAGAAGAGTTTATACAATTTTCGCATTTGTGTAGGTAAAGCAGTTGAGTCAAGTTTTCAGTTGGTTTAAACTTCTATTCAAGCTGCAGTTCAATGACGTATCTAGCAGCTGTCTTCCTTGTGAAGATTTGTAGGGAGGAGAGCCCAACTTCAGACTCTAATACCGCAGTTGGGCAGGTGCACATCGCCCCTGTAATAGCACAATTCGCTGTAGCTTCTGGAGCGTAGCTGCCGCTGTTTGTTCAAGCATTTTCGGATGCCAGACGATGGCCGCGTAATGTAAGTGCTAATGAGTCTGACCATCTATTACGAATTGGCGTCTCGCTTTCACATCCTCCGTGTGAAAACAAACTACACGAAGAGAAGGAGGAGACTACACTTCACCTTTTTCTTGCATGTCCTGCTCTCTCTCTCTCGACCATAAAAGAAATCCCTATCTAGGAGCCTTTTCGCTTAATGATCTAAGTGACTTAACTAACACTGACGTAGGAAGCCTATCTTCATAAGAAGCTCCAACTTTTTCAACGAGTAGTGGAAGAAACTCGATGTGCGTGGTATCACAATAGACCTCACATTCGGCTTAGTGTGTTATTGGCTAAAGCTGGAAACCACCTCAACCTAACTTTACCTAACCTTACCTGAGACCAAAAGTCCTGCCATACAAGGGCCTCCTAGCCCATATGGCTCTACTGGCACGTTGTGTGTAGGGCTTGATGTGTGAGTTCCGATTAAGTTTCCCATTGATGCTTTCATTAACCAAAATTTGACTGTTCTTCAATAAACTTTTATCTGTGTTTCTTCATATCGCTTGCGCCTAAATGTATGCAACTAAGTCCCGATGAAAAATAGCATTTACTAAATGCACACTTTTAAATAAATGTTTTTCTCTGTTTCTTCAGCACATTTAGAGAGAGAGTTTCAATATTTCTCAACCTCTATGAAGTTGGAAAATACCTATCCCAGGCTTTGCCAAGGGATTGGGTTCTGTTATGATATGTGTATTATTCAAATTTAAATCTGCAAAGCCTTATGGGCTTGTCTGCAGAAGATTATTTCTGGAAGGATATTATTTTTTGTTTTTTTTTTGAGTTCTTATAGCATTTTTAATTCAGGTTTTTTTTTTTTTGGATTGAGTATTTTTGCATTACTGTTTACTATTTTGATAAAACTGTTTAACTTTTTTCAAAAAAAATGGTTTCTCGAAGTTGCGAAAATTCACGGGTAATTCATTAAATATTGTGGGAATCGCTACATCATATTTTCGTCGTCCGTACTCGTTACAGTATCTCGGAATAACATATCTGCCTTGGTATCTTCTTCTTGTGCTGACAGATTGCTGTGTTGGTATCTTGATGGTGGTGTCATCTTCGAACTGTGATACTACGTCCAGCTTATGTAGTCTTTCTATGTTAAGTAGTCTCGTCCTGCTATCGATTTGATGCCAATCAATATCATGCATGCGTAGCTTTGATCGATATACCATTTTTTGTATCCTTATAACCGTTGCTTTTAGATTTTGTTGTTGTGGTGCATTTCTCCACGCTAAAATGCCGTATCTCAGGTGCGATTCAACCAGCCCAAAGTAGCATTGTCGGAAAACATCTGGTGTGCATAAGTAACTGAGATGAAATAGTGCATATGCTGATTGCCGAAGTTTGATTGTAAGAGCATGCAAGTGTTGGCTCCATTTCAGGTTATAGTCAACGATTACACCAAGGTACGAGTATTTGTATGTTGATACATTCTCGATTGTTGTTGAGCAGTTATCCTCATTTTGTAATTTTGATTGATTTCCTGCTATGTGTAGACATTCATCGGTGTGCATTTTAATTGTGATTTTATATTTTAATACATGTGGTGGTCGTATGTGCATAACTTTTGTTTTTTGTGCATTCATGATCAGTCCATGGTCATGGCACCATGCTAGGATTGCGTTAAAGTAATTTTGCATCATTTTTTCCGCTGCTTCCACGTTTTTATGGCTAACTACAATGGCTGTGTCATCTGCATATGCATAACCGGTGCTATGTTTCAGAATTGATAGCAAGTCATTCACATATATTATAAAAAGGAGAGGGCCTAATTTGGATCCTTGTGGTACTCCGTATTTCGCATTCTCATCCTCACTGAAGTATTCTCTGATTCGAACTTTGTACTTCCTTTCTTTTAAATAGTTTTCAAACCATGTTAGGATAGGTCCCCTTACTCCAACCTTTTCTAATTGCTTCAAAATATTTTTGTGGCATAATGTATCAAACGCCTTCTTAAAATCAATGAAGAGTGCAATTACATTGTGATTTTTTTCAAGGCTGAAATTGATTCTGTTTGTGAAATCTCCGAGTAGTCGATTAATGCTTTTCTTTTTCCTGAAACCAAATTGATTTTTTTCTACGATCTTATATTTTTGAACGTACTCATATAACCTTTTGGCAACAACTTCTTCTAGAATTTTATCTACGGTTGAAAGGATGCATATAGACCTATAATTCGAAATTTCATTTTTCTTTCCACTCTTATAGATTGGTCGAGCAATTGATGTTTTCAGCATTGTTGGCACTGTAGATTGCTCTAAGCTCATCTTTACTATTCTCGTTATGATTGGAGCCATAACCATCGAGCATTTTTTAAGATCTTTAGGTCTTATCCCATCTATACCCGCCGACTTATTTTCATCTAATGAGTTTATAATGTTCTGTATTTCTCTGTCAGTGACTTCCTCCAAATACATTGACCGCTGAACACTATTTGATGGACCATTATAACATTTATATTCGCATTTGTGAATCGTATTGTCTATTTCGAGTGATATTTGTTTGCCAAGTTACCAAAGTTTTTCTCGCTTGCAAAGTTTTTAGATAAAATATCATCTAAATTGGCGGATTTTCTACCTAATACTGCGTTGACGATTTTCCAGGTTTCTTTCGGATTATTGCTCGCTCGGTGAAATTGCTCTTTAAAAAAGTTAGACTTTGTCGTGATAATTTTTTTATTTAAATCGTTTCGAAATTTCTTAAATTCTCTTTCATACAATATATTTCTTCTATTGTTTCTGTACCTCCTGCACAATCGATCTCTTTCCAAACATGCGTTTCTAATTTCATATGTCATCCAGTTATGCTCATTCTTTCTTATTTTGATTTTATTTGTAATGACTTTTGAAGATGTCATGATATTTATAAAAGTATTTCTGAAATGTTCATAGAGTTCGTTGACTTCAGTGATTTGATTCATCGGTTCCCAATAATTGTACTCGTTTAATTTTCTTGTGAGATCACTTCTAACGACATAGACTTGTTTTTCATTTTTTGTAATTTCATCCGTATTATTGCATAAAAGCGCACAGTACAGGCCATAATGATCCGATACATTTATTTCACCAACTCCAGACCTAATTTTATTTCTTGCTCGTTCCATACAATGATCAATTAGAGTTTTACTATTTCTAGCCACTTCCACTCTCGTTACTGAGTGTATTGTATTTAAAAGACCTCTCGATGATATCATAGAAAGATAGTTGCTTACAACAGGATCATGCAAGTTGTTAATATTTATATTTACATCTCCTATTAACAGTAATGCATTTTTCTTGTCGATCTCATCTATGTGGTCACTTAATTCAGCAATGAAGTGATTTGCGTTCAGTAGATTAGATTAGATTAGATAGATTCTTTATTTTTTCCATCATAAAGTTTACAAATTGGTATACTTAAGAATGAGGACATGGCAATACTGCCGTCTGCCTGAGATGACATTTCATAATATTATGATTTAAAAAAATAAATAATGGAAATAATAAAAATCAAAAATGTTTAACAAAAGATATGAAGAAATATTATTATATAAAACAATGATATCAATTTTAACGTGATTTGAAACACAAAATATTATACAATTTGGTTAATTGGATTAGCCGTTTATACACAATTTTATCAATTTTAACATGATTTGTAACACAAAATAATACACAATTTGGTTAGAAATAGCTGTTTATACAATATTATCAATTTAAACGTGATTTGAAACACAAAAGAGATATTATCAAATTTAGTATGATCAGCAACAAAACAATAAATAGTTAGGTATAAAATTTGGTCAAAACTGCAATAAGCGGGTAATCGACTAAGTTTAATATGTGAAACTGTTACGGTAAGAAAGAGCATGTTGGCAATATTTAAAGAGGCTGAGCCAGCGCATTGCTCCATTTAAAATTTCAAAAAGTTTGTCCAAAGATATAAAACTTTCCCGAAAATGCAACCGGCGAATTTCTTGTAGAATAGGACAAGCAGCAACGAAATGGTATATATCTTCATTCGCTCTTCCGTTACATAGATCACATAGCTGGGGCAAGTCTGATCGATGAGGTATAAAGTTCAAATTTAAAATTTCAACTCTTGCTATAAAAATAATACTTATAACCGAGGCTGAAAATTCATTACTAAAGCAAGAGACTTCCGAGGGCAGTTCTTGGTTTAAATGACTATAAATAGCTCTTGAAGTAGACGAAGATGCTCTGGAAAGGTTATCCAGAAACATTTTGTGATCCACCTTAGCAATCACATCAGAAAACTGAGCCTGCCAATCGGTCACATTAGTTTCTGTTAAGTTTAAACTTGTTTCGTAAGCTAAAGCTACTTCGTTCCAGTTTTTAAACGGGGAAGCATTCACTCGAAGTAATTTTCTTAAGATGATTTTGTGAAGACAAGTTTCACTTCTTTTCATCACTCTAGTAATGAAGTTCGCACTTGCCTTCAAATTTTGTATATACGAGTATATAGGGACTATTCCTGACTCTACATATATGGCGTAGTTGGGTGTTGAGTTAGGCAAACGAAATATTCTCTTAAAAAAGTTCCTTTGTACAATTTTAAAAGCTTCGAAGTGTGTGTATCCGAAGACTTGGACGCCATATGCCATGCATGCATTTACTGTCGCGTTGAAAACTTTGTACTTGGACGTTAAATCAACATTTTGGTTCGAAAAAAACTTTGGCCACATTATATTAAGAGCCAATTTAGCTTCGTTGCTTTTTTCTTTGGAGTGCTTTAGATAGCTTAAATTGTATTCAGTATTGGTGTCCTATACACTGTGAGTAATGTTGCTTCGATATTTCCTCTACGCACGTTCAAAACTACGGATTCAAAGGATATTGATTCTCTTTCGATTCTCTCATATAAAATATCATCTCTCAAAAATACTGAAATACCTCCTCCTCTTCTATTAGATCTATTATACGATTCGTTGTTAAACCCATGAATTTTGTATAATTCATTTTCTTCTTTCTTATATGGCAATGGGTCTTCACAACGCAAACAATTGTCCATGATTGTGACAAAAATAAAAATAAAATGAAAAAGAATTCTTACCAGAAACTTTTATTATTTTTATGTATGTGTTACACTTTTTATGTGATTAAAGAGCTGGTGCTCTGCTTAATTTGTTTGTTTAGTCAAATAAACCAAATATGCCTAAACGAATTAACTAATTGGATTTCGCTTGGATACTAGTAAAAACACTTCCACACAGTTGAGAACTCAAAACACACATATATTTGAATGGAATCATCAAAATTGGATCTTTGGACATTTTTAAATCGCTAATATACTGTTTTATTTTCATTTTCTAGGTTTTCGTTCATGCAAAAGTATTCTTCAGTATTGGCGGCCGTCATTTTACCGGCGAGCCAGTCCAATTTTCCTACATGCCAGACACTGTGCTGGACCATGCCAGAGATGTGACAATCAAATTACACCACCGAATCGGACGTTATCTACAAGTGCATTTATATTTTGCTCTCCGATGGATTATGTTAAGCGAAATATCCTTTATATCAGGTGAGTTTTACTAAAAACCATATTTTTTTATATAAGTATTAATATTTTGTCCTTGTATATCAATTCGTAGCGAGTGTCATGGATAGCAACTATGCCTATTCCCCATTCATCGCAGAATAGAAAAACCAACCAAATCTTTGGTTTTTTTTTTAACTTTTCTCAACTCCGTCAGTCGACATCTATTATCCTTTCACTGCAAAGCTTATTGATCCACTTTGCTGCATTCTCACATGTGTGGAGATTGAGTTTGATATGTGTTTGAGATGTTTACGTAATTTTGCCAATTTCCCTATTCATCGTCAGCTATTGTGTTGTCTTGCCAGGAGGTAGGTGGTACGCTGCCTCTTCCAGAGGTTTTTCTTTCTTTCATAAAGGGATCACATTTCCCATGCAACTGCAGTATACTTATTTAATCCACCGAAAAGGCTACACTTGAACTGCGAACAGCATTTCTGCCGAATATCCTTTCAAGAATTGCCTCATTTTTCACTGCCAACTTAGTAAAACTTCCAACAATGAATTCAAAAGGAAAATCCTTCAAGTTTTTTCAACAAGCCCAAGCTCAGTACCTAGTGTGTTTCTTCAGGGCGCACCTGAATCCTTCTTGTGCAAAAGTATAATTTCTCCTCAGTTGCTGTAGGTAGGTACTGTGTACATGTTCTGGCGTAAGACGACATTCGTAAATCACGTCTGCAATATAAATCGATGGTTTTTTTGTTTTCCCTTAACACAACGACAAACCGACTGTCGTCGATGAGGTCTACGATGACACACGGGGTAAATAGGTAGAAACAGCTGCATTCTGAAAACTCCAAACTCCAAACCTCATGATTTATATAACGAATGTGCATTCGCGCATCACTGAGCGCACATCATGAAAGATGTGCCCTCGCTGCACTGGCACAAGCATAAGCATGCATAACACACTCGCTAGGTCGAAGGACGCGCTACAACCACTCACCAACATCAAAATAGAAAATGTTGATGATGATGAGGACGACTACAGGATGTTGAATGCTGGATGTTAGATGGTTTGGTGTGATTGTGATGGGACTAAATCCGCACTATGACACTTAAGCATTTTACGCTCCATTCAATTCTACCAATGAATACAAAGTACTTTCTTCCCATTTTACATTCATCCCTTATACTCGCATCTATATATCTCTAGACTGCGGCATTGAAATGATGCAACATATTTTGTGATTTTGGCGAAATGCTTCCGGGTCTCGGTGAGGCAGACACCCTTTTCTGTTTGGTTATTATTTTTCCAAAAACCCCAGAAAGGGAATGTGCTCTGACTTCAATTATGCGTGAATGTTTTGAGCTTAAAATAATCCTTTCTTGTGAACCGCTGCTGTGTGTTAAGTCATCGGATCATGTCGCAAGCCATTATCACCTACCCTCGAGCAATTTATTTTATGCTGCTGGCTCGTACACTTTATTTGATAGTTCGTACTACTGTTTGGGTTAAACGTAGAAAAGGCGCAGTGGTTTGTGGTTAAGGAAATTGATATAGGATGAGCGACCCTTTTTGGCAAGTTGGTATTTGTTTTTTTTTTTTTTTTAACTCGCCAAAGAGCAACAGGGTTGTTATATACTTTGAAGGTTGAAGGTATGTAGAAACTTCTCATCCCATTTCTCAATGGGTTCATTTATTTCCTATCCTTGAACACACTTGAACTGACACTTTGACTACATTTAATTCTAAGACATTTAAGTATAATATATATACGAGTACTTAAGGTTAGGTTAAGTTTCTGGGTTGATGGAACAGCGCGAATCTGTTACACCATGTCCACGTGGACCCATTGTGATGCCCTTCGTTGCGAGTGTTGTGGCCTTGTTGTTCTGGCCTTGATCCTCCTTGGTTTCTTTCCCTGCTCCAAGTTGTCCATCCATTTGGACGTCATTATAAACCTGTAAAGATTTGAAACTTACTCAGACATCAGACAGTTCTTGCATGTCTTGGAAGAAGTTTCTGCCAAGTGTGATGCCCTTCGTTGGGAGTGCTGTGGCCTCATTTTTCTGGCCTTGATCCTCCATCTTTAGTTTTCTTCCCCTACTCCAAGTTGTCCATCCATTTGGACGTCATTATAAACCTGTAAAGATTTGAAACATACTCAGACATCAGACAGTTCTTGCATGTCTTGGAAGAAGTTTCTGCCAAGTGTGATGCCCTTCGTTGGGAGTGCTGTGGCCTCATTGTTCTGGCCTTGATCCTCCATCCTTGGTTTTTTTCCCTACTCCAAGTTGTCCATCCATTTGGACGTCATTATAAACCTGTAAAGATTTGAAACTTACTCAGACATCAGACAGTTCTTGACTGTCTTGGAAGAAGTTTTTTCCAAGTGTGATGCCCTTCGTTGGGAGTGTTGTGGCCTCGTTGTTCTGGCCTTGAACCTCCATCCTTGGTTTCTTCCCCTACTCCAAGTTTTCCAGCCATTTAAACGTCATTATAAACCTGTAAAAATTTGAAACTAAGACATCAGACAGTTCTTGAATGTCTTGGAAGAAGTTTCGTCCAAGTGTGATGCCCGTCGTTGGGAGTGTTGGCCCCGTTGTTCTGGCATTGATCCTCCATCCTTGGTTTTCTTACCCTACATCAGACATCAGACAGTTCTTGAATGTCTTGGAAGAAGTTTTTTCCAAGTATGATGCCCTTCGTTGGGAGTGTTATGGCCTCGTTGTTCTGGCCTTGAACCTCCATCCTTGGTTTCTTCCCCTACTCCAAGTTGTCCAGCCATTTAAACTTCAGTATAAACCTGTAAAAATTTGAAACTAAGACATCAGACAGTTTTTGAATGTCTTGGACGAAGTATCTTCCAAGTGTTCTGTTCCTCAGGTGATATAGGCTTGGGCAGTGATGGGTATCCTCGTCATCGAAGCCTCTATAGGTGTCGTCATCCTTGGGATTTAGTTTCATGGTGTGGTTCCTTAGCAAATTGTAATGCGTGCAATGCGTAAGCTGCTTTCCTAACCTCATCATCGACGTTTCGCTTCCAACTCAGCTTCCTGTCGAGGATAATTCTTAAATATTTCGATATTCGCTCAATCGCTCGTGGCCTGAATTCTGGTATGCTTCTCTTTTTAGTGACAGGAACCAGTTGAGTCTTTTCGGGATTGATCCCAAGGCCGCATTGTTTTGTCCACGTACCAAGTGTCAATAGGGAGTTTTCTAACAGTTCGCTCAGAGTTGATAGGAATTTTGCCGTCGCAAGCAATTCAACGTCATCTGGTTTGACCTCTCTATTTTTGAACTTCAAGAGTATTTCATTAACGACAGGACCCAAAATAAGGGGGAAATGGCTCCACCTTGTGGTGTGCCTCTGGATACAGTCTAGTGCTATTTCTACCATTGACCAGGCTCATAATCACCTTAGGAAGATTCAGATCGACGTTGGAGTTCTGCTATGGTCTTTCCACCGCACACGTTTTCACATTGTTGCATGTCCTTAAGAGACTTTTCTATACTGCTGACGACGTCCTGTAGCGCTGTTTTTACTCTCCTGCCTTTAATGTAAGCGTTTTTGGCGACGGCGATCGCGCTTTAATCGAGTCGACTGCGAATATAGATGTTGTTAGCTTTTCAAACGTTTTCAGGGTGAAAGATGTTGGACTAATCGGCCTGAAAGCCTTGGCATGGATGTGCCTAGATTTCCCTGCCTTGGGAATGAAGACCACCTTCACTTCACGTCAGGCTTTTGGAATGTAGCCGCATTTCAAACTGCTAGAAAAAGTCATTTGAGAGCCGGTATGATGCCGGTCTTTGTCTTCTGCAGGATCATTGAAAAAATCACATCTCTCCCAGGTGATTTGAAGGGAGATAATATACTAATTGCCCTGTTTAGCTTTTCTTCGGTTATAACTCCTTTTGGAACTGTTGATACGGAAATTGGACTCACAACACAAAGGTGAGTCATTTACTTACTTAAGGTGGCGCTACAGTCCGGGGTGGACCTTTGCCTCAACCAACAAGCGTCTCCACCCAGCACGATCTTTGGCCAGCTGTCTCCAGTTTCGCACGCTAAGTTGGTTAAGGTCCCCTTCTACTTGCGTGCGCCATCTGAGTCGCGGTCTTCCTCTACTGCGCCGTCACTCGGGTGTGGATTCGAAGATCTTCCGGGCCGGTGCATTCACGTCCATTCGCTCTACATGACCCAGCCACCTCAGTCGTTGGACCTTCACTCTGTTGGCTAAGTCGATATCGTAGTTCATCGTTGTATCTCCTCCTGCATTTACCGTCTACGCAGACGGGACCAAAAATTACCCGAAGAATTTTCCTCTCAAAACAACCAAGAGTACCTTCTCCGCTTTTCCTAGAGTCCATGCCTCTGCACCATAGAGAAGGACTGGGATTATTAAGGTCTTATAAAGGGTCACTTTAGTTGTTCGAGAGAGGACTTTGCTACTCAATTGCTTTCTTAACCCAAAGAAACAGCGATTGGCAAGAGTTATTCTTCGTTTAATCTCAGCGCTGGTGTAATTGCCTGAGTTCATTGCGGAGCCTAGGTAGACAAAGTCCTGAACCACCTCAAAGTTATATCTGTCTATAGTGACATTATGTCGGAGACGTCGGTGTTGAGTGTCATTTCTTGATGGCATCATATACTTTGTCTTGCCCTCATTGATCGCCAAACCCATCTTCGCCGCCTCCGTCTCAATATTCACGAACGCGCCAGTGACATCCCGCTGCGTTCTGCCGATTATGTCGATGTCGTCGGCGTAGGGAAGTAGATACAAGGTGGCGCAAAAGTCATCATCCTATCGGAAGAAGCTATAATTTTTGCAAATGGCGGCAAATGTAAATTCTACTTTGACATTTGTGAAGTTAACTATACAGAAAAAACTTAAGAACCAAAGTTTTTCATTCATAAAAAAAATTACAGCGAAAGAACATCGGGTGACAACTTTTGCGCCACTTGACAACTTTTGCGCCACCTTGTATAAGTAGTAGTAGACGGACTTTTGAAAGATAGTGCCTCTGCATTTGAGTTTTGCACTATTCTTTCAAGAACGATGTTGAGGAAGTCACATGACAGCGCATGGCCTTGTCTAAATCCTTTTTTGACATCGAAGGTCTCGGTGAGTCCTTTACCGACCTTGATGGAGCAGCGTGCATTCTTCATTGTCATCCTGCACAACCGGACGAGTTTGGCAGGGATGCCAAAACTAGACATTGGTCCTTATAGCTCGTCTCTATAAATACTATCATAGGCGGTCTTAAAATCGATGAAAAGGTGGTGGGTATCGATTTGGACTTCCTGAATTTTCTCCAACATCTGCCGCAGTGTGAATATTTGGTCGATGGTAGACTTTCCTGGCCTGAAGTCACACTGATAGGGACCAAGGTTGTTGACGAAAGGCTTCAGGCGTTCACCCAGCACGGCAGATAATATCTTGTGGGAGTATTATCTGCCTCCATATAATTTTGTTGACTTGGAGTGCACCCCGGAAAGTGTGTGTAATAAAAGTTCGAAGGTCTCTGTGCAGGTCTGTCTCCAGTGTCCTTGACAAAACCTGGAACAGGGGGTTGTTTGTACAGAATTTTCCTAAGCCTGCCGGATTTCGTCGTGCTTTCTATGTCGCTGCAGGATGTGTGCCAAGCCGTGCGTTTAGTACTTGCTATAGAGCTCTTGAATCTCCTTTGACTGACCTTGTACAGGACCCATTCTGTTAGGGAACTGCTGGATTTCGCCACTACATATACTTTACTACAAGTCTGGCATTAAGATTCCACAGAGAGTATAAAGCCTAGTTTCTTCAGACATTCGGGTGTGCGACGTTATATTTTGGCAAGAATGAAAAGGACCAGTGACTTTTCGGACTTTTACAAAGCTGAGTAATTGTTCGGTGTGCCTTGGTGGGATTCGAACCTTGAACCCCTCGCTTAGTAGTCCGATGCACCAACGGAGCCCACTGCAAGGCAGAATCTAGTATTTGAAAAGTCCCACTTTAGTTAACAGCTGCTTTAAAACTGTGATTTACCCAAGTAGTAGTTTCTGCTGTGTTAGTATTAAAAAAGCGGCCAAGTGCGAGTCGGACTCGCCCATGAAGGGTTCCTTGCGAATTATAATTATTATTTGCTTAGGCACCTATTACAGATTTATTATTAGAAAATAATGGTTCAATAAATTAAATGTTTATTTTTTTTATATTTGAGTTGATTTAATGAAAGGTAAATTGCGGTTTACGATTTATGACGTATTAAAATAAACTACTTGCTGGATCTCGTTCAAACCAATTTACGTTGGAAGTTTGCATGGTAATGTACATCATATATTTTTTTTAGTTTTATCATTCCTTTATTTTAGAAGTTAGAGGGGGGGGGGGGGGAGGGCAACATTTTACCACTTTGGAAGTGTCTCTCGCGCATACTATTCAGTTTAGAAAAAAATGATATTAGAAACCTCGATATCATTTTTGAAGACCTATCCATAGATACCCAACACTTATGGGTTTGATGAAACAAAGATTTTTGAGTTTCAGTTCCAAGTATGGGGAACCCCCAAAATTTATTGTTTTTTTTTCTATTTTTATGTGAACATCTTAATGCGGTTCACAGAATACATCTACTTACCAAGTTTCAACAGTATAGCTCTAATAGTTTCGGAGAAAAGTGGCTGTGACATTCCCGGACAGGCAGACAGACAGACATGACGAATCTATAAGGGTTCCGTTTTTTGCCATTTGGCTACGGAACCATAAAAAAACCACTGCCGCACCTCCGGTATAAAATGGCACGTGCGAGTTGGGTTTAGCTGCAAGCAATTTTGTTCTATGATGTAAAATCCATATCCCTACTTTGTTCAGTTAATTTTAACAAAAAATGAACCCACAATGGTACAAAATAAACTCAAAAGTCCCAAGGGATTGTAAAGGAAGGTTTTTGTTTTTTTTTTTATACTCTAAGGGATGAATCAAAGTAAGGAAAATCACGTATCTTTGCTTGAATGTAGTGCAACCTAAATCTATTTTTGGAAGAGATTTGTTAAGCTTTAATTTAGGTACTTGCCACTTTGATAAATTAAAAGAAGTTGTTGCTTCATTTTTACTTGAAACGGCGCTGTAGGCCGAAACTGATTTGTTTTTTCTTAATATGGGAAGGCATATAGTCCGCATCGGACAATTTTTAGATACCTTCAAAGTACGGTTGAGAGTATTTTTTGTTTCGAATAAATTACCAGAAATTCAAATTAGTCAAATTACCCCCTATAAGGCTGAAAACACACCGGATGAAGCAAAACTTTTTTGATGCGATAGTCAAAAAAACATTTTTTATTTCAACACACACCAATCGAAACAGAATGTAACAAAACAAAACGTTTTGTTTTCTCGCTTCATTTGGTGTGTATGGAAATAAAACAAAATTGAATTCGCCACAGCTTATCAATAGTAACTTTATTAGCATGTTCCTTATCTTTATAATTATAGATAGGGCCTCTTGCCTCAATTAAAAATATCAATTTTTCTCCATCTACGTCCATATTTGTTAAAATTTGCGCACAGAGTAAACCAGAGTATATCGATATTTTTGACTGAAGGGTTATTGTAGAGGTTCATAATTAGGTGTAATCATTAACAAAAATAATCAGAAAAACCAGCCATTAACCATTTTAAAAATAAATCAGGTACGTAGTGAAAAAGATCAAGTCATGCGTCTTTAAAAAAGTATTAAGAAAAACCCCAAGGGTGGCGACGGTGTAGAGGTTAGTGTGTTGGCTTGTGACCCGTGCGGTGCAGGTTCAATCCCCATGGGCAACAACAACATACGCCACCCATTCACATGCCTCTACACCAAAAGGAGGATTTCTGCCTGGTAGTACAATGGACCGTTAACGAGTCTGAGTGCTCTGGGATTTGGATTTCCTTTAAAAAAAAAAAAAAAAAACCCACAATGTTTTGCAGAAAACAACAGGTCAGTAACAGCTCGGCAACGAATCACGTTTTCTTGTTTTGTTTTTGTATTTCTATGTTTCGTTTCATTTGGTGTGTGTTGCCCCATAAGAAAGTAGGCAATTATCGTCAACGATGCTGGGTCGAAACAGTTTTGTTGCATTCGGTGTGTGTTGCTCGTATACAATGGCATGTATTTTCGATAACCACCACCGAAACACTTCGAAACAAAAACCTGTTTATACCCTATTCTAGGGGTATATTAATTTTGACGCATAGTTTGTAACATACCTTAATATTGCCCGTAGACCCCTAAAAGTTACTATATTTATGATCAGCATCGATAGTAATGTCGATCTAGCCATGTCCGTCCGTCCGTCGGCAAAAATTAGGCCTTTAAACTGGACCTAGAGAGCTGAAATTTTAACCATATACTCTCTAGGGTCCCGAAATAATCAAGTTTACGAATTTTTGAAATCCGCCCACAAAATTTTGGAAAAAATCGAATTTTGAGCTAGGAAGCTGAAATTTTTTATATATGATCTATGACTCCTAAAACTGCTCGGGATATAAAATTTTCAAAATCCGCCCACTGCCACGCCCACAAAAAAATAAAACAATTTTATTGAAAAACCAAAATTTGAGCTAGGGAGCTGAAATTTTTAATATATACTCTCTAGGGGCCCTTTAAGCTCATGTATAAATATTTTCAAAATCCGCCCACTGACACGCCCACAAATAAATAAAACAATTTTTTTGAAAATCCAAAGTTTGAGCTAGGGAGCTGAAATTTATAATATATACTCTCTATGGGCCCTTTATGCTCATGTGTAAATATTTTCAAAATCCGCCCACTGGCACGCCCACAATTATTAATTTTTTTTTTTTTTTTTAAATTCAAATTGAGCTATGGAGCTGAAATTTATAATATATACTCTCTAGGGGCGCTTTATGCTCATGTGTTAATTTTTTTTAAATCCGCCTACTGACACGCCCACAATTAAATAAAACAATTTTATTGAAACACCCAAGTTTGAGCTAGGGAGCGTTTTTTTTTTGATAAAATCCTTTAAATGTTATATAACAAAATATGTAGAGCGTTCTTAACAATTCAACCATACTTAGACTTTTGTCACGCCCACTTATGAGGGATAGGAATAAGAATAGGGTATGCAACAGTTCGCCCAAGCGGACTGTAGCCCGTCCCTATGTTTTTTGTTTTGTTTTCTTTGGTGTGTGCGCTCTCATAAAATAACAATTCAATTCAATTCAATTACTTTATTATATACTTCAACACAGTGGGAATACACTTTTAATTCTGTGAGAGGCAAACAATTGGTAATATTCAAAAAAGTTTGACAAATTAAGATTAAGATAAAACTACAAATTTCATAGAATGACACAAATCAACTGATTAATTTAAAATGAAGATAATATTATTAATGTTTACATAATTTCTGTAAGTTCAAAAGTTTATAATTTAAGGGCATTATTGCTTTAGGGGAGTTTTTGTTATCAAAAAGTCTAGTTGCCTTGATGCGAAAAGAAAAGCCGCAACTCGCTCTTAAATCGACGTGCGCGATCCAGCTCTCTCAGATAACGCGGAAGTGAGTTCCATAGGCGAATAGCTGTTACAAAAAATTGCCTCTCAGATGTTAGGCAAGAAAATTGCGGAAGAATTAAGCAAGCAGATCTGTTGGATGCCGAAAACTGAATTTTATTATAGAGATATAGCGGTTGTTTTGTTTTTGTAATGCTAAAAAGAAAAACTAGAGTACGAAACTTGATGTACTCGTAGTTCTGAAAAGACATATCCAGCAAGTGTTTTGCCAGATGCGAGATGTGGTCGAATCTTCTTAGGCTGTAGACATAACGGGTTGTGCTATTAAATGCTACTTGAAGCTTCCTTTTACTCGTAGAGTCGCAGTTGCAGTATATTTCACATCCTTGAATAAGCACAGGAATAACCAGAGCTTTAGCTAGCACTAACCTTGTCCTCAGTGGTGTGAACTTTTGAGCAAACCAAAGAGTTCGAAGAACACCGTACACCTTACCCACTATAGCATTTACATGGTTATTCCATGTGAGTGTTCTATTGAATACGACGCCTAGGTTTTTTGATGTTTCAACAAATTCTATTGCTGAGCGGTTTAACATAATGGATGGGAAGTAGGACAGCTCTAACTTTTTTTTTGAAATAACTAAACATTTACATATGTTTGGATTGAGTGCTAAGTTATTCTCAAACGACCACTCCGATATCCTTTGGAGATCTTCATTTATTTCATTAACGCAGCTTTCTATAAGACCAAGGGCACAACTTTTATAAATTTGAATATCATCGGCGTAAAATTGTTTTGATGAATTTAGTATTACGGTTTGTATATCATTGATGTAGAGTGAGAATAGGAGTGGTCCCAAAATTGACCCCTGCGGAACGCCCCGCACTAAAGGAAGTAATTCTGTTAGGACCCCCTCCAACGACACCGCCTGTTTTCTTTCACTTAAATACGACGAAAGTAGCTTTACAGCAGAAGGAGGATTGTTAAAACGGTAACGTAGTTTATCAAGTAGAATATGGTGGTCTACCATATCAAAAGCTTTGGAGAAGTCCAGAAGGATCAGGAAGGTAACTTCGTTTTTATCTAGTTTTTCTCTGATATCTTCTACAACATTCATCAGAGCAGTGGTACAGCTATGCTTGGCACGAAATCCGGATTGAACTGAAACTATAAGATTATTGCGTGAAATATGCTCATTTATTTGCTTATGCATAATTCTTTCGCAAACTTTGGAAAGAAAAGGTAGAATGGATATAGGTCTAAATTCATCACCTGTTGAGTTCTTAGCAACAGGGATTATTTTGGCCATCTTCCAATGGCTGGGAAATATGCCAGTCATAAAAATAGTATTGATCACATGGGTAGTAATAATGGCAATATGGCCTTAATAAAAACGGGATGAATTCCATCCAAGGGTGGCGACGGTGTAGAGGTTAGTGTGTTGGCTTGTGACCCGTGCGGTGCAGGTTCAATCCCCATGGGGAACAACAACATACGCCACCCAATCACATGCCTCTACACCAAAAGGAGGATTTCTGCCTGGTAGTACAATGGACCGTTACCGAGTCTGAGTGCTCTGGGATTTGGATTTCCTTTTTTAAAAAAAGAAAAAAAAAATTCCATCCATACCTATAGCATTTGATTTCACAGACAAGAAACTTTCGACCACATCCGTACCTTCTATTCCTGTGAAGAAAAATGGTGAGCCTGTTGAAAAAGTAGGACCACTGTAAGTACCTACTACTTTGATCCACTACTGAGGCTCTAGGATGTGGATTTGATATTAACCTCCGATTCAGTTCGTTGCAGTCAATATTACTTGCACAGCTTAACTTTTGTCTACGAATCCCCAATTATCCCCAATTCACGGAGGTTTTTTGTCATCTAAGTTAGTATTCAGGTGATTGGAATAAAACTGCGACTTAGCAATTCTTATTTCACGAACAACACTATTTCTTAGATGTTTGTAGACTTGGTGGAGCTCGTCTACCCGAAAGCGTTTCCATCGTTGGTATGCCTGATCACGTTGTCCCATTAACAGTCAAATTTCATTCGTTAACCAAGCCCTAGTTTTATCCTGTACCATTGCAGTTTTTATTTGGACGTGAGTATCAAAGAGATGAGTGATGTTGCTGTGGATAAAATCAACTTGCTCATCGGGTGAGGGCATGTCGTAAACGAGGTGCCATGGCATACTATTTATATGGCGTTCGAGAGCAGACCTGTCTATATTTTTAAAATCTCTAAATGTATAACTCTTCGAGCTTGTGCCGCTGTTAATATCAAAATCAATCAATCAATCAATCAATCAATGTTCTCTTGTTTCACGAAACAAAAAAAAACGTTTTGCTTTATCCATTGTATTTTCAGCCTAAGAAGTGCAAATTACCCTCCAGAAGAAGGGCATTGTCTGCGGCCTTGAAATCGAAGTATCGATGGTGAGTCGTTGGTATTTTCCAGAATTTACCTCAGTGTGAAAATTTGGTCTATTTTCGATCTGCCAGGCCGGAAGCTACGTGCCGATATGTTTTTTAGCAGAACAGCTTGAGACGTTCATAGAAGATCCCATATGCGGCATTAAGTAGGGATATCTCTCGATAGTTCCTGTCTCGAAGAAAATTGAGCGCGGTCGGCTCATTCGGTACTGTCATATTCAAAGGAGCAACCTACGAACCCTGTCAAAAAGGCAAATTCCCACACAAGCGCTAAAGAAAGGCAGGCCTAAACTCCTGGGTCACACATATGCAGCAACACCAGCATTTGATTGGCCTCAGCGACAAAGTGATTCAAAATCGGGAGTTCTGCCGTTATTTTCTGAGGTTGAACAGGCGAATCACAGTGGCGTACCAGTAGGGATGTAGTTGAGTGGGAGGGTTGTGATCCCTTTAATCCTGATCTTTGCCTCACCGTCATTAACGAAGAAGAAGAATCCCTTTATAGTTCTTGCAAGACATAGGATCGCCTTTCTTGTAGATGGGGCATATGGAGTCATGGGGGCATGCGCCCTACTAAAGTATCACCTTCGCATTTGAAAAGCTCTGCTGATAAGCCATCAGAGCCGTCGGCCTTTTTCTTCTTAAACTTCCCGTTTTATAGCTAACCCAACCTCTTCTTTACTACTTACTTACTTAACGGGCTCCCGACCCGTGAGGAGTCTCTGCCTGAGACACAGCAGCCTTCCATCCTCTACGATCCCGGGCACGCTGCTTCCAGTTGTCCAGACCAAGAGCTCTGGCATCCGCGATGGCTTGGTCTTTGAAACGGAGATTCGGTCTTTCTTGCCTTCTCCAACCTGGGGGCTGGGATCCGAAGATCCTCTTAGCTGGAGCATTATTGTCCATTCGCTTGATGTGGCCGAGCCAATGTAGTCGACGTATTTTGGCTTTGGTTCTTTAGTGGGTGATATAATCGGTTCTTCAAAGCATGGACGTCCGCTCTCTTTTTGCCCGATCATTCTCTCTATGCATGATGCCCATTTAGCCTGTTGCAAATGCTGCTTCAGCAGATCTTCTATTTTCTGTGGTTCGGAGGCGAGGTTGCTGTCGCTGTTTCGAAGACTGGACGCTGCTTCGATCGTGAGACTCTTCGATTTCTGTCACCTTCTTCCGATAAACGCATACATCATCTCATCATACTACGGGCTTTTTCTCGGGTGTGGCTGGTTAACTACGGTGCTCTGGGCTTGATGATGCTGCGATTGCTATATCGATTCCACATATTGTTGGCATTTGTGAGTGGGGATGGGGAGTGCACAGAAAAGAGTTTCTCGCTCAGCCACTCTCGGTAGATTTTGGCTACTGCAGGTGTGCTATACAACGTCGAATATCTTCTTCTGGGTAGTACACAACTTCTTTTCGTGGGACAGTCGAGCTTTAAATCTAGCCGCAAATTATCAGAGTCGACGTTTGCCCCTCGGAATGTGTGCAAGTTTAAGAAATTGGATTTGTGCCTCGGTCGATTATTTGGTTGGCGGTTCGATCCTTTGTAGTTAGCCTTGGAAACGAGCCCTTGCAAAATCGATCAGTCGGAAGTCGTTATCTGTTGTCGTGTCGTGGGCGCTCTGCTTAATTTCTGCAGAAGATGTTTTCCTTGCCAACCTAAGCATTTAAATCCCCGAACACAACTTTGATATCGTACTCCCAGCAGGGTCATTGGGTACCGTACGGAAGGTAAAAAGACTGCTCCTTGAGGAAGCTTCAGCCTCGTCGGTAGGGGCGTGTGTACATTTACAGCTTTTTTTAAGATTCTGACTCGGTAAGGCGGTAAGGGGGCACTTCGACCTGAAAAGAAAAGATCTTTTGTACCGTATGGGCCTGAAAAATTTAGACTAGTAGAGTTTCCGCTTTCCGTGTAAAGCGGACAATTCTACTAATAGAAGAATTCTTTATGTCCTCGGGGACATAAGCCTTACGTTTTGAAATAAAGCTTTGATGCGGATCACAGCCAGGCATTCACTTGTCGGCTTGAAGTCTATAACTTTTGTCCCGACCGGATTTCCCACGACGAATCCGCATCCTAATTAATGCAATCTTTATGGCAGCTGTAGTCCATGTCGCAAATTTTCATTTTTATCCTGATTCTATCCATCGTATCTCCTGGATCGGAGTATATCTGCCTTGTACCGCTCAAGGGCAGACCCAAGTTTTTGAGTAGCAATGGGCTGTACAGCGTCCGCAGGTTCCAGGTGAATACTCTCAGATCATAGTTCGTTGACGGCCGGGTCAGGGAACCATTTGAGGGTATTCATTATCCAAAGCTTCACGTGGCTCGCTCACTGACTGGTCTTGAAAAATCCTTACTGACCTCAGCTCCAACTAAGTCGAAGAATCTCATCTAAAGTTTCTGTCATCCTGACTCTCACCGTTGATTCAATCTTGAGAATTGCCGTTCGTCGTCTTTCTGAGGAGCTCCTGTAAGACTTCTGAGTATCATCAGCCTGTGTTTCCGATAGAGCATTATATGTGTTATTTGCTTCTTGTTCAACACTCGCGCTAATAAAAAACCGGTGATGACCGAGGGTAGGTAAAATAAGCATAATTGATGTGTAGTCTCCGTAACGGCTGATGCCGTTCAATGCTTCCCCTTATCCTACAGCACCCAACCACCAACTACATAGTTCGGACATAAACCTACTGCGTTGATGGTCTCTCGACAGCCCTCCTGGTTTTGGATAACTTCGTCTACTGAGGGCAATTAGAGGCTGGTGTTGTGACTTTTGTGGGGTCCAGGAGTTAATGAATGCCTCTCTTCCGCAATTGTATTGGAACGTTGATTGATATTGCCTTTTTTGTCATAATTCGTAGGATGACTCGTCTGACTTATTGCAGATATCCGCAGTGTTAATTCTCTTAGCTGGTCATCAGGATCATATCACTGTCCCTGCAGTAATTCCGCGTCGTTTTTCTAATTCGTCTTTTTAAGCTTCATTAATCATTTCTGTGTCTAAAAGTTCCAAAAAAAACAGCAACACCCAACCTATTGTATCTATTAAGACCTGAGATCCTACTGTCGCAATAGCGCCAACTTTTTCCTGTCATTGGACTGGTTATGTCTGGCATTTATTATTATTGTATGTCCACCGAACACATTGACAGATAAAACCCTTAAACCCAAACAAATGAGAAAGCAGCAACTTTCAATGCACCGCCGAAGTTAAGTGAGAAAATATGATGTGTCTACTGTCCAGTCTAAAACACCTTATAATGGAAGTTGGTCCCTTAATAAATCAGTTCTACGCCTTCGCCATGTAGCCCTTTGGGAGAGAAGCATCTGCCCCCAGTTGCCATGCAAAGGTGTACGGTAAAGTTCTTTTGAAAAACGCTCACCCAACCCCACCTTAGAAACTTCATAATGCTTCGCTTGATTTGAAAATATCTTAAAATTTAATATTGCCAAACTGAAAAGTGAAAAGTTCTTTCACACAATAGCTGTTCATAATTTTTCATAATGTTACTACGACGGCACTGCTCCAGTGCGCTTCTCCCTTTTGTGGTGATGGCGATGGTGCACTGCCATGACGGGAATTTATTCTACACAGTTTTTTTTTTTTTTTTTTTTTCTTTATTATTTTCATCGTCGTCTTCACAAACTACTCATATTTTCTTCGTTGCCGTTGTGTGGTCGTCTTCTTCTTATTTTCTACATCTTGTTGCCTTTTCTTCACCGAAAAACCGTTTTTCTTTTCTTTCTATTTTCATGTATACTCGTCGTACCACAACCTACCTATCTATCTGACTAAAAACGGACAAATTCTTTTCAACGTAAATATTTTGTACGCTCGTCGCGTTTCCCATATAATAGTGCCAGTAGTGGGAAATTTCACGGACGAAGAAATAAGCGGAAGTACGTCGCCCCAAGATACACCAGAGTACCCACTACAGAGGGATGAAGTTCAAACGAACCCCAGCAAAGGAGAACGCAGCCATACACCACAAAGTAAGAATTTTCAAGTCCTCACCTTACGTTCCTTCGCCTGCATGTTGTTTTCGCTATCCCATTCCATATTCACCTCCTTCTCCTCCTCCTCCTGCCACAGTTACTTCTTCCTTCTATTGTTGAACGCCTTCGCTAGCAGGACCGCTACTGCCATGCTGAACATATCCGCTATCTTTCCACTCCTTTCTTATCATTATCCTCTTTTGTTGAGCTTCATAATAATGCACACATACTAAAAAAAAAATGGAAAAAAAGGACCAAACAAAAAAGATGTCCTAAAAGGGAAAAATTCCATTTAGAGCGGTTTTTTGACTACCTTTACCCTCATCCTTTTTTTCAGTCACTATACATATTTGCGGTATTTCATCATCGTTTCCTCGGTTTTACTGCTTCTTTTTTTGTGTGCTCCTTCTACGTGTCTATACATATCCTTTTTTTGTTTGTAGTCATTTCGCCGAAACCTATCGACCAGGAACCGGAACCGAATTTTGTCGGAGTAATAATAGCCGTGCTGACTACAATCATTCTCTTGCTGGTAGCAGTTATCCTGTTGATAATTGCCAAGAACAAGCGTGCGAGAGGTAGTAATGTCCTGGATGCATTCCAACACAACTTCAATCCGGACTCGTTGGGCACTGACAAGCGTCTGAATAGCAACATAAAGGTAAGTTTTTCCATATTTTTTGTTTTGTTATCTTAATTAAAGGAGGCTGAGTGATGCTGATAATAATGGCTTGTGTTGGGATGACTGACAGAGCCATCTGTGGGTCATTAACCTAAAATATGGAGCAACTTTCGTGGTATGGGGTTACATGTATTTTGGTACTTTAAAAATGTGTCGTGGATGGTTAGGGAGATCATTTAACTGCTTTTGACAAGATAACACAGGAAGAAATGCGCTTTCATGTAGTTGGGATGAGATGAACAGTTGTTTTAAAAAAAATATATATCTAGCATTGTATGAAGCCTATCTTGTCGGAACAACTGCATCCCTATTTTCGCTGTAATACGCAGAGGATCGATCATTGAGTTTTCAGACATAATTTCGCGAGGTTTCCGCACACATCTAAGAAAATCGACGCCTTACTATGTCCCATCCCAATGTTTCCAATATCTAAAGCTCTCTCTGGAGCTTGGAACAGAACAGAACTACTTGTAAAACCTGCGGCCCGTTTGGATATGACTTGGCTTATGGGCTCCCATAAAGGATCTCGTTCTGACACACAGCAGCCATCCCATTCGGACATGGTGCTTCCATTTAACCAGATCAAGCGCTCTGTCATCTGCTATGACTTAGTCAGGGAAGCGGAGCTTCAGCCTAGGTGGCTTTAATTAGAAGATCCTCTTGGCTAGACATTTTTGTCTTTTCACTCGATGTACACGTTTTTTATCTTATTGGACTACATCCACGTCGCGTTCGTATCTTTTCCTCCATTCGTTCGCAATCAAACCGACCCAACTATCCGAAGGTGAATTGTTCTCTAAGGAATGGAGAATGTACATCCCTTTCCCTGCTTAAAGATTAAAGGTATCAGTGTTTTGTTGAATTCACACTTTTTCTACCCGGCTAGGAGTTTTGAACGTATTTGCTTTTACCAAGCTTAAGTGGCAGGACCTGCACTAAGGTCTTGGTGAAGTTAGGTGAACTACTTCAAAAGCTGCTATACTGAGCTTTTTCTCTCGTCAGTAGTCAGATGTTTACTTTATTTCTTCTGCGTTTATCAAGACCTACGTCTGTTCTTTAATCACCGTCACACTGGGGCCGATTATATCGATATCGTGGGCGTACCCCAGTAGTTGTAGATCTGTTTAGGCCTTTCGCCCTGCGCACTTTCTCCTCTAGAGCTAAATTGATTAAGTCACATGATAGCGCATCATCTTGGCGGAGTCCGGTGCAGGTTTAAAACAGTTCGGAAAGCTTCTTCCAAATCGCTTGACACAGCTTTGTCAAATTTGTCGGGATTTCGAATTCGGCAATTGAGCTACTACCAGTAGAGCTACTGGCGATGTATGATATCAAACGGCTTCCAACTCGATGAGAAGGTCGTGTGTCTCGACTTGAAGATTTCTTGGATTCGCCTCAGCATGTTAATGTGGTCGATCTGCCAAACCACACTGGTTCACGATTAAAAACTTTTAAACAGTAGATCGCTTCTCACATTTAAGATGATTTACGATAACCCTTCTTGTAGAGAAGGTGTGGTTAATGACTCGGTGCATGCACCCTACCAAATACCCCCACCGTAATTAGTTCAAGAGCTCCACTTAGCTTATTTAACGGCTGGACCTGAACTTCTTTTGTACTGGCTTGTGGAACCGGTTCTTTATTTGATGCTCATCTACTATTCCATGCGCAAGGGTGACAAGATTTCCTTCGCTGTTTCGAAGAGACTGCTTCCGGTCTTCAAGCCAGCAGCCGGTTGTTGGACTTTCTTATATAATCTCAGACTGTTCTTATGATAGCAATATTTTTTGCTTTCTTAAACTTCGGTCGTCTACTTCCCCCAGACCAGAATGAATTTGTAAGACGTCTGGACAAAATTTAACACCGTGTGAATTGACAAATTAACGTTTGAAAGTAGTTGACAGTGTCAGCTCATCGGCAGATATTTGTTTCCGCGCTAAAGTGGTTTTGGGAACGTCTGACAAACATCCAAGAGTATCAAATTGTCATGAGAAGCTTCTCAAATTTGCCGTTCGGAGTTGGCGTAAAACTGTAGGTCCCCTCCACTTAGCATGAAAGTGGTTGGACAAGCTAGGTTCTAGGCCCTGTATGGGCCGTTAAGGCCTAATATATATGTATGTATGTGTATGTAAACGGGTTTTGGGTACCTTTAGTTATAATGAAGTAACACAGCGCAGGCATTAAGGAAGTGAGAGACTATAGAACCGGGTGAGATGCCGATGCTCGCTGGTTTTGAATGTCTGTAAATTGCAATGCCAATGAAAACCGAAGCTTTATTATCGGAACATTTTTAACCCTTGTGGGCGCAGAGGTTAGTGTGTTGGACTACAATCTAAAGGTCTCTGGTTCAAATCCCTCCGTGGATCCAAGTAACATCTAAACGTTTTTTCCACTGCCCCGACCCTTGCGAACGTCTGCCAAACATCCAAGAGTATCAATTGTCTTGAGAAGCTTCTCAAATTTGCCGTGCGGACTCGGCTTAAAATTGTAGGTCCCTTCCACTTCGCACAAGCAAATGGTTGGGTGGGCTATGTTTTAGGCCCTGTTTGGGCTAAATTTAACATTTGTAACCCTGGCAATATTGTAAGGTTTGACAACCATCTAAACATAGCTTTATACAGTTTCCTTCTTCTTGTTTCAGGAGGCTTTGCGCATTGGCTCAGTGGTTGATGTATTGGAGTACAGAGGGCGGGGTCTGAGGTCACTGTCATGAAAAGCTTCTCTAAGTTGGCGTTCATAAGCGTTGTAAAACTGTACATCCCTTTCATTAGTGCCAAAAATATAAGTTCGCACAAACGAATCTCTGGAGAAGCTTTGCTTTAGGTCCTGCATGGTATGTTAACACCGGAATGATAGTGGTATGAGAAGGCTTTGATAACTTATTGCATTGTGGTATTACCAGAACTCTTCATAAGTCTAGGTAGAAATTCAAAGCTCAGCTTTCCCCTGTGCTGCTCTAACCCACTCGCGGTAATGTCAATATCTGATTATTGCTGAACTTTTAAGTCCTTGAACCGCACTTTTAAAACCCTACCAATTTATGGATGATTCGTTTCAAACGCTCGCACAATAAGGAGAAATTTTGTTTCATTGGGCGAAAGGCGTACAAAAGAATACTGAACCCACAATTCCCAAAAATATGAATAGCCGAAAACACAGAATTCCGAAAACTCTTTATCTCGAAAGTCCAAAATCCCGGCATACCTCTTTTTTTAAAGATTTCGACATGAGCTCGCTCCTGTTATTGATTATTGTTTGATCGCCCTTTTACGACACGCTTTTTTGGGTGGCACTGCTGTGATATTCTTAGCCCGTTCCTGCAACCCGACTTAATCGGTCCTATCGGGACGGATACCAACTTCAATTTTACCAAAGCAACTTTCTCCGCATCACAAATCAAGCTCATAGTATCCGTTTTCTGAACGTATATCAATGTTCTGCGACGTAAGTTGTCGGGGACACCCGGAGAGAAATTGACATTTACCTGCCAAAAAATGACGCAAAAATCGCATATCGCGATGAACCAGTGTGCGTTACGTTTTGTCGGAGAAATGTTCTGAACAGTGGTCCAATTTTGTCCAAATTTTAACTGTTACGGACTTTTTTTAATTTTTTTTAGATATCGTGTTAGACCCATTTTTCGAGATTCTCGATTTTCCGGGATCTTGAGTTCTCGGGATTGTGACCCCAACCCTTATTAATGACACTCATGCTTCTGTATTTGGGGAATTTACATTTTTTTTGAAAGAGGTTGTTTTTGAGGTTGTGTGTTTCGAAATACCTATCCCTTAGCTAAATGGAAGATAATCATTCAGAAATATAATTGCCCCAAGTCCGATTTATCACTACTTCACCATCGCCCAACCATCCAACAGGATTTTGAATCAATTTATTCAATTTGAAATTAATTTGAAAATCCTTTACTAATCCCCAATTGAATCAGAATTGCCATTTATTTCAGGTTGCAATGGATGACAACGAATCGATTGATAAGAACAGCTTATACCATGAGCCATTCAATGTGAATATGTATACAAGTGCCGCAAGTGGATGCTCAATGAATGACTTGCAACGGCATCATGTAACACCGGACTATACAGGTAATTAATTACTACTAGCCACAAGGGTGATTGTATGAAATGGATTAAATTTTAATATGAATGCATTCCGCTAGTACATCTAGATACGTATTGTTTCATATTAAGCAGACATAATTTCATTAATCTGTTTTGCAAAGAATCAATTTTAAAAAGCTTAGGAACAATTAAAATTGTATTTTATGAGTTTTGCATATACTTTTGGGATTTTTAGTGCCCTTATAATGTGGACATGTTTATAGTCACATAGGGCGGACAAATGACAGAGGAGAAACCGATGAATTTTGGTTTTAAATGTTTGTATATTATAATGGGTAGGAAAAGCAGAGCAGGGAAGATCATTCCACAATCGTGTCGAACGGCTAACGAACGACTCTTTGTATTTCACTATACTTACGGAAAAATGCTAGAGGGTGAACTGATGTGCATTCATGGTATGGCGGGTATTGCGGTCGAAATTTTCTAAGGATGAAATGCAGCCGGCTATTTCGTTTGGGTGCTTGTGGTGGAATTATTGGCAAAACAGCCATTGGCAGGAGGCATTGCGTCGATGACTACAAGAGTCAAGCGATTTCGCGATATCTCGATCGCCCATAAGTTTAATTGCGCGATTGTCGCGATGTCAAGTAGCTCCAAATAGGTTATTGGTGCGCCAGACCAGATATGAGCGTTGTACTTAAGTTTAGGGCGGATAAATGCCTTATAAATTGTAGCCAGATCAGCAGGAGTGAACTATTTCTTACATGGCTTGAGGAAGCCTAGACATTTCGCAGCGTTCTTGGCGACATCGAATATGTGGTCATTCCAACGGAGGTTAAATTTCACCCTTTTGGTTGTTACGAGAATGGAAAGCCTTTTGGTTTCAGCGATGCAAGTGGCATTCATGGAAGTGGCAGGCTGTTACGGTTTCCCTTTAATGACTGAAGACAGCATTGTGTTTTAAAAGAATTACATTTCACCCTTTTGGTTGTACCCCATTGAACTATTCTGTCAAGATCGGAATTGAATGAGCTTAATATACGTTGCCGTTCCAGTTCCACACCCGAAGAAGACGGGCGTCACCCACGAAATGAATATGAAAATCTGAGGGTACTGTCCTCAGCAAAGGAATGGATTGGATTAGAAGTTACAGACAGGAGATCATTTCTTAAACTGAGAAAGAGGATCGGAGACATAACGGAACCTTGGAGAACACCCGCATTTATTTGCTGAGTTGCGGACTTGCAACCGTTCAAAATAACTTAAATTTAACGGTCCGGAAAGAAGTTACTTATCCATTGAAGAAGAGTATCATCAACCCCAAATGCATGCATTTACAACAAAAGAGCTTGATGCCAAACTCTGTCAAATGCGATCTTACTGTCAGCACCATGTTGAGGAGATTTGGTCCACTTTTCGGTTCGATATGTCGTCAAATCACCATGGGACTTGTTGCTGCGAGAGCCGTACTGATGGTCATTAAGAAGTTTTCGGGTTTCAAAATATTCCATAAGCTGACGGTTGGTGAATCAGCGTTTCCAAGAAAGAAGTTTGGAAAGAAGGGACGTAATTGCAATTGGTCGGTAGGAGGAGGGAGAAGAAGATTCGCGTTTATTTTGGGACAGGCTGGACAAATGCTGTTTCCCATCCCCTTGGAAAGAGCACTGAAGAATAAGGTAGTTAGAAAAGCTTACGCAGTTATTTTGCCAGCGTAGAAGAACACCTCAGAACGATAGAGGAGATACCATATGCACCAGCGGATTTGGGTTTGTCTTGAAGTACTCTAGCCACTGTACCAGTGCGAAGGTGGATTGGTCCCATGGAGTATTCTACGCGGTCGAGTACCTGACGAGATAAAGCACAATCTGGAAGCGTTGAGTTAGCTGCAAATTGAGCAGCAAGCAGATTGGCTTTATCTTGATAGCTAGCAGGGTTTGTATTGAAAGCAGGTACTCGTTGGTTTCATGGCCAAGCAATTTAGTCTGCTCTTCAATCGCCATGAAAGCTTCTCCCACAACACGCTGAGATCGGCCAATGATGTCGATATCTTCCGCTTGTCTAAGTCGTTGGACGGAACTATTGAAGATAGTGCCTTCGGTGTTCACACCTGCCGTGCGTACTCTCTGTTTCCGAACAAGATTGAAAAAGTCCTCAACCCAACCTCAAACCCACACCAACTTCACAGTTGGATAACCGGGAAAAGAGTCGGAATCACCGGAGGACAACCAAGTCAACCATTTTTTTAAATTTAAGGTTATTTTCCATGTATATTATAATTATGGTAATTTTAAGAATTAATTGTCAATTTATAACGTCAGGCCCCTTGCGTGCTAACAAACATCTTCTTCTTCCTTTAATGGCGGGGGTTAAAGGGATCATAACCCCCACTTAACGACCCGTTCGACCTCAGAAAATAGCGGCAGGCCTCCCGATTTTGAATCACTTCGTCGCTGAGGCAAATCTAATGCTGATGTTGCTGAATTTGTGTAATCCAGGAGTTTTTAGTCTTGACTCTCTCTCACGTTTCTATTGAAACGTTGATTGATATTGCCTTTTGGATAGGGTTCGTTGGATCTCTCCTTTGAACTTGACAGTACCAACTGAGCCGGTCGCGTTTTATTTTTGTCGAGATACTCGTAGGTTCTTTGACGTGAAGGCTTCCTCGTATCTTGGAACTTCTTATTCGATCAATCTTTGTTACTCCTGCTGTCATGCGAAGCAACCTTCATCTCAGCTCCCGTTAATTTTCCCTCATACTTTTTGTACACTGTTCAACATTGTGAACCGTATGTGAGCGCCGGGCGCACAATTGCGGTGTAGTGCATTTCGTTCAGCTTAGGGGCATTTTTCGATCACAGAAGATGGCTGAGTTTTCACGACACTTCATCCACCTTACGCTATTGATCATACGTTCCGCACTTGGGAATAACTCTTCCATTCATTTAAACGCAGTGGCTCAGTGGTTAATGTGTCGAACTACTTATCGAAAGGTTCCCGGTTCAATTCCCGCCGGGGCCAAGTAACAACTAAAGTTTTTGTCCACTGCCCCAACTCTTTTGAACATGTGACAAACATCCAAGAGTATTAATTATCATCAGAAGCCGGTCGGATTCGGCTTAAAATTGTAGGTCCACTTCACGCAAGAAATTAGTTGGAGAAGCTAGGTGAGGCATGGGCCGTTAATGCCTAATGTTTATTTTTTTTTGTTCATTAAAACACCTTTAATAGGTTGGAGTGGATCAGAGAACGGGCAGCACAAGTATTCTGTTTTTTTTTCGGACTAATAAAATACCTATTCCCTTCCAAAGCTTCCACCCGTACCTCAAGTACTCGTTGCAGGGACGTTTGATCCTCGCTAATGATGGCTTCACCGTCAGCAAAGAATAACTGATGCACTAAATACCTAAAATTTATTTTATTCATTAGCAATGCTGGCCTCTTCTCTGATTTACTTCGAGATTGCTTCAAATGCTGAAAGTTTAATTCTTATCTTTGTATTTCTCCGAGTGTAATGCATTCTTCAGAAAAGGACTAACAAAAATAAGAAAAACAACAGGACTACTTACTTTACCATAAATTGTCTAATAAAATCGCATCAGCAAAAAAAATAAATTTATATATATAATGGAGAACCAATTCATCGCTCAAATTTGAATATAAATTGCATTTGCTTCACCTCATGAATATTTCCTGATTACTTGCGCTGCTCGTGGAATTCGTCCACAAAACTTCAATACAAGCTAAATTGTTTATTCCAAAAATCTGCCAGAAAGACGGAGCCCCCATTGCCTTTTCCTATAGTATAGTAAAGTTATCCTCCAACCGGAGTTATTCATGAAACTACTTCTACTCGAGATACTCGTTCCTTTGTCGCTAGCAGTAAAACGCGAAGATGAAATAAATATTTTATCCAGTTACAGTCTCCAGGTGAACGTGTCTGTTTCTCGCTCCATTGTCATGATGTCATTGAGTCCTTTTTGTCCAAATTAAATTCATTGTTTCATTCGAAGCGTGTGTGAGAGAGAAAGCGAGATGGTGCCACACAAAGAAAACACAAAAACAAAAAAACAAATTTGCTGAAAGTTTTCCCATTTGCAGTGCCATCTTCCCGCATTTCCATCTCTATTGGCTTTCTAAATTGCACGATAGTTTTATTCATGACCAACGAGAAGCTGAAGGGAAAAGTATGACCCAGATTGTGTCGCGGAAATAATCCCAACAGCAACACAACAAAGCGAAACGTAGAGATCTTTCCTTTTGCAGAAATAAATGCGGTATTAGGCAAATTCTAAGCGAGAGAACTATACCACATTACATGGAACACACGCCATATCCAAAAAATCTTTTCATTACTTCAATGATTCCTCGTCCTTGGTGGGGACAAAGTTTTTCGATTTCCCCAAACCGAGAGGAATTTATAGTAGTTCTAACTTAGCGCCCCCCCCCCCCCCCCCCCCCCTCCTCTTTCTATCCTATTCCACATATCCCTGGAGTGATTGTGTCACAAAACGAACGTTAACCGCACAAGAACGAGAATAGAGTAAAAGTTTTCATCCTAAGTGGGTCCTAGAATTGTTTCCCATTCCTCCGCATGCAAAGTAAAATTCCATTAAATATTAACTTTGATATTCTCCTAGTGTAAGCCTATAGCCGCCTATGGGCATCTGCAGTGTATGTGTTTTGCATGGAATGAACATGGGATTAAGTGAACTTAGAAAAAAATAAATGTATATGAATCCTTTTAAAATCCGATTGCAATATGTTTCTCATTTCTATTTGGCTTTTTTTACAGATGTACCGGATATCGTTTGCCAGGAGTATGCCGTACCACATATGCAGGATCTCATCCCGAAAATACCGGGCGGCTATGTTGGTGTACGCATGACACCACCGCCGCCACCATTGAATAATACATTTCCAAAACCGCCACCGCCAGTTCCACCACCACCCACAGAGAAATATTATGCAGCCACAGCGATTTGTAAGCCAATACCGAACGGCAACAGCAACACAGGCAGTCTGGGTCTGCAGCCGCCTCCCGGAATAGGGAGCAACAACAATACAGCAGCCACAACTCCAACTGGGACAATAAATTCAACCCCAACAGCCCCACCGATGAATTCTTATGGTGATGTCGATGCAATTTCCACCGACGAGGATCTAATACAGCTGCAGGAATTTCCAAGGCAATCCTTAGTTATTGTCGAGAAATTAGGCTGTGGTATCTTTGGTGAATTACATTTATGCGAAACCAAAGGATTAAGGTAAGGACTTAAATACATGCATGAAAGTTTAGTCTTGTCCATATGCAATGCATGCATCGTTTCGAAACTTCCCAACTGACCGCACCTCACTATCTTCAAGTTGCAAGATTTGCCTGTTCAAATTTAATACCCACGAAGGACACAAAGGTCCTTAAATGAGACTGATTGCGGTTATTGAATATATAGTAGATGAAGTCAATTCCTAAATTGACAGGACACAGTGGGACCAACAACGACTGGTCAACATTGAAATTTAAATTTATTCATGAACTCTTCTCCTTTTCATATGTCTGTGAATGTGAATGTTGTGGATAGACAATGGCGTGTGCTGCCTGCTCCTGTTGGGATGGATGACCAAAAGTCAGATTGAGTTGTTGGTGTCTACCAAGTGGGGTTTGGCCGTGATGTCGCACTGAATTTTGTGATAAGTGCCATACGATTTCGTTACATTTGTGCTGACTTGTCAAATTTGCAGTTCGGGTCTGACATGTGAGATAAAAGCTTGCGACAAAAAGCCAACAAACAATAACTCACCATGAAATATGACAGTTTAAGTCGAACGAATAACTTAAAACGAATTGAAATGCCTTGACGAGGAGTTGTCCGTTGTTTCGGTAGTTAATTGTTGGAATTTTGTCATAATTTGTTTATGGTCTTCGTGTGGTTTTAGTCGTTTGACCCCTAATGAGTCGGTGTATGTCTAAGCTGTCCTTGATGAGGCCACGCCGGTCGCTGTTGTCAATACCTATAAACGTTAATCAACTTTTTGGCGAATTTCATTTCATTTATTTATTAGAAAGTAGACCATGTTGGCATACGTGCAGCAATAGTTTTCGTTTTCGAGGTGCTTGCATTTGTAAGTCGATTCAATTTGGAATTGAACTGTTCATTATTTGAAGTAGATGTTCATTATGAATTATTTTGTATTCAAAAACATAAAAATGTTCATTATTTCAAAAGCTGCTCATTATTTGTTCAGTATTTTATTCAATTTTGTTGAAACAAAAACGAAAAACTAACCAAACCAAAATTCTTTAAACAAAATGACCCAACTATATTAAGAGTTTTTTTTAACAATCCTTGCTCTGAACCCTCGTTTTTTTGCACATTGTCAGGCTAATCTTTTTCATAATAGAATTTGATGGATTGAGTCCCAGGAAATATCCATGATGGAAGTATCCCTGGGCATTAAAGAGCTTAAATCAAAAATAAAGCAAAGACAAGATGAATGCTTTTTGCCAATAAGAATTTAAAAAATGACAAAAGATTTAGAGCAAGAAGATCCTACAGTTTTAAATAATATAAAAACACACTGACTTTTACACCAGTTGTGTAGACTATTTAAATCAGTAAATCAGTGGGACGGTGCAGTACATGCAGTTCCGTTCTAGAACCAAGTTGAGGCAAGTTTAATGTATATTATGAAAAAGAGACGCGATTTTAATCTTGATGAGTTTGAAGCTTTTGACGAATTTTCATGTGTTAAAAATTATATTTCTTTATTGAAAATTGTAATATGGTGAGATAGTCAGAAGACTGCAGGAGATAGATGGATGGAAATTTTTAAACATTTTATAGAAAAAGACATAAATTTGAAGAACATTTTAAAAATTGTGGAATTTGACTTGTGTCTTCCGGGGTCGAATGCTCCAACAAAAAGAGTTTTCTCAGTCTTAAATAATGTTTGGACAAATGAAAAAAAACAAATGAAAGTCGAAACAATGAAATCAATGTTAATTACTAAATTTAACTATGAAATGAACTGTTTAGAGTTCGGAGAATATTTAAAACAAAAACCAGATTTAATTAAACAAATTTATACATCAGGAAAGTATTCAAATATGTAAACAAATAAATGTTACCTGCATCTGGTATTGAATTGAATTGAATTGAATTGAATTAGGTCATTATTCTAAATAACGAGGATACTTATTTAGTTTCTAAGCGTTTATTGTACAACATTTAGTTAAATTAAAGACTGAATTTTTTTTATTTATTTATTTTGCCTAACATAGGTACAAATTAAGAGTTCCTTCAATAATATTAATTTTAATTAACTAAAGCAAAGTGAATCCTTGTGTTTTTTTTATTTAATAATAATTAAGAACTGGGTTTAATTTTTTTTTCTTTTTGTTCATTATTTGGAATTCAAACAGATGGTCACCGTAATTATATATCGCTTTAGCCTTGATAAGGGGCAACCAAATTGATTCAAACGAACATCGATCTCTTTGCAGTTAAGTTACATGACATGGAGCTCTAGCGCTGTTAAAGTTCTTGGCCTCTACCTTGAGTCAGTTGTCCGTCGACAGCTTACCGTCAGGTCGTTGCTTTTGTAGTTGTTCCTCGCTTTCTTGGCCGGGTTCTCTGTGACCTCGTCTGTGACCTCGTCTGATCCTCTTAGGGACCGGTATGGCTCTGTTTTCCCTTTCGGTAGTCTTCATGTACTTGCACCAAGCAGTCATATCCGACCATGAACTTTCCAACGCAGCAATGACTTCTAGTGGGTCACCTGCTGCCTCTTGTCTTTTAGTTCAGTATCTATGTGGGATGCAGCGTAGGCATTTATTTTAAGTAGCTTGTAACAAGGAATGCTATATAATGTAAATGCATTTCTTTGCATACCTTAAAGCCCAAATGGAGAAGAATTCAGAGTGAAAATTGTCGTTTCTCATGCATCCACTAAAAGCTATGTCCTTTTCATGTTCGAAGAGGACCTACAGTGTATGCTCATACACAAGTCCCAAGGCATAAGCCACGACGCGTTCAGTCATAATATGAGACAGAGACTCATACTTAGATACTGAAAGAAAGAGCTAAAGCATATTATATTTTGAGCTCTTTCTTAATTGCCCAAACTCTTTCTCTACAGTCTTGCAACACTCGGCCGACTCACTTTTTTCCGTTTGGATAATCAGCTATTCAAACGTGCGGGTGATTCATGTCGGATTTCCTCAACTCTCCGCAGCAAAAGGTTCGTAGAAATTTGATTCCCTGTATCTGGTGCTGTATTTGCCTCTGGTTCAGGAAGCACTTAATAAACCTTCGGCTGATCGTTCTATAATCAAGTTTAGATGTATGGATGGCAAAACTACCAGTGAGTGGAAGCCCAACTTATTTTGTGGCAGATCTTATGCTCGCACTTTTTGTTCCGTAGGGGCCAGAAAATATTTAAGCTAGTCAAATTTCTACTTTCCGTATAAAGCAGACAAGTTTACGAGCAAAGGACTTCTTTATGTCTTCGGAACTCAGTTGTTCCCTGAAGAAGATCTTCTTTCTAGTTCCATTGAGGGCTGCACTCTCACATAATATGTGTGCACGTCTTCTTTAACACATAGCCGGCACTCTGGAGAGTCGACTATTTTCATTTTGTTTAGGTGGTAGGGTGACCAGTGGTGGCGATGGTGTAGAGCGTAGTGTGTTGGCTTGCGGCCCGTGCGGTGCAGGTTCAATCCGCATGGGGAATAACAACATACGCCACCTATTAAAGGAGAGAAACGAATAGAACCTTGCTTCGCCAACCTCTACACCAAAAAGAGGATTTCTGCCTGATAGTGGACCGTTGCGAAGTCTAAGTGCTCTGGAATTTGGATTTCCTTTTTTATTAAAAAAAAAAAAATAACCGTGGGACCAATAAGATAACCTACTAAGTTTTCGAAATCATGCCTACTTAGGCTAAGACATCTGTTGGCATTGTTATTGAAGGGCAGAATGGCTTTGCCTGTCTAAGAACTGGGATGTTCTCCCTTCATATGTTCCCAGCTTTATGTTCTGTGATTGCTTCCCATCAGCAGTGCAGCAGAAGGGTTCGGGACCTGTGAATGGTATTTCTGAACCCGTCCTGGCCGATTTGTCGGCCTTTTCACTACCGTCAAACTCCTCATGGCCCGGAATCCACGATAGTTTGGTCTTGAACCTTAAGTCAAGTGTTTGAAGGGTATTAAAACAGAGCATGACTGATTTGGAGTCAATGTTATGCGAGCTAAGGGCATTAATAGGTGCTTGACTATCCATGACTATATGGATGTTTGTGCCTCAAATACCAGATGTATAAATATGGCTGGCGCGTTCTTGAATGGCATGGAGCTCTGCCTCTGCCTAGAATATGCTGGGGCTTTTTCCATAGGTATAGCCGTGTTGATATTTGGTCCGTATAAACCAGCTCCCACACCCGTTTCCATATTAGTAACATCCGTATACCACTTAATGCCTTTAGGTGGGTTATTGCTAACCCATGCTTCTCTATTTGGGATCTCTGTTAAGAACAGTTTATTAAAGCATAAGGCCTTATGAAGGCGGTGTGTGACAGCGCAGTTCATGTCAAGTTCCGGAAACTCATCGAATAGGATCATTAGTGCCGGGTGGCCACTAAGCCTTATCTCATAAAAAAAATATATATTAGGTGTTAACGGCCCACATACAGTTCCTAAAACTTAGCTTCTCCAACGATATGCTTGTGGGAACTGGACGCCGAAACCGAAACGCAAATTTTAGAAGCTTCTCGTGGTAATAGATACTCTCTTATGTTTGTCAGACGTTCGCAAAATGTGTGGCAGTGGAAACAACTTTTTTTTAGATGTTAATTGGGACCAGCGAGATTTGGACCTGAGACCTTTAGATAAGCAGTCCATAACACTAAAACCTCTACGCCCACCTCATCCCTTTAAGCTGTATTAAACTTGCTGCACTGCAAATCGCCACTTTAGTATATGTGGAGAGGTGTTAGCCCCATCGAAACATACATAACCCTCCGTTTCAGTTCTGCCCTTGCGCTTGTCAAAGAATTACAGACAGTTTTAAATATATACAAGGTGGCGCAAAAGTTGTCAGGTGGCGCAAAAGTTGTCACCCGATGTTCTTTCGCTGTAATTTTTTTTATGAATGAAAAACTTTGGTTCTGCTTTTGGATTATGTTAATTGGTGTCTTAAGTTTTTTCTGTATCAGTTAACTTCACAAATATCAAAGTAGAATGTACATTTGCCGCTATTTACAAAAATTATGCTTCTTCCGATAGGAAGATGACTTTTGCGCCACCTTGTATTATTAAGCACCCTCACTTCTTTCTTTTCTTCGAAATCCAATCTCCTTAAAATCAATTTCTCAACCACAATAACTCGTCTTCCGTTTCGACGTGTGTATAAATCGTGACCACTTGAGAATTATATTGTGCCACTGTGCACATGCCATTAGTCAAAGTTAACCACACTCCATTGGTTTCGAGACTTAACATTCACGACCCTTGACTTGGCTTGACCTGACCCTGTCATTAAGCATCTCCACTCGACTAAGGGAGCCAGTAAATCTCCAAAAATCATTTCAAATCCATTCTAACCGCGAATACGCTTAAATAGATCCCATTCAAACACTCAAATCACATATTCTCTTTGCCTTCCACCCACCAACAAATAATCTCCAGTTCATTTATACATCCATCCATTCATCCGTTCACCCCTACAGCAAACGCAAACCCAAACCTTTCCCGTATTTAATTAACAAATATGTACAGAGATTCAGTCATGTAAATAAATCTGCTTAATGATGAAAATTCTCAATGTGCATCTATTCTCTCCACTTCATCCTTGTCTCATCTCATCTCATACATTCATCTATCTCTCGATCTATCTACAAGCATCTATCGTCCTTACAGCTCAAATTTAGTTGCGGTTGCAACTTTACGTCCTGGCGCTCCGGACCATATGCGAAAGGAATTCCGTTCGAAGGCCAGGCACTTGGCACATCTTAATGATCCGAATGTGGCCAAAATACTGGGCGCCTGTCTGCGGGACGAGCCAATTTGTATGGTTCTCGATTATAGCAATTGTCTGGGCGATTTGAATCAATTCCTTCAGGAGCACATAGCCGAAACGGGTCTAAAGGGTGTGCCCAACAAAAGTTTGAGGTAAGTTCAGAGTGCGATTAAAGAAAACTAACCAACAAAAAAAAAGAAAAAATTAACGTAAAAACGGGCGGAAAACCCGGACGAATAAAACAAGATAAAATGGGAAAGAGATGGGAAGACTGATACGAACGGACGCCGGAGATAGTCTGGGAAAACACAACAAAAAAATCAACCACAAGCGTAGATGAGGAGAAAACTTTCTCCGGATGTTATCGAAAAATATGTATATCCATATTCCCATCTCTTCCTGGTCTTGGTGAAGACAAAGTTTTATTGGAAATGTTAAACATAAAGTTATCCCTTTTTCTCTTTTCAAAAATTCAAAACAACACTTGATGTTGCACCACATACAACACATCCAACTACAACTGATACTCCTTGTGGTACATCTGGAAACTACTTTGGCAACAACCACCACAAATGGACCTCCTGATCTCCAGCTATGGATGCTTAGTTTATATAGCAACACAAATTGCATCAGGAATGAAGCATTTAGAGCAAATGAATTTCGTACACCGGGACCTTGCAACAAGGTAAGCTTAAATCCTTTTTTTTGTGTTACGTACTCATATCTTGTTACTTATGTTATTATACTTTTATGGATTAATTATTTTTGTATTTGTGAAATCCACACCAGAAGGCGGAGGTAGACAAACAGATTTTTATGACCTATCGAGGTCGAGGTTGGGGATTTTATTTATTAATCGGAGCTTCTGTGAGGAAATGGAAATTTGAATAATTCCATATACGAGTATATTGATGATTTCTATTATTTATTTATTTTTTTGTTTATCCTGCGGGAGAAGTATCCGTATGTATCTATCTGTCCATTATTGTTGTTTATCCATGAATGGGTTTTTAGGAATATGTAGGGTGCATCCGTGATCAAGCGATTCCTAATATCCATTCGGACTAGAGATTGTGGAATTGTATGGTTTTTCTGTTTCTCTAAGATTCTTGTTTTTGGTTTCAATTTAATTTTGAATATTCAACTGCATATTTATATTAAATAGATTCATTGCACAGGTTTTGTGTAGCGTGAAGAAGTAATGAGTGTGCAGGGTATCACGTTCCCACATAAAATATTAAACTACCTTTTATCTCTTGAAGTATCATTTCAAACCTTGGAACAAATCTCTGTTTTATTCTGCTGCCGAATTTCAAATCTAAAGTGCAATAAATGCGTTATCGTTTGCCCCTTAATGGAGGAGTAAAAGACCTGTAGAAACCCTTATGCTATATTTCGAGCAAAAGTTAAAATGGGTTTGGTTGGTTGATTTGAAACGGCCCTCAATGCGATACACTTAGACGAAGGTAGGTCAATTTTGATGCCATTGGAAAGTTACATGTGGGTCACGCTGCCCGCTCCTACAACCAATTGTTTTTTCTTGTGAAGATGTTATTGGCGGCCGTGATTACTAAGGCCGTTTAAAAGGAATTGAATTAAAGTAGCCCTTCTAATTTTAGCAAATGCGGGACACGTGCACAGGAAGTGCAGGACTGTCTCATCTTCTTCCTCGCCCCTACAGCATCAGCAGAAATCGTTGTAGGGGACGCCCAATCTCTGAGCATGCCTACCTATTGCGCAGTGTCCAAAGAGTGCCTCTTTAGAAGTCCGTTGGATCTTCTCTGGTATAGGCTTTGGCCATAATTGTCCAGCGGTGCTGCACTCGAGTTTGCTTTTTTCAGCCCATCGGTGTCTAGCCTATTCGTCAGCTTCAGAATTCCATTGGACATAGCTATGACTGGGTCCCAACAAAGGGTGATGTTAAACTGTGTGTCTATCTCGTTAAGAGATTCCCGACAGTTCTTCATTGTCTTGGATCTTATTGTGCATTGTGGTAGCGGTTCATCTTAAGTATGTTGGCATAACTTGTGTCTTTGTCTCTCCACTGATGTGAGTCTCTTAGTCGCAGTGGTGAGTTGGGAGCCATTTGCTACCTATGATCGTCGATTGGAAGGAGATGTAGCATAATCTGAAGTGCCGCTAGTAGAGAGGATCTAAGTCCCCCCTTGATACTGAAACATGCCACTCTTTTAGGTTTTCCCATCTTTCCGGAATGGAATTCTTCTCAAGACTGGTCAAACAAGCCATTAGGTTAGGTTAGGTTTAGGTGGCTGTCGGCAGAAGCCGACACGCTTAGACCAATTTAGGTCCATTGTCATACCACGTAGTATTATCTACCTCAACTCTGTAGATGGGACTGGCCATCGACACGCGGTTGTTCTCAAACGGTTCCCCATCTAACTCGACGTGGTATGGTCATCAAGCCATTACTCCATTGCCCTTTTTGAAGGGGTACAGGGAAACCATGGCTTTCTTGATAGTTGGCGTGAAAAAATTATTTTAGATCTCAGAATTTCAAATATAATATTGTGTGTATCCAAAATCTCTGACTGTCAAAGCTGCGATTGAGAAGACATTTGTTTTGTATAATTTTTTTCCCTTAGCACTCTGTACTGTGTTTGACTCCTCCTCCACTCTTTTCTCCGACCACTTAACTGCATCCCTACTGCTACTGGTCCGCCTGAAGGGTTCGCCGGTTTGACCTCAAAAAACATCGGTATATGCTTCTCGGTTTCGGTTTATTTTTTTTAAGGAGGCAAATCAAATGCGGGTGTTATTGCATTCGTGTGATCCAGGAACAAAAACCTGCATGTTCCTGATATTGTTTTTTTTATCGTCCTTTTACGACTCCTTTACGACTTGTGGGAGATGTTTGCTGTGTTAACTGTTAAACGATCAGTGGCTGGTTGCCTTAGTTCTGGTACTTGTGGTATTTTTTTTACCAGTGGCGTGATATTGGTTTCGGTGGAGTCGATGCTTGGCGGTGTACTGGCGACGGTATTCTTGACTGGGTAGTTGAGATGAGTCGAGTTCAGATCAGGAGGTCGATGGGAAAAATTAATTGTATCGTTGCAATATCGGTCCATTGCGATTTTACAAAGTGGGAGGTTACTGGAAGTCGGTCGGCCTTCCGGGAACGCTGAATCGCATACAGTTAGGAAGATAATTGTGTGGGTGATAGTCGTAGTAAACTCGGCGGTGCAGAGCGGATGTCATACACACTCCGACCTCGGAACCATGGGAGGGTAGCAGAGTGATGTGAATTTTCCAATCGAACACAGTTCTGGTCCTATTGTTTGCTCAGCGGGAGAATTGCAGTGCATTTTTCAATCGAATTCCAGATATTCTATTCACCCCTAGCAAAGGAGAACTGATTAAACTGACTGATACAATCCAACGTCAATCCACCTTCTTTCTTTGGCAGGAATGCAGTTTGGGGTAACTAATCTCAATCGAACCCAAACCCGTGGCTCAAATCCCTGGTGGGAGATCAGTGAAAGTTTGAACACCGGCTCTTGAAGGAGTGACTGAAGCATGTGAACCTCGAAATCTACGCGCATCATGAAAGGAGTGTAGCTTGAAGTGACTGTTGCAATCTAAACAAACAAACTAATTAGCTATTAGTTGCAGGTTGTGTAACTAAGCACGTTAGGTTGCCAAAGTTAGTTGCGGATGACAACTAAAAGTTGGTTAGCTTTTTAGCTGTAGCTTTTTAGCTGTCTAGGTAATAACTAATAACTAAATCAAAATTTATTGTTTTGCTATTTGGATTTATTATGCATATTGCGTTTAAAATAAAAATTGATTGAATGTCCCTTTTATTTTACATCAGGTTAGTTTACAAAGAGGTCCTTGGAGCCACAATAAAGGTCCTTTAATCCCGAAAAAGGATATTTTTCCAAAATGTCTTTAGAAACGGCACGGTATACATGAGTTCACTGTTCTTTGGATAAGGGGTCTTAGAAACAACAAACATTTTGGAAAAATATCCTTTTTTCGACTTTTAACCCTCTGCGACTGACGTGGTAGTATGACAGACACCAGAAAATTTAAAAACTTGTGTTGTGTCGTTATTTTTCAGTTGTTGACTCTCGCGCTCTCAGTACCTTTCTGTTGTATGCTCAAGCGTGCGTTAGCGTAATGCGAACGGTCGTGGTGTGCGCATTCATTGTAGTACGAAGGAGAGTGTCCACGAGTCAACCACGTCAGTGTTAAGGTATCTTCAATGCTCTAAGCCAGTTTATAAAGACTGCCAAACAAATTTTGATTTTGGGGTTAACATTGAGCCAATGAATGGATATTTTTTTTGTAAGTCTGATTACCATAAGTGTAAACTTTAATAAATGTGTAAGCAAATAAAGAAAATATTTATGTTTGATTTTTTTTTTTAACTTTTTTATATGTGTAAGTTTTGGAAAAAAAATGTATGTCATATCAATAAATGCTGTTCAACTTTATGTGAATTTTTAGTTTTTTATATCAGTAATTTAAAATAATAGTGGACACTCTTAACTTTAAATTATAATAATAAAAAGTGAGAATATAAAAAGAATTTTGAAAATACAAGCTGTTCAAATGGTGTCTGGTGTACTACCACGTCAGTTGAATTGTGAAAACTAGCACACGTCAGTCGCAGAGGGTTAGGGACCTTTTTGTTGTTCCAAAGAACTCTTAGTCAAATAACATTGAACGCAGATATACCGTGCGGATTCTAATGACATTTTGGAAAAATATCCTGTTTTCGACTATTAAGGACCTTTTTTGTTGTTGCAAGGACCTCTTAGTCAAATAACATTGAACACAGATACACCGTGTGGATTCAAATTATATTTTGGAAAAATATCCTTTTTTCAAGTTTTAAGGACCTTTTTTGTTGTTGCAAGGACCTCTTAGTCAAATAAGACTGAACACAGATATACCGTGTGGGCTCAAATGATATTTTGGAATAATATCCCTTTTTCGATTTTCAAGGACCTTTTTTGTTTATTACAAGGACCTCTTAGTCAAATAACATTGAACACAGATATAAGGCGCGGTTTTCTTGGAGCTTTTGAAAAAAAAAAAATTCGGGTTTAAGGACCTTATTTGGTGCTCCAATGACCTCTTGGTAAATAACCTTATGACAACTAAAAGTGGCATTCTTCAATCGGCCATCGGTTACCTCTTACCTTCAACTGATGTACAACAAACTTCAAGCTATACAACCTCAATTATTCAAAACTTATCGAAGACAAATCTACTTCCACGCTATTTCCCCGTGTTTCGTAAGGACATAATAATCTCTAAAATTAAACATAATTAAAACTAGAAAATGTATAACGAAATAAAAGAATCGCTCCTGTTCCTGTAAGCCTTTTCGGATTAAATTGTTTGAAAAAAATTATTAGTTGTGTTCAATCGGTAGCTAAAAAGCTAAAACTAAAGCTAATTATTGTTAGTTACACTCTGGCAACTAATTTTTCATAACTAAACACGCTTAGTTACACTTCGCAACTAATAACTAATTTAGGTTCAAAATTTGTGGCAACTACAACTAAAATTATGGTTTAGTTATGTACGTGCAAAGAAACTACAGCTAATTTAGTTGTAGCTTTTTAGCTATTAGCTAAGCTAACTTTTGTGCAACTCTGGTATAAATCTACCTTACTACTGATAATCTATTAAACATTTTAATAAAGAAGAAGAACTAATTAACAAAGTATTTGAAGGAAAAGCTACAGGAAAAAACCTTCATTAGAAAAAAAACAAAAATATAATTAAACAACGATAATAATATACAACGTAGATTGAAGAGAAGAAGGGTGGGCAGTGCGGGACCTTTTTCAAACCAAGCTTTAAGTTTTACATATAAAAAATAAACTAAAAATGATTATAATTTACATCAATGTGAATAAATAAATGAATAACTAAATACCAAAGGGAAATCTAATAAATTAACATGAAAGCAAAATAAACGATAAACATAATATAAATATTTATAATAAATAAATAAATAAGTACAATGAATAGGTAAGAAAATAAATGTAATATATTGAATAAATAAATATAATAAATAAATAAATATAATAAGTTAATTGATAGAATAAATAAATATATATAATAATATATAACAACAAGTAAGTAAATATATTAAACAATATAAATAATTACAAAAAATCATATAATAAATAAATAAATAATTACAAAAAATCATACAAATAGTGAATAAAGTAAATAAATAATTAAGTTCAATATCACATAATAAGTTATATTTTAAATAATAGAACTCTAACTATAAAGCTAGGTTTGAAATTAGAGGCTTATCTGAAGATAAGCAAGATGTGATATAACGTTCATTAAGTTTGGCAATTCTAGTTGTTTCTGGGTATAAAATTTCCAAAAGGTATAAAGACTGAAAATCAATTGCAAAATGTATGGCCTCATCCTTGTTATCGCCAGTGTATGTATATATTTTGCCACGCTACTGCAACTCCCCTGCATGTGTTGACTGTCCTCCAAACTAATCACGATTAGAAATAGTTTCGCTTCATTGCATCCAAGTGGAAATCGAACCACTCTTAAGACTATGGGCTAAGAGAACTATCTTCGTATGTGATTTGCCTTCCTTGCGCTTTGATAATGGAATCAGTTTTAAAATTATTGAAAAATCATCTACACCCTCGAATACAGCCATTTTAAGAGGGTTGATGTTCAAATGTAGGGCATTTTCTACTGCTTTACCCTTTGCGATTTACATACTCTTTCGCTATACGCAAATCCTTTGAAGTGAACATCTAGATCTCTCTTGAGACTTTTCAAATCCCTAACACAGCCAATCATGTTTACTTTAATTCAGTACGTGTATTCGCAACGTTACTTTGATGTAAAGAAAATAATACTGCATTCCGGAAACGATAGTAAGAAACCTATCGACATCCTAACGCTTTGATTATTAAAGTATCCCTATTGATACTCTTTATATAGACTGAAGAAATATAAGACTTAAAAAAAGTGTAGACTTGTTTGTTTCATGCTGCTTCAAGTTCTTGTGGCTTGTCCTAATGAATTCTTTTATTTCTTAGTACTCGTATACATACCTGTATTTTGGAATTATTATACATTAAGGATGAAAACATGCCCTTCATCTTTCTTTCGTCTTTTTTACATTAAAAATTCAATCAAAGAATGTGTCACATCCGTTTTAACGGATGACTTGAAGTACCAAATTATCTTTGGAAGTTTTGAATAGCTTAGGTCCAATATGCAGTGAGTACTTGTAGACTTATTTCTTAGTTCCAACAATATTTTCTTTTGGTTCCGTTGAAGTCCAAAATTACGTGGCTTATTAAGCCATTAAGCGTCAAACGCTGCATGGTAAAACTGCAAGCTTTAGATACTGAATATGCTGACACCTGGAATAAAACAAAATATATATTAGGAACCGAGAAATTTCTATTGAAAAACGATTACCCCTATTAAAAGCCCCAATTTGAAATAGTCCAGGCATTCTGAAAATTAATGAAAAAAAAAATATGAAATAACTACTTCTGCAGACTTTAACGGCGATCCCACCATTTAACCTATACGATGAAGACCAACAACTCCATCCACCCGACCTGGACGAAGTGAAGATAGCCATATCTAAGCTTAAGTCCAACAAAACCGCTGGAGCAGATGGCCTAACCGCCGAGCTATTCAAGGCGGCAAGCGATGACTCCGGAACGCATGTTGCATCTGCGATTGGGGTTGCCATCGCAAAACAGGTTTGCGGACATGTAGTTCGACCAGTCCTTCCACACTTTTCAGCAAAAAGAAAGTCAGACTGATTGGTCTGAAGCTCTTAGCGAGTGAGTTGTCATTTCTGCCAATTTTTGGTATAAATGCCACCTTAACACTACGCCAGGGTGTTGGCGCCAAGGACAGGACATTAGTGGAGATAGTCGGTAGCAACTGGTTTGTACCTTGTTGCAGCATGGAATAGTTTGGATTTGTTCCTTAAGCCCAGTGTTAGAAGGGTGTTGACAGTGCATGGATGATTGGCGCCTTTAATTTCATCTCTTCTATCTTTCGTTCCACCGCACGTCCTATGGCTCTAATGAACCAATATCCCGCATGCTGCGGAAGGTTTACTCGAACCTTACCGCCTTTGACTTCAACCGAAACACACCCTGCCTTAAGCTCGATCTTCGTTCACAATTCTTCAACCTTAGTTTTTAACTAGTCTTAAGCCTTATTATTTGCTTATATTGCGCCGAATAAATGGGAACTTCAGCCCCACCATATTTTAATTAAATTATCTGACCGTTCTGAGTACAATTCATATGTAAGCTTAGATTTAGAGGTTTATTTCTTGACGTTTTTTTTCTGACAGTTACCGCGTGATTTTGTGCTCTTGGCATGGTGCTGATAGTCTGACAAATGGTTCGGTATAGCGGTTTCTTCTCTGGGTATAAAATAGAAATGCACATTTTTATGCTAAATGGGTTCCGCATATTTTATACCTATTTTCATTTGCTATTTGCAAACGACATAACTATATCTATAAGACGATATGTTACATTAATGGCGGCCATCTGACGTCAAAACGACATCACAGGCACAAGTAAGTGTTTCAACACATCGCGGCGTCTTATCGTACACTAAGATTGTTTTTTCTGCACCCAAACATTCAGAAACCAATAGATAATTTGCCAACTTAAATTCCATAGCAAATTTCAGATCTTCTCAAAGCTAATTCCCAAGCACTCTAATGGAAAAAGAGGAGCACCCTGACCTGACTAAACAATTGGTAAATATGCAATTCAAGCTGAGGAAAAGTGAATCCTTGATATTTTGCAAAGTGACTCGATTCTTGTGCCATTGCGTGACAAAAACAAAGGGAAAATCCGTTCACTTTATTAAGGCTGCCCAACCCAGGTTAGCCCCAGACAGACAAAACCGAGTTTAACCACTAAAATGAAATCCAACTTCAAAATGTCTCGAAATTTGAATTCAGTTTTGACATTGCTGATGTTCGCCTGCTCCTCCTCCTCCACCACCAGCTGTGTGTATGCATCATATGGATGGAAATAGTCATAAGGAAGACACAACACACAGAGCGACTGAGAGGGAGAGATAGGGTTTGGGACTAAAAGGAAATGTAAATGTTTAATGTTCTCTGTCGACAGAATTATTCTGGTTGAATAAATCCAACCACTATACTGCCAGTGGCCCAGCAACCACCACTTACCTACCCACCTACCCTACCCACCTACCGTTTGTCGTCCTGCTACGTTCGCAAATTCAAATATCCTGTGGGCAAACAAATGAATTTTAAAAATGTTTGTAAAAATTACTTTGGAATCCTTTTTCTCTATTTGTGCCCCTCAACTGAAGAAACCATTTTACTGCCGACGACGCCGCGCCATCTTTGTCGTATTCGTCGGTCGCTTCCAGATAGTCGTAATACGACTACATAGGGAAATCGAATGTTATGCCATGCCGGGGTGGACACGAGGAATGCACTATAAAAACTCCTAGATGTTCAGTTATTTTCATTTGGAAGAGAGACGATTTGTGCTGCCAGGAGTAGAGTAGTTGCAGCAGCAGCACCATTACCGGCAACAACAGGCCAAAGGATAAGACTTGGGATAAAACGACGAAAAGTTTGCAGACACATTCTCCTTGGACACTTTAGAAAGATTTAATTTTTCATAAAAATAACAAAAAAAAACACCAACTAACAACTGGCAGCTTTGCTTTGGACTAATAGACACATAGGGTTGCAACTGGGAAATGCAATTGTCTTAAAAGCAACGCACACACTCACAAGCAATATTATTGCACATCATCAGCGAAAATATAATTTTATCGCATAATAAAATTGTTTGAAAACATTGATTGCGACTGGTGGGGGGTCTGGATTATGAGTGGAACTGGAAGCCCTAAACATTATGAGGGTATTCCTTGGAAGCAATCTCAGAACTCAGTTTAATTACGGAGGAGTTGTTGCTACAATAGTAACTCCAATTGCACTTTTTATAATACCAAACAGATAAATTCTGGATGCGAGGTATAGACATTACATTAGATGGCAACTCTAAAATGAGTATTTTTTGTGTCTATTTCCGTGGTAGAAATAGAAACTCAGAAATTATTACCCTGTTCAAAAGAGATTTGCAAAAGTTATTCAGATATCGACACAGAGTAATTGTTGGAGGTGATTTAAACTGTCGACATCAGCTATGGAACTGCCTTCGCGCTAATTGTTGGGGCAATGTTTTACATGACATTAACGATAGTCACCCAAATTTCTCGATACTGTATCCTCCAAACCATACTTATATTCCATCTTCGCAGAATAAAAGCCCCTCCACTCTTGATTTTTTTATAACTAACTCCCCAAATTACTGCAGTACACCTTTCGTGCATAATAAACTTGGATCAGATCATTTACCTGTTAATATTTGTTTGAATAATGTTGCAAATGCTAGACAAAGCAGTTATTACTATAAGTACTCTGCAGCAAACTGGAATCTATATAGATCATATATCAACAGAAATAGTCCAGATAATAATTTAGAGGATATACACGATCCTCTATTTATTGATTCAATGTGTTCCAACTTTACTTCGATTATAAAAGGAGCGGCTGACTACGCAATCCCCAAACGACGCATCAAAGATTCTGAATCGGTACAGCTTCCTTCTAACATTTTATATTTAATTCGACTGAGAAACTTGGAAAGACGGAAATGGGTTAGATACCGCTATGATTTCTTTTTAAATAGTGTAAAATTTCTTAACAAAGTAATTGACAACGAAATTTCAGAGTTCAGAAACTATCGGTGGGAAAACTACTCTCCTCTTTTGATAAAGCAAGTAAACCCTTCTGGAAAGTTTGAAAATTGATGAAAAAGAGTGGTTGTAGTATTCCGCCCCTTAAAGTTCAAAACCAATTGTATATTACACCACTAGAAAAGGCTAATCTTCTAGCAACACATTTTTCTAATAACACCACTATTTCAGCTAACTTAAGTGGCCCAGATACTGTTCGTGAAGTGAATAATTCAATCACTTCCATCTCACAATCAGACACGATTTTACCTCCCTCTTATTTTGTTAGCCACACTAAAACAAGCATTCTCATAAAAAACCTAAAAATAAAAAAGTCACCTGGCCTTGATGGTATAAACAACAAGTTACTTAAATCTCTACCGTTGCGTGGTATAAAATATTTAACAACTATTTTCAATGCGTGCTTCAAACTGTGCTATTTCCCAGAGTGTTGGAAAATAGCGTCAGTTATACCGATTCACAAACTGGGAAAACCTAAAAATGAAATCAATAGCTATAGGCCTATAAGTGTGCTTTGCAGTGTAAGCAAACTGTTAGAAAAGATAATCAAAGAAAAAGTTGATGATTTTGTTGATTCGAATAATATTCTTCCTAGCTTGCAGTTTGGAAAGCCACAATACCATTCAACAAATCGCAAGGGTTAAAAAACATGTTATGTTAGGTTAGGTTAGGTTACTGGGCTGACGGGGCAAGAGAATCCTGCGCCCGTCACACTTAGGTCAATGTAGACCCTTTGTGATACCCTGGAGGTTATGCTTCCCTTATCTGGAACCAATGAAAAACCTATGAAAAACTTAGCGGGTTTACAAACCTTCCCGATGCGTTGATGAACTTGCGCAAGTCATTCACAGACTTGCCGGAGAGTTCTTCTAAATCCTGGAAGAAATATCTGCCCAGGATATTGTTTCTGATATGACAGAGTGCAGGGCAGTGACAGAGGAAATGCGGGGTATCCTCATTCACCTCCTCGTCCCCACATCCTCTGCAGAGTTCATCTGTGCTGAGTTTTAATTTCTTTGCATGGTAGCCCAGCATGTTGTGTCCGGTGATAACACCTGTGAGAGAGGACAAAGAATTCTTGTTCATTTGAAGGATTCTCTTGGTCTTTTGTTTGTCTTATAGTGGCCACATTTTCCTTGTAATAACACAGGAATCAAGGGCACTCCATCTTTCGTTTGCTGCCATCAGTGTTTTATTTCCAATCACCTGTTTAAGGTAACAGGGTGGGGTTTTTACTGTGGTGTCAGCATCCCTTGATTCAAGGGAAGATCCTTTTCTTGCCAGTTCATCGGCTCTTTCATTTCCTGGGACACCACTGTGTCCGGGGACCCAGCAGAGTCTTACAGTGTGCTGCGCGCCAAGAGCCCGCAGCTCTTCGCGACAGCTTCTTACAAGCCTCGATTTTATTTCTGTGGCGGAAATCGATTTTATTGCCGCTTGGCTGTGAATGAAGAAGGTAATATCAGCCTGTGGTATTGCCGTCATTGCAGCCTGCTTAGCGGCTGTTGTCACCGCCAGAACCTCAGCTTGGAAGACGCTGCTGTAGTCGGGGAGTCTGATCGAGCCAGATATTCCGAGCGTTTCTGAGTAGAAACCTGCACCAACGCCGGTATCCATCTTGGAGCCATCTGTATAGATGGGGATCGTTGTTGCATGGATTGGTACTTGATTATCCTGCCATTCTTCCCTACAGGGAAAAGAGACAGCAAATGGTCTTATAAAATCTAGTTTGGGAGTAATGTAGTCTGTGCATACATATCTACCCGTAAATTTCTCTAGAATCTGTGCATGCCCTGTTGTACTGGGTTTCCAGTTTTTTGTTTGGCTTAGCCGCAAGGCACTGTTTGCTGCAGATTCTTGTACGAAAAGATCTAGGGGTTTAAGATTGAGAATTACCTCCATCCAAAAAACATGTTAATGATAATTTAAATACGAAAAAGTCAACTGGTCTCATAATGTTAGACATCGAAAAGGCATTCGATACGGTCTGGCATGAGGGATTGCTTCATAAACTTAAGTCCTTACATTTTGCAATTCCCATAATAAAAATTATTCAAAGCTTTCTATCCGATAGAAAGTTTATGGTAACATTGAGTAAAGAGTTTTCCTCTGCACAAGTTACGGTGTCCGGTGTACCACAAGGTTCGGTACTTGGGCGCATCCTTTTTAATATCTTTGTATCTGACATTCCTCATCTTGGGGATAACGTCAAAACTGCCATGTTCGCTGATGATACAGCCATTTAAGCAGCTGGAGTATTGTGTAGGGATGTACAGCGTACCCTGCAAGAGTCTCCAAATAAACTAAAAGATTATTTCAACAAATGGGAAATACAGATAAATGCTCAGAAAACACAGGCAATTTGGTTCTCACGTCGTCGTAAGCCATGTTTCTTGCCAGAAAACATTAATCTTCAAATAGGATCAGTCAGCATTGACCGGTCCGAACATTGTAGATACCTCGGAATTATGTTGGATAAAAAAATGAGCTTTAATAAACATATATCTACAACCATGAATAAAATAAATATGTACATAAAAATTCTCTATCCTCTGATATCCAGAAAATCTGAACTTAGTAAAGAAAACATAATTATTTTGTTCAAATCAATTTTTCAATCCATCCTTCTTTATGGTGCACCTGTTTGGGGCGACTGTGCCAAAACTCATACTCTTAAATTAAAACTACAAAGATGTCAAAATAAAGTGCTTAAAATGATGTTAGATCTCCCAAGGGCTTACTCAACACTTAAGTTGCATGAACTAGCAAATATCAACTTTTTAAACTTAAATATTGAAATTTATAATCAAAAATTTTATGACCATTGTTCATTATCCGAAAATGAACTTGTTCTTCAATTACTAGAATAACAATTAAATGATATTATTAGTTGTTTGCTTAAGTTTTGTTTACTTATAACTGTGTGCAATATTAGCTTGTAAGTTATGTATAAGGATTTTAGTTGTAGTTTTTTCCCTTAAAAATAATAAATTTAAAATAATATCCATTTTCTTTGTATAAAATTAAATCATAGTTGTAAAGGATTAAAATGTCCTAAATCTCTATAATAGTTAAAATTGATGTAAACTAGTCTAAGTCGTTACTACTGTACAATAAATAAATGATGATGATGATGAATTTCCAACTCAAAATTTTGAAAAAAAAACAAGTTTTTTTTTTTTTTTTTTATTCCAAATTCGGAGACTACATATCTACTAAATTTGTATACCCTATTCTAGGGGTATATTAATTTTGACACATAGTGTGTAACATACCTTAATATTGCCCGTAGACTCCTAAAAGTTACTATATTTATGATCAGCATCGATAGTAATGTCGATCTAGCCATGTCCGTCGGCAAAAATTAGGCCTTTAAACTGGACTTAGAGAGCTGAAATTTTAACCATATAATCTCTAGGGTCCCGAAATAATCAAGTTTACGAATTTTTGAAATCCGCCCACAAACTCAAAAAAAAAACAAAATTTTGGAAAAAATCGAATTTTGAGCTAGAAAGCTGAAATTTTTTATATATGATCTATGATTCCTAAAACTGCTCGGGATAAAACTTTTTCAAAATCCCCCCACTGACACGCCCACAAATAAATAAAACAATTTTTTTTGAAAATCCAAAGTTTGAGCTAGGGAGCTGAAATTTATAATATATACTCTCTATGGGCCCTTTATGCTCATGTGTAAATATTTTCAAAATCCGCCCACTGGCACGCCCACAATTATTTTTTATTTTTTATTTTTTAATTCAAAGTGAGCTAGGGAGCTGAAATTTATAATATATACTCTCTAGGGGCCCTTTATGCTCATGTGTTAATTTTTTTTAAATCCGCCTACTGACACGCCCACAATTAAATAAAACAATTTTATTGAAACACCCAAGTTTGAGCTAGGGAGCGTTTTTTTTTTATAAAATCCTTTAAATGTTATATAACAAAATATGTAGAGCGTTCTTAACAATTCAACCATACTTGGACTTTTGTCACGCCCACTTATGAGGGATAGGAATAAGAATAGGGTATCCAACAGTTCGCCCAAGCGGACTGTAGCCCGTCCCTATGTTTTTTACTATTTTTTTGCTGTTATTAGTTTTTAATCGAATACTGAAAACTAGATGATTTGAATTCTACTAGTTTTCGAGAAAATGGAAAATTACCAAATCTACTTTTTGTTAAATTTTTATTTATGGACTTTTTTCCTTGACGTCAATAAATAAAAAATGATATCCTTCTAATAAGTAGAGAACAGTAAGTTATTTGGCGTTACCTATAATGCAAGCATTACGGTACGGCGTATAAACAGTGTGGTTATGTATGGGGGGAGCCTTCTTGGGCTCACTATAGGATTTGGAATAGGTAAAAGGTTGGGTTTCTTTTACATTTAAGGAATCTGGAACTTTAAGTTTGAAACTGTTTTTTTTTTAAAACTATTCATGGAAATCACTTGATTTAAAAACAAGATGATAGAACCGACTTTTAGCTTTAAAAAAATGTGCAATACTTAATTGTAGGTATTAACGTTATTTTTAAATATTTTTTTTTCCATTTGAAGTGTTTTTTTTTTTTAGAAAATCGCCCCTCCCGCCCAAATGGGGTGATATAGTAACAAATGCTTGTAAATAACTGTTCTACACAAATCTGTCGTTAAACTTTGTTGCCTGAGTTATCGTACTCTCCCCCTGTGTGGCCCGGTTGAAACCCTGAACACCTCTTCGACTCACAATAATTTATATTTTTGCGGAGAAAATTTTTCCGCGGACATTTTTTCCGGTCACTCCAAATTCTGATAAGAAATGTACAGGCGATAGAATGGTTGTCAACGGATTTCCCTTTGTTTTTGTCACGCATGGACACAAGAATCGAGTCACTTTGCAAATGTCCTCAGGTTGAATTGCATATTTAGCAATTGTTTAGCCAGGTCAGGGTGCTCCTCTATTTCCATTAGAGTGCTTGGGAATTAGTTTTGAATAGATCTGAAATTTGCTGTGGAATTCAAGGTAGCAAATTATCTTTGATGAATAAAAGAATGCTCTTTTACACAATTAGCGCTATCATGGTATTCGTTCCGATAGGAAAATTCTCTGATTTTGTACGAATAGGAGAATTTGTCTTCATGATATGAATGCCGGAATATGTGTCCGAAAAAAAAATACACCGGCAGTCTACGGTTCGACGCGATGTTGTTGTTTTTTTTTGCAATTTCTCTCAGATTTTCTCCGACAACTATTTGTCGCGACAATATATTTATAAATATCTATCTAATGTCCGTTCGGAAAGCGGATACTGTGAACGACAACTAGGTCTCCGACTGGATTTGCGTTGCGGAGAAAAGTCCTTTCCGAACGGACTATTATGGGCAGAATATAAATAGAAGCATTAACCTTCATATACCTGTTGCGAAAAACAAAATAGCATGTACCCAAGCACGGTGCCTGGAACCGAAAGTTTTAGTACGAGATCCCTAGGCCCCTATTATGGCTAACGAATTATTGATCGATGAACGACTTTTTCTATTATCGATTGTCGATTTCTCTATTTCGTATTGTGATCGATATTTTTCGATTTCCCTCTTTGAACATGGCAATACCAACTGAGCCGGTCGTGCTCAATTTTTTTCGAGATCGGTTCTTTAACGTAAAGGCTTTCTCGGATCTTGGGATTTCTTATTCAATCAATCTTGGTTACTCCTGCTGTCATGCGAAGCATCTTCATCTCAGCTGCCGTTAGTTTACCCTCATCCTTTTTGTACACTGTCCAACATTGGGAACCGTATGTGTGCGCCGGGTGCACAACAACGGAGAGTTCCTGGTGCCGTATCCCAGTCCTCCATGGCAGTTTTTATAGTCTTTGTTTGACTTCCCGACATGTCCGTTTAAATCTCTGCCAACGAACAAAAGCTCTTGTGTGACATGTTCTTGATGAGGTCGTGAAAATCTAGCCAGAATGTGTCTTTTTCTGTCTGCTCACATCCAACTTGGGGAGCATATGCACTGCCAATATTCCACACTTCACCTTGAGATACGTCAAACAATCACTGGACTTTGAAATGGTCAAGACGCCGCCGCGAAGTATGATACCGATTCCGTTCGTACCCTGTTCTTCAATTCAATTTCAATTTATTTTATTCACATAAGTATAGCATTGTAAGACTAATAGTGGGTGGCGACGGTGTAGAGGTTAGTGTGTTGGCTTGTGACCCGTGCGGTGCAGGTTCAATCCCCATGGGGAACAACAACATACGCCACCCAATCACATGCCTCTACACCAAAAGGAGGATTTCTGCCTGGTAGTACAATGGAACGTTACCGAGTCTGAGTGCTCTGGGATTTGGATTTCCTTTAAAAAAAAAAAAAAAAAAAAAAAAAAAAAAAAAAAATAAGACTAATAGTCTTTTAAGTTAATACTACTCGTATATTACATAATTTACAATTGATTAAATTTATTATTATTATTAAATATATTAATTTTATTTTAAGCTAAACCCTTAAACCCTACTGAAGTTAAAGAACATGATTGCTTAAAGAAAGCATATAGTTATTTACACTTTTTATCTATTCAAATGCCGTATTAGTGCCTTCTCGAAACCGCTCCTACTGTCCAATCCCCTAACGTTATGTCCCGTAGTAGAATACTTTCAACGACAAGTCATACTTCCAAGTTAAGCTTAAGCATTACCGGAAACCGAAAAGCTCTGACCTGAGCATTTCGGCCCGCCCCAGGATTAGAACCATGATAAGTAGTGCCTGGCTGGGTAGTGCGTTTTCTATTAGCGTACATTTCCAAAGTGCTTTAGTTTTAGAGTTCGACACGTACATGCTCCTATTATTTCCTGTTCGATCTTTCTTTTACGACACCGGTGATCTCCAGTCGTATAAACCCACGGATTTGCATGCATGTAGTGATATCCTTCATCCGTTAGTACACGGGGAAAGTTTTAAAAACTCTATGCCTGACTATTTTAAACAAGTACCGGGCATGTTTCGCTCCATCCCGGATGGTTAGGAATTATTGTTTTGGAGGACTATTTTAGATTGAAATCTTGGCCCGCGTAAGGTAGGCCAATGGGTGTTCCGACACTGGAGCCTAAAAGTCTGGTCTGGTTTACTGCTGGATCAAAAATAGGATCTGCAGTTTCAGCTGGTGTCTTTAGACCCAAAACCAAAGTCAAGGTACCTATGGGAATGTGGCCCAGTGTGTTCCAGGCCAAAATCCATGCCATTGAGATCAACGATAGAATAAACCTTGAAAAGTGTAATAAGGGCACCATAATACACATATTTTCGGATAGGCAAGCTGCACTCTAGGCAAGCCAAGTGCTAGCAGCACGTTGCATCGCGATCGCCAGCCAGACACAGTTGCAGACTTGAATCCGGCTTAGTCTAGTTTTGCATTGTAGCGACGAAATATTAATTGCCCTCCAGAAGACAGCAAATATTCGAACTACTGCAGGATTTATAGCAAATTTAATTTTTGTTTGTACCACAAATCTTACCTTACCTACGTCCCAAAATCCACACAAATGAATTGCTTTTTGCCACAGGTGTTAGGCAATCTTCTTCTTCAACCACCATCCTCCCACTTCACTACATCCCTACTGTTGTGCCTAGGAAACTCGCCACTGGCTTAGGACAGTAAGAGCCCGCGCTTACTTTTATTTGCGCAACTATTATTTTGACAAAGTGTACAGGATTAAAAAGGAGCGAGCATAGGTACATGGAACACAACTGTTGTGCGACAAATAAAGTTATATAAGGGCATCAACAATCCATTGACAGAAAGCAACTTTTGCTGGGCAACTGAATGTCTAGAACATTGGCATCTTGTGCGAGGAGAAATTCCGAAGAGCCAGATGGCGATTAATAGACGGACCCGGCAGCAGTGTGCACACAATATGTACACGCATAATCGAAGACTAAAATCTCCATCTACAATAATCGTTTCGCTTTCGTCCTGGAAAATTTGAAAGATAGAACCTGCCTTCTTATTCCTCACTTCTTCGCACTCACAAATGTCCGAAGAAGCTAGGAAATCTATTAAAAACTGTAAGGAGCGATTGTGATGCTTCAGTTTCTCTTCCCCTACCACTTAAGTGTGCAAAGCTATATTTTTAGGCGAAAATGGAAGGGACACAAGATTGTATCGTTGCCCATAGGCGAAACTTTAAAGTCGACCCATATTTAAATCGTGAAGCAACAATGTCGGTTTTCAGCGTACCAACCACGATTAGTGGATTTCCTGCATCAAACCGCTATTCATTCATATTTAATGTTCAACTGTCTGTTTCAAAATAAATGACTTCAACTTCAAACTATGCGAACATTAATAATCCTCACTCTGACAGCAAACCACAAGTTCTACATTTGTTCTATCAATTCCACAAGGTCCTTAAATAGATAATGAAAAATCCCCCGTTGGTCACTAGTCATTTCATTAAGTTCATCAATCATCCCACAACTGCCCCAATCACAGTTGAATGTTCTTCCACTTGTTTCGCCTTGAACCACCTACCCTTTTGACATGACGAGAAAAAAAAACACAGCTTAACAAACGACCTGCGAATAGATTGAATATATCTAGCTATACCCAACTATTTCTCATCATGGTGTCAAGTCAACCACCACTTCAAATTCGTGCACATGACACGCAATCTAACTCTGGCCAATTACTTTAATGCATGTTCTTCTGCGTGCCGTCATCCCTTAGACAATTCGACTCCAACGGCATATAACCTATAGAACCTAGGTGACAATTTTTATGTCACTTCCACACAGCATAAAGAAACCCAAAAAAAAAAATGCTGCTTACAAATTTCCTTTATACCCTTCCCTACTCAGAACTAAACTGTCGACGGGGTGGGGAGAGGGTGGGCTTTAGAACGCCACGTGTCGCCTTCAAAATTCCCATGAATATAATTAATGAGATTTTGAAAAATGCTTTTTCATTTCAATTATGGGCACGGTACACGGTTTCGCGAAACGTATAGTTTTTTTTTCCAAATATTAACGGGGTGTCTTGACACCCCAAGATACTAAGGGAGAACGTTTAAAAAAAAAAACTGATACGTTTTCCCGGAGGTAGGGTGCTCTGACGCAACTGGTATCTTGCTACTGAAGCAAACGAGCCATGAAATTTTTATATTCTTCTCTCCGGCGGCGGCTACGAGTAACCGTTTATGTATGTGTATCTTTCAGATATCTCAAGATTCCCGGGTTATTACACAGCAAATTAAGCCCTGTTATGTGGGGGTGTCGAATTATTAATGCACTTGGAGGGCTTCCAACATAATTTATCAGAAGAGACGGCACGACAGCTAAAAGTCTTAAATTCTTTAACTTATTCTTCTTCAGAGCAAAAGGAAAACTCCTTTCGTCATTCAACCACCCACCCCGATGTCCTCGTAGACTTACAGAGTCAGCAGTTTTCTTCGTTATGCTGTTGCCTATTTTTTCCGCTGTGCCGGCTTTATTATTTTTTTTTCTCAATTTCACTTAACCCCTGAAGGATCTTCGGTTCAACAAACACCAACTGGCAGCTTCGACCTTTCTTTTAACCAAATAACAAATACACTCGCTCCGATGCGAGAGAGTATCTACGACTATGTATATGAACGTAAACACTTTCGGTCAACAAGCATACATTATTCAATCGATTGGAATTAAAACTGAAGGCAGTGCACTGGAGCTGGTGGAGCAGTAGTACCTCGACATCCGATAAAACTCTTCACCTTTATTCGACAAACTCCGATATTGAGTGCAAACGATGTGTGTGTGTGTTTGTGTGTCCGAGTCCGTTGGTCCAGTTGTTGGCCAAGAGGCAGTGCCAATAGCAGCTTTTTTTCTGCCGTGGAAGCAGCGTTGTGAAGGACAAACGACTACAGAGCATTTTTGCGAATTTATTGTTTGGTGTGTCCTTATGATTCCCCAGCAGAGAGAAATGGCGCTCGCGATAGCTACTGGCACTGGCAGCAATGTGGGCAGCAGTAAGGAAAATCCACATAAAAAAAACGATCCCTCAGCTAATTTCTTCCTTTTTCCCACTTTCCACATGCCACAAAAATAAAGTTTACGTCAATTTATAATAGAAATCCTTGAATGCGTTTGATTGTTCGCCCGGGGGTGGTGTGAGGTTTTTTTTTACGCGAAGTAAATGTGAAATAAAATCCTCCAGATAGACTGTTGGGTATGGGATACACATATACATATATATTTTTTTATCCATTTTGAATAATGTTTGTATTTTGTGTGTTTTATGGACGTGATTTGAATGACGTTTGATGTTTTGCTTTTATTTGAAAATTTAATGACTCAATATTTGAGTGGAAAATCTGGCTGTGAAATTAAAAAAAAAACCGAAATAACAAACAGATATTGAGAAGAGTATGCCATGAAAAAAAAAGATGATAGGAATACATAAAATTGGCAAGAGATTGGAGAAGTTACACCACGAGGATTGGGATCAGCATGGAAAGGCTTTGGCAAGATTTTAAGCACATATAAGGATTTTTACTACAAGATCACGAAAATTCGTTGGTGGGTTATAAAAAGGATGTCTATAACATGGATCTTATAAAATCGAATTTCAACAATCAGTTGCTTAGCTCTTTGATGCTGTTTTATATACTCTTATCCATGCAGGGAATGGCTGGGAGTATCACTGGAGCTCCATTTTAAAAACCAGCGCTTGTCATAAAAGGCGACAAATCACATCTTAGCAATTTTAGGATCCAGATAGCCAAGCGACGTATTTAACATCTTGAAACTCTACCGCGAGTGTGCATGCGAATCCGTGGGTTGACATGACTGAGGATCAACGGTGTCGTAAAAGGAGGATTAGACAAAAAGCAATAATGGAAGCATGCACGTGTCGAAAGCGTTTAAAAAGAGGCAGGAATAAGAACTGGATCATCAACATTTGATTGGCCTCAGTGATGCGGCCTCACTGAAGTGATGCGAGACCTTAAGCCTGCCTTCCTTGTGGTCAAACAGCCGAACCACACAGGCCAGTAGGGAGGGTTATGATCAATTTACTCCTAATCATAGGCTCGCTGCGCCGTTATGGAAGAAGAAGACTGACGGACCAGTGGGGTTTTGCCATAAAGTGGGAGGGTTACTATCCCTTTAATACCGATCGTGACTTTGCCGTAAAGGAAAAGAAGAAAAAAATGCCAGTTTGAAAAGCACCCTCCAAAAAATAACCCTCCCTATGGAATAAACTCAAAATTTGTATGCGGGTTGGGGATTTCATGGGTGAAATAAATGAAATAAGTCACGAAATTTGATAGTTTAAAAAAGTATGGAAAGGAAGGCGGAAGAAGCAGGTCTTCGACTTACGATGTTGAAAGACTATCCCGGTTCTTTTTGAACTTGTTTATAACCTTTCGACTAAATGAAATCCGGTACAAATGTTGAGTTGAACATCTGTCCATATACCCTATTCTAAGGGCATATAAATGTTGACTCACAGTTTGTAGCATTCCTTAATATTGCTCGTAGACCCCTAAAAGTTACTATATTCGTGATCAGCATCGATAGTAGCCATGTCGGTCCGTCCATAGGCAAAAATTAGTCCCTAGAAAGCTGAAATTTGGAACGTATACTCTCTAGGGGCCCGAAATAATCAAGTATTAGATTTTTAAAATCCGCCCTCTAACACGCTCTCAATCTCAAAAAAAAAGTCATCAAGAAATCGAAATTCGAGCTAGAAAGCGAGCTATAGGCCCGAAACACTACTTTACTTAACGGGCTCCCGAAGCGTGAAGAGTCTCTGCCTGAGGCACTGCAGCCTTTCATTACCTGCGATTCCGGGCACGCTGCTTCCAGTTGTTCAGACCATTCGCTCCCCGATGGCTTGGTCTTTAAAACGGACGTTCGGTCTTCCTTGCATTCCCGAACCTGGGGGCTGGCACTCGAAGATCCTCTTGGCTGTAGCATTATTACAAATTCGCTCAATGTAGTCGGCGTTATTTAGCTGTCTTCGAATACGTCCAATCGCCCTCCTCGCACAGAGGACCAAATATCCGACGGAGTATTTTCCTCTCCAAAGAACCCAGTATAGGCTTCCATATGGCACTCGGCTTTATGGCGCAGGGCTGGCAGGATGAAGGCTCAATAAAGCATGCATTTTGTGTCTTCGGGTGAGGAGTTTTGAACCGATTTGTTTAGCCAAGCCGAAGTAGCAACGGTTTCCTAATGTAATTTTCCATCGGATCTCCACTAAGGTGTCACTTGTGAAGTTGATGTTTACTCCAAGGTAGGTGAACTCCTTAACTACCTCGAAGTTATTGCTTTTAACATTGCTTTTGTCCTAGGCGGTTGACATATGTTTGTTGTTTGTTGATAGGATGTATTTAGACTTTTTCTCATTAAATTCAAGACCAACAAATTTCACCTTCAATCTCCGTAAAAGTGGTAGTCGGCAAAAGCCGACACACTTAGACCAATAATTTAGCGCAGGTAGGCTGTCTGAGAAGATTCGGATGTCCATAGCGGATATCACTCTTCAGCCACGATAGGATTTCTTTAATCGCCATTATTTCCGCTAGGAAAACGCTGCAGTGATTAGGGAGACGAAAATAGAGGCTGAGGTTCACCTCCACCTACGTCCTCGTCGGTTTTCGATCAATCGGCTTAAAAGTGGATCGATTCATCTTCGACAGGGGGCCTCCCTCCCAGAATGTTCTGGCCGACTTCATTCTCGTTTTTGCGTTTGATTGTTCGCCCGGGGGTGGTGTGAGGTTTTTTTTTACGCGAAGTAAATGTGAAATAAAATCCTCCAGATAGACTGTTGGGTATGGGATACACATATACATATATATTTTTTTATCCATTTTGAATAATGTTTGTATTTTGTGTGTTTTATGGACGTGATTTGAATGACGTTTGATGTTTTGCTTTTATTTGAAAATTTAATGACTCAATATTTGAGTGGAAAATCTGGCTGTGAAATTAAAAAAAAAACCGAAATAACAAACAGATATTGAGAAGAGTATGCCATGAAAAAAAAAGATGATAGGAATACATAAAATTGGCAAGAGATTGGAGAAGTTACACCACGAGGATTGGGATCAGCATGGAAAGGCTTTGGCAAGATTTTAAGCACATATAAGGATTTTTACTACAAGATCACGAAAATTCGTTGGTGGGTTATAAAAAGGATGTCTATAACATGGATCTTATAAAATCGAATTTCAACAATCAGTTGCTTAGCTCTTTGATGCTGTTTTATATACTCTTATCCATGCAGGGAATGGCTGGGAGTATCACTGGAGCTCCATTTTAAAAACCAGCGCTTGTCATAAAAGGCGACAAATCACATCTTAGCAATTTTAGGATCCAGATAGCCAAGCGACGTATTTAACATCTTGAAACTCTACCGCGAGTGTGCATGCGAATCCGTGGGTTGACATGACTGAGGATCAACGGTGTCGTAAAAGGAGGATTAGACAAAAAGCAATAATGGAAGCATGCACGTGTCGAAAGCGTTTAAAAAGAGGCAGGAATAAGAACTGGATCATCAACATTTGATTGGCCTCAGTGATGCGGCCTCACTGAAGTGATGCGAGACCTTAAGCCTGCCTTCCTTGTGGTCAAACAGCCGAACCACACAGGCCAGTAGGGAGGGTTATGATCAATTTACTCCTAATCATAGGCTCGCTGCGCCGTTATGGAAGAAGAAGACTGACGGACCAGTGGGGTTTTGCCATAAAGTGGGAGGGTTACTATCCCTTTAATACCGATCGTGACTTTGCCGTAAAGGAAAAGAAGAAAAAAATGCCAGTTTGAAAAGCACCCTCCAAAAAATAACCCTCCCTATGGAATAAACTCAAAATTTGTATGCGGGTTGGGGATTTCATGGGTGAAATAAATGAAATAAGTCACGAAATTTGATAGTTTAAAAAAGTATGGAAAGGAAGGCGGAAGAAGCAGGTCTTCGACTTACGATGTTGAAAGACTATCCCGGTTCTTTTTGAACTTGTTTATAACCTTTCGACTAAATGAAATCCGGTACAAATGTTGAGTTGAACATCTGTCCATATACCCTATTCTAAGGGCATATAAATGTTGACTCACAGTTTGTAGCATTCCTTAATATTGCTCGTAGACCCCTAAAAGTTACTATATTCGTGATCAGCATCGATAGTAGCCATGTCGGTCCGTCCATAGGCAAAAATTAGTCCCTAGAAAGCTGAAATTTGGAACGTATACTCTCTAGGGGCCCGAAATAATCAAGTATTAGATTTTTAAAATCCGCCCTCTAACACGCTCTCAATCTCAAAAAAAAAGTCATCAAGAAATCGAAATTCGAGCTAGAAAGCGAGCTATAGGCCCGAAACACTACTTTACTTAACGGGCTCCCGAAGCGTGAAGAGTCTCTGCCTGAGGCACTGCAGCCTTTCATTACCTGCGATTCCGGGCACGCTGCTTCCAGTTGTTCAGACCATTCGCTCCCCGATGGCTTGGTCTTTAAAACGGACGTTCGGTCTTCCTTGCATTCCCGAACCTGGGGGCTGGCACTCGAAGATCCTCTTGGCTGTAGCATTATTACAAATTCGCTCAATGTAGTCGGCGTTATTTAGCTGTCTTCGAATACGTCCAATCGCCCTCCTCGCACAGAGGACCAAATATCCGACGGAGTATTTTCCTCTCCAAAGAACCCAGTATAGGCTTCCATATGGCACTCGGCTTTATGGCGCAGGGCTGGCAGGATGAAGGCTCAATAAAGCATGCATTTTGTGTCTTCGGGTGAGGAGTTTTGAACCGATTTGTTTAGCCAAGCCGAAGTAGCAACGGTTTCCTAATGTAATTTTCCATCGGATCTCCACTAAGGTGTCACTTGTGAAGTTGATGTTTACTCCAAGGTAGGTGAACTCCTTAACTACCTCGAAGTTATTGCTTTTAACATTGCTTTTGTCCTAGGCGGTTGACATATGTTTGTTGTTTGTTGATAGGATGTATTTAGACTTTTTCTCATTAAATTCAAGACCAACAAATTTCACCTTCAATCTCCGTAAAAGTGGTAGTCGGCAAAAGCCGACACACTTAGACCAATAATTTAGCGCAGGTAGGCTGTCTGAGAAGATTCGGATGTCCATAGCGGATATCACTCTTCAGCCACGATAGGATTTCTTTAATCGCCATTATTTCCGCTAGGAAAACGCTGCAGTGATTAGGGAGACGAAAATAGAGGCTGAGGTTCACCTCCACCTACGTCCTCGTCGGTTTTCGATCAATCGGCTTAAAAGTGGATCGATTCATCTTCGACAGGGGGCCTCCCTCCCAGAATGTTCTGGCCGACTTCATTCTCGGACAACTGGATCGTTGTTTTAAGGCGGACTAAAGATGTCAAGGGGCGTCAAGTGAAACAGAATGTAAATTGCAGCAGAGGGAGTAGTGCGCAGTGCACCACTCATACAAAGACACGCTGATCGTTGGACTTTGCTTAGCTTATCGCGATTTATCGCTTTGTCTAAGGCAGTCCACCAAACAACTCCGCACATAAGTATCTGGCTTATTAACGAGATGTGTAGCCAGTTGATTATGCGGGGTTGAAGGCCCCATTTATTACCGATGGATTTTTGCATGCTGATGATGTCGATAGTTGGATAGAGCTCCAGAAAGGTCATGTGTAAAGATTTTTAAAATCCGCCCTCTGACACTCACTATTTAAAAAAAAAAAACAGTTTAGTTGAAGAAATCCTTGGAAATAGAAGTTCTATTCTTCGCAAAGTATGTAGATAAAGTCGGTTTGATCAATTCCTTCATTCAAAGTTGTCTGTCATGCCCACTTTTTAGGGGCGTTTTCGTACGTACACTTTTTTTCGCTAAATGCCTTTAAAAAACGCAAAAAACAGTTCAGTTTAGCAAACTTCCTTATCCTTCTTAACAATTCACTCATACTTAGATTTTTGTCACGCATCCTTTATGGGGAAAGGAAACAGGAAAAGGGTATCCAATAGCCAAAGCGGACTGTAGCCTTTCCGTTTTTTTTTTTTTTTTTAATTTCGCGCTCAGAACTCACCTGCTTCTTCTACTGGAAATACTGGTATTATTGCATTCGTGTGATCCAGTTATTTTTAAGTGTGCTTTTTGTCGATTGTGTTGTGTTGTGTTTATTGATATTGCCTATTTAAAGGGGTTCGTAGGATCTCTCCTTTGAACATTACAGTACCATTTGATGCCCTCCATTGTTTGTAAGATAGGTTTTTTGACATAAAGGTTTTCTTGAATCTTGGAATTTCTTATTCGATCAAGCTTTGTTACTCCTTTTTTTTAGCCGTCCAACGTGTGAGCGCCGGGTGCACAGCTCCGGCGGAGAGTCTTCCTCAGCATCAACGCTAACGCGATGATTAATCTCGTCATCACAGGATCCTTCGCTATTTACACTCTTCGCTCTTGGGAATCACTTTCCCATTCAATGTCTTGAATAGTTTAGAACTAAGAGTGGGAAATCCAAATCACAGAGCACTCAGACTCGGTAACGGTCGATTGTACTACCAGGCGGAAATCCTCCTTGGGAAAAACAAGGTGTTATTCGTTTCTCTCCCCATTAATTGGTGGGGTATGTTGTTGTTCCCTATGGAAATTGAACTTGCACCGCACGGGTCACAAGCCAACACAATAACCTCTACACCGTCGACACACTGGTCTTACTTGGCGGTAATTTGCAATTTTTAACAATGTATTAATTTTTGAATTCTTTTCATGTTTCGTTTTCATTTTTCAATTTTAAGAGCTTCATACATTTTTATAAGACGATGACAAATATTGCATTTTATATTTCCAACTAAAGATCTCGGCTATCTCAAGGAAACAAACACAAATATTTGGCGAAACAGCCCAAACGAACCCAATCCATAGATCGTCCTACCATTCACCCGGGAAAAGCTCTGTTTTCAGGAAGAACGTGGAATCCGACTAGCAGAAATTAGACTTTCCCATGACAGCTACATAATATTCTTGGATGTTTGTAAGGCAGGAGGAATATCTTAGCTGTTCCCAGGATTCAAAGCTCCCGCACTCCCCCAAGAGCTCATGATCTTTTTTCCGACATCCTGCCAAGAGAGCAGACGCAATTAGCGTAACTTATGGCATGCAGTGTGACTTTTATTAAAACGTAGAACTTTTTAATTTACTTGGACACCGCTGAAGTTTCGATTTTTTTAGTTTATTTTGTTTTAATGACTATGACTTCAGTTATTGTTAACCGGAGTGGCCTTACCATCGTTGCAACCTCTCTTTGATCGGAGGTTGATTGTATATTCAATACCTGTTGATACAGTTTTCGATTGGGCTTTATTGGTGAATGTTTTCATATTGCTACTGTCGGTTGACTTTCTGATGACAAAAGCGTTTGGGTCAACTGTCCCGTCTTTAATGACTTTAGGGGAATAACGACATTTGTTTCTTTAGGAATTTCAAATTTTATTTGCGTGGCGCTTGGGAGCACACGCAAGATACCTAAAAAATTTGTAGTCAAAGGGAAAAGGAGGCAAAAACTGTTACATCTAAGAGGCCATGAAAGAACGCTTTGCTTAAGGCGCGATCCTAAAAAGTGCGGTCACCTTTGCGCAGATCTTCGTCGCTTTGATACCATTCCTTGTTCAAATGTCCGAACATTCAGAGAGAAAGAGATATTGAAGTAACGCTAGTTTTGGTTAAAAAAGGAGTCTATATTTATTTTTGGCTTGAATCAGAATCGAGCCTGTTTCGATTGCGTCATACCACTTGATCGCAATTGTGTTTCTAAAAACCACACCCTCGTCTGTTTGTGAAAAAGAAAAGACGATATAAACGGACAGAAGGCCTACTCTATAATAAATAAAGAAAGGACATTTTTACATTACATGAAACATGCAACCCAAAACGTGAGACAAGCGTGCTGCACATCCAGTTACCTAGTCTGAGCGCTCTTAGATTTGTCTTCTGCTGGGAGGTGCTGAATGAACTGGAGAGTCGCAAAGGCTCGGATATGTTAAGTTGCATTGAAATGTCTGCAACAGTGTCTGACTCCCATTTCGATCACTTCGTCACTAAAGAGAACTAAATGTAACATTCTGACGCCATGACAGCTAAAATTGTTGTTTCTGGACTGCAATAGTTGATTCTATACCCAACTGTCGGTAAGCTCGTACAGGGACGGGCAGAGAATATCACTGTATACCGCCCCCAAAAAACATACGTAAATTGTCGAAAAACGCGACTAAGTGGATAAATCACCACAGGGACGCAGTAAACCAGGAGCGACAATTTAATCATTTGAATGACCGCTGAATACTCTTTTCTTCCCTGCAGCTATCGATGGATTTGTCGCCTTACAATAACTACCGAATGTTGTTCATCACTGTAAAACGGCTTTGTAGACAAATGCCTTGGAAATCTACTTCCAAATATCGTATTCGAATAAATGCGAAATGATTGATAACTACCAAATTCACTCGAATAGAAATTGGTTAACTTGTTTATTCGAGTAACAGCCGAGTCATATATTTTATCAAATAACCGGAAATTTACTTCCAAATATCGTATTCCAATAAATGCGAATAATTATTGAATAATTTTTTCATTCCAATAACTACCAAAATCACTCGAATAGAAATTGATTAACTTGTTTATTCGAGTAACAACCGAGTAATTTATTTTATCGAATAACCGGAAATTTACTTCCAAATATCGTATTCGAATAAATGCGAAATGATTGATTTATTCGAATAATTACCGAATAATTTTTTCGTTCCAATAACTACCAAATTCAGTCGAATAGAAATTGATTAACTTGTTTATTCGAGTAACAGCCGAGTAATATATTTTATCGAATAACCGGAAATTTACTTCCAACACTCAGAAAACCTATTGGTAAATTAGCTCAATTTTTCGGTATAATGCAACCATAATTATAGGCGTTTTCGTGACTGCTACATTTTATTGTTACAAAACCCAAAAAAAAATATTGGATTTCCGACAATACTTTATTGGTACTGAAAAGTTGTTATAGGTTTTTTTTCCAATACATATTGTATTCTTTGCAATTAACTATAAGTGGAACGTCAATTTTGCATAGGAAAACATTGTTTTTCGCTTTTCCTATAATTCTAAAAAAAAGATTGGCAGATATCCTAATTTTTATAGTGATTTTACAAATAATTATTGAAATATTACAGAAATTATTGTTTAATTACCTATAATTTCCGTAACAATACTTTATAGGCATAGTTCCCGCTCACGTTTTTCTCAGTGAAATATCGTATTCGAATAAATGCGAAATGATTGATTTATTCGAATAATTACCGAATAATTTTTAAAATAACTACCAAATTCACTGGAATAGAAATTGATTAACTTGTTTATTGGAGTAACAGCCGAGTAATATATTTTATCGAATAACCGGAAATTTACTTCCAAATATCGTATTCGAATAAATGCGAAATGATTGATTTATTCGAATAATTACCGAATATTTTTTTCATTCCAATAACTACCAAATTCAGTCGAATAAAAATTGATTAACTTGTTAATTCGAGTAACAACCGAGTAATTTATTTTATCCGAATAACCGTCGACTTATGCTTTCATTTGCTGGCTTTATTCACATGCCTACCGAATAAATACAACTTTATTCATATTGAATAAAACCACACAGTGCCCAGTTAATAGCTCGCTTTACTCTCGTGACAGTGTTCGGCTTGTTTCACTTACGCGTTCGCTCCAAAGGACAAAATTGAAATTTACACGAATAATGAAGTACATACTCGTATATTGTACGCAAAAGATTTTGCTGGACTTCCAGTGGCTATTTAAAAATGCAACTCTCGTCCATTTGCAGACGCATACATTATTATTGAAATTCCTCATCAGGCAGTAATCCCACGTTAGGCAAATAAACACATCCTTCGCCTGATTCACTAAACAAAGATCTATACATCTATCCAGTTGCAGTTCCTGGAAATAATAATTTATTAATTTAATTAAAATCCAAATAATGTAACCAGTCATCGAACAATAGCATACCTGCTGCACCCATCATTGTAGTTGTAAATAAAGGGATCAGTAAACCTCGCTACCCAATATGCTTTCAGCACTGATAACCATCATCGATATACCGATACACCAGTCACCTTTAGATTGACATTTAAATTACAAATTCACTGCAGATATCCTGGTTTACCACACATTGCACATCAATCGATTTAAAGTCATATCAATCTCTGCCAATGCCCATATTAATCGTTCCGCACACATCCAAAGCATCTAGAATCCAGCATCGAGCATTGGGCATTTATTCTCTTTGTTCATGTCAAAACCATCGCCAAATTCCCTCCAACACACTAAGTGGGTGCTGGCAGATAGATAGTGAAAGGACTAGCAACAAAAATACCACGTCACTTGTCATTGTCATTTGGGGGAAAAGCGGTGGGTCTGGGTGCCTCCTCCCTACCACGAAATGTGATAAGAGTCATTCAATAATGTCAATCTCTTTTACAAATTCAATCATCCACACGTATGTCCTTGCCGACGTCATGTTAGAGGGCTAATTCCAGCCTCCATTTATTCCCTTTCTTTTTGGTCCTTCGTCCTGCTAGTCAGCCTTCAAATATGCACAATTTTCAATCATTGAATATTTAATCAGGCTGACTCAGGCGCCCAATGCCCTATCTACTATCTCCAGAACTCTGATGGAAATACGTTCTCTGGGGTAGGGTTGTTGTCCTCGTATGCCACCAGAAATACTATTGCGTGATCAGAAATAAGACTTATCTCGGTTAAGTTTATTATCGGCCAATGAAAGTCATTGTGTGGTGTGTACTTCATATAAGTAATGAGAGAGAGAGAGCGAGTGAAACCGGGGCGACTACGACAGAAAGATTCCATCTTCAGCTTGATGACATTTTCGCCCCTCCATCCCGGAGAACGGAACAAACCACCAAACAAACCACACTGCAAGTAAGGGATAACGCTTAAAGCCAAAAATATTGTTTCCGCTGCCGGGACATGTTTTCTTTCCGGTTCGGTCCAAACTTCTCATAGTCGTCGTTTTTGGAGTTGGTCTGTGTTGATCATGATCAGCAACAGCAACAGCAGCAGCAGCAGTATGCTCCAAGTGTTTCCTCTTCTAGAAGAGGATGTTTTCAAATACTGAACCCCCACTCCTGGCCCAACAAGGACAAACACACTCTCCTCGCCCTGCGGTGAAAGTGTCTCTAGGCAGGGGCGCTGCAAAAGTGTTCTGATGGTATAATAAGAAGATAAGCAAATAACGCTTATCGCACCCTCAGTCACGTTCCTATTACTTGGAGTGTTGATGGTGGCGCACACTATGCTGGTGCGAGTAGTGAGCTGATGATGAAGATGGTGTTGGTTCTGTGTACACAATTTGGTGAGAAGAAAACCACCCCATACTTGTATTCGGATGGAATGTGTGTCGTTGTGCAATACGCTGCAACTTAAGTGTGCTCTGTAAAATGGAGCAGGAAACAGGGTCGGGGCTTTCGAGGAAATATGGTTTATAAAGTGTCTCGATGGGAAAATGTTTCCTCGTAACTCGCTCAACTTTAAGGGTTTCATGCTTTTTATTTCTTAGCAGTTAAACTGCTTTTAAGCGTGGTCCTGCTTATTGCACTAGATACCTACTTGGGAATTGTTTATTTTCGAAGTGCATGCACCGGGTATAAATGTGCTTGGCGCCAATGTTAGTTTTTCGACGACATTTTAGTGCCTTATTTAGATAGAACAGACCTTGTAATGAGACAACTTATGGAATCCCATATAGATAGATACCAACTATATATAAGATTAATCTCTCGCAGGGTGGTATTGGAGAGTATTGAAACTGCCAGAAGAGGCTTCCTAATGTAGAAAGTATTATTTTTCGCAATAAAGTCGTAGGTTACAACAATCCAAGAGTAAAGGCATAAGATAAAAGAAAATAATCAACAAATATCAGGTCAAGCGCAGCCCGTTTGATTTGTTAGGATTTCCCATAGCGTTCTAAAACAGTTCAACAGTCCAGATGCATCCATTTATATTTTGTCTCATTGCTTTCATTTTAGCAGAGACCTTCAAGTTCAAAGAACGGCTTCTAGGAGTTGACTAGGTTATATAGCTATTCCAAATTACAAGGCGCTGTAATAGACCCGTTGGGATCGTCCCTACCGAGCAGGAAACCTTAAATCCTTTTTTTCTGGCGAAAAACAATTTTTTTAACTGGGTACTTGCCAACTTTTACGGCCGTGGGGGTTAAAACACGCCTTAAGTTAGTCACTTAATCCTTTTCCTTCTTGTGTCAGAGCTCAGAGGGAGCTTCAACTTTATTGGCATGCTTCTAACACTATCTAGTACATGCCTACATTTGACATTGACGTTCCTGATTAATGGAGAAGGTTTCAAACGCATAGAAAGTGAATAAGTAAGCAGTACAACTGAAGAGTTTTAGAGGGGTTCCGCAAGGTGGTCTTTTTATATCTCTACTTTTGCAAAATCGCTCAGAGTTATACACATTCTTACAATTGCCACCCAAGTGTGTTTATATTTGTATATATATCGACGATGCTTTTGTTTTGCTATCCCGCAAGTCGTTCAGCATTTCAGGATGAGGTTTTCGGTTATACCAGACATACAATCTGAGCTCTGAGTCTGTCTATATCAAAGACCGTTTGGTTCAGAGCGGTGTCTTTTGCCTGATTCTGGCATTATCAGATACGTTTCATCTAAAGTATTTTGTTCAATCTGCTCATTCTACTCAAAGATGCATATATGCACTGTTTAGCCCTAAAGCTTCCGACCGATAGAAAACATTGTCGAAGATCTAAGGTAATTTGGTCTGTCATGAAATGAACTACTCCCTTTATCGACCAACACGTCCTATTTGCTTTTTACCGTGGTAAAACCGACGACTTTGTAGGTGCTCCAACATTTGCTTGGCAAAAGTGTCAAAGACACAACTGCCAAACGTTTTTTAACTCACACATTTTCGTCAAGGGCACACCCTCATCTTTACCGACCTTTGGTCTAAGGTTAACTTTCTTCAGCAACAGAAGCTCGCTTTTGAAGATGGCACCAAACACGCTATGAAGGCGGGTTTTAGTTTTAGAATAATGTTGCAGCCCGAAAGCCTAGCTTTTCCAGTCATTTGTGTGTGTGTCAAGCTATATGTTTGGGACAATGGAAACTGGCATGAGTAGCTTCTCATACTTTTGAAGGTTTGTCACACCCTTGCCAGAGCCGAGTTAGTGAATATGTTTTAAACCATTCTTGGGTTGGATTTAAACCTGCAATCCCTCGCTCAGTAGTCCAACGCACCAACTAGTGAGCCACAACTACCTGAAACCTTAAAAAGCTTAGCCATGATCAACGCACGATGCCTGGGGCCTCATCAAGTAAGCCCTCCTTCGTGTGATGGTATCATTTGCGGTTCACTCTCAGTCACGGATGTTGCCCCCGAAGGCAACCCCTGGTTATCTAATTTCTATTGAAGTTAGTTTCTTCTTTGGATTCCATGAAATTTGCATTACATAGGTTTTAATGACTTGCCCGTTTTTAAGACAGTATCTATTTAAACACACTTTTCCCCAAAAAAAATTCCGTTTCGAAATTAAAGTGTTTTTGCTATGTATTAAGATTTAAGTTTCCTTTCACAGGGATAGATACGTTTAAAGTTTTTTTTTTAGTTTCCTTACACAGTCTATTGTTCTGAGAATGTCTAAGAAATATCACTGGCTTTTTGTGCAGGGATAAAGCAGTGGATACACCATTTTGTAGCTTCATCTGAAAACCCGGCTTTTTTCGTCTAACTAAACCCAGATGGCCTTTCTAGAATCGGGGTTAGTTGCCCGATGTTGTATGATTCTACCAGTAAACTTAACGCGCTTGTCAAATGGAATTTATCTTGTCAAATCTTTAAAACGTTTACCAATCCTAAGAAAACAAACATTTTTATGCGGTTCGAGTCTGAACTAATTAACGATACACTTCATATGCATTTTTCCATTCACTCACAATTCACAATATTTTTTTTTGGGAAGCCTTAATTGTATCCAGTCAAACTATTTCGTATCCTTCAACTTAAACACTTAAACCCTCCATTTGCAATAGCCCACACCACATATTCCGTTTATCTTTCAACCCCATTTCAAACACGTACCGCATACCGCAAAGGAATTAATAACTTTTTTAATTTTCCATTCAAAAAAGCGATTTCCATTAATAGACCGAACAATTTAGCTCAACGTCTGGCACGTCTCGAGGCACTGCTTTATCCTCCCACTCGCTGTATTTATACCCTCACGGCCGCACAATGTGGCACATATTGACATTTATTTTAACAGCTCGGCAATATTCAGAATCAATGAAAATCGTCACCTTATCCATCCTTTGACTGAGCAGAGGTCGAAGTTGTTGTTAGCATCACCATCGTCTCACACCATCGCGTAGTCATCGTCCTTCTAGGTACAGGTTTGGTTAAATGTTGAAGGAAAATCAAAATCGAACGCGTTCATGACTGACTAACTCTCAGGGGGTCTTTACGGGCTAGAATTAAATTCAGAAAGTCTGATCCTTGATGGTTTAACAGATGGTTGATAATTTGAACGCTTCTCTCTCTCACTCTCTATTATACTTGGCTATAGGTGTGTGTATATTTCTTTGCGACACAGTATAATGTCCTTAACAGTGTTTGCGAATGGATTTTATTACTGCGAAGGTTGAAGGAGTGAAAGTCTGCTACTGCCTGCTGCCTGAAAATTATCAAGCGAAAAACAATAAAAAAAGGAGAGAAAAATCAAGTCAAGCAAGATGCGATCGGAATGAGAATAATTTAATTTGCCAAAGTAAAGTTGAAGGTCTTTTTTCCACTTTTGCATGGCCGATGTGACACCACGCGACGAGCAAGATTATTTCGATTTTTTTTTCTCGTGGTAATCTTTTTTGATGTTCCTATTAGTTGTTGCTATGATAATGCTTATGAATGTAGTCGTATCTAGGATACGCATAGCTGTTAGGGATACGTATTGGGAATGCTGTATAGACATGATGTCGTCTTTTGGTATTTTTATGAGTGTTTGTGAAGGCGATAGGTACACACAGCAATTGGGTGCAAATTGTGAAAATTTAATCTGTCACAGCAAACGGCATGAAGAACCAGCGGAAGTACATTTCCTCAAACAAGAAAACTCATCAAATGCGAAGGATGTAAGATATGGCAGCGTGACATCTCCAAATGGCAAATAGATTTTATAAAAATACTCTAAAATTGACTGCTCGTTGGGTGGCAACTGATTGGATTGCATTTGACAGCTGTACAAAATGACGTTTGGCGCTGTTGGAAAACACGTGTTTTCTTCTTCGCTGTAACTTATTTCCGAGATTAAAACCTAATGCCTTGTATAAATCGTCTGACAGCATTTTGTCGATATCCTTCGAGCCAGTTATTGTTATTGTCGCGTTGGACACTTGTTATTCACGATATGCCTAGTTAAATTTTAGTGCTGGGGCCCCTTTTTTGTATTTTGTTTTGACTTGCTTGGGCGTACTTAAATTTTTGAAAGACAAATCTTTTTCTCCTATGAACTGGCCAACGAATGAGGAATCTAAAAGTTGAACGAGTTTGACATAATGAAACCAGTTGCTGGTTGCCGATTTTCAAAAACAAACAAATGGCCACTGAAATTCAGATAATAAATTCCTATTCTCGAATCAAATGCTAATAAAGTACCAAGTTTTCGATTACTTTCGAAACCAAATACAGAGTCTAGCTCCTGTCAAGTCAGCTAAGATATCAGTATCGATTTTCTGTTGAATTTGACAGCTGTTAAGTGATGTGTCAATATATTTAAGGATTTATTCTCAAGATTTATATACCAAGGGCCCGATTCCGCAAGAGTGAGTTTTGCTGTGTTCACACCAGTTCGTGACCAGACGTCTACCCCAGACGGTCAAATGTGAGCGTTGAAAACAGAATGAATTTGAATAAAAAACCGAAACTCAAATGACGAACCTAATTCAGCTTGCCGGCTTACAAAACGGTTTTAATTCAGCACATTCAAAACAACAGCGTGTGGCGGAATCTCAATAAATCGCAATAAGTGTAACGGGCCGTTGGTTGCGTGTGCTGCGTACTCAAGTAGTTAATGTAGAAAACGTAGTTAAATGTAGCAAATGCAGGACGTTTACGAGCGCGGTTCGATAAGTCAGTGACTTATGAAAGAAAGCGCTCTGATCTGATGGATGATTTTTTCCTGACATCTTTGTTTCTTTTAAGACAAACAAATTCAAATAATTTTGCCGAATTGGTGTTAATACCCAATTCTTAGGGTAGGGGAAAGGTGCGAACAGTGAGACACTTTTCTTTTAAAGTGGTATATATCTGAATGTTTTCCAGCAATCTTACCCAAACTTGGAGTATATTTTAAGGCATATTTTACCTTAATGTTCCAATACAAATTTTAGTGGAAGGGCCTATGAGAGCATTACAACAAACTGAATCTTAGGAAAAGTCAAACTGTCTCACTGTTTGCGAGCGGTGCGATCAATGAGACAGTGTAAGGCGAACACTGAGATTATTTTAAATTCAGATATTGTTTCGAATAAAAAAAATATTAATCACTTTAGGCTGCTTCCATAGCCCTGAAAGTCAACATCAAACCCGATGCAATATCCTCAACCTCAGGCTCAGTGAATTTGAACCCGGTTTCGTCACGGTTATATACGCGAGTTCCTGAAGAAAATCCGTCGGAAGATCGAGACAGGACGTCGAACAAATTGTCATAGAACTTGTTCACATTGTGCCTGTTGAACGAAGTTAACCGAGATAGGCTGCATGCCTCTGGAGTGCGAAGGGCAAGTGAAGGATTCCTTTTACGGAAGCGTTTGAGCCAGTCAGTGCTCGCTCTCTTGTTTTTTATCCGATATTCTGGCATTTTTCTGGAATTAGCAACTGCGGTCTGGTAAGCCAACCGCTCTACGTCTAGCAACGTCAATCCATAGAACATGATGGAGCAGTTTTTTATATAGGATGTTAAACATAGTTCTTCTTCCTTACTAAACACGACATTCACTGCATAGTTCGGGTACAACCTTGCAGACGGAGATAATTTGAAAATTTTTACATACCGTGAAAGAGTTTGGTATGCCACACCATTATGTTTAGCCGCTTTTCGCAATGAAATTCCCTCATTTACCACCATATCCACCGCTTTTTTCATTGCATTGGGTGGAGTTTTCCCAAAGGAAAAACGTTCCACTGACATGTTTAAATTGTTTTGTAGGAACAACAAACCTCGTTAAGGAGAAAAAAGCAACAAAAATCAAGCATTGTATAATAAAAACCGCTTTACAATGAAAGTGCAAACAGTGAGACATGTCTCACTCTTTGCTTTTTAAAAACGTCTCACTGTTGGTTTTTTGTCATTTCACAGAAAAAAATATTACAAAAATGACAAAGAATTTTAAGATTTTGTTGTTTTATTATAGCAGAACACATATAAATGTTATATGTAAAAAAAATTCCGTGTATTTACCTGATTATTTCCCGTTGCTTGTTAAATTTAAATACACTCCGAAAAATACTTTGAGCGATTTTTTTATGTTTACCCGGTGGAGGTTAATGCGCAACTAAAACCTCGTGTGCAACAGAATCAAAACAAGTGGAGGGGGAAATAAACGTCTATACCAATACCGGAATGTCTGTGCATGCTTTAACAAAAGATAAAAATGAGTTGTCTTACTGTTTGCACTGTCTCACTGTTAGCACTTCTCCCCTATTTAATTTTGAATCATAGTTTGTAACATAACCTTAACATTGCCCCGGGCAATTGCCGCAATTCGCCCGTAGACCCCTAAAAGTTACTATATTTATGATCAGCATCGATAGTAGCCATTTCCGTCCGTCCGTCGGCAAAAATTAGGCATTTAAACTGGACCTAGAGAGCTGAAATATACTCTCTAGGGTCCCGAAATAATCAAGTCTAAGAAGTTTTGAAATCCGCCCACAGACCCGCCCACAAACTCAAAAAAAAACAAAATTATCGAAAAAATCGAATTTTGAGCTAGAAAGCTGAAATTTTTTATATATGATGACTATGACTATGACTCCTAAAACTGCTCGGGAGATAAAGTTTTTAAAAACCGCCCACTGACACGCCCTCAATTAAATAAAACAATTTAATTGAAAAACCAAAGTTTGGGCTAGGGAGCGTTTTTTTACAAAAGCTTCGTTTTTTTTCAATTAAATCCTTTAAATGTTATAAAGGGTTTTTCAATAAGAGAGCTACAAAAGTTTTTTTTAAATAAAACTAAAACGGTTTTGGATATCAACGAAATTCTTTATTCCTGTGAAAGTACGTTCGATGCCACTATGTATGGAACTCGATTTCTTTTGCATGGCCACCACGGGCACGCTTGCAGAAGTCCAGACGCTGAATCCAATTTTCGACGGTTTTCAAGCATAAATCGGCCGATACTGCTGCAATTTCACGTTCGATATTCGTACGAAGTTCATCAATCGTCGCTGGCTTGTTGGCATAGACCATAGACTCGATGTAACCCCACAGGAAATAGTCTAACGGCGTCAAATCGCACGACCGAGGCGGCCAAGCGACTGGACCATTTCGTGAGATAGCACGGTTTCCAAACTTGGTTTCCAATAAATTGATTGTGGCATTCGCTGTGTGGCTTGTGGCGCCGTCCTGTGGGAACCACATGTCCTCGAATTCCATATCATCCAATTGGGGCCACAACGACGTCACAGAGATGCCCAGCGCTTGAGAACGACGTGTGAGAGACACATTTGGGCTTTCTTCAACTGAAGCCTCAGCGGCAGCAATATTCTCGGGCACTTCTTTGTCTCACTGGCACGGGAACATTTTGTACTGTGCTTGCGGATTCAAATTTTTCCACTATACGCTCAATTGTTGATCTGTTAGGACGATTATGACGACCATAAATTGGACGTAGCGCTCTTAACGTTGAGGCCACTGACTCCGAATTTCGGTAGTAAATTTTAATAATTTCGACTCGTTGTTGGCTCGTATATCTTTCCATCATGAAATGGCAAACCTTACTGAAGAGAAATGTCAAAAGAACGGCAAGAAATTCGGCGTCGTTTGCTGTCCCTGTCGCTCTACTTTTGTAGCGTCCCTGTTGAAAAACCCTTTATAACAAAATATGTAGAGCGTTCTTAACAATTCAACCACACTTAGGCTTTTGTCACGCCCATAAGAGGGATAGGAATAAGAATAAGGTATCCAACAGTTCGCACAAGCGGACTGTAGCCCGTCCCTATGTTATTTTCTCAAAATGGAACAAAGTGAATTTCGTATTTGATAAAGGAGCACTACTTTGTGCGTCGTAAAACCAGAAGGTTTGAAGAAAGGCTTTAGAAATATTATGTAGACTCTTCTCCCTTGCATGGAATGGTCCACAAGTGAGTCGCTGAATTTCGTTGTAGTCATTTGAGCACAAAGGACAGTGACATCACAACAGAAGAATTTATCAACTAAATGCACGATATTGTGTTGGACCATCGCCGAGTCAAGGTTCGTGACAAATCTGAGAGTGTAGCCATTTCAATTGATATGGTTTTTTGTTTGCTGCATGACCATTTGGATATGAAACAATAATCGGCAAGGTGGGTTTGCTGATCGTTGATCAAAAACTGAATCGGGTTAAAATTTCAAAACAGTGTGTGGTCATCTTCAAGCGCAATTCAAGTGAATATTTACGGCGTTTCGTAAAAATTGATGAATCCTGGATTTACCAATACGCGCCATAAATGAAAGAACAATCCAACTTCTCTGGACGATCGTGCTCCAAAAAGGCAAAAACGGTTCCGTCAACCGGAAAAGTCAAGGCAACGGTGTTATCTTTATTGACGGCTTGAGAAAAGGGAGAAAAACTGTCAGCGGATTAATCAGCACGTCCGAGTTTGAAGAGACTTTTGAGCGTTAAATTTGACAGCTTTTAATAGACGTCTCATGATATCGCATTACCAGCTGGAAATCATATTTCCTGATGTGTTTTTTTTAAAGCTCCTGACCCGCCTAGGCGAAGAAAAACGGTCCGTCGACCTATTGTACCAAAGGTCAGAAAATTTTAGGCTAGTGCGTTTTCCACTTTCCTAGAAAAGGTAATAATGCTTCTAGCAGGGGATTTCTTCAAGCCTTTATTACTTAAGAGTTCTTTGAAATAGATCCTCTTTCTGATTCCACAGAGGGCTGGGCATTCGCACAATATGTGCTCCGACTCTGAAGGCTAAGTTAATTTTGTTAAGGTGGTATCGTAAACCGTGGCGACCTGTGAGGTAGCCTTTTAGGTTTTTGATATCATTCCTACGTAGGTTAAGGATCCTGCTGGCATTGTTTTTAATGGACTGGATGGCTCGTTGTGCCTGTCTTAGACCTGAAGTGTTTTCCCAGTGTGAGATACATTTTGAGTGTTCCCAGCTTTTTATAGCTAAATTAGTAGCTGATTAAGGTGTGTAGCAGAACGGTTCAGGTCCTGTGAAAGGGGTGTCTGAACTACCTCTGGCTAGTTCGTCAGCTTTTTCATTTCCTTCAAAACCCGCATGGCCAGGAATCCACCACAGTTTGGTTTTGTTTCTGTGGCTGACTTTCTGGAGGGTATTGAAGCAGCGTAAGACTAATTTGGAGTCAAAGTGTGTGAGCTAAGAGCTTTTATAGGTGCTTGACTGTCCGTAAATATATGGATTTGAGCGCCTTTGATACCAGTATTAAAGATGTGGTTAGGGCATTCCTGAATGGCGAGGAGCTCTGACTGAATACACTAGGTGCTTTTTCCCATTGGTATTGAGACTTTGAGGTTTGGTCTGTGAAAACCATCTCCTGTGCCCGATAACCGTAACCGCGCAGATCATTTCAAGTTCTGGAATTTCTGAGAGCAGCGTCATAAGTTCCGAGTGGTCACTAAGACATACTCGTATCACATTCGTTTGTAACAGACTTGCTGAGCTGCGTATTGCCACGTTGTTTATATGTATAGGCAAGGGTGTTAATCCTATTATGGCTTCTATGGCAGCAGTGGGGCAGGTCCGCATGGCTCCGGATAAACCAAGACATGCGAGACGTACCCTTGTGAGCTTTGATATGGCGGTTTTTTTGGTTTGTTTTGGTCCACCATATTATAGAAGCGTATGTAAGATGGGCCTGACCATCACTGTGTAAGTCCAATGAGTGATCTTTGGAGAGATCCCTCAGGTTTTACTATACATGCGACGGCAAGCCCATAAAGCTTTTGTTGCTTTAGTTATTTTGTTCTCAATGTGGGAGCTCCAGTTTAGTCCTTTGTCTAGGGTTACTCCAAGATATTTGACTTCGTCGGTTCAAATTTCTTCTTTTTGTAAAAGGAACTATGATAGCTTTACTGGGGTTGATGGAGAGATTTTCTTGGTTGCACCAGTCTAGGACTATCTTAAGGGCATTTTGCATACGTGAGGTAACTACGTTTCACTCCTTACCCCTAATAATGATAGGCGTACCCTATTATGTCGTAGCCTTAATTACATAACTTTTGAAGTAGGTCATCTATGACCAAAGACCACAAGAGAGGTGATAGAACTCCTCCTTGTGGATAGCCTTTTATGGCTGATACTGAGTCTGCCCTGACGAAGCAGGAATTTTTCGACTTTCGAGCATCGCTTTTACCCAGTTTGTGGTGGGGAGGTCTTCATTTCGGTGACGTAATTTCTTAATATTAAATCATAACTGGTGTTATCAAAAGCACCCTCTATGTCAAGAAAAGTGCATAGTGCAATTACTTTGCAACGGTAGGCGTTGTTAATGTGTGTTGTTAGTTTTAACAGGGCGCCTTCCGTTGATTTACCTTTTTGATACGCATATTGACAGGAGTGTAGATGCATGCTAATAGTTAGGCATTCTCTGATATGAACGTCAATTATTCCTTCCATTGTTTTCAGGAAAAACGATGTCAAGCTTATAGGACGATAGGATTTAGGTAGTTCACTAGGTTTGTTGCCTGGTTTGGGGATAAATACTACATTGACCTCCCGCCAAGTGCGTGGTATGTAACCCCAGTTGAAACTGAACCTAAATAAGGCGACCATGTTAGGTAGAAAGAATTCTATACCCCTTTGAATGAGGACTGGGAAAATTCCGTCCTTTCTTAGTGCCTTGAATGGACTAAACAGTTTTCCAGATAAACTATTGCTTCTGTTGAGGTTTGTTGGAAATTAAACCTCAGTAATATGATCAGTTGTATGATCCATAATGAGGGAACCAGGGAAGTGATATTGGACCAAGGTGGTGAGAGTTTCTTCCCTGTCGCGTGTGATTATTCCATCAGGTTTGATAAGCAATCCCATGCAGTTAGGAGGATCTTTTGACAGGGCTATTTGGAGACGCCTGATGCGTTACTCGATTATTGTAGTGCTGTCTACCCAATATCGATATCAATATTGTAATAGAGTTGGTATTTTTCTATCAATTGTATTCTGTTTCGAATGGCAACGGTTTCGGTTTTTCTTCTGTGCTAGCTGTAAACGCCTGATTCTCAAGAACCTGTTCTTTAATCACCATCAAATCAGTACCCTCTGTCTTGAAGTCTTTTTATGTTCTGATAATTAGCAGTAGATAGATAGATAGATAGATAGATAGATTTATTCAATTTAAATGTTTGCGCACAATTTCCAATTTTACACATGACAATTAACTGTCGTCTGGCCGAGTGGCAATACCATTTTTAAATTCGTTTAAGAAATATATTAAATTTAGCTTTAAATTTCTGAAGTAAAAAAAGGCTTTATTACATTATAGAGATTGGCACAATTTCCTAGTAATAATTTTGAAACTAGACAAAGAGTGAAAAAGATCAAATTTAATTAGGTTTTTAATTTTTTTTTGATAATTGAGTGGACTTTTAGTTTATTTAAAACGAAAATTGATATATTTTTTTTTTTTATGTTACACCTTATTTGACTTTTTTATTATTATTTATTATATTAGTTAAATCGGAATATTTTGAAAGACTTTGAGTTTAGTTAAAACTAATTATTAGGCAAAATGGCTAAGAGTTTAAAAACTTTCATTGATGATTCTCCTTTTATAGGATAGAGCTTCTTTGCAGTATTCATAGAGTAAAAGCCAATCCATTCCATTCAGGTAGTTGGCAACCTCTTCAGATTGCAAAGCATGTAGATATCACTTCGATGTGGCATGTGCAGGTGGCGATGGTAGTGTATTCACTAAGTGATTGGCAGGTCGTGCGTTCGAATCCCGACCAGGGCCATGATTTTTATAAATTGAATACACACAACAAAAACTGATCTCCCTAAAGCAATTTAGGTGCCACCTGTTGAGAAAAAAAAAATCCCATCGCACTAAACTTCTTGCCTATCCTCCTATTCTTTCAGTAAGTAGCACCCAAAAATAGGCAATGAATTGCTGGGAGCTACTTGCGCAACAAACTAAATGCCTGCGCTGTGGTTTTACCATTATAAGGGCACTGTGTCACTACAGAAAAAAGAAATCCCTTTAGCGCACGCAAAAAAAAAAAAAAAAAAAAAAAAAAAAAAATATAGGTTAGCTTCACCAATTCTCCTCCTATTAAAGATATTCCAATAATATTTCTGTTGTAACTACTGTTAAAATAATTTCTTTCGTTGAGATTCAGATTAGACCTTGAATAATATCGCCTTTCCGTAGATGAACGTGCTTTTTCTATGAACGCATATCTTTCGTTCTCATCAGGTACAGCAATTACTTCATACGAGGTTTTTTTCCAAGCGTTTGCATTTACTTCCGACAAATTGAGAGCTTTGCCACAGTCCGCAGCTAACCGATTCCAACCCTTGACGAAAGGTGTCTTTTGTTGCACTGCAAACTGTAGGATTCTCTTTGGAAGCCTTTGCTCATCCATATGCGACACTCTAATAATGTAATCCACATTAAGTTTTAGCGCCGATATAAACATTTTCGGAATCCCAGTTTTCAAATAGTACATATATTTTGGTGTATTGATTGGCAGGAAGAAGGTTTTTCGAAGAAAAAAAGCGAAGCAAGTATTCAACAAGCTCGTACTTCTGCTAACCTCACACTTGAGCTCCATAAAACAAAATTGCTTTGGCAGTTGCGTAAAAAACTCTTAGTTTGATATTGAGCGATATGAGTTTGTTGTTAAAGATTTTTCGCCAGTTCGCGCATATTGCGGGTTTAGCCTTGTATAACTTAATTTTTAGTTGCTTCTCTAACTTCAAGTTGAACGTAAACTCCATATCTAGATACGTACCTATACGATTTCACAACTTCCAGCACCTTTCCATTGTATTTCCATTTTGCGTCTCCTGCCGTTCTTCTGGAGCCATTCTTAAAAACCGTAACTTTAGATTTCTCTGTGTTGACGTCAAGATTCCACACTTTGCAATATTCCTCTAGCCTATTTACCATCATTTGCATGGAAGTTGGAGACTATGCCAGACTTTGAACCGCTTGTTATTAAATTCAACTCCACAGGGCAACCACTCGACTATATCGTCAAGAAAAAGTGCAAAAAGCAGCGGGCTTAGATTACATTTTATACTGAGATTCAGTCTAAGAACAGGGCATATTCCAACAGCCTGGAGAGAAGTCCGGATTGTTTTTATACCCAAAGCCGGCAAACAGGGTCACACGACGGCGAAAGACTTCAGACCAATCAGTTTGTCGTCCTTTTTGCTCAAAACCCTTGAGCGTCTCGTGAAAGCTCACATTAGAAATAAATGTAGCAATGGTTTTTTATGCGAGTCACAGCACGCATACTTAAAGGGTAGATCAGTAGAAACTGCTCTACACAACGTAGTGGGTAAAATTGAAAGTAGTCTACACTGCGGCGAATTTGCTTTGGCCTCTTTTCTCGATATAGAAGGAGCCTTCAATAACGTTGAGTGTAGAGCTATAAAAAGCGCCTTAACAGGCGCATACATAGAACAGGGAATCATAAATTGGGTATGCAACATGCTCGCCAACAGGAACATAAACTACTCCCTTGGTCAAAGCTCCATAAGGATGTCTGCAACCAGAGGAACCCCGCAGGGGGGAGTCATATCGCCATAGCTGTGGGTACTGGTCATTGACAAAGTCGTAAAGGAAATTAAGTCAATGGGTATAAGTGCCACAGCGTATGCGGACGTCGTGGTCATAGTAGCGCAGGGAAAATATTTGAATACTTTAAGTGAGATCACAGAGACCGTGTTAAAGAAAATTAGTAATTGGGCCAAGGGCTGCGGACTAAATGTCAATCCCTCGAAAACGGAGTTAGTCCTGTTCACGAGAAGACAAAAAATACCGCACTTCAATCTCCCGAAACTTGAAGGAGAAGAGCTGTCCCTCACGGACAGTGCGACGTATGTGGGCGTAATCCTAGATAGAAAATTAAATTGGAATCTTAACATAAGGGAACGAATTAAGAAAGCGTATAATGCCCTCTTTATTTGTAAGAGAACAATAGGCAAAACATGGGGCCTGAAACCCGCCATGGTACAAGGAAATCCAAATCCCAGAGCAGAAATCCTTCTTTTCGTGTAGAGGCATGTGATTGGGTGGCGTATGTTGTTGTTCTCCATGGGGATTGAACCTGCACCGCACGGGTCACAAGCCACACTAACCTCTACACCGTCGCCACCCTGGTGATACTCATACTTACATATGGCTCACTTGTGTGGTCGAGGGCAACAAATAAAATAACCATAATTGGAAAACTAGCAACGGTGCAGAGAACGGCAAGCATAGCCATCACTGGTGCAATCCGTACTACTCCTACGGCAGCACTGGACGCCTTCCTGCACTTTATCCCCCTACACTTAAAAATAAAGCAACTTGCTGGCAACAGCGCTTTACGCCTCAAAAATTTAGGCCAGTTTAAGGACTGTAGTTTTGGGCACTGCACGATCTTAACTGATGTGCTACCCGGAAATCCTATACGGACTGATGAGATTCGCCCCTTAGTTGACCATGACATGCCCTATGAGGTGTCATATCCGCGATGGGAGGAGTGGCAAAAAGATGCAGTCACAATAGCAAACGAGGTTGCTATCTACACGGTCGGCTCTAAGACGGGGGAGAGAACGGGTTCTGGCATTTTTTCTGCTGATCCAGACCTGAGAGAGTCTATACGACTCCCGGACACAAGCAGTGTCTTCCAATCGGAAGTTCTGGCTGTTCTAAGGGCGGCAGAGATAGTGCAGATGAGATCATTGTCGGGGAGAGACATTGCCATCTATATGGACAGTCAGGCGACACTTATGACACTTGAATCTGCTAACATTAACTCTGAGATAGTCAGAAACTGTCGCACAATGCTAAAAGCAGTATGTAGACAGAATCGAGTAAGACTGTGCTGAGTACCGGGACACAGCGGTATAAAGGGAAATGAGCAAGCCGATGAGCTAGCAAGAAAGGGAGGGGAGCTGGAAAATAGCGGAGGTGTGAACATTAAACCACCCCTGGGCGTCTTTAAGGGAAAAATCAATGAAAAGATCTTAAAAATGGCTGACCTCAGATGGCAGAACATAGAGGGACATACGGTGTCTAGAGCCCTTTGGCCCCATTTGGATAAGAAAAGATCTAAGGAAATTCTAAAATTGAGCAGGGAACAGCTTAGAACAGTAATTGGGATTATGTCAGGGCTCTGTCTTCTAAGAAAGCATGCTAGGCGACTTGGTCTGGTGGATGTGGACACGTGCAGGTTCTGTGGTGATCTACAAGCCGAGGAAGACATAACACACATATTGTGTGAATGCGAGGGCATAGCACGGAATCGTAGGAGGATTCTAGGGGAATACTTCTTCGAGGAACTAGGGGAGCTGAGCGGCATAGATCATAGGAAGCTGGTTAAGTTCTGCAGGAAGATTGGGCTCTGTCTAGGAAAAGTTTAGGTTTTTCTCCAATTGAAGTTTTTCAAGTGGTTCCCTAGGGATCGCGATGGGCCCTTCTGGTGCCTAGTGCTGTATGCGAATTGCATACCCCTTTTTAACCTATGACCTATGACCTAGATTACAGCCTTAACTTACTCCTTGTTCCACATCTAACTTTTCAGAACATTCTCTTCCGTTGTAAATAAACGCTGTTGTTTGTTGATACATCTTCTCAATAGCTGAGAAAATTTGTAGAGATTCCTAGTTTGTAAAGTTTGTAGACCAATGATTTGCTATTTATGGTGTCGAAGGCTGCCCTAAAATCTACAAAAAAGGCATACAGAATTTTATTTTGGTTCAACTTCCATTGCACAAGAGACCGTAGAACAAAAATATTATCGATTGTTGAATATCCTTTTCGAAATGCGCTTTGAAATTCGCTTGATTTATTTTGTTCTTTAACCCAGCTGTTGAGCATTTCGTAAAGGATTGCTGTAAACACTTTGAGTGATGCATTTAGAAAAGAAATTCCTCGATAATTTGTTTTATCATCCGGATTACCTTTCTTATATATTGGCAATATCAGCGCTTCATAAAAATGTGAATATTATGTTTTTTTTTGTTTTATTTTTTTATTTTATTTTCAAGATTCAAAACCATATGTTATTATTGACCTGCGAAGCCAATTGGCTTATCTGCAGGAGATTATTTAAAACATTTAATTCTAACAAAAGGTTACTTACTATCTATATAAGAATTTATAAGTGTCTCATTGCAACTAAAAAGAAATATTTTTTTAACATTTTAGATAATAATTCATATTTAAATTAAATATTCAATTATATTAATATTATTAAATTGAAATTATATTTGAAGTAATTCATTTAATTTGAGTTTAAAATTAAGTTATAGCTTCTAAAAAAAATTGTTTGAATCTTTGTTTCCTGACATTAATTTGGTTGATGTTTCTCAAGCGTTGAGGAAGGTTATTTAGTACATTCGGCACGGTATACATCAGCCTTCTTCTGCCATACTCATTTATCATCGATGGGAGTTGATACATTCCTTCGCCTTGCCTTCTTATACCAATCTGATGACTTATTGGAGTGCGGAATCCTACATCGTCATAGTACTCCAGTGCCACGCTCATATTAAATATCTGCTTAATGCGAGATCCATTTCCTCTTGACATCAATTTGATCGCACTGTGTTGGATGTTTTTCAGTTTTTCGATGTGTGTTTGCGCTGCACCTCCCCATGCCAGGACACCGTAATGTAGCATCGATTCTATAAGTGCGTGATACACTTGTTTTTGTACACTAATCGAGGCTTTGTATTGAAGACAAGCAAGCGCAAACAGGGACCCTCTCAGGTTCTTTCGTAGATGATTTATGTGCAGTCAATGATAATACCAAGATACTTGTATGTATTCACGACTTCAATTTGCTCAGAGTCAGACACACTATCACATTTGAAAGTTTTAAGGATGATTTGTGACGCTGGATACATCGGGCTTCGAATTCGCATAGGTTTTTTTTTTCATTTAGTACAAGCCCGTTATCGTGACACCATTTTGAAACCTCGTCGAACTCCTTCTGCATCACCGTTGTAGCAATGACTTCCAATGACTTACGACACACAACGATAGCCATATCATTAGCATATGCGAACGGTGCACTTTTCTTTAAGCATTTAAGCATTTCGTTTGTGTTCAAAATGAATAGTAGAGGGCCAAGCTTCGAGACTTGCGGTACTCCATATTTAGCTTTATGTGCAACACTACAGCAATTCATGATTTTGACTCGGAAGGTTCTGCCTTTCTCTAATTCATACTCTGTATAAAGAGTTGATACGAGTATGTTTAGTGTGGTCAAATCCAAAAACAGCACGAGGACATGTTGTTTCATGCTGAGGGCCGTATTGACTACATTCGCGAAGTCACCAAGCAGTTTGTTTGTGCTTTTTCCATTTTGGAATTTGGATCAAAGTACGCTTTTTTACAAAGTCTGATATACGATCCGAAACGATTTGCTCCATGACTTTTTCGATGGCCGGTAAGATTATAATTGGCCTATAGTTTGTGAGATGCTTTTTAATCCCTCCTTTATATATTGGTCGTACCACTGCCTCTTTAAGTTTTTTTTAGGAATTTTTCGCGTATTAAAGCTTAGATTATGTAGTTTGGTTTAAATGGTTACGAAGATATCGGTATGAAGTTTAATATCAGATACTCTAATACCGTGTACCCCGGGTGCTTTCTGTATGTTTAGGCGGTGTACCAATCCTTCTACCTCTGCATAATCTTTTTCTCCAAAAAAAATATAGAGTGACATAATCTCGTATTTTGATGACTGGATGTTTCTACATTGCACTTGTGTATTATAAATTCTGCCTGTTTGGGGAAAAGCGTTCCAAATTCCTCTGCCAACGCAGTCATGTTCTTGTCGGATGGAAAATGTCTACTAATAGTGTCATCCAAGGATAGTTTTCGTCGTCCTAACACTTCATTTATTATGTCCCATGTTTTTTTTTTGGATCACCTATTGTTTGTTCAAATCTTTCTTTATGATGTAGATTCCTGGTCTGGGATATTAATTTTTTTTACTTGGTTGCGAAACTGTTTGTACTCGATTTCATAGGATAAGTTGCTACAGTTATTTTTCCACCTTTGGTGCAATCGATCTCGTTCCTTACAACTCTCTAGAATATCCGTTTTGATCCAGGAATGACTTTTCCGACGACTTCTTTCTTTGCCTACAGCTTGAAAGTGCATCTTTTAATTTTTCCTTAAAGAAAGTTGAACTATATTTGTAAAAGTCAGCCGGGATTCCATCTGATCCTGCTGCTTTTCCATCTATTATATTCTTTAATGCAACCTTTACTTCTTTTATTGTAATATTCGTGTCAAGTTTCTTGATCTTATTAAAGGGTTGTGCAAATCTCCATGCCAATTTATGAGGGGCACTAAACAAAGTAATTAGCAGTAAATGGGATCGTTTTCACTAAAAACCAAAAATTCGTATTGGATCTCAACTGCGGAAGCAAAGTTTGCGTGAAAATGTTGCCGACATTCGACCGTTCAGTTTGACAGTTTTAAATGACTTTTTACACAACTGGAAACCTGAAGTTCGCGGCCTATTGTTATCAAAAAATGTGTTTGCGTCTGATAAACGCACGCCAACCCTTTGTCCTAAAGGAAGTTCTTTCTTCAAATCAAGAACGAGTCAGTGACGGTTTGGCATTGAAATTGACAAATGAAAAAATACTTTTGAACGCTCCATTATGTGTCCATTGTTGTCTCTATTTTGCTATTTATAGTATTTTCCAATTGCGAATTTTCGAGTGTCTTTCGTGTTCCGTCCCATGCAATTCTTTTTTCTAGCAAATATACCTAGTCCTCCTCTCTTACTGAGTGATATTTGATAAACCAGCTGACTTGCTTTGATCCAGGGAAATAGGAGAGAACTTCCATTCCAATAATAGAAAATGAAAATATTGACTCAAATCAATTGTAGCAGCTCGTCCATCCTGAGCATATGGGTGATGGAGGCTGCTGTAAAAGTACACCAAGGCAAACATGGTAACAGCAAAAATCGTTTGATGGCACAAAAAACACCAGCACACAATTCTACAAATTGTGGATGCCGCTACCGCTCTGTGTATGAATTGGAATTTGGCCAAAAGCCAGGATAAATTCCCACATTCACTTTTGTTAACGGCTAAGCTAACAAACAACACAGAAAAAAAACGAAGAAAGGACCTTTTACCCATTTGCTTTCATATACTACCCTCTGGCAACGGCCACCTCATCGTGAAAAGAAAGATGAACAACTGCTCGAAATTAATCTTATGTCCTGTTTTATCCATGTCCTGCAGTGATGTAAAACACTTTTACTCCTCAGCTATGGATGGCCGCATGTATACATCCGGTTGTGTAGAGCCGGCTCTAAAGCCATCGTAATACGAGTATACGACCGACCCGACTAGAGGAAGAATAACGACATATGAGATGCAAACGGTCGATAAGTTTAGAAAAACTAAATGTGTAACAGGCTACCTGCAAAAAAGGAGATCATTTCGATAGAAAAAAACATACATAACATGCAAGAGGACATCAAAAGTCCTACGGCGTACTCGATAGAATTCTCTCACCTAGTCTTATCTATTTCGTCCTGTTTTAACACTGGTCTCTTGCGAGTTACTAACTACTTCCCAGTCCCATACTGTGAATAGAGAGAGATAGAGAGATAGAGAGAGAGAGGGAGTGCATTTTCGCGACACTACAACTCTGCAGTACGAGTACATGTGGCATGATGTTGTCAGAGGACATTCTACTGTTTGCCTATAGATGAGTGCTAAAAGTCTGTCTAAGCAAAAAGGATGTCTGCATCCTCATCAGCATCCAACAGGAGGAACTTCAATCTCAATGTAATCTTCCCGGAAGCCAACAGCGGATGGGGGTAATTTTTATCCATCTGCACAGGCATGCATATGAAACGAATGAACCCCATGAACCATTCGGAGAACGAAATATGTACGAGGATATTGTCTCGCTGGAAAACATTACAATCTCCAAGTTTCCCTTTTAGTGCGCGGCGACGACGGCGACGGGGTGAAAAATGAAACAAAAATGAAACAAAAATGCAAAACGGAAACAGGAAAACATTTCGACAAGAGAGAGACCCAGACCCCACCTGATAAGAATTGCTGTGCTGTCGATTGTTGGTTGGTGACTCAGGAGACAGGGTTGGATTTGGGCTTTTTTGGAAGTCCATGATTGCTGGGCGCTGGTTTGTTTTTGAAGGTTTAATGGAGGCAGGAAAGAGGTATCAATCTGCGATTTCAGATGCGATCGCAGAGGCGGGCTTTAGACTAGATTAGGATAGCAATGTATATTTATTGAACGGCGCAATTCAGGATGTTGAAATAAAGCCAATGTCCTCCCAAAAAACAGAACATAAAACCAACTACTTGCGTTTTTGGGTGGGTAAGGTAGGGTTTGTTTTTATGGTTTGTGCTTTAAATAAGCCGTAAGATTCATTCGATAAAAGACAAGTACTAGGAAATTTATATGAAAATGGCTGTTCGAGGATTCTGATGTTCATAATTGGATTCCAGTTGGATTTAGACCTCCTACCGGAAACTTCCGGTTAAAATATGATTATGAACATCAGAATCCTTGAACAGCCGTTTTCATATCAATTTCCTAGTGCTTGTCTTTCATCTTGCCAGAAGATTCTGAAGTCTTGCCAAGTCTGATCGAGCAATCTTTTCGGTAATTTGAGCGCTCCCGGATCTACCGATTCCGCCCTAGATTATAACCAATTATTGAGTCTTCCCTATTTCGGCAATTGACTGTGGGTGCTGCGGGCTTAACCTATCCAATTGGAAGCCGGTATTTGGCTTAATGATGTTGGATGGTAATACTGGTGGTATAAAAAAAGGTCACGTTCTAACAATATGAGCTAACCGAGATGTGGATACAATTTGAAAGCCTGCGACCTATATCTAATGTAAGATATTGTCACTCTTTGCTCCATACCGCTAACAGTCCTTGGAAATCTTTGTATAGATAGACATATTTGTTTGTACATACAGCCTTGTTCAATTCCCAGTTTCCCATCCTTGAACTGTAAATATTTACAAGCAGCTAAATAGCTATTCAAAATTTAGGTTTTAGGTTTCATTTTAGATAAAATAGGGGTATGCAGATTCATACATCACTAGGCATCAGAGTTGGCCCATTGCAAAAAGAACAAACGGAATGCAGAACCTAAACGTTTTCCTTCGATAACACCAATTTTTCTCAGTTTTCTTGTGATCAAAATGTGACTGCAAGTCAAGTCGGCAGCATTTGAGATTTGTTCTCTAATATTGTCCTTAACCCTTAATTCATTAGGTGAGTCCCTGGGACTCATCCATATTTTTCTTTCGCACACAGATCGTGCATTTCTACAAACACACATATAATATCCCCAGTACCTTCATGTAGTGTGTTGACAAAGGCGATACTGGTCGGATGTATTTTTACAATAAGTGGAAGGGTGACTTTTTGGTGATCAGTTAGTCCCAGGGACTCAGGTAGGTATTTATGTTACAATTTGCATTATGTGCTTGCCTTATTATTTTTTGTTTTTTTTTTTTGCAAGAAATTCAGTGATAAGTATGGATTTAAGTTAACCAGGCCAAGCTGGTGAAAATCTTAACAGAAGTAATATGATTTCGGGTTTATACAACACAACACTTTTGGCATTTGAACTACGTCTTTCAATTTCATCGATTACCAAAAGAGAAATACTTGACGCGCCCGAGGCTGCAGAAGAAAAACGTCACAAAGGTGAACAAAAACACTGCCATGTTTGCAGCTCCAGAAGGAGGACTAAGACTGCATACCTTTGTTGCGCATTCAAGAAGCCAGTTTGCCTGGGATGCTCCCGCAAAATATGCAAAAAGTGCAAAAACTTCTAAAATCAAGTCTTCATTTGAGTACCTGCCGGTTTTTTTTCTTCATATGGAGACAGTTACTTTTTGCATCAAATATGAATTAAGCGTTATTCTTTTGTTTTGAAAAGTGAATTTTTATTTATGTTTTTTATAAATTTTTTTTTAATTCTAAAAAATGTGATTTTTCAAAAAAAAAAATTAAAAAATTAAAATTAATTAAAAAATTAAATTAAAATTAAAAAATTAATTTGAAAGTAGCATGAATAAATCTTAATTATAGAGCATTTTTATAAATATTTTTGTTTTATTTTATCAGGAAGAAGTTGAAGTTCAAAGAATAAAAGTATTTTTTTTCAGAAACATATCCTAAATATTGAAAAAAAGCAATATTACACAAAGTGAGTCCCTGGGACTCGCCTAGGTATTTATGCGAGTTTTTTTTCACCTAGTGAATTAAGGTTTAACTATGGCAAGAGGTGGTTTGATAACCTTTACCTCATTGCTAGCTCAAATCTACTCCTATTTTTGCCATCTCATCGCCTAGCTCGTAACCTTCTATACTGCAGTGTCCTAGCACCCAACACAGCCTCACTCAGTTCTGCCTGCATAATGCCTTAAGCTCCTCACTTTTTCGGTATTGATGTTGACTTATTTCAGTCTATGACTATCCATGTAGATGGCAAAATCCCTTTCGGATACTGATCCCGTCCGAAAAAGTTCCGCAGCCCAAGAACAGCCAGAACCTGCAATTAGAAGAGACTGCTTATATCCGGAGGTCTTGACACTCTCAGGCTCGGATCGGCTTGACCAGTTCCTTCTGCCGTTTTAGAACCGTCTGTGTATGGTGCAATTTCATTTAGTTTTGTCATTGCACCTCTTTGCTATTCATTCCTTTCCAGCTCAAATCCAAAAAAAAAACAAAGTTTCGCACGATGGCCACATGTATTGGACGTGTTTATTCGACGTGCTTTTCGGACTACATCCACACCTGGGTACAGCTCATAGAGTTTGGGGTTGTATCTTCTCCTGCATTCGCCCTCCTCGCACACAGGACTAAATATCTGACGGAATGTTTTTTTGCTCGAAAGAACCCAACGTTTGCTCTCCTTTCCTGCTTACCGTCCAGCAATTGGCGCCATAAAGCAGAACTGGCAGTATCAGTGTTTTGTAGAGCTTACACTTGGTCTTCCGAGTTAGGAGTTTTGAACCCATTTGTTTCGCTAAACCAATGTAGCAACGGTTTCCTTTGGTAAGTCTTCGTCGGATCTCCACTAAGGTGTCACTTGTGAAGTTGATGTTCACTCCGAGGTAGGAGAACTCTGTTACTGCCTCGAAGTTGCTGCCATCAACAGTGACGTTTGGTCGTAGTCGGTGGATAGATGTTTGTTTGTGTGTTGAAAGCAATTAGTTCATTTTACCCTCGTTGGCTACAAATTCAAGGCCAACTAAGACAGCACGCTGAGATCGGCCGGTAATATCGATATCGTCCGCGTATCCCAGCAGTTGGACGGATCTGTTAAAGATAGTATCTTCCTTGTTGACACCTGCCCTGCGCACTATCTGCTCCAGAACAAGATTGAAGAAGTTTCATGACAGCGCATCTCCTTGCTGAAAACCGGTGCAGGTTTGCACTATTTCGGAAGAGCTGTTTCCATACTGCAAAAGATGATGGGTCTCTTCATTGATCTTGTCCAGGATTTGCATTACGTGATTTCTCTTCTTGCCCTATTACTGCCCTAGATGATACCCATTTAACAGCTGCTGGAAATGCTGCTTAAACACATCATCTATGCCCTGTGCCTCGGTGAGTGTCCTTCACTGTTTCGAAGAGCCTGCGTTCCGGTCTTAAAGCCTGCAGTCAGTTGCTTGGCCTTTTTATAAAACCTCAGGATGTTATTTCGATCGCGAGACTCATCGATCTTCTGAGCTGGGAGTATGACCTCTTCTTTCTACGCAGGATCTTCTTCTCCTCCCTTCTCCCGGCTCGATACTTTTCCCTTGCTGCCGTTGCTTTGCAGCCTTTGTAGATGTGCAAGTTCTGTCACCATTTTCCGGTAGGCGCACTCATCATCATACCACGGGCTCCTTCTGTGGTGGCTTGTTACCTACGGTTCTCTCAGCTACATTTTTTATGACGAACGCGTCGCCGGTTTCACATATTGTCGGCGTCTGTGGGTTATGAGTGCAAACCGGAAAATCTGTCGCTCAGGCGCTCTTTGTAACCTTAGGCTGCTCCAGTCGTCCTAAGGCGTCCAACGTCGGATTTCTGTTTCTGGGCGGTTTGCAACTTTTTTTCGTTGTACAGTCGAGCTCTGGATTTAGCCATAACAAGAACATGGTTTAAGATGTTGATTGCGTGTTCTTGATTGATTGTTTGATCGTCCTTTTACGACACCGATGATCTGCACGGACTTGCATGTCCATCTGCGGTACAGTTTCAAAATGAAATTGCCGAGATGTGCTTCTTCACCTGGGTAGGTATGGAAATGGATGTCCTTGTGACGGATGTCACGGCTCACTTAGACCATCAGTTTGGGTCCATTGTTGAGATTCTTAAAAATTTGGAGACCTGAAAAGAAACAAATGATACCGCTGTTTAACATCTCAGTGATCCGCTGTACTATAACCACCCGGATTTATATGTAAATCTCAGGAGTTTCCTTAGGTCTTTGTCCTGCAGGTCCTCAAAGAGGTAGTTGCAAATAATCTTGACCCTGTTAGTTCTAAGGACAGGGCATTCGCATAGCTTATACTTCTTCAGCGTCCCTGCAGCTCCTGCAGTAATCGTTGTGCAGTATGCCGGCCCACTACACAGTGTCCTTTCACCCTTGAGTGTGCGCATACCTTTAAGGTAGGCCCGATAATGACCTTAGATTTCCTTTTGATTACCCCTGGCCAGAGGGTAAAAATATTCCCTTGTGTGTCTGCATGTTTCGATGTTAGTTCAACGTAAGTTTGTTCTACTCATGGATTCAGCGGAGTTTTCATAGATTTTAGAGCCGGAGATGCATCCATATCCAATCCGTATCTTGCCAGCTTATCTTCTTCCTCGTTGCCTGAGATGTCCTTGGGTCCCGGTACCCAGCATAGGGTTACCGTATTGAAAGTTGATATCTCGTCTAGGTGTTTTCTGCACTGTAACACCGCCCTTGATTTGACTACTGCTGACTCCATGGCCTTTATAGCCGCTTGGCTTTTAGAGTTTATGGTGATCTGTTTGTCTGCTAGTTTGCGGCTCTTAACCTGTTTGGCAGCCTGAGTGATTGCAGCTGTCTCTGCCCCAAATACACTGTATTCATCGCATATTCTGAAGGATTTACCCAGGCCCAGAGTCGCACAGAAGATCCTGCACCTGTCCACTTTGGATCCGTCGGTATATATAGCTATCTCGCCTTCTTCTGAGACCGTTTTGTTGGTCCATTCGCTTCTTTCGGGGATTCTGGTAACGAATCTGCTTTAGACGACGAAGGTGGGTAGCAAATATCTAGTAGCTGTTGTTTCTTTGGAAGCACTCCATCGTGCCTCAACGGATGCGTGTCCGTAGGGCTTGAAAGGCAACGTCCCGACTCTCTTAGTCAACTTATGTGTACATCACCTAAGTCGCCTGTTATGGCGAACGCTGTTTTTTGCTCAACGCTGCAGTAATTCTTAGCCCGTCTCTGTTTGGTTTTTTTTCTTTTAAAAATTTGAAAAAATGAATGCAAAAAGAATAATTACAAAACACTTTCATTAAAGAATGTATTTCCTATTCAATCCTGCCTGTCAAATTGCCATAACTGCTGAGCAACAATAAAGATATGAATTATTGTTGCTCAGCAGCTATGGCAATTTGACAGGCCGAAGGATTCTCCATCTACCCGCGCTCTTTCAGAAGCAAATTATAATACATTTAGCCCAGCACTAGTGTGACTTCAGTCATAAGCCTCGAGGGCTCACCTTGCAACAGCGGCAACACAAAGGACTTTGAAAAGGTTAAAATTTAAGCACTGTTGAATTGAATAGAAATATCAGCGGGCCATTCATGACAATCTGTTTCAGTTTGAACTCCACTCTAATTAACCATTGTGAGATTATCGGTCAGTCGTTTCTTTTATGCCTGGGTTCAAAGACATCTGGTGTCAAATTTTCTGCTTCGGCCATAACTCCACAGCGCTTAAAGTCCCCCTCTCTATCTGCCAAACAAAATCTCTTTTTATCACTTAAAAATGTTTAAATGTAATTATGTATTTGAAAACCCATCCATATACTTTACTCATTTATCTCATCATAAAAAGGTCCTGAAAATAAGCAGCGAAATGAGGGGACACAAAAAAAGACAGAGTACCAAATCTGAATGCATAATGACGGACGGATGGACGAGCAAAAGTGTTTATTCATTCATTTTCATTACAATGATGATTATGAATCCTTTTTTCTCTTTTTTTTCTTTGCTTCTTCTGTTGCTGCCACCGTGCCGCACCGAGTAACAGCTCTTCGTTTGTCGTCCTCATCAAATGTGGGGCGCAAATGAGTTTGTCCTTTCTGTCATTTTTCATAAAAGCTTAACGGTTTTGTCGACTACACCCAACGCCACTCCGGCCGGCCACCATTATCAACAGGATCCACCTCCTTCAGCACACCTCGCACCTAATGCAATAATAATGATAAATGAACAATAATGAGTTTGTGGACAACTCTGAGCGACACATTGGCCTCTTATAATACAATAAGGATAGTCGGCAGGACTTTCATTCATTCATCCATCGCTGTCCCAGCCGTCCATGACCCGTTCGCCCAATTTTAATCGCATTTTCGTTGCCCATTGTCATTGGGGGGACATTCATACTAATTACGCATTAAAAATGTTCAGGTTTTTTCGTTGTTGTTTTGCGCTTTGAATTATCTGAATGTGGCTTGCCCATTGTTGTTGGATCCTTGAATACTCTATCCTGGTCTTGATTAATTATTCAATTTGTGTGACAGACCTTTATTTGTTTCGTTTTGTCATGTGCCATTGGCAAGAATAAAGCGTAAAGGTGACTTTGACAAAAACAATTTTTTTTTGATTAAGTTCCTGAGGTATGGTCCCGCCCGCGCTGCTGGGGCTTTTTCGAAATTTAAGTGTTTATTAAATTTTCCACGGGTAGGTAATGGGTGACAGAGTATTGATTACCCTGTATAAATATCACTTTGACGAAGTGCCTATTGGGGACAGTTGGACACCAGCTATTTGTTTAATGGAGGTGTAAGACTTGAGATGGGTCGAGGGTTTGAACAATTAAATACGAACTTTGAAATGGTGATGTAGTACAATTGTGAATTGCGTCCAACATGGGTTGATAGCGTTATGATTTGTTCGGAGCTTATTAATTGCTCGAGCAAGGACATAATGGGGAAACAAAACAAAAATAAATGTTTATGTATGGTATTTACTTGTTGCTTAGGCAAAAAGCCAGTTGTAATCCTCACCAGGAAAGCCCCTAAATTTAGCTTGTTTTATTCAGACTTCAAAAATTCCATATCAAACCGTATAAAACGAATGTGAGACATTTTTCCAAGTTCTAACTTTCTTTCCCATTGAAATTTACATATTTCCAAACCCACATGGGTAGTGGAATCTCTTTATTAAAGTTGTATCCCTACATCCATGGTCACCAAAATGGCTGACTTCATACTAAAAGAATATGGAACCAAACGTTAATTGAAAAATCCTCAAAACTCCCCTTGTCGAAGAGATTAATGATGCCTAAAATAAGTTCTCCGCTAGTTTTGACGCACTCCCAGCCATTACGTGCTGTATTATTTCCGCTTTTTTTCAAAATGAATACTTCAAAGGACTAATTTACAGTCCGGTTCACTTGATTAGACTCACCTGAATAATAACCAAAAATTATTTGATTTTTTTTTTTTGAAATGTGTATTAAAGAGAAACACATTAATCTATAGGAGAAACAGAAGTTAACACTCAATAAAAAATAAATGAATTGAGCGGAGCGTAGTGGCAAATTTTTACTCGTTCGGCTAATTAGCTTCAAAGCAACCGCATTTTTTCCGTTCACTTGATTAGACGCACATACAAAATCTTGGAAATAGATATCGAGTCGGTTACTTCGAAATACCTTCTACAAAATATTGAAAATTACTGCGTTTTTTATGTTCTTTGGGGAAGAATAATATTTAATCGATTGAGAAAAGAACAAAAATCTGTGTTTACTACGCGGAAGGCATTTCAATGAGCCAGTCAAATCGATGTGCACACGAATATTATGGCAACAACTTTCGCGAAGGCCTTGTGACAGCACTTACACCGCAGGATAAACGATAGGTTCTGAAATTGGCCTACAATTCAGCACTTTACACAGATGGTGCATGAGTTGTGATTGGAGAAAAACTATCTTTTCGGATGATAGTTACAACAATTTCGTCAGGCCAGATAGTTACAATAATTATTATTTTACCAAAAGAACAATGTTTTTTAAACCATCATCATTCTAGAATAGGACGAGGAAAGCTAACCTAAATACCTGATTTTACACATCCACGATCAAACGGCACACGCCTCTCCGTATCATGTTCCGCTCGGAGCGGTAAAGGCAAAACATCCCCATAGAATACTTTACCAAACCCAACCTCAGATGAAGGAGGCTGACATCAGGCGTCATATCTGGCAAGATTTGGCCAAAATACAACAAGGCAAAAACAGTCGACCTCCTAGCAGAACGCGGAAAGATATCGCCAGAATAAAAGCGATTATCACGGGGCCCTGGCCTATAGGAGATCATACGCATACCACAGAACAACTACTGCTGTAGTTAGGTTAGGTTAGGTTTGCGAAACAGAGCGAATCTGTAACACCGCACTTAGGTCACTGTGAACCGATTGTAAGACTTCGTTGGGAGCGTTGGCCTCGTTGGCCTCGTTGTTCTGGCCCAAGTCCTCCGTCCTTCCCTTCCCCTACTCCAAATTGTCCAGCAATTAGGATGACCTTATAAACTTGTCGGGCGCAGTGGCTCAATGGTTAGTGTGTCGGACTACTAATCGAAATGTCCCCGGTTCAATTCCCGCCGGGGCCAAGTAATATCTATAGTTTTCTTTCCACTGCCCCACCTCTTGCGAACGTCTGACAAACATCCAAGGGTATTTATTTATTTATTTTATTTAACGTACAATCTATTGTCAGATTGACAAGCGTTGAATGTACAAGAAATCTATCAAATAAATTGACACAAATTGTTGCTGGGGAATAACATAAAAGAAAATAATGGCAAAAAAACTAATATAAAATAATAAAAAAAAGACAAAATACATACACCAGACATTCAATAAACAATATTCATAAAAAAAAACTATTTATGGCTGAAAAGACAACAACCATTTCTTAACACATTTTAAAAATACATTTTTACCCCTTTCACACCTAATTATATCTGGAAGTGAATTAAACAAACGTGGTGCGGTGGCATAGTAAAATCTTTTAAAGTATGCTTTATAAATTATAGGAACAGTTACCAAACTTCTAGTATTGACCCGCAAATTATAGTTATCTACGTTTCTTACAAAGTAAAAACCCGAGTTTTCGAAAAAATATTTTTAAGACTTTGCTGCTGCTAAAGATGCCTTAGCGGAAGAATTCCAAGGTTTTTGAACAAAGAAAAACTTGGAGTTCTGCGATTTACTTTGCAATAGTGGTTCCGTTTTATTAAAATATGCACCACCCCAACAAGAGATACCTTATTGCAGCTAAGATTTTAAAAGACCATTATATACGAGTTCTATAATTGTTCGTCGACAATATAGACTAAGATGATAAAGTTGTTTTACTACTTTATCAAGGTATTGTTTAAGACAATTTGTATGATTATTCCAACTGAGCTTGTTATCTAACACTATACCTAAATATTTAAAATTGTCAACACACTCTACCCTGAAGGTTAGGTTAGGTTAGGTTTGAAGGGAAGTGCACAGCAATTGCTGTGCTTGCACGGGGGCCCATTGGTCCATTGTGATCCCTTTTTGTTTATCGTGGTAAAAACTTCACTTACCATACTTCGTTTAAATTTTTTTTTGCTGGTTGGCCTATTGGAACCAACCTGTTTTCTTGACAAACCTGATTGTGTCCGTCAGTGGTACCTGCGCTACGTCCTCTAAGTCTTCGAAAAATCTGTTACCCAGATAGCGAAGTCGAGATGTCTGGAGGTTTGGACACTCGCAGAGCAGGTGTTTGATGGTCTCGGTTTCTTCTGTATCCTGACAGCTCCTGCAGTAGTCTGGTGAGCTAATGCCCAGCCTGTTTGCCATTACTCCTATGGTGCAGTGGTCGGTCAGTACGCCGGTTAGGATACGTATTTCTTGTTTATTCATTCCCAGAATGTGCTTTGTTCTTTTCTCGTCGATTCTTGGCCATAGGTTCCTTTGGGACCAGGTGGTGTTAATTTGTTCCCTCAGTTTTTGGTCAATGTTTCTTTTTGCTGCACTAATTGGGATGTCTATTGACGTAATGGCGTCCATTGCATCAAGTTCTGACCCTGTTCTTGCTAGCTCGTCTGCCTTTTCATTCCTCACGATGTCGCTATGACCGGGGACCCAGCAGAGGGTGATCCTCTGTCGTTCGCCTATTTCGTTAAGGGATTTTAGGCAGTTCCTGAATGTTTTTGACTGTGGTTTCGCTGTCTAGTGCTTTGATCGCCGCCTGACTGTCTACGAAGATTGTAATCTTGGAAGGATCCAGATTCTTCGCGGAGATTCATTCTGCTGCCTTGTCTATGGCGACTATTTCGGCTTGAGTCTGTTGGGGAGTCTGTACGAGTCCTTTATGTCTAGGGGCTCGCAGAAAACTCCTGCTCCTGTACCTACATCCATTTTTGACCCGTCCGTATAGATATGGATTTCTTGTGCGCTGGCGTGCGCGTTCCAGTTCTCTCTTTGGGGTATATATGTAGAGTTGTTTTTCTCGAAGTTTCCATTGGGGATTATGTAGTCCGTTTTCCTGGATAGATCGATACCCAAGTAATTGTGAATTATGGAGCCGTGCCCATAGGAGCTGTGTCTCCACATGTTTGCCTCCTTGAGGCGGAGGGCTCCTTGCTGCCATGCTGCGAATGTATTCACCAAGGGGGGGAAGGTTTAAAATGACTTCCAGCCCGGCTTGAGGTGTTGATCTCATTGCTCCTGTTGTGCCGATACATGCCAATCTCTGTACCTTAGAGAGGTTATGGAGCTAGGTAGTCCTTTCTGTTGCCTTCCACCAAACAATAGACCCGTATGTAAGTATGGGTCGTATGATCGCTGTATACATCCAATGGTTTATGTAAGGGCGCATACCCCAACGTTTGCCAAATGTCTTTTTGCATGCGTAGAAGGCACATAGTGCTTTTTTTGATCGTTCCTCTGTGTTACGTTTCCAGGTAAGCTGAGAGTCTAGGATGATGCCCAGATACTTTGCTTCCGGGGAAAGTTTCAGACGAATTCCGTTTAGCTTCGGCATATCGAAATTCTCGATTTTTCTTTTCCTAGTGAACAGAACACATTCGGTTTTGATTGGATTAACTCCAAGGCCGTTCGGTCTCGCCCACGAGGATAATTCTTTTAGAGCAGATTCCATGAGTTCACTGATAGTGGGAAGATACTTTCCACTTATTAGAATTACAATATCGTCTGCGTATGCTACTATTTTCGTCTTTTTGACCTTTAGAGTCGTGAGGATTTTGTTCACCACTAGAAGCCACAGGAGGGGAGTTATGACGCCTCCCTGTGGGGTGCCCCTGGTCACTGTTTTCCTTATGGTACTCTCTCCGATCTCTGAGTTAATTACTCTGCTGTTAAGCATTTCGTAAACCCAGTTCGTTATTTCTATTTTCGCTCCTAAGTCTACGAGCGCTGTTTTTATGGCCGCTGTTTTGACATTGTTGAAAGCTCCCTCAATGTCTAAAAATGCTGCCATGGTGAATTCTTTATGGTGTAATCCTTTTTCTATAATTGACACAACTTCGTGCAGGGCTGTTTCTACGGACTTGCCTTTGAGGTATGCATGTTGAGTACTGCATAGGTTGTTTTCGTTTAAGAGGTCTCTTGTATATAAGTCGATTATTCTCTCTAGTGTCTTTAAGAGAAAAGAGGAGAGACTTATCGGCCTATAATCTTTTGCTGTGCAGTGTATATGTCTCCCTGCTTTGGGAATGAATATCACTTTTACTTCTTTCCAGCTTTGCGGTATGTAGCAGAGTCTTATACAGCTTCTGAATATCGCTTTTAGCCATGGCAGTATTACATTTAGAGCCTGCTGTATCATTGCTGGTATGACATTATCTGGTCCCGCCGATTTGTAGGGCTGGAAAGATTTGACTGCCCAAGCAATTTTGTGCTCTGTTATGATACTTTCAATTGTCATGTCCGGTTGTGTGTCTTGCGGAACGGGGGTGTAGTTGACATCACATCCAGTGTTCTCACTAGACTCCGGAAAGTGAGTATCCATTAAAATTTGTAGAGTTTCTTGGCTAGACTCTGTCCAAGAGTCATCAGCACGTTTAATATACCCTGGGACCGTGGGGTCTTTGGATAGTACTTTACGTAGTCTGGCAGCCTCGTTTGTACTCTCTATGGATTCGCAGAACGTGCTCCAGGATTCGAGTTTTGCTTTCCTTATTTCTTTTGTATATAGATTAAGTTCGGACCTATACTTAGTCCAGTCTTCATCTGTCTTACTCTGTCTTGCTTTGTTAAAAAGTTGTCTTACCAATGTTCGCCGCTTTTGAAGCTCGCTGGTCCACCAAGTTGCCCTTTTTGGGTTTGCGATTGCGAGAGATGGGACAGTGTTTAACAAAGGCTTTGTGCATAGTTTTGGTAATATACTCGACTGCGTTGTCGATTGAGTGAGTGGCGACAAACTTGTCCTCTTTTGGATGTTGTGTGTACTCACTAACCGTTTTCGCATAGTCTGCCCAATTCGTTTTCCTAGGGTTCCTAAAAATTCGTTGTGCCATATATTGTAGATTGACTGTAAAGAGTATTCTATTATGGTCTGAGAAAGAGTTATCTCGATAAACTCTCCAGTCTTCTACCCTGATATGATCATTGTTGCTTTTGAGAGTTATGTCTAAAATTTCTGACCTGTTTCTGTTTTGGAAAGTGGGCTGGTTTCCCCTGTTACACAAAACTAGATTTGTGGAAATAATATATTCAAACAACGACTCACCTCTTTTATTAATTCCTGCGCTGCCCCACAGCGTGTGGTGTGCATTCGCGTCGCACCCTGCACCAATGATGTGTTCCGTGTGTTAGTGTGCTCCACTAATTCACGTACTGTATCAGATGGTGGGTTTTCCTCGTCGTGTGCCATGTAAACTGAAGCGAGGATAAGGTTCCTTTCCGGAGCTTCAGTTTTTACGGCCACTATGTCTCCATTGCTGTACCTGTGAAGAAAAAATATGTTACCAACAGTTTTCTTGACTAGAATACAGCTTCGTACTTTACCTTCTTCTTTAGTGTGGAACAGATGGTAATATGGCGATTTCAGACCTTGGATTTTATTTTTAAAAATCCAGGGTTCTTGAATTAATGCCACGTCCACGCTTACCTCAGACATGAACAGCAGTAGGTCGTGTGTTGCTGCTTTACAGTGATGCAAATTAATTTGCACCACTAGCAGCTTTTGCAACCTTTGGCTCTTCATCTTCATCCAGCCGTGCCCTTACGGCACCTAGCCCGAACTTCAGTCTGTTGCCTGGGGTCTGTCTTATGGTGGCTGCAGAAGATTGGTTTATTGCAAAGCAGAGCTCCTTGCCGTCACCACTCTACCCTGAAACAATCATTGCTACAAGATTTAAAATTGTCGAATGTTACAAAATTATCATTGAGATTGGTAAAGCAAAACTGATAGCAACTTGGAGAGTGATAATAAATCGGCAAATCATCACAGAAATTATTTTTAATATTAAATATCATAAATTTGGTTTTATCACTTATAATGAGTTTGTGTTTTGTGAACCATTTTCTCAGTAAATCGAAGTCATAGTTCACATCCGCAAACATATTCAGCAAACTTGCATTTGAATATGAAAGAGCAGTATCATCAGCAAACGATGTAACTTTACCTTTAAAAGGTTGAACAAACAATGAGTTGACATATATCAGGAACAAAATAGGACCCAAAACTGAACCTTGTGGAACACCAAGTTCAATGTAATTCGGAGCACTATAAATATTTTTGATCTTAACCATTTGGCTTCGATTTTTTAAATAAGAAGCAAACCAATGGTATATATAACCTCTAAAACCTATATAAAAAAGTTTGTCAAGTAATATTGAGTGATACACCATGTCAAATGTCAATAAATAAGGAAGCCGGTATTTCTGATATATTTAGACTGTTGTATAATTCGCCACTTAACTTTAACAGTGCCGTCTCAGTAGACCTTCCATTCCTAAAAGCAAATTGACAATCACTAAAGAAATGTGTTCTATCTAGAAACGACAACATTCTTGATTTAATACCTTTCTCAAATACTTTTGAAAAAATCGATAGCAACGAAATAGGGCGATAGTTGTTTAAAATAGTATTATCACCTTTTTGTGGAGTGGCTCAAACCAACGATCATACCACGTCGAGTCAATCGGTTCTCGTCAGATCACCGTAATTAAACGACGTTGGGCGCGGTTAGTACGTAGATGGGGGACCGTTTGAGAACAACCGCGTGTCGTTGGCCAGTCCCATCTACAGAGTTGAGGTAGATAATATACGTGATATCACAACGGACCTAAATTGGTCTAAGTGTGTCGGCTTCTGCCGACAGCTACATAAACCTAACCTAACCTAACCTGTGGAGTGGCTTTTTTTAGGGATTATGGAAAAATACATAGCTGTATACTATTAATAAATACAAAACATAAGACATCAGAAATTTTAAACGAGTTTTTTTTTAACATAGAGCTTGATATATTATCAAAAGAAGTAGAATTTGATGTTTTAAGGGAACAGATTATTTTATGAATCTCCAGAGCAGTGAATGGTTCACAGAAAAAACCTTCAGTTTGACTATCCGTATCATTGTTGGTATCAAAATTAAGGTTATTGTGTTTTGAGTTCAGGCAAGAACTTATATTACAAAAATAATTATTAAACAAGTCGGCAATTTCCAAAGGGTCAGAGACAGTTGAGTTGTTGACATTCAAAACTATATCCACTTTGGAAGCTTTTCTATTGAAAATTTCATCAACAATTCGCCATTTCTTTTTTGGAATTACCAAGACTGGTTAATAATTTATTGCGGAAATAGTTATCTCTACGAAGAGGGATTTCCACTTTAAGTTCATTACTTAGCTTTTCAAAATACGTTTTGAGCCTTAATTATAAGGTTAAAGTTAAGTTTAGAGCGTCCGGATGAGGATTATTATTTTGGAATAAGTATCCTGTTAATTAATATAAAAAATATTAAAGTGGGTGTTTTCTCACACGAACACAGAGCTTATTTTTCGATTTTTTTTCATGAGTGATAGGGTCATCCATGGCTTCAGACATATATTTTTGCTGTTTACACAATTTATGTACTTGCTCTTGGAAATGTGAAAATGCAGCTTATTAAGAAATAAATCGAATCCAATAGATGGATCACTTGCGTTAAAAACATCTTCCCAAAAGTCGAAATTCAAACGGCTTCTCAGTATACCAAAATTGATTTTTTCATAAGTTTGACACTCAGCTGCTTTCGTACGCGACACATTACAGCCAAATTGAATACATGTTAGATTGTGGTCCGTAAGTTTCAGGTCATATGATGCAGTTTTAAACTCTATTAAATTACTACGGTGAACCCTTGCAAATATAGTATCAATTGTCATGATAAGCTTCTCAAATTTTCCGTTCGTATTTGGCTCAAAATTGAAGGTCCCTTCCTTCCACTTCGCAAAGAAAGTGGTTGGAGAAGCTAGGTTTGGTATGGGCCGTTAATGCCTAACATTTATTTTATGTATTTATTTATTTTATAAACTTGTAAAGATTTGAAAGTGAGACATCAGACAGTATTCGATGTCGTCAAGAACGCTACGAATACCCTCTGATCTGGCTACAATTTATAAGCCCTAAATTCGAGTACAACATTTCAGCCGCAGTACCCGCCATGCCAGGAATACGCTCAGTTTACCCATAAGCCTGTATTCGGGCGTACAGTGAAATACAAAGAATCTTTCCTAAGTCGTACAACACGGATGTGGAATGCTCTACCTCCCTCCATTTTTCCTTCACATTATAATATACAGATATTCAAAACCAACGTACATCGGCATCTCTCCCTATCTTCTAATCCTAATTTCATTAACGCCCGCGCTATGTAGCTATTACATTATGAGGGTACTTAAAAAAATCCCTTATATTATAAAAATAAAATAAAGTCCTTGATTGCCATGGAAGAAGTGTCTTCCAAGTGTTCTGTTCCTACGGTGACATAGGCTTGGGCAGTGACAGAAAAAGTGAGGTATATCCTCATCACCGCAGCCTCTACAGATGTCGTCATCCTTGGGATCTAATTTCATTGTGTGGTTCCTTAGCAAAATGTTCCAAGACCTAATATGCTTTCGTCGTAAAAACCTGCTTTGCAAATAAAAACATCCAAATATTGCCGTGGTTTCCATATTCCCCGGACTTAAAATAATTTGTTGAAAACCATTGAGGCTTGCTATCATACAAAATTTTCGAAGGAGGAAGGCAGTTCGAAAGTCAGGGAGAGTTGAACTTAGCAGTCAAAACAGATTGAGCCCAAAGTATCTTAAGGATCACATTAAATCCCTATATCAATCGATAAAGAGTAGAGTTTTCGAGGTAATTTTAAATTTTTTGGAGGCAATACAGACTTCGATAAACATTTCAAATTGTTAAAAAATAAATAATAAATTAACAAAAACAAGCCGTCTCATGTTTTGACATTTTGTATGTGCGTCTAATCAAGTGAACTGGAGTAATGTGGTTGTTTTGATGCTATTTACCAGAAAGAATAATGATGTGCCGATAGACCTCTCTCCCCAAGCCTGTATTTATTTGTATTTGTATTGTTTAACCTACGATTTTACAATCAACAGATTTTGAAGTTAATTTACAAATATTTTAAGATATAATAAATTACAAAAAATTCATTGCCTAATGACAGAAATTAACATATTTTTAAAAGTATTTCTGGCCAAAAATACATCTAATTCTGAACATTTTGCTGCACAAAGAGATAGGCTCACGCAGTGGTCTCGGTCTTAAAGACTCAGATGGAGCATACAAATACAAACGATTAAGTAGATTCTCACTATCGACTGTTGCGAATAGAATATCACGAGCTAACATTACTTGATACACTTTTCTCCTAGATTTAAGAGTTTGCATGATAGGAATGATGCACTTCAATTCCGTTATTAGGAAAGAATTGTCTGAGAGCAAATTTTAAGAATTTCTTTTGAACTCTTCCAATCCTTTGAACATTCAGAACAGTTGTAGATCCCCAGACGACACAGGCATACTCCAAAATGGGACGCACAATGCTGCAAAATAAAGCTTTAGGAGTGTAAGGATCCTTGAGATCTGAGGAGTTCCTTTTTAAAAATCCTAATAGTGAATTCGCTTTAGAAACAATGTAATTGATGTGTAAGTGAAATGTTAATTTGACATCAAAAATAACACCAAGATCCCTGAAATCTTCGGCTATTCTTATTTGAATATTATTTATTGAATAACGTGGAAGAATATTTTGAAGTGTTCTGTTAAAATTCATGCAAGCACACTGCCTACATTTAAGAATAAGTCGTTTGACCTGCACCACTCACTGAAAGAATTTATGTCATTTTGTAGCAGCATACAGTCATTTATTGTTGAAATTTTTGCACAAAATTTTATATCATCGGCATACATAAAGCAATAGCAATGCTTTAATATATTCGGCAGGTCATTTACAAAAAGTAGGAATAAAGATGGGCCAAGATGACTTCCTTCCGGAACACCAGAGGTAACTTGGATTTCTTTAGAGAAAAAGTCTCCTATAGCAACATATTGCTTCCTACCATATAAATATGTTTTAAACCATTGCAGCAATGGGCCATACAAACCGTATGCCTTCAGTTTTTCAAGGAGAATCGTCAAGTTTACTCTACTAAATGCTTTCACGAAATCAGTATAAATCACATGTACTTGTTTACGGTTTTCTAAGCAATCAATACAGAAGCTTGTGAATTCTACTAAATTTGAGGAGGTTGATCTACCCTTCCAAAAACCATGTTAATATTTACTGACAAATTGTTTAATTGAAAAATTGAATTTATCTTTAACAAGACTATCTAACAGTTTGGGAATAACCGAAAGTTTAGTAATTGGTCTATAATGAGATATTAGATGCCTAGAGCCAGATTTAAAAATTGGTTCAATGGTAGATATTTTCCATTCTTCTAAAAAAAATTCCGTCGGAGAACGATTGATTAAACAATTCTAATAACGGAAAACAGAGTGCACTGGCACAATGACGTAGAACAATAGAGAAAAATCCCAGGATATCTGGTTTTCTTTTGGGTTTCAAGCTAGATAGGGCAACTACATCACTAACAGAAAATGAAAAACAGGAACAATCAACCATAGATGGAAGAGATTTTCAGTAGTTGAAATCGATTGAGGATGAGGATGTCGAATTATAAATACTTTGAAAATATTCACCAAACATATCAGCAATATTCTTAGGATCACTAGAATTTCTGTTACCAAGGCGCATCAACGTTGGAAAACCAGTGTTGATAAATTTCCAAAAATACACTGGACTAGTTTTAAGGTTACTTTCCACCGACCGCATATTATTACAATAAAGAAACTTAGACAGGAAAACAAACTCTTTTCTAAGACGCGAGAAAAGTGCATAATCATCAATAGAGTGAGATTTCTTATACTTCTTATGTGCAATATTTTTGGCATTTTTTAATTTAATCAATATCGTATTATACCAGGCAGGGTGAGAAATTACCTTTTTGCGATGCATTGGTACACAATCATTTAGGACATTAATAAAAATATGTTTAAACAAAGAGAATTTTTCAGATATATTTTTGTTCAGAAATTCGTTTGACCAATTACTCGTAATATTTTTAAAACAATGGTTCATAGAAGAAAGGCTATTTGAGTCGAATTTATGTACGGTTGTTAAGATGCTTTATTTGACTTTGTGATATAGGTTGTCTATACCTTTGCCAGTTTCGTCTATGCATATTTCTCAGTCTTATAAGTTCCAAAACATGACCCGGAAGTTTCACACAGAAATATTTTTTTTAAACTTTCGGTACACTGCTATCAGCAGAACTAAGCACATGTTCAGAAAATTCATGAACGATATTATCAACATCTTCTTTGCTAAATACACTTTCTAGACTTATAGGTTCGTTTCGGAGTTTTCTTTTAATTTCCGAACGAAAAACTGCCCAATTAGCGTTTTTTAAGTCCGGAATATATTGCACAATTTGTTCACCAGACCAAGGGACTTGACAGCGGACTGGGTTGTGATCAGAGGACAGCTCGTTAATGGATACTGGCTGAGGAATATGACTAGATATGTTGGTAATAAATAAATCAATTACAGACGGGCGACCATTTTAACAAACTAATAGCCAAATTAATTAATAACAAACGCAATGAAGAGTGGAACTCCAAGCTTATGTCATTAGACAAAGCTTCTAAACCTTTTTGGAACATCGTGAAAGTTATTAAAAATAAAAATACCCGAATTCCATGTCTTGAAAGCGGTGGTAACATACACTATACTGACCTTGACAAAGACAATTTGCTCCGCGACAAATTTGCACAAAATCATTCTGTGTCTCAACATCTAGGAGATACAAACACAGACCTACTTGTATCCAACTCGCTGCGGACATTAACCTCTGCTGTAGTGGAAACACCGGCGATTGAGTTTGTGAGCGAAGCAGATATAAAATATTTAACTGATAATTTAGTTGTTAAAAAAATTGGTGGTCTGGACCATATAAGAAATATTTATTTAAAAAACCTACCTAAGATTGGTAATAAGTTTTTAACTTATTTAATAAATGCGTGCCTGAAAATGCAATATTTTCCAACTGTCTGGAAGGAAGCCAAAGTAATACCTATTCCAAAAGCAGGAAAACCAGCTTATAATCCCGAAAGCTATAGGCCTATTAGTTTGCTTAGTAGCTTAAGTAAAATTTTTGAAAAAGTACTTAAGGAAAAGTTGTTAAAAATAATTGATGACCGAAATATTTTTCCCGATGAACAGTTTGGTTTTAGACGTTATCATAGTACTTGCCACCAAATTCTCAGAATTTGCAATACTGTAAAGACAAATCGTGACGTAGGGAAATCGACGGGATTATTACTTCTCGATATTGAGAAGGCATTTGACACCGTTTGGCACAATGGTCTTTTATGCAAAATGCTTGACTTAAGTTTCCCTTTATTCCTTTGTAAAATTGTCCAAAGTTTTTTTTCAGGTCGTAGTTACAGAGTGTATGCCAATAATAGTCCGTCCGATCTACTAAACATCGACGCAGGTGTTCCCCAAGGCTCAGTTCTTGGGCCTGTATTATATAATTTGTATACATCAGATATCCCATCCTTACCGGAGTGCGAAATCGCTATTTATGCCGATGACACTGCAATATATTCGTCGCATGAATTTGGTCTCACCATCGAGACGAATCTTCAAAATGCGGCTGAAATATTAAGAAGATATTACAGTAAATGGAAGATAAAAGTAAATGCGGAAAAGATCCAAGCTATCTTTTTTACGAGAAAAAGAAAGTCTTGTTTCTTACCATCTAATAATTTATTAATAAATGGCAATCAGATAAACTGGGTGCCGGTTGTTAGATATCTAGGTGTTCATATTGATACAAAACTAACCTTCAAGGAACAAACTGCAAGGACATTACACAAAATTGGTATTGCAATTAAGATGCTGTATCCCTTTGTTAACAGGAGTTCTCTATTGTCCAACGACAACAAAATATTGATACACAAGGTTATTTTCCAGGCAATTTTGCTTTATGGCTGTCAAGTTTGGGGAAAATGCGCTGATTGCCACATCAAAAAATTGCAGATACAGCAAAACAAATTATTAAAAATGATGATGAACCTTCCTTGGCACTACTCCACCTTTGATCTGCATAACAGAGCTAATGTTGAGTTGATTTGCGATAGAATTCGAAAACTTATTGAAACGTTCTTCATCAGATGCAACTTCTCCGATAATCCCCTAATAAATGCTTTGAATAATGCTAACTAATAATAAGACTGACTTACACATGTTCTCTTCCAAATACCTGAATTATTTGTTTTTTTTTTGTTTATCTTTATTTCTTTTATGTTAATTTATTTATTTGTTAACTTATTTATGCATGTTTCTATGTTTCTATCGATATATATTTATTTTTTTTTTTTTTTTTTTTTTATTTAGATATATACAAATACATATTTGTTAATACAATATGTTTTCCCTAATTTATGAACATAGGTTCTTGTTTGTTAATCTATTCGTTAATTTATATATGTACATATTTAATAAAATTTTTTGTTTTGTTAATTTATTTACAAATTTGTTTATATATTTGTTTATTTTGCTTCAATGTTAATTTATTTACATTTTTTTTTTGTTAATTTATACACAAATTTAGTAATTAATTTGTAAGTTCACTTTAATGTTAATTTATTTATTTTTCTTTGTTAACCTATATACATATTCGGATATTTATTAAATTCACTTTAATTTTAATTTATTTATTTAGCAAGTAAGTTAGTATAAAAATTATTTATTAATTTAATCAGATTATATTTTTAATATTTTTTTTTTCTAAATGAAGGGTTTTTTCGTTATTTCCCTTTAAAAATTAAATTAAATTATTGAGCTTATATTATTTAGAATATTTAAGACTTTTTTCAGTTGAAAGATATAAATACCCTATATCATATCTCTGTACTTTAAATTGTGTGATGGCTTCTATTTGTAATTTGATGACGAAATAAAAATCTATCTATCTATCTATGTACGGTTGTTGAATTATTGAATTTACAAAAATTATTGAAATTGTAACTTTGAATACAAATCGTTATTGACTTATGGTGAATAGAATTAGATAATAAAGGACAACATTCCATGATGGATGAACTTAAACCATCAGAAATAAAAACTAAGTCTCATAATCTATTTAAAGAATTAGTGACATAATTTATTTGAGTTAAATTATTTGATAATAGAGAATCAATCAATAACACCTCAGTCTCAGATCAAAGAGAAACTGGCATTAAACAGGAATCATTACTATGTGACCAACTAATATCACCACAATTAAAATCACCAAGAACACAAATATTATAATTTATATATTCTGTCAATGCGGTAACCATTATATGTTTATATAATAATAACATTATTATGTTAATAATAACATTATTTATATGTTTTATTGAGTATTTACTACTCAGTCTTATATATACTAATGGGTTTATCTGTTATACATGTTCATGTGTGTCCAATCAAGTGAACCGGACTGAATGTATATATCATCTCCTCGCTGTGAATTGAAGTTAAAACAATATTTTTCATTTTTTAAAACATCTCAATGTTTTCCTTGTGTTCATCTCCTTGAAAAAAAGTCGGTCACTTTTTTTCTTTCTTTTTTTGTTGAAATTGTTTCCAAGCCATACATTGTTTGGAAATTGATAATTAGTCATACATACAACATTCAACGTACAAAGTACAGTGCAACGTTTTTGGTTAAATTCAAATCTGGTAAAAGGCCGCGTACCGCAGGAAAACAAACTGTGACCCCAAATCTTTATTTTGAATTCATGCTTACCACCCCTACGCAGTTCTACACAGATGACATGACAATGGAAATTTTGGCAGTGCAAACCTTTTTAAAAGCATGCAGCAGCCAATCCTTACAGCAACTGCTCAATAGTTTTGCCAGTGTCTAATAATAATAAACATAAACATAGGGCATTATCGGCACATACAGTGCCTAAAACCTAGCATCTCCAACCATTTGCTTGTGCGAAGTGGAAGGGGCCTACAATTTTAACCCGAATCCAAACGGCAAGTTTGAGAAGCAAAATTGCTTCATGACAAATGATACTCTTGGATGCTTGTCGCAAGTTCGCAGTGGCATTCAAAATCGTTGGTTCTATCCGAGATTCGATTTTATTAGATTGCGAACGAGGTAGGACCTTGTACTTTTATCATTGCGACTGCGCCTTAGCCAACTGGATTTCCTCGCTTCTAACATTCGCTCATCAAGTAGAGTTTACTGCCCAAGAAAATTGTCAACTTTGTTGTTTTTAAGTTGAGCAACTTTCACATGCTCGCTGAGGGGACTAAAACCATTGCCAAGACCCACTAAGATACTTGAGTCTTTCAATCCGTTTGCTTGCGCTTTTCTTTTTGGATCGTCAGCCAGCCTCTTGGAATTTCGACTCATCACCAACTTTAGGATGCTTTCCTCATTTAAAAAAAAGTTGTTTTTTGACAATTCCCGTGCAGGGGCGGGCTTAGAATATCACTGTGGCCCCCAAACAGTGGCCACCCAAATAACGCTTGTCGTAAAAGGCGACTATGGGAAGAAATCACATCAAGGCAATTTCAACATCCAGATGAGCGCAGCGACACATTTTAAAATCTTAAAGCTGCCCTGCAAGTGTACATGCAAAGCCGTGAGTTGACACGACTGCATATCACGTGTATCGTAAAAGATCGATCAAACAATAATCAACTAAGGGAGCATGTACTTGTCGAAATCGTAGAAAAAGGCAGGCCTAAAAACTTCTGGATCACAAAAATACAACGACCCCAGTATTTAATTGGCCCATGTTTGTTTTCTCGATTGCCTATAGCTGAGACATGAATTTGGATGTAGCGATTGGCATACCCTAGGTAACCTTAAGCAGGTAGAAGAGGCATTCATTTTCACGTTTCTTTTCGGCCACAATAAGAATTCTTTGATCGTCATTATTTGAAAAGACGGAAAGACAGACTAATATTAAGCCTGACTGAGGAATTTGATCCATCGGTGTAGATGTGGATCGATTCATCTTCCGAGAATGCATTGTCCTCCTAGATTGTGGATTTACTCGTAAATCTCTGTTGTTTTTTTTTTCAGTTCTACATCATCCAGATCCTCCACTTCCAAGCTGCCAAAAATCTTCAGTCAATTGGTTTAAATGGCTGAGTGTTCGCATAGTAGGTGACACAGTGATTATATTTCTAATATCCCTTCAGCTTCTGCAATAATCGTTGAGTAGTACGCTCAGTCACTCTGCCTGTAGGCATAGTGTCCTGTAAGGACCCCTTTTGTCCGATCACGGATTTAAATCTCTTTTTATATACCTCTGGCCTAAGCTCTGTTGTATGACTGTATGTTTCGACTTGAACGTCAATTTCCCTTGACACTCAGTGGTGTTCTTATAGCTTTGGAGCCAAAGTTGCGTCTACTGTATTTCTTGTTAACTTTTCCGCTTCCCCTTACACGAGATATCCTTGCGTCCGCCGCCCAGCATAGGGTTAATATTGGTTTAGGTGTATTTTGCACTATATCGATGCCCTTGACTTAACCACTACTGTCCACGAATTTTATAGCAGCTTGTCTGTCAGAGGAGGTGGCGATGTTTTTAACGCATCATTTCGTCTCCTAAGCGGCTTGGGTTATGGTGGCTATATCTGCCTGTAACTTACTGCATTCTTTGCTGATGTTTGAAGATTCACTTAACCCCAGAGTTTGATGCCAAAGATGCCTGCACCTGTATCGATGTTCATCTTAGAACCGTGCGTCACTAAGGAGAGCTATCTCCGCCTCTTCTGTGATTGTTGTGTTGCCCCATTCGCTTCTGTTAATGATTCTAGCGAATCTCTTTCTCAAGACGAAGGTAGATGGTATTAGTCAGTAGTCGAATCTAACACTGAATTTGCACGTATACCGAGTATGTCTCGATACGTAAACACTTATTTCATCAGCTACATCCCAAAGGCGTCCTCGTTAAAAGTATAGTTGGTTTCCCACAAGTTCTTATCCTGTTTTTGTTCGCAATGAACCCTTTGCTTCTTTTGTTGTTTTTCGAAGAACTAATTAGATTTTTCAATTGAACTTCTTAACATCATCGACCAACACCTAATTTGGTTTCTGTTGAATTGCTCTCACACAAAGTTGTATACACTTGTATCCTTGTTCGTAACAAATAGAAGTTAAACATTAAGTACAACCGCCCTTTAATCCTTATTCCCTTGCCTTATTCTAAAATAAGCCTCATTTAGGTCATTTATATCGATAATCATCAGTTAAAATTATTTGTTTTGTTTAACACTTATCCGCACTTTGCACCGTTTATTTTCAATATACGCTAATAATTGCGCCCGGATACAATAATGGGCCGCGAACACTTACCACCCCCAGAAAGCCTAATTAATCCCCAAAACTCTGCGCACCGTGGTTGACCTCATATTGTTTAGAGTGCAGCGGGACTTGACCCAAATGTAAATTACGTGCGCGCTGTTCCGACATAAAAGCCTCTCTGCATCTGTATGTGTGTTGGAAAAAATATTTTAATTTAAAACTAAAACAAAACTTCAGCTAACCCCAACCACCAACGCTTTACCTGGTCTATTTGCGAAATTAATTAAAACTGAAAATAAGTTGCACGCTGGTGAGCCAACATAAAAGAATTTCAGCCACGACAAGACCAGCCCCAGAAAGTACCACTTTTCCAAAGGAAACCGATCGAAAATTGAACCACAAAAATCTATTGAATTACTTCTCCACCAACCTGGTCGGGGCGGGTTAGGGAGAGGCGCCTGAGATGGGATTAGAACTCGGAACTCGTATCCATCAGCAGGTGTGTGCAAAAAGTTCATCGGATCGCATTTATAGGGGCTCTTCACCGAATGAATTGAGCCATTTGCGATTAAAATTAGCTTCGCACCCGTATATGGACTGAACTGGACGAAACGGGGGTATGGGTTTGATTGAGTAATACACTATGTGGATATCGGAAGTAAGATCCTCTTAAAAATCCCATGTTTTCGTCACACAGTTGAATGGACACACCATCATGGCATTTACGACGACATCGACCACGATGATGATGATGATGGTTTGATGCTCCTTCAGGCTAAAATGCTTTTTAGTTTTCCATTAAATGAGCCGCACACACAAGACTACCGGATGTCCGGTGCCCTCTGCAACATGGGGGCGACTACACTTTATTGAATAGTTAAAGAGAGTCGACAGGTTTTTTGTGTTTTTATGTTGTTGTTTTTTTTTCTCCCTTTTTTATGGTGAACCCACCCGCCTCGGGAAACTATAAAGAGATTATCATCCTAGATACCTTTACATTGAGAAGATACCCTTACACACTGTGGTTTAACGGGAAGAAAGAGACAACTTAAAAGGACACGACACAAAGAAGCTGTTTGTCCTTTATGATTGCAATCATTTATTGTTACCTTCTGCAGGTCGGTTGAAGTTTCAGATGATGGACTGAGTGAGCTCTTAGCACCACATTCGATTTATGGGCCCCAGTAACCGCCCATTAAATTTGTATGGTTTCACATTATATACACAAACGCACACGAACTTAATTTATCGGCTCTAAGAGATCGTAAAAAGTAAAAAAAAAAAAAAAAAAACAGCACAAGGACTCAAAAAAAGCTGAACATTTTCTCGCTCATGAGTAATTCGCATATTCCATTACGGTAATTATGAGCGAACGAAAAATAAATATCCTTTTGCGAGACCGACTATAGCTTCTAGTTGTTGTCCAGGACTCTGTTTTCCTTTGCTTTAGTGGGTATTATTAGAATACATAAAACAAAGAAAAAAAAACATTTTTTTTTTGCATACAACAAAGGGGGTCCTTGTTTATGTCACCATGTCAGGTTATAATCTAATTGCTTTGGGCTATAAAAAAGGGTAACGATTTGAATAATGTTTTTGCTGTGTTATAATTGGAGCAGAACGCAAAGGACTGCTGTGTTGGGATTAACTATTTTATATGTATGTTGGTTTGGTGCTGGGAATGACTTGGACTATTTTCGGATTTTGTGCAAATATTTGATGTCGTTAGCTTTGCTTTGGACTTAGTATTTTGTGGTTAAATGGCGAAGGAATTACCTCAAGTGTCCGTGAAGGAGCTGTTAAATAGGTAAAATTTTGCAGTTTGCCGGGTTACTTTGGCCAAATTTATTGTTTTTTTTTTTTGAGCCAGGAGTGATGGTACTTGAGGATCCTTTTTTTTATAATAAGCTGACGGGTTTTTCACAGCAAAGGCATTTTTTAAACTCTGCAACTACCACTGCGGGGCTGTTATTGGGTATTTCATATGTTTATCTTTGAGCTTAGGAAAAAAAATAGCCATTAACGGCCCATACAATACATACCGTCCTATACCGAGCTTCTCCAATTTGTGTGTGTGAAGTTATATTTTTTTGGCACGAATAGAAGGAACCTACAATTAATTTTTTTTTTTAAATTTGCGAAGCTTCTTATGACAATTGATGCTCTTGGATGCTTAAGCTATGTTCAGACAATTGTCAGATCGGTCAATGCTCTGACTATGACCTGCGGACAATAGCCAACAACGAACTCTGACTGGCAACTTTTTTTTTTTGGGTGCCAGACTTCCTACACTGGAGCACTCAGATCAATACTGGTTCATTGTACTACCAGTAAGACACACCACATTTTACTGTAAAAATTTACTCATTTTCCTAAGAAAAACTAGAACGTGCTTCAATGGTAAGGAGCTTAGGTTTACAGCACTCACCATATCCGCACCAAATACCTGCCACCTGATACGAGCAAAAGCAGGACAATCGCAGAGGAAATGTTCCGCAGTGTCATCGTTTTCTCCACAGGCTTTGCAGTTGGTGGTATCGCTTAGGCCTAGCACCTTAAGGTGTTTGGCAAAATCGTAGTAGCCAGTAAGAACGCCAGTAATCTGTCTGCAGTCTTTTCTGTTGAGAGACAACAAGAATGCCGCAGGTTTCCTACAGACGTCGGGGAGAATTTGCTTAGTCTGTCTGCACTCTGGAGGATGGAGTCATGCCATCGGCGATTGTGTTTATATGAAACGCAACCGTCAATGGAAGCCCTGATCAAGGGTGCTGGTTCAGGTCCTGAGAAGTCCTCCTATAAGCCCTGTCTAGCAAGTTCATCGCAGATCTCATTCCCGTTATGACCCGGGACACAGACAAGTCTAAGTGAATTTAGCCTTTCGACCGAATTTAGAAAGATCTTGCATTCACGAACTGTTTTGGAGGTGGTTAAGGGGTTGAGCAAGGCCTTAAGCGCAGTCTGACTGTCGCTACAGACGCAGATACTTCGCCCCCTCCATGGCCATTAGGATAGCATAAGTCTCTGTTTGGACGACTGACGCATGTTTGTCTAATGTTGTCGCTCTCCAAGAAGACACCAGCACCAGGTCCTTGGCCGGTTTTGGAGCCATCCGTGAAGACTCGACTGCATTCCTTTCCAGACTCAGAGTCTGGCCAGATCCAGTCCTGAACATGGGGAAAGTCGACTTCGTACTTGCGCCCAGCTGTGACTTGCTTTAAACAAAGCAACAACTGCTGGCAGGACTACGTCTTTTAGCCGCTGGAAATAAATTGTATCCGACGGGGGACTTAAATGGTTTGAAAGAGCCTAGAAGCCCATTTAACCTAATCTGGACTAAATATTTGCCCAGATAAACTATTTACTCTACTAGCTGCAAACAGACTCTGAGGTCAGTCGCGTTTGAGGGTGGACAAACCTGGGAAATGAACCTAAAGTAATGTTTGAAGCGTATCCGTGCGGTCCGTCGTATAAGTTCCATCTGTTTTTTTTAAATAACCCTACACAGTTTGTGTGATCTTTTCCAATAGCTTTGTGGACACACGCTTCTACTGGCATTTCAGCAATGTTTTTGCAGCAATTTCTCCATGTAGCGCCTTTCGGTCATCTCAGTTCTGAGTTATATTTTGTGAGAGCGAACCTGTATTCGTCCCACCTCTGTGATCCCTGCAATGTATCGTTTAGATAAGGACTCCTCCTCGCTAATGTATTTGTTATACCTCATGAGGAGGATATGGATTTTGGTATGAATGATGAAATCTTTTTTTATTTAAAACTAGGGGTCGCCCCATGGTCGACCAATTATTGAAATTTTTCGACATTGCATTCTCTGATTTCACATGATATAAAATTTTTCCGGCATTTTCAAGTAACTTCAAGCATGTCCAAGTAACTTCAAGTATGTTCAATCATTATCAAGTAACTTCAAGTTTTCAAGCATTTTCAAGTAACTTAAAGTTACTTCAAGCATTTGCAGGTAACTTCAAGTAACTTCAAGCATTTTCAAGTAACTTCAAGTATGTTCAAGCATAATCAAATGCATAACATGCACAGCAATGTTGTTGTTGGTAACTTCAAGTAATTTCAAGTATTTTCAAGCATTTTCAAGTAACTTCAAGCATTTTCAAGTAACTTCTTGATATAAAATTTTTGCGTTCCGATTGGCAGATTATTGCCTCACACAGCAGTGTTGTTGTTGTTGTAATTTCATCCGATTCGCTTCATTTTACCTGCTGTAATTCATAATGTGCGTCATATATGTGGATAATTTTTGTATTGTGCACTTCTGTGCATTGTCCCCTACCCAAATATGTATAGTGTTGGCATATCTATGTGACGTATAATTATGGTGACAATATTTCGCCAAGCAAAACCCGGGACAGAATATCCAAAAAATTAAAACTTGGACAAAAAAGATGGCATTCATATTTTTGTTACTATTATAATAAATTAAAGTAAAATTAACAATGAAATAACTATAATAATAATGTTTGCTAATGTTGTAGATCGCTCTGTATGGTTACTTAAGGGTTCGTTTCCAGTTTATAGCCAACGTAAAATTGTATTTTTAATAAAAATGTATTGTATAGACAATTAAATAAAATAAAAACGGGACAAACCGGGACAAAATAATAAAAACGGGACACTTGTTCGTACCGTATGAGGAAAAAAGAAACTCGGGACAGACTGTAAAAATACAGGACTGTCCCGGGCAAACCGGGACGGATGGTCACCATACGTATAATAGCAAAAATGGGTGGAAACACGTTAAAGGCAACTCCGTATTAATTTATAGAAGATTGTATAAATCATATTAATAATGCTCCCAAAATTATTCTAAACTAACAAGTTTTTTCTTTTGTTTCATTTTAGGTAAGTTTTCATAATCTAATCTTATGGATTAATTTGTAAGTTAATCAAATCCTTGCTAAACTTTTTTTGTTTTTGAATATTTTACAATTTTATTGAATCCACACATTCGCCAACGACATAAAATTACTCAAAATTCAAAGCAATGCTCTGGGTAAAGCTCAGATCCTTTTATCGATTTTATTACAAATATCAAACTCCCAATGATGAATTCGCCGTTTGCAAAATGTTAAGCATCTTCCGATAGGGTGATGACTTATGATTCAAACGATACTGGATTCGAGCGGCAAAGTGGAGTTAATTCCCAACCCAAGTGGAAACTTAGTCCTTTTGTAAAGTGGACTTATTTCCCATTCGAGTGGTTTTAATTCCCATGCGGAGTTAGTGCCCGTAGACTTATTTCCCTGCTCCGTTTGACAAGATCAGCTGAAAATATCGCTCTGCAGCTGATAGTGTGATTGAAAACCTAGGTGTGACCATTTCGAGACGATCACAGGAATTATGCCTATCCGCAACCACGTTGCACTGCATTTTCCATAAAGATCTAAGCCTGGATGCTTTATAAAGGTCCTGTTGACATAGGATTTAAAGCAAGTAGGCTACACACAACGTCGCACTGAGCCTTATTGCGAAGATCAATCGACAGTTGATAATTGACTATTTTCAATGTGTGCTATTGTGAACGAACGATTCTAAAGGATTTTGTCAATCAATAGTCAATTATCAATTGTCGATTGATCTTCGCAATAAGGCTCACTATTTCTATTGATTTGAAATTATGCCTCTTCTTAAATGATCCTAATATATGTCTATTGAAATACAGATACAAGTCGGACCAGATACCCAGATATCTAATGACGCTTCTCATCGACAATGGATTTAAGAACGAACTTCTGTACCATAAGCATACTTTAAATCACATACATAGTTGGCAAGGGTTTGTGTCTCTTCCGCCTGGTCAACTTGTAGGAAAGTCCCTCTAACCAAACGCTGTTGAAAGGTTTCTGAAAATCAACCAGACGAACACCCGTGCACGTGCTACGTTGGTTCTTGGATTTTTTCCACTTAGTGTCAGCAACCAGTTTCGAAACGGTATGAATAGTGTTATGAAATAGGATGTCCGGAATGATGTTATTGTAATCAATCCTGGACCCACTTCAACATAGCTCTATTGACAACCTTCGCAAGGCCCATCATAATATGTGGAAGTAGACTAATTGGCCGGAGATTTGCAGGATTCGTCCTAACTTTACCTCTTCTTAAGTGACTCGAAAATGCGCAGAATTCCACCTATTATTCTAAAGAAATGTGCGGCCGCACTCTAGAGTTTTGTGTTTAATTTTTAATAGTTCTCTTAAGAATGGGGAATTTCTTCCGGAATATAAAACTTCCTTTATTGTTCCCATTCATAAAAACGGTCCAAAACAAGAAGTTTCAAAGAATACCTAAGCTTTTTAAAAAATAGTTTGTGATAACCTTTATTTTTCATTCAACGAAATAATTGCGCTTTACTGAGTACTGACACGGTTTCGTCTAAGCATCTACAAAACTAAATATCTTCACAAATTTTGATCTTAATACCGTGTAAAAGGGTTACCAAGTTGATGTAAATACAGATTTTGCTGAAGCGTTTGAAAGGGTCAATCATAATATCTTTATACAAAAAATTAGAAGAATGAGGATTTCACTAAAGCGTGCTGAATTGGTTGACGTCTTATCTTAAAGGGCGCATTCAGTTTGTTTGCATAGTCTCTTATCCTATTTTAATCTCATCTGGTGTTCCTCAAGGAAGCCATCTTGGTCCAATTTTATTTCTGTTCTTTATTAACGATTTATTTGATTGTTCTGTCTAACTTCGTCTTGAGCCTTAATGACGGTGTGGCTATAGTCAGTTTAAAAGGGTTCATAACCCTCCCACTTAACTGCCGGTTCGACCTCAGAAAATATTGACAGAGCTCCCGATTTTGAATCATTTCGTCGCTGAGCCCAATCAAATGCTGATGTTGCTGCATTTGTGAGATCCAGGAGTTATTAGGCCTACCTCTCTTTCGCGTTTGTATTGGAACGTTGATTGATATTGCCTTTTTGACAGGATATCTCCGTTGAACATGACAGTTCAGATGCTCGCACTCCATGTTCTTCGACATAGGTTCTTTGACGTGAAGGCTTCCTCGGATTTTGGAACTTCTTATTCGATCAATCTTCGTTACTCCCGCTGTCATCTTCATCTCAGCTGCCGTTAATTTTCCCTCATAGTTTTGTCTACGCTGTCCAACATTGTGAAACGTATGCGAGCGCCGGGCGCACAACTTACAGAAGATGGCTGAGTTATCCCGCAACTTCATGCACCCTACGCTTACGCGATGTTAATTGTCGTCATCACAGCTTGATTATAGATCCCAGATATTTGAACTTCTCGCACTTGGGAATCGTTCTTCCATTCATATAATAGGTCGGAGTGAATCAGAGTACGGGCAGCAGAAGTATTCTGTTTTTTGCGACACCCATTCCTCTCCAAAACTTCCACCCAGACATCAAGTGCTCGTTGCAGGGACGTTTGATCCTCCCTTATGATGGCTCCATCAACCGCAAAGAATAACTGATGGACTTTGGGGTCCGTCACTTTACTTTCAAGCAGATAATCAAGGGCTGTAGTAAATGTCAAGGGACTTAAGACGCTTCCCTGGTGTACACCGACTTCGAATGCAAACTCCTCGGTGACGCCAACGGGGCATCTTACTATTGTCTTTACTCCCTTCACAGGTTCGGCATAGGATCGCATATCATCGGCTCAGAGATGAGAATCAGGAGCCATTTGGACCCGATGTCTCCCATCTTTTTCTTGAACTCGGAGGGTATCTCGTCCGGCCGAACTGCTTTTCGTTTTTTGCAGTCTTTGACCGCCTTCCTAACTCCGTCGACAGTAATTGCGTGTATTTCTTCATCGGAAATATATCCGAGGAAATTGTTGGCTTAGAAGTCGTTCACAATACCGCTGCCACCTGTGTAGTATTTTTTCGTCATCCACAAGAAGCAGACCTTGAGCATTGTTGATTAACTTTGGCGAACGGATTTCCTGGGCATTTCTCTTTCTCTGAGCGGTTATTTTGAAAATAGTTCTTCAAGCTGGTTTTCGGAGTTCATAGACAGCCTGGTTTCTATCAGTAGCCGGAGAAGAAATTTCTTCTAACTCCCGATGCCGATACAGGTCCGTCCACACACAATGCTTGAATTTGAGCGCACTTCCTCTTCGCGAGCCTCCTGCAAAGTCTGTTTTCGAATTCAAGGCGAGTTTTTTCATCTCTATTATTAGTAGAGCACTTTGATAAAGCTTAGAATGCGCCGCTTTCTTGTCACTTATCACAAATGTTTCTTTGCCGTGTTGATTGTGTCATTTTTAATCCCCTATTAGTGATTTGGCTCTATCCAAACAAGATTGTTGTAGCATATTTGCAGCAAATGCTTCGCCTTTCTCTTTGACCAGATGGTACCATTTGATTCTCGCAGACACTGTTGTTTGTTTAGTTCTGCTCGTCCTCGCCGCAATAAATATTTCTGTCAGGAGGGGGCGATGTTGCTGGGCGATTGCCGCCTCTCCTAGGATCACTTTGAAATCTTTAACCCGAGGCTTCATGAAACGTGTTACCAAATGGTTATCGATGAAACTCCAGTCATTTCCGGCTGACCAGGTGCCGACTTTTCCTAACTAAATACACCTTATGTTTGCAGATGATCTCCAAATTTTTTGAACCATACAATGTATATCTGATTGTTTACTTCTACCAAATTACCTCAATAAGTTTTCCGAATGGCGTATAACTAATCAATTAAGTGTAAATATTTCCAAATATCAGGGGTTTTCTTTTACTTAACCTATTCCCTAAAATCCTTTTTCCCCGTTTATGTTAGGTCGATCTTGGAATATTAGTGCGTAGTATGGAATCCTATCTATAACATTCATTTAATTTAAATTGAAACCATTCAAAAGAAATTGAGAAGATTTGTACAAACTAAGGTGGAATATTGAAATGCCTTCTTATAAGACAGGACATCAACTTTTTGGCATTCAGACTTTTATAAAAGATGTCATATCGTATGAATTGTCTTTTTCTTCTTTCTTTTATCAATTTCTATGCTACGTCGCGATTGCTAAGAACTCGTCCTTTGATTCAAGAAAAAAATCATAGAATAAATGACTACTTCAATGGACCGATGACTCGCTGTGTCAGACAAATTAAGTTGGTTTCGAATAATATTCAGACGAATTAATAACAAATTAAGGGTGAATTATCCTTAATCAATGAATTGAATGAGAAATCTTAATAACAAACTTTTTGTTTAAGTTAATTGACGTTAATAAACATGCAATCTAATAATTCGCCGAAGTAGGTGAATTAACGAGTAAATATGACAGCATTTTTGATAACTCGTCGCCCTAGTATTGAGTTGCCGTATATGCCATTTTTGCATTTTTGGGAAATCGCGTTTAAAGGTTTGGAAGTCTATTGCGTAAAAACCGACCCCTGGAATTTTTTTATTTTTTAATATAATATACATTTTTTAATTTTCTTTTTATTACTGTTATTATAATAGACTCTTTCACTGTTTAAGATATTTAAATTTTCGTCGAAAATGAGTTTGCCGCATACGCCATAAAAATCAAAAGCTGCTTTTCTTCATACACGTACGTCAAAAAATAAGCACATACGGCATTACAATAACAAACTAAGCGAATTAAGATTTTTTTCTTTCTTTTCAAATATTTTTTATTCTTAATAAAAGAAACATTTTGAGAAGAAAAATAAATTTTATTTCAAAATTCTTAAAGCTAAGGGTCTATTTTTAATAGGAAAATCTTAACCTACTCGTATCACAATATAGTCATAGAAAAAACGAAAAAAAAAACTTAAGCGTAGTGACTTCATACATACTCGTACATGCGTTTGTACTTTCTTTTCTTTAAGGTACAAGTATTAATTTGACTTATACATTACATTTTTTTTAATACAAACTTAACAAAAAATATATTTCCAAGTTATAAAATAAATAAATGGTTCTATTTACTTAATTTAAACAAAGCTTCGAAGTAAGTTTTATCTTCCTTAGACATAAAAAATAGACTTTTTATATCTTCATTTTTATACCCTATTCTAGGGGTATATTAATTTTGACGCATAGTTTGTAACATACCTTAATATTGCCCGTAGACCCCTAAAAGTTACTATATTTATGATCAGCATCGATAGTAATGTCGATCTAGCCATGTCCGTCCGTCCGTCCGTCCATCGGCAAAAATTAGGCCTTTAAACTGGACCTAGAGAGCTGAAATTTTAACCATATACTCTCTAGGGTCCCGAAATAATCAAGTTTAAGAATTTTTGAAATCCGCCCACAGACACGCCCACAAACTCAAAAAAAACAAAATTTTGGAAAAAATCGAATTTTGAGCTAGAGAGCTGAAATTTTTTATATATGATCTATGGCCCATAAAACTGATTGGGACATAAAATTTTCAAAATCCGCCCACTGACACGCCCACAATTAAATAAAACAAATTTTGGGAAAAATTGAATTTTGAGCTAGAAAGCTGAAATTTTTTATATATGATCTTTGGCCCATAAAACTGCTTGGGACATAAAATTTTCATAATCCGCCCACTGACACGCCCACAATTAAATAAAATATTTTTTTTTGAAAAACCAAAATTTGAGCTAGGGAGCTGAAATTTTTAATATATACTCTCTAGGGGCCCTTTATGCTCATGTGTAAATATTTTCAAAATCCGCCTACTGACACGCCCACAATTATTATTTTTTTTATTTTTGAAAGTCCAAAGTTTGAGCTAGGGAGCTGAAATTTATAGTATATACTCTCTAGGTGCCCTTTATGCTCATACTTAAATTTTTTTTAAATCCGCCTACTGACACGCCCACAATTAAATAAAACAATTTTATTGAAAAACCAAAGTTTGAGCTAGGGAGCGTTTTTATTTACAAAAGCTTAGTTTTTTCGATAAAATCCTTTAAATTTTTGTCACGCCCACTTATGAGATATAGGAATAAGAATAGGGTATCCAACAGTTCGCCCAAGCGGACTGTAGCCCGCCCCTATGTTTTTCTTTAGATACAATTTTTATTCCTTTCTGAATAACCTGTATTTGTTGATTAAATAAATTTTTCGGCGTTTCAAAAGTTGTTTTTGTTTTTTTCTTCAAAATTGAGCTTATTTGATATAGTAAATCCCTTGCGTTTTTTTTTAATGATATTTGAAACAAATCGGACTTTTCGTATTTAATACAGTTGGTTTTAGTAGCAGCATAATTCAAGTAACCTGCTTTGACAGAATATGCTTTGAAATCATCTGTTTGCATTTGAATTAATTTCAAAGTTACATTTGGATAGTTCATATTTTTAAGTTGTCTTAATAGTGATAAAGGGCTGCCTACCTCAATGTTTTTGAGGTGCTTGTCTATAGCACTATGTACTGAGTCTACCTCTTGAATAAGGGAGTGCCCAGGAACTGAACATTTTTGAAGAATTATTTTTATGTTAGTTAACTGGTTAAGGAAATACAATAATGCATTTGACATGATTTGATTCCTGTTTTGAGGCTCACAAGAATCACTCCAAAGTGTCAGTATATCTACGTCCGGGTGCTCAACTTAAAATTTTTATTAAAGCACTTGCTATGTCATTACCGGTTCTACCGCTATGAATTTCATTCCATATAGCACAATAAGTAATTTTTGGCGTTTTAGAGCAACAAACCGTTGCCGTCAAATTAAAAACACTTAACTTTCTTTTGTAGTAAAATGATGATGCATTCCCTTTAGGAAGTGAAAAAACACTCTGGAGATCAAAACATATAATCAGGTTTTTTGAGTCTAAATTATTTCTGTCAATATCTCTCTCAGCTTTCGTAGATATTTTTTCATCCCTGTGGTTATTAAACTCAGCAATTTCAGAGGTTGTAGGGTTCTCATTTGCTTTAAATGTTGGGCAGCGGTCGCATTGGTCTTTTTTAGGCTTATAAAATGATAAATTAAATGAGTTGTTAAATTCCTTTCTGTATATATTTTCTTTAACTGGGTCTTTTGTAAGCTCTCTACTCATACAAGTGGTACATTTTGGTGATTTTGGTGATGTTGAGGTGGCTCTCTAAATATTTTCGGTCAGAGCTTGCCCTACAATAATGCGAGTCTACTGTTGCGAAACTTTTGATGTGCTCATGTACTTCTTTAATTTTACTTGGTGGTGTAACTTTTTTAATATTTTTTCCTCTTTTGTAAGGATTTTGACAGCCGCTTTCATTTAATTTATTAAAGAAGTAGTAAATTCTTTTTTCATTTATACATAGAGTATTTAAGAAAAATATTTTGCAGACTTGATGAATTCTCTCATCAATTTGCATATAAAAATGGAAAGTTTGATGTTTTTTTGTTGAATCACTTACTCGCCTTCGCTTTATTGGGACTTGCTTAACGAATTTGCAATAAAATGTTGACTTTTCACTGTCCGGTATCCTCCAGAAAGAATTATGTATCACTTTTCTATTTTCATGAGAAAAGTTTTTCGAACACAAATAAAAACAAGTTTGGCTACATGGTTCCAGGACTTGCTTCTTTTGGTTAATTTTTCCTGTAGCACTCATGTATTCCTTTCCGGATTCTCGCAACCGTTTTCGAACGTGTTGTTTCCACATTTCTGGTTTCCGTTGTCGTTTTCGGGCTGCATTTTGAGGGCTCATATCACTTTCTATTTGGAGGAAACTAACGTAAGAATTTTGAATTTAAACTATATTAGACAACTTGTTACCAGAAGTGTCATACTCGGTCGGAATACTTCTCATATCGACCCTTAAACCCTGTGGAAACCTTGACTCTAAAACAAAGTCAGGATCTTGAAGAGTATCATCGCTTCCTATAAAAATAGCGAACATTAAGATTCCTCGACAGTTTGGAGGTGATTGTTTTTTTTATACCAAAGTCTGCACTGTTTGAACTTAAAGCATCATATTTATTTGTGTCATGCCTAAACTGATTTTCATTTGGGACCACTTCGTCGATGAATCTAAAACATGAGAAAACATTAGAATAAAGACTTCAATTTTCAATCCATTTGAATTATAAGTCCTTACGAAAGGAGTTCTGCATTCATATCAGGCACTGGGGAATTCATTTTACGCTAGCGAAGCACTTCCTCTCTCCACAAAGCTTTGCGGACCACTGATAAATAATTTTTATCGGCTGTGATATTTATACTTTTTCACCAATACAGCAAAAATAGTATGCACGTACGGCAAATTAAGGATAAAATATTTTTCGTGCTTGTGGCGTACGTGTATACGATTTTTAAGCATTTTACTACAATTTGTATACACATACGGCAAAACAATTCTAAACATAAATTTAAAATTCTTTGGCTTATGTTTCACACCCATAAGACGTACGTCAAAACAATTTTTATGTTAATTTTTTCGTTAATTGTATGAAAAATTTGACGTATACGCCAAAATTTGGCATTTACGTCAAAGCAATACCTCAACTTGATGATTTTGCTGGATATACGTCAAAACCATTCTGAATATCTCAGCAATGGAAAGAGATAGAAAAAAACGGATACCAGATTTGAAAAAAGTGCCACTGAAAACATAAGACTACATTCTTAATTCAAAAAGTGCAATTTGGCGTATACGGCAACTCAATACTAGTGTGACGGCGTCAGTTACTGACAGCGAATCTTTGAACCAAATGGGATGTTGGATGTGGTATTTCCATACAATTTATTACTTAACGATTCCCAATTTCCATACCATTTATTATTTAACAACAATTAGCTAATGCATGGACATGATTTTTAATTAATGAGCCTTGAATTAACTTTTAATCCACATTGTAGTTCACTTTACAAATTGTGAATAAGAAGGAAATTGAGTAATTTTTATTAATACAGATAAAATAGTTTTTGAGAAACTTGATTTAAAACTGGAAAATTTGCTCATTGGCAAATGCCTCCATGATTTCTTTGTCCTCATCTGGATTATGACAGTCAGGATTGGTTTTAACTTTTTAATTTTTTTTTTTTATATAATTTGCTTACGCTAAAGGGATTTGTTCTGTTGTTACAGTACCCTTATAGTGCGTAACACAGCGTAAGCATTTGTGTTTAACAGCAAGCAGCACCTGGCACTATCGTTTTTCATTGCATGCTTTTCGGTGCTACTTACTATTAGAAAGAATAGAGAGATAGGAAAGAAGTGTTTGGGTGCAGTTGTAGGGTTTTTCTCCACGGATGGTGTCTAAGATGCTTAGGGAGATTACGATTTCATGTATTCGATATAAAGTAATAGACTTGGCCGGGATTCGAACGCACGACCTTCCATTCAGTAAGCGAATACACTACTACTGCACCAGTTGCCAACCGCAAATTTTAATAAGTCAAAACATTCAGTATACCTATAATTTTATTATTTAAATCATACACATATATTTCGTTAGTCTGTTTTGGGCTATATTGGCAACTTTAATTGATGGAAATTGAAGAAATAAATAAATAAATAAAGTGAGAAGTGTCTCCTCTTTTGGCGACGGCTGCGTTAGCATCAAGTTCTGGGGCTTTCCATTCATTTTTTGACTAGTTTAGGTCACCGAATTAAGTAAACTGGAAGGTCAAGCCTTTTATTATAAATTCTGAACTTCTGCCACAGACTACCTATACTAAACAGTCAAGTGAGAGGATTTTTTTTCAAATTGCCTACAAGCTGAAAACAGCTGATTGCATGCAAATCAAATGGGAAGCTTGCACACAGATAGATATTTAGCGGAGTCAGCTGTGAAATTGGGTGCAACTGAAGAAAAAGATCGAAATCCTCTCTCAAAATTATGGAAAATACGATGTGTTAACAAACCTACTTCGTTTCGAGGTGGATTTGTAGAATTTTAATAAAGTACCTGCAAACTTCTTTGTTCTATGGTGAATTAGCAGTAAGTATAAAATATCAAATACATTATACAAAATAAAACTTTAAATCATTTATAATACTTTTTTAAGAGAAATAATAATTAAAAAACTTAAATATAAATCACAGCATAAACGAAAATAGTTTAATTTTGTCCTCTCTGTACCCCCTGAATCAGTAGCAAGTAGTTCCGCTTGTCCTATATAGGTTGAATGTATATAAAAGTTTGTAATGGCTGCTCCTGCATGGTCAATAATAATGTTGTTACTAGTAATTATGAAACTCTCCACTCACCACGGCCATTACTAAAGCCTGATTACTTACTAATAAAATTATTATTTTCACTAATTCGAACCAATTATGTGTCCGAACATATGAAATAAGTTTGTCATTACTAATGTTTTCGTTACACCAACACTATAAATATCAATGACATTATAAATGCAGGCCATATGATCAGTGAAAATGATTTTGATCCCTGCGCAGACGACGGGGGTAGTGAGAGTTGACTGTCTAGTATAGGTAGTCTGTGACGTCTGTCAAACATCTTAGAATATACTCGTACCTGCCACGAAAAATGTCCCCTATTCGACAGTTATGATAAATTTTCACTGCCAGCCATTTTTTATTTTAAATTTCGTTCACTTTACTCCCGGCTGAATTTAAAATCCCAAAATGGAAACATTCAGCTGGAAAAAAATGAATAAATCTAAAAACCATGATTTGTTACCGAATTATTTCAAATCGTAGAAACCCTCTTTGAGAATATTGCTTGCAAGTCTTTTATATTTTTTTTTGTGTTTCGCGCTTCAAAGGCAAACTACTATCCAAAAACGAATAGTCAGTGCGCTCAGAGAAAAAGCGGGCCAAGTTGATGTTAGTCTGTTGGTGGAGATGGAGGCGCTGGTTGCTTCTTGCTTGCTTTCTTGTATCCTATAAGAAATAATTTTCTAAAAAGCACAATCAATCATCCTCACATTTTTTGCTTCGCCGTAAGATCGGGTGAAACAAGAGCGAAAAAAGAAGAATACTGAATACCATATCCCCATTGGGGATGGGGAGGCACCATACAATAACTTTTTCTTTGGTTTTTCCGCCACTGCCACCATTGTTGCTGCTGCTTCATCTTCAGGTTAGAAACACCTTTTTTTTCTTCTTTTTTTTTGAACAACCCAATATTTTTTTATAAAATGTTTGTTTGAATTTTCCGCAAGTCGAGCAAAAAATAAAGAAAAAAAAACCACATAAAGCAAAATAAAAGCAAAACAAATGAACATCTCCTTTGTACATACCTGGAAAACTTCAGGTTGCTAATGGCTTAAGAAAACGCTGGAGCGTGAGCGTCGGGACCCACTATAAGAGTACAGACATTTTAAATGTAGCTACATGGTGGCTAACGAAGATGTACGATTGGGAGATGGAGGAGCGCAGATCGCTGATGGTTAGCTGGTGTATGCGTTTTTCTTGGGGGAAAACTTTTCTTTTCCCGCAACGAAAGCAGATATGATTTTTTTTTTATCTTCTGTCTTTAGCCGCCGACGACGAGAGATGCATGACGCAATAAAAATGTTAAATATTAATTTTCGACAACAAAGGAAAGAATGAAAGTCGAACAGAAATACGAACAAGAGGACGGAGAATAAAAGTTTACATTCTGTAAATTTTCGGACTTACAGATCTTATTATTAAGTTGTGGTTTTGGTATGGGGCTTGGCAATGACTTTGGCAGGATGTTTACCTCCATTTACCTTATATAGACAAATGAAGGGGATTTTTTGTCGGTTGTCGTTTTCTTGAAGATAGATTGCAGGGTTTTGTTTGAAGTCTGCTTACACTTTGAATATAAGAAGCTAAATAAATGTTCTCTTTGTTTCTTGGGAAAGTTTTGTTATTGGATGGAATAGTAAGGAGGAGATTAAAGTTTTCCATGCAAGTTATCGTTAGAAGTTGGCTTTTTTTTTGCTTGGACTTATGGTGCGATACTTTGTTTTGATTGCTATTCCACATCTACCATCATGAGAGAGATTTTAGAAAATTGCGGATTTATGCGCGGGAAGTGCTGTGCGAGAGGTGTGTGTAGGACTGTTCCGGTCACTTGTACATTACACATTTCATGGACACTTAAGACTGGCGCAAGAAATGTTGCGATACAAATGTTCTTGAGCTGAATGTATTCTTGATCCCCACGCTGCTTAAAAACGAGAATGATAGCTGTCATGCTCGTTTGTAACCAGCGTTTAAAGTTTATGAAATGTTTGAAGCTGCTTATAATTTGTCACCTGGTATTTCTTATAGTAGGAGTACCTACTCTCATCCCTCCTGTGGTCATTGGTCATTGACGACCTACTTCATATGTTAAGCAATTAAGGCTTCAGAACGATTGCATACGCCAATGAACCACTCATCGTTTTAATAGGCAAAGAATCAAGCAAAGTCACAACACGTATATTGAAAACGCGCTTAAGACAGCCCTAGACTGGTACACCAGGAAAAATCTTTCCATCAATCCCAGTAAGGCTGTCATAGTTCCTTTTACTAAAAAAATTAAATTATAACTATTTCACTTAACGACACGGTCTCCAGGCGGCCATAAAAGAAGCCTTGTCATGGCTGAAGAGAAATGTGATATCCGTATCTTCTCGGATAGTCAAGCCGCGATTAATTTCCTGGACTCAGTCTTTTCAAACTCCATCGTAGCTCTAGACTGCAGCTCATCTCTAAAGGAGATGGCGGAACAGTTCAACATTCACCTCTGTTGGGTGCAGGGCGTAGAGACATTCCAGGGAACTCTTATTACCTCTTTTATCTGATAAAGGTTCTCTAGGTATACCATTCGCTAAATGTAAAATTATGTTTTATAACGTGGTTTCCCAGCCGGGGTAGGCTAAGCGGGAATACCTGGGTCCTAGAAATAGAAAAGGGGGAGGGGGAAAGAGTCGACCCGCGAATGAGCACCCAGGAAATGTGCGACAAATTAAACACTTGCAAAATTTTAACTTTAACTTCGAATTTAAACTTTATTTAACTTAATAAAAATAACTTTCTATGCTTCCTGGCGTCGATGCGGCGTGGCTAAGCTCCGGCGGTGAACTCCTCGAATCCTAGGCGCGGTCCTCTTTTATATGGTGGTGCTGCTTCTGTGGCGTCTCCGTGGTGGTGCTGGTTCTGTGGCTGCGTGATCTCTGTGGTTGATGTCTCTGTTGCTGTTGTTGTCTCTGCTGCTGTTGTGGTCTCTGCTGCTGTTGTGGTCCCTGGTGCTGTTGATGTTGTTCTGTTGTTGTTGTTGTGGCCTTCTACATAACTACACTACACTACCAACTACAGCCTACCAACTCCCTTCTACCAACTACGTTCTAGGAGGGGCGAGTACCTGGGCCGCAATAAGCTGCGTACCCTGTGTCCCCACTGCCCGCTCTTGCTACTTGAGCCCGTAGTGTCCGCCAGAGCGCTTCTGCTCCACACATGTTGGCTGGATCCAGCTGTCATGTGTCTGGTCCGGCGGCCACCACTCGACTGAAATTACATTTCGTGTGAGTCATGCGCATCCAATCAGTGGTGACCTTGCGAGCTGGAGTGTGGTAAGTGTGGGCGCGCGTGTTGGTATTGGTGGGAGTGTGCGAGCGTGTGTGCTGTGGTGGGTTGGTATTGGTGTGGTGAGTTTTGGTAGTGTGATTGGCGCTTCATTCAGCTTGCTGATGTATTGGTGGTGGTGGGCAAGTGTTTTTGTGCGACAGCACATGTGGCGAAGATCACTTCGTTACAGTTTAAGCAATCGAGAGAAAAGTCCTTGATGGGCATATAGTATTTCATGACTAGCGACTAAGCGTATCTGGTCAGTGCTGGACCTGCGACGCTCTGAGTGTCTTATCTCACTAAACCGACTGCACTTTAGCTCTACTATATGTGTCATTACAGGGCACTGTCTCATAGGCAAGATCGCATCAAAGCTTTTATTCAAACGACTTCTGTAGAAGCTGCATGGACGAAGAGGAGGAGGAGCCTTCATTAACCTTCTTTGTACATGTTCTGCTCTCTCCCATAAAAGAAATCTCTTTCTAGAAGCCTTCTTGCTTAACGATTTTAGTGACTTGGCCAACACAGACGTTAGAAGTCTACCGCGATTCGTTGTTCGTCTTCTATGCGTTCGCGTATAGTTCATTCTTGATATTTTATTTCGTTTATAATTTACAATTTGTTATAGCACAATTTACATAATTTAAATACAGAATTATGACAAATTTATGTCTTTCTACTGAAAAAAGTTTACAAGTTCCAAAAATTAAATTAAATTAGAAAAATTTCTGTTTTTAAGGAAAAACAACGACTAAAAACCTCAATTTAAAGAGACAAAAAAAAGATAATAATAATAAATAAAATATACATGAATGCATAAATAAATAAATATAATATACATGAATGTATAAATAAATAAATAAATATGTATATAAATAAATACAAAAATATATAAACAAATAAATAAATAAGTGAACAAATGAATATGTAAATAAACAAATAAAATAGTTCATTCGATTGAGTTGTAAATCTGTACAGTTCTTGTTAGTACTTGGGCGAAAGGTTTTGACATAGTTTAATCAACGTACAACAGGTGGCGTCGTAATAGTTCTGCGTTCGTCTCCTATGCGTTTGCGCATCGTTAAGCCGATTAAGTAAACAAATTGTATAGCTGCTGTTGGCGAGAAAGTTTCGGTTCTAGCACCATGAACATGATCTCAACCATGCTGAGAAAAGGGTGACATTACTTTAGCCACCCAACCTTTAACCACAAAGACTTGCAGTTTCGGTCGTTTCTAAAAAAAACTAGTATTTCGTTTTGTTAGACACAGCAACACATACCGTGCAGCCGCTGCTCCTAGATAAATGGTTAAATTGGAATCTTACTTGCTACATCGTTGAACGGGTATCTGTTAAAGACCTCGGGATTCATTCGGCTCAATGGCTCAGTGGTTAGTGTTTTGGACTACTAATCGAAAGGTCGCCGGTTCAAATCTCGCCGCGGCCAACCTTAAGTTTTTTCCACTGCCCCACCACTTGCGAACGTCTGACAAACATCCAAGAGTATCATTTGTCATGAGAAGCTTCTCAAATTCTCAGCTTGGATTCGGCTTAAAATTGTAGGTCCTTTCCACTTCACACAAGCAAGTTGTGGGTGAAGCTAGGTTTAAGACCCTTTATGGGCCGTTAATGCCTAATATGCATTTTTTTTAAATCCACCTTAGATCCAAGGTATAAGCATCATAATGAAAAATTATCACGATCCCTTAAAGGATTTGCACATGGTGTTGGTGGTTTTTGAAAGGGATTTGATAGATAACTAAGTGCTAATTGCTGCGCTTAGGCAAGGAGGAGCTCCAGACTATGGTCAAGATAATGTATGAGGGAGCAAAGAAAAGAGTGGGATACCGCTACGAAGTTACCGAGGATTTCCCATAAGAGTCGGTGTAACCCAGGAAAGCTTCCTTAATCCCCTGATATTTATAACAGTACTTGATTATCTGCTTGAAGGAAAAGTGGCGAACTCCGAGGTGCATCAATTATTCTTGGCTGACGATGGAGCCATCATAAGCGAGGATGAAACATCCCTACAATGAGCACTGGACATTTCAAGGGGGAATGGGTGCCCGTTTTCTGACCCACTCCGCTCAAATATCTGGGATCTATGATCAATAGCTAAGCAACCTGTGAAAACGACAGAAATCGTCGCGAAGGGTGAATTAAGTGACGGTAAAACTCAACTATCCTTTGTGACCGAAAAATGCCTCCTTAGCTGAAAGAAAGATTGTACCCCCCTGTGTACACTCATATACCTACGGTTAAAAAGTATGAGGGCAAATAGTCGGCAGCTAAGATGAAGCTTTGAAGTCAAAGAACATATCTCACAGAAAATGGAGCGCAACCGTCTTAGTTGGAATATGTTCGAACCTATAAACGCCGTCAAAAGCAACCTCTGATACAACCGCGAAAAAGAAGCGAGCCGAAAATCTCCTGGATAACACTAATGCAACAGCGCTATAATTTGATTGGCCTCCGTGACAAATTGATCCGAAACCCGTTTGCCTTCCGATACTTTTTGACGTCAATCTGGCGAACAAGTAGGGATGCAGTGAAGTGGGATGTTGATTAAAGCAATCCATGGATTGCGTGCTTTTGTTTACTTCAAAATAGCAAGATAACGAAGACATAAGATAAGACGCCATTTGCAAAAATGAGAGAATTTTCCGGTGACTTTTGCGCCATCTTGTTTACAAAATCACTGTCAAAATATTTCAGTACTAAAATGATTCGTTTTAAACAAACCAGAAAAGACCTCAAAAGTGCGCAGTTTTGAAAGTCTGACAACTTATGACATTACTCGATTGGCCAAAACAAGCACAAAATCTGAAGCATTGCCCCTATATGTATACAAGTTACCATCCATTTCACCACAAGGCTCCTCTTAGATTAATATACCTACAGCCATCCTTAAAGTTTAAATAGTCCACTTAAAAAGTAATATTTATTCCAAACCGTTGACAGTGCGTCAAAATCTATTTTGCCAAGTTCATCATTTTATTCTCTTCCATCTTAGATTTCCTTTTTATTTTTATGTCCTACGAACGCCAATAAACATTCACAAAGTAGGTGGGTACCCTCCCTCCCACTTGCTTAGGGGAAAGAACTTTTCAAATTTTTACCATTATTTGGCATTATATGCCTCAATAATTTGTGTTGTTAGTACTTACTCGTCCTGCCTCGTATTCTCGTCGTCCTTCGCAGTAGGTATCCGCAGCAGGGTCTTGCCTGTGAGTGCTTTGTGCATTTTTAATGAGTTCAGTTAGAGAAAAAAAAACCGTAACGCAACTTCATTTTTTGAATAACAATTTTTTTTTTAAATAAACAAATGATTATATATTTTTTGTTTCAAGACTTTTTAACAATGGGGCTTACAGTTTGTGCATCAACGAAGAAGAAAAATCACAAGCGAACGCACAAAAAGGGAAAGAGAACTTCTTGGACTCAACATTAAAGTGAATAATTAACAGTTATTAATAATGCCAAAGACAGCTGCTACCAACTAGCTTGCAACCCCCCATGCCATCAATGTTGATATTTTTATTAAATCCTGCCTTTCTTTGGTTTGATTTTAATCCCGCCGCCAATAACAATAATAATAAATCAGAATGATTTGACTTTGAAATAGGAGGGTGCAAAAAAGCACAGGCGGGGATGAATGGCTGTTTGTTGGTGCTGTTGAATGGTCTGGTGAACCTTTGTCTAGGAGCCAAGTGGAGGATTTTCGTTTTCCGATGGCAATTACGATTGTGTGGACCTTCATTTTGAATAACTTAATTCAATAGGTTTTAATAGTTTCCCTTGAAAAGGGGTAAGGGGTAGTTTTGAAAGTGTATGTGTGGCTTCAAGTTGAATTTGAAATGTTAAGGTGCTGCGGAAACCAAGATATCGTCAAAGTGTGCAATCTAAATCGGAGTAAATTCCCAACAAAAATCGATTTCGTTATCATTCTCCAATCATTTGTTTTGTATAGGTACGTTTAGGTCAAGGACTTTAGTTAGAGATTGTCCCTTTTCCTTTTAAACTTGAAATTTGATTAGTCACTGGAGCTGCAAGATGAAGGTTTTAAATATTAGTATACTGGGCTCCAATCACGCAAGGAAACTCAATTCAATTCAATTCAATTTTTATTTGCAGTTTAATAGGGTTACAGTTGTTTGAATATTTTGTTGTTTGAGTACTTTGTTCTTTTCACCTAGGATAAATTACATTTATGACAATATTTGTAAATATTAAAATAATAAATAATAAAAAAAAAGAATATTGATATTGAAGATACATATGACTTAAAGGTTAAGTATAAGTTCGTTATTTCAGTAAGAACATCTCTCAAAGAACTTTTCTTGAAGTTTGTGTAAAACATTTTTTTTTATTGGACTGACATTTGCTCTGTTGTGGAGTCTATCTGTTGAGTAAAACCTCGGTAAGTTAAGCATTAACTTAAGAACTTTGTTTTGACTTATTTGAAGACTTTTTATGTGAGTCTCAGCGCAGTCAAACCACACTGGTGCACCATAAGTTAGAACCGGTTGAAAGATCGTTTTGAAAATTAATATTTTATTATGTTTGCTTAGTCTAGACTTTCTGTTAATGAAGAGATACAGATTTTTTATAAGAAGATTGGTTTTGTGGATTGTATTGGATATATGACTTTGGAAGGTCAACTTTTTATCAAATATGACCCCAAGATATTTACAATTTTCAGACCACTTAATCTCGTTAGAGTTTATTTTTAGTAAAGATTGGGGCAAAAAAAATGTCCTTTCTGCGTCGAGTGAACCACATAGCTTGACATTTCTCCGCATTAACCATGATTTTCCACTTTTTGAAAAGTATGTAGTTGATGAGAGTGTCTAGTGAGTTTTGTATTGCACTTAGCGCGTCTTGAGGAAGTAGACTTGATGAAAACAGTGCAGTATCATCTGCAAACATAGCGATTTCTGTGTTGTTTGCAAAACGTGGTATGTATGCAATAAAGATATTAAATAGAATGGGACCGATGACGGAACCTTGTGGGACTCCGTAGGAAATGTGAATCATGGACGACTTCGCGGTCCCAGTGTAAACAACATATTTTCTTTTATGCAAGAAGCTCTGCACTACTTTGATAAGGTAATCAGGAAAATTAAATAATATCAGTTTGTAGATAAGTCCTTCATGCCATACTATGTCGAAAGCTTTTTCTATGTCTAGCAGAACTAGACCAGTCGAATGTTTTGAACTAAGGCTGTTTTCTACAAACTGTTTTATCCTTAAAATTTGTTGGTTAGTGGAATGACCTGTTCTAAAGCCGAATTTCTCTATAGGATATATATTGTTTTCCTCCACGTGATTTAAGAGACGTTCCTTTAAAACTTTTTCTAAAATTTTACCTAAAGTGCTGAGGCCTAGTATAGGCCTATAGCTATTGGGGTTTTCTTTTGGCTTGCCAATCATTCCAATTGGCACCACTTTGGCAATTTTCCATTTTTCAGGAAAATAGGAATGTTTAATACAAAGATTTTAATTAAATGTTAGGTAAGTTATGCCTTTCTTTGGTAAGGCTTTCAAAAATCGATTACTAATACCGTCAAGACCAGGTGATTTTTGTACTTTCAGTTCTTTGATTAGGTTCCTAACCACACTGTTGTTGTTGATTAAGTTAGCATTCGGTATAGCAATAGGTCTATCCGTTTCCCTAAGTTTAAGAATTTCCTTTTGAAGGTCACTCAGGTGTCCTGAAATTTTATGGTTTTTGCTAAATGTCTCAGCCAAAACATTTGCCTTCTCTTCCTGAGTTACAAAAACATCATTTTGCAATCGAAGAGGGGGGATATTTGATCTTTTTTTCTTAATGATTTTTGTCACCTTCCAAAAGGGCTTGGATCCTTTATCAAAACCAGATAAAAGATTGTTCCACCTTTGGTTACGAAATATTGAGATCGCAATTTTGATTTGGAAGTTCAAAGTCTTAAGGTTAGTTTTAAAAGAGTCTAGCCTAAAACGAATCCACTTTCTTCGCTCTGAGTTTCGTAACCGAATAGGGTAAAGAATATTATCCGGCAAAGGTGAAAGATTTGTACTAAAGGAAGCAACTTGGGTCCTAGGAATAGATACCTCAGCAGCACGATTGATTGTTTGCTCAACTTTGTCAGTAACAAATTCTATCTGTTCGCATGACTGTATACTATCCAAACGTAAGCTTCCTTGATATAAGTTATCGGATATGTGGGACCGATATCTTTCCCAGTTTGCAGCGGAATAATTGAAATTGTCATTAGTGATATGTCTAGTACAAGACCTATGAAGCTCTGTACATACGGGCAAGTGGTTTGAGCTTAATGCATTGAGAGTTGTAGGTTGACTGAAACGTAAAGCATTATTGGATAAAAATATATCAAGTGTCGTAGGTCTTTTAGAAGAGCAACTTGGAATATATGTTGGGTCAAAAGGGTATAACAATGAGAGGGATCTGTTAACAGCGACAATATCGTGAAGTATATTACCCCAACAGTTTGCTCTCAGACTGATGTCTAGAATTGAAATCACCTCCTATCAGGTAGTTTGAGTTTACTCTGGTCAACTTTAGTAAGTCTCTCTTAAATTTGGTTTTTTTTTTCGTTATTTCCATTTCCACCTGGGAAGTATAAAGAGAAAATACTAAATTTGGATGAGTCCTGCAATTCTATCTCAATACCTACAGCTTCAGCTATCTCGAGACGAACAGCTGGTACGACTGAATGTTTAATAGTCTTGTTCACCACAATTGCAACCCCACCTCCCTTTGAATGTTGCCTATCTAGTCTGTAGCATACATAATTGCCATTTGAAAATTTGTTATCGCTTTTTGACCAAGTCTCTGTCAACAGAGCAATGCCAACTTTGTTATGAATCATAAAATCGAAGAAGTCTGCTTGTTTATTTTGAATGCTTGTAGCATTCCAAGTAATAATTTTTGGGTTTGTGTTCAACATACTGAATAAACATACTTCACTGCAAGAGTGGTTATAACATTAAATTGTTCAGCCTTAGTACGGCATGAACTCAATTTAGACATAACATCATTTAGCAGATTTGAAATTTCTTCTAAAGAAAACAATGAACTATTGATATTGATGATATCAGGTGAATTCGAGTTTTTTGCTTTTGAAGCTTCTGGACGAGAAGTTACTTGATGAGGTCCAGTTGTACTCGACGACGACGACGACGACGCGACGCTGCAGAGTGTTGAGGCAAGGAAACTAACGTCTGTCGATATCGTTTCACCGATAGAGCTGTGTCAGTCGTATTTGGTTCGATTCTTTTAACCCGTTCTAAGAAAATTATTGCCGATTGCATTCACACAACCACAAATCAATCTATCACAATATTAATAGTTTTGTCGCGCATCTGACATCTGTCATCTCGATTATCCAGTCAAATAAGAATGAAATAAATGCATTGTTGAGCCAAATCAGAAATTGAATAGAAAAGAGGAAGGGCATTAATAATTGCACTTAAATCGTTTAGAGAGGATTATGTGGCTAATAGGACGGTCGTAAATGAATAACATTTTTATCTAAATGGACTGGATGCTCCTTGTGTACTTGCCTCAGATAAGGTTTCTTTTTAAGTTTTCTTCTCTGTATAGTTCCACTTTTTCGTATTATCCTTCGGACCGTTGCTAGGCTGGTTGATACTCCGCTGTTGGCCCCTATTTTAGTCACTGGTAGAGTAGAATTTGAGCCAAGCCATAGAATAACCCGCTTTTCTCGCAATGCGGTTGCTTCTGCCGTGCTTCATAGTGTTGTGGATCCACAAGATAACTGTTTACAACAGTCTTACTTCTATTTAGCCCCCTTGCAATTTCTCGGCCTGAGAGTCCTAACTCCTTGAAAGCATCTATTATTCCTCTTTCTGTCGCTGTCAAAGTCTTTCCGGAACCCATTTTTTTTAACTAAATAAAAACAGTTCTTTTCAACGCTTTTTTAAATATTCTTAACAACACTTTGAATAAAATCGCTGATGTGATATCCTGCACCGAAATATTCGCAATGGCCTCATCCTAGTAACGCATCGTAAGCTTTTTAAGTAGTTCAAGAGTTTGATCTTGGGAAATTCCAGCGGTCGTTTCTTATTTACCCTTGAATTTTATGACTTACTGTTGGGAAAATATGAACCTGTTCCCAGGTAGTAAAAGTTTCTGTGTATGCAATATCCAACAGATATAAAGACTGAAAATCGATTGCAAAATGTTTGGCGTCATCCTTGTGATCGCCAGTGTATGTAATTATTGGCGATATCTAACTTTGCCGAAAAAGATGAGCGCTAAGATTCAAGAACATGCACTGTTCATCAAGATTGAGTAGGTAGTTCTTTCATTAGCAACTTGACAGCTTCAAACTTTCAGTGTAAACGCATCCTTAAACCGATTACCGAACTGTCTATATAAAAATTTTCAGTAAAATTAACATTTTCATCATGGTGAAGTACACGAAGGAACAGCGCTTACAAATAATTAAAATTTACTACCGAAATTCCGAGTCGGCCGTAATTCTTGTCCCAGTAGAAAGCAATTCATAGTCAAGTGAAAAAATTCGAGTCAGAATATTTGCTGCTTGATGGTCGCCTGTTTGGTGCGATTTTCATGCCGGTGGCGTCATTGGACCGGTTTTTTTGTTGATGAAAATGGCCATCACGTTACGTTAAATGGTATTCGCTACAGAGATATTTTGGAACGTTATTTCTTTGAGCAATTGCGTGATTTGGACATCAGTGATATGGTGTTGCAACAAGACGGTGCCACAAGTGTAATGATCCAGTATCAACCGTATGCAAAGCGTACTGTGTTTGTTTTTTTAAAAATGTGCGTTGTCATGAGCTAGTACCAATCTACCCTTTTGCACCTTACCTCAAATAAATGGAGAAAAAAAAGAAGATATAGTAAAAGAACACAACACTGCAGTGTTATTTACATAAATCTCTAAGCGCCTTTATGTGCTGGTACATAGAGCTTTTTTTTTGCAAAACGGGAAGATCGCCTGACATGTGCTGTTACCAATGCGCTTGGCGAGGTTCGGTATGGTAATTGCATTTGCAGAAATTTAGTGGGATCACAAATTTGACGGCATCAATACGCGACAATTTTAACTCCTTAAAATAAATCCTCTTTTGCGGTCGCTTACGTCAAACGGAAGTTAACGTGCGTTTGTAATTTATTTGACCGGCACCTGACCGGTGTAATTATAAAAGTTTAAATCGTGTCTTCTCGAACTGTATACAATTGTCATCCACGCCAAATAAAAGCCTACAAGCGGTTTCAAAATTCCGAATAGACCGGTCCGCAGAGGTAATGGGATGCATTTTTGTTTTGGTGTTCAACAATGCAAGAGTTTATTTTTTTTAGTGGGACCAAATGAGGATCCAAGATATCATAAATTGCTGCGAATCCAAATTACCATACGGAGCTAAGAAGGGCATTCCCCAACACCCAGCTTACGGGGCGTACGTGCTCGCGTACCACCTCGGGTTTGGATCCCATTAAAGATCCTCAACGAATTGTTTTGCCCACTTCACAGCTCAATTCATTGAAACCATCAAGCAAAGACAAAAAAAAAAAACCAAATCATCAGAAAATAAAAGAGATTTATTTGTACTACAAAATTTATTCTAAAGCGAAATTCTAAATTTATTAGCAAATTCATTATTTAATTACGGTTTCATGTGCTAGTGTTTTTTTTTGGTGCATTAATGGGAGGGGTATCGCGAATTTAGTGGGGAAAAGTGTCAACGAAGGGAGTACATCGATATCAGCAGGCCTGCCGAAGGAGATGGAAACAGGTACGTACCATTTGATTTGTTAAGCTCATACATATGAGGAGTCGATATAATTTGTCGAACCAGATGCTAGTAGTGCACCAGGAATAACGTTATTTTTTGTTTATATTACGTCAATGTTTCCTTCTTAAATTGAGCTCGCTTTAGTATACTTAAATTACCTAATCACATACAGTTTCTAAGATAAATTTTTGTTTCCTAATATACAATGAAATACTTAAACTAACTTAAAGAATATAATGAATTTACTTTAGAACGATGGAGATATTAGTTGTTTTAATAATTTATTTTATGGCGGTTAAATAAATGCCCTATTTAAAAATGGATAATTAGGTGGTATATTATGATCCTATGGACCGTTGTTGTTTAAAGATTTAGTCGTGTTTGAGTTGGGCTTTCGGAGGAAAAGATATGTGTTCCGAAATGCATCTGGTAGGGAGGGTAAAGTAAGAGACGTTTCAGCTGGTCTCTCAAGGGTTGGTAGAGGTTGATTTGGGGTCGAGATATGGGTATCGTACGTGAGTAACATCTCCCATTTAATTTAGCACGCATTTTTTTTATTTGTGAACGGCAGCGAGGTCTTGGTCGATGCAAAGAACTCCCCCATTCCGACGAGCTAAGCGATAGTATAGCTAGGCGTGCTACCCGCATCCGGCTCAAGACTCGGTCCAACCTGCTCAGCGAAGTGTCGTTACACAAGCCACACAGCGGGTGCAACAATCGAATTATTGAAGTCTCAGTTCGGTGAACGTGTTATCTCAAGAAACGGACCCGTCTATTGGCCGCCGAGATCGTATGATTTAACGCCTCTGGACTTTGTTTTATTGAGCAACATTAAATCATTGGTCTATGCCAACAAGCCGGCGACGTAAGAGGAGCTCAGAGACAATATTGAACGAGAAATAGCGGCCGTATTTTTTCGAGTGCGGCGGAGTCATCGAAAATTGGGTTCAACATATCGATCGCTGCATACGTTCCAGTGGTGGACATATGAAAGAAATCGAATTCCATTCATAAATGTGTTGATAGTAATTCAAGCCAATAAAGATGACGTAGTTTGCATTTTAATTAAAAAAGAAGTTGTCAAGTCCTTAATGCGAGACCCTTTAGTTCGTTGCCCTTTTGTTTTCAATGCACGCGATCGATTAGCTCGTAAATTTCTTGCTGCGCGTGAGTTATGTATCTTCATAAATATAATATGTATATGTATGCTCAAAAAATTTAAAATACGATTTAATCATAACCTTTTTCTTTTAAATTGCTTGCCATAAAATTATTTTCATTTTAATAATATTTTTCTTGATTGTAAATCAGGTGTGAGATACCTTTAGCATTTCCGTTCTGACACCTAATAATACATAAAGTATATTATGTAGTAGGTATCTATTTGTCCAGGTTATGAAGAGAAACAAATTGTTTTGGGCAGTTGATAATCAGAAACGAACCAATAAAGTTGTGTTTTTTTTTTAACTGAATAAAAATTTAATTCTTTTGTTACTTATGCACGCGATTGAGCTACTCGTAAATGATAATCCTTCGTTGCTGTTCCTAGTTTGTCTGAGAAGCTCTTAATTGCTTTTTCTTCCGTACTCCGCTAGTAGATCAGCTATTGATGTTCGTTTAGGTTGCATGATTATTTTGTTTCTTTGAAATTATAAATCAATTATACGAAATTATATTAAAGTGCTAACAAATGGAACCTTGCGAGCTTTTTTCGACGAAAAATCCTTGATGATTTCGCTGAAATCCACTTCCCGCACTCAATCGCTGTCAATGCTGAGTAGGGATAGCGTTGATAGGCGGTTTTATCCCATCGTAGATCGAAGTCTATTTTTTAAAATTTTCATTTTGGAAAATGAGCGCTCTCCAGTGCAATTAGGCACCATCAAAACCAAATACATTCTGAGTGCAATTTCAATGTTTGGGAATGTAGCTGTAAAATTTTGATCTTCAAGAATGTCATAGTAAAATAGCTCGGTAGATTGGTCTTTTCTATAATCCTTTTTGTTGATCAAAGTTGATCAAAGATAGAAATTGAACCAACTCATTACCAAGACTAAGTTCTAAATCATCTTTGTATAATTTCACCAATGCCTCTGCTGCAGCATGCAAATTTGCAGCGTCCATCTTCTCTATGTGATTGAGAAATCCAAATCTCGAACGTACAGCTTCGTATTCATGCAATTTTTCAGTAAGAGAAACACATAGCTGATCGATAACTGGGATAAAACCGGATACTTTGAATTTCTCTTTTGGTGACAGATTTGCGTCTTGTGCTTTCATATAATCGCGTGGATTCAACCTCACACTTCTTGTTCTGGTGCGTGATTGTACATATTGGTCAGTACTACATATTTCTTTGATCAAAATCGTCTCTTTTGGATTCATCAAATGATTTCAATGATTCTAATGCACGCATTGCAGATTCAAGAATCATTTTCGGGTCATGCAACATCTTGTGTGTAGCTTCGCTCTAAGATGTCGTTCCAAAAGATAGCAAATAGAGCGGTTTCGAGACAACTCCTCTTTCGTAAAAGGTTCGATGCTTCATTCCTCTCCTTACCAGAAGATATGCTGGTTAGAGCTCTCCTTCGTTTTCAGAATAACCATCGACAATAGCTTTCGTAGCTTCAGCTCAACGGGACCAACGAGTATCGCTAAGGTTTTTTAAAACGTAAAATTGTCCGCTTTTCTTCTGCGATAATTTTTCAGTCAGAATTTGGTATCGCTGTGAAAAACGTATATAAATTCTGAACGAAATCGAAGAATTGAACAGCCGATGGAGAAGAGTTAGCAGCTGCCTTTCCAACTGCAGCCTACATTCCTTTGTATTTACCACTCATGTTTGCAGCATTGTCATATGATTGGTCGCTGCAATCCAAAATGTCTGTTTGATGGTCTCCTAAAAATGTTTGCTATGGCCTCGTCGGTATGGCCGCAGTTTGGTAAAAAGTGAGAAATCTTTCTTTTGGCATCGATCCTTCAAAATATCTAACACCTATAGTTAGTTGATCGATATGAGATTCGTCGGGAGTAGAATCCACTACTCGTCGGAATTTGAAATATTGGGTTCCCTGTTTTGTGGAGGCCCAGGGCTGTAGCCCCTATATTTTTTTTAACCTCTTCCCCAACTGCATGTGGTGATCTTTAATATTTGTCTTGGATGCCTTCTTCTTACTCGAGCGACTTATTGTATGTTTTTTTTTTCCTTTAAGGGAAGGTCGAGAAATGTTTTGTGCACCATAAGGAAGCCTTTTCAACGTTGACACATTGACCATCACCGTGTGACGGACTCGTTTAATATGTGTACCAATATACCGACAAAAACTCCCCCATAACCTTTCTCGTCGTATGACTCACCCTCCCGGGACCGCTCTTTGCATTACTTCAGGGGGGTTGTCATGATTCCCTTGCGGGATTAACTTACGGGTTCAACTGTTTACGATCATTTTCTTCTGAGAATATGTTCTGTGTAGCTACAGATTTTTCGCCAGTTCTAGTAACTCTGTAGCATCTTCTCTAATACGTTCTCCAGTGTGAAGGTGCCAATACTGATGTGCAGGTCTTGGCGAAGGCTTTCCCATCTGCTGCAGGCGAAAAGGTATGTTTCGCGTCATCTTCTAGCGAGTCTCCTTACTGGCAGGCTGGACTGCTTGTTTTGCCGATTTTGTGGAGAAAGGCATTGAAATATCCGTGCCCACTCAGCCACGTTCCTAATCAGCCACGTTCCTAATCAGCCTCGCTGTTCATCGTCCTCTGTTTTCCGAGCTCCAACGCTCTTGCCCAGATTTCGCTGCCGTAGAGAAGGATGGAGTGCGTTGACGCCATCAGTAACCTTCGCTTACTGGCCGTTGGACCACCTACATTTGCCATCAGTTTGCTCAGTAATGCAGACTAGGGGTCGCCCCATGGTCGAAATTCGACCAATTTATTCTGTAAGTTGAAAAAAAAAACAAAGTCGACTGTTATACATATTAATCGGAAAATGAAATTTTTCGACATTGCATTCTCTGATTTCACATGATATAAAGTATCTTCAAGCATTTTCAAGTAACTTAAAGTAATTCCTAGCATTTTCAGGTAACTTCAAGTAACTTCAAGCATTTTCAAGTAACTTCAAGTAACTTCAAGCATTTTCAAGTAATTTCAAGCATTTTCAAGTAATTTCCTTCAAGTAACTTCAAGCATATCCAAGTAACTTCAAGTATGTTCAAGCATTATCAAATGTATAACATGCACAGCAATGTTGTTGTTGGTAACTTCAAGTAACTTCAAGTATTTTCAGGCATTTTCAAGTAACTTCATCACATGATATAAAATTTTTCCGTTCCGATTGGCAGATTATTGCCTCGCACAGCAATGTTGTTGTTGTTGTTGCAATTTCATCCAATTCGCTTCATTTTACCTGCTGTAATTCATAATGTGTGTTATATATGTGGATAATTTTTGTATTGTGCACTTCTATGTATTGTCCCCTACCCAAATATGTATAGTGTTGGCATATCTATGTGACGTATAATAGCAAAAATGGGTGGAATCACGTTATAGGCAACTTCCTATTAATATATAGATGTCTTTTGTACGTTGAGTAGCATCAACCTGTCAGAAACCTTCAAGCAAATGCCAGCAAGAACTGTACTTAGATTTAACTCAATCGGATGAACGATGCTCGGATCCATAGAAGACGAACACACAAACATTGATTTTTATATATAAGAAAATGAACCGCAGTTATCGACGATATTGTACGTTGTGTAATGAGCGCTTTGCTTTTTATTTTAACAAAAGCTTGTCTCTCACATTGGAAAAAAAAACGCAACAACTTTCGAACCTCCCTCCCATATCAAAACCCACAATATTAATCCGGCGGAAACAGAATTTCCTTTCAAACAAAAGAAAAACAAACACTTGCGCTTCGAACAAAAAAAAAATATTGTGCAAAATCGTTAGTCATAATAAGCAAATCTTTTGTGACAATTATAATTCCACATTGTTACCACACAGAAACCAAAACAAATAAAAGACTTGCCAATGGAAAAAATTCCCTTTCCGCCCGTCCACGTCGTTGTCATAGGCATAAGCTAAACCGCATAACAGATAATTTCCGAAACATTCCCCCAACTCCTTGCGAAACTGCTTAGGGCCCAACAGTGGGGAAGCATCCGAGTCCTTAGCGGCGTAATTACCATTTAGCATGTGAACGAAAAAAGCATTTAAAAAAAAACAACCAAAAACAAATAACGAGAAGGAAAAACTCCAAATAAAGGGGCACACAGATTCCAGCGGTAGATGGAGTGAAGCAAATTAAAAGGACGTCCCTGACAAACAAAAACCCCCGCGCATATATACGTATCTGTGTACAGACCCCGTGAGAGAGTGAGAGAGAGAGAGAGGGATAATTACGAAAATGTTCGTTTTATTCATTCATTTTATTCATTGTTTAAACAATTATAACACAACAGTAAACCTAATCTGTGCGCTCATCTTCATCGGTCGTTCGTCCTTTTTGATACGCGCCCAACGTAATGGAATCTTCTGTCGATGGTTGGCATTGCTTGGTCTACCATGGGCTCTTTACTAAGTTCTGTTGTACATCGGGTACGACTCCAGCACTCTGGGAAGTCTGTCGTTTGCAGACATATTGTGGCTAGGGTCATTACAGCAACGCTGCTTATTATTGCTTATTATAAGGACGATGTCAGAAGAAGAATGAAGGTATCCTTCATTCTTCATCTCATTTCCGTATGTCCATTGTTAATTTTCTCGAACACAAATGTTAATAAGATGCTCTGAATGAAATGGACAACATCCCACATAGACGGAAGGAAACAAACCACTTTTATCTGCATACACTTTTTGGAAGGCGTCCGGCGGGCGCGGTAAGGACGCGCACCCACTTGGAAATGCAAACAAGAAGAGTGATTACTTTGTTTTGTGTGTTGGTGAAGGAGAGCCGCTTAATTTCGCAAGGAAATTAATATTTTTTCAAAGAGACAGGGCTGATCAAATCTGCCCAAAAGCGGCAGTAATAAATCTCCAACAAAGAGCAGATCACTGAACGATAAGCCAAATATTGATAACAAGCTGATGGAAATAATATTGTTGGTCATTTATCTGTGAAATTAAGGGATCATTTTAGAACAGAGATGTATCGGAGTGGCGCGAGGATTTTTGGGGGTAATTCGATGTAGGCAGTGTTTACGTTGTATAACATAAATGGGGTGAGGTTTTCTTCACGATTTGAGTATAATATATATAGGCGCGGGCGAACTTGTAGTCTTAAAGAAATGATGTCCTCGAAACTCGGCGCATAAAGATGACTTTTATGGTTCGTTTGCTGCGGTGCAGTGGCAAAATGTTTTTGAACTAGAGAAGGAGAACAAGCAGGACACTCACGCGTCGGAAATTAAACCTCGTATCATACTCTTACGTTCAACAATGAAGCTGCCCCCTATTTTGGTTCGGTTTTCGTTTTAATCAACAGACTTCTGGGAGCCACCTATGCCTGCAGCAGGATATTCGGCAAAACCTAGGTTTCTAGTCCTAAAACTAGCATTTGACATTGCGAATCACTATTTGTAGCTTGGGACATCTCTGGCATTAAGCCCTGCGCAGAAAACGGGTATAACGGAACACTAGATAGACTCTGTGATTAAGTGTAGAATTTCCTTCAAAGACGGTCAATTCAAGTTGTCGTCCATGGAGCGACTTCAGACTACTTTCATATTAATGCTGGAGTGCCGCAAGGAGAGAGTATCTCCAACCTTGTTTCTTATTCATATTAATGATCAACCTTCTGTAGTCGACATTTAAAATTCTATCTGACCCGTGCTCGCCTTGCTTCGCCAGTCTGCCACTTCTCAAATTTAAAACAAAATACGAGTATGTACTTGCTGATAAGAACTGATAAAGAAAACGTCGAGAGTGTCCCTACTCATTATATGGATATACTCTGAGTGTGACTCCCTCTCAATCTCAATTACATTTCATACCCTATCTTTCTCAATCCCATGCGCCAAAAAAAAAAACAACACAAACTACAAAAGGTGCATTAAAAAAGAAAGAAAAAGCACACGCACAAAAGGTACAGAGAGAGAAACAGATTTGTGCCGCACACATACACTAATTTTCCTCCACTCAACGCTGGGAAAATCCAACGATCTAGCTTCAATCGAACATTTTACTTTTTTTGAATTGTATAAAATGTACAGTTTAATGCTTATTGTTCAACTTCAGGATAACCTACAAAGATGATTTATATCTTAAAATCTTTGTACCTAATTGAACTTTATATTTAAAAAAAAAACCTATTTCATTTGGATGAGTCATTCCAAAGCTAGGAGCTAGAAAGCATTCGAGAGTTACAACTTTTCTTAGATATCAGCTTAGATCTCCGCTTCTGGACAGCGGATGAAGCATTTTCCCGCGGTAAAAAGTAGCCTATGTCCATTCTCAGGCTCTAGACTATCTGTATACCAAATTTTATTTAAATCGGTCAGTAGTTTTGGCGTTAAAGCGAGACAAACAGACCGAGTTGCTTTCGCATTTATAAATTATAATATTAGTATGGAAGTGTGGATTGTTTTTGGTTTTGATGATGACAGCAGCAGCTATGAAATTTTAAATGGGCAGCATAAAGAGAACACACGTCCAGTCGAAGAACCGGTTCCACCGCCCAGTATTGAAAAGGTTAGCATATCTGTAAAAAAGTTAGAGAACAACCAGGCCGCCTGTCTTCAAATGTGAAGGTGATGTTATGATTGGACGAATGCACCAAATCATCAAGCAAGTATGGGTGGAAGAAAGCGCCCGATGACTGGACTATCACCTCCATATGCTAGATGGCAAAAAAATTGATATGTCTTGCAAGAACTACCGAGGCATATCCTTGCTAAATGTCGCATATGAAATCATATCCAAAGTACTAGTGGACGTCTGAAGCTGTTCTTCAGCACACTAATCGGGACATACCAGTGTGACTTCCAGTCCGGCAGATTGGCAACATACCGCTTCTTCACACTTAGGCAAATCTTAAAAGCCACTGAATTTCTAATCGAAAACAACCATCTTTTCGATGGCCGAATTCGAGATTCTGGCAAAAATGATCAGCATGACGGTAAGAAAATAACGGTGCAAAGGTAGTATGAAAAAGGCTCTTCCGAGCTATTTTAAATCTGCACTGGATTTCAGCAAGGAGATGCGCTTTCATGTGACTTCTTCAATCTTGTTCTGGAGCAGATAGTGCAAGAGCAAGTGTCAACACGAGAGGCACTATCTTCAACAAATCTGTCCAACTGCTGGGATAATGGGTGGCACGCTTCGCGGGCTTAAAGGATATAACGAATGATATAATCAATTATAATCGATTCAGACAACATTTCGAGATATCTCGATTCTTCACTCAACTCATTCGAATGATTTCTCACAATCTACTTACTCTATGCGAAATGAGAACTCGATACTCTAGTGCCGATTCTAGACCGAGAAGAGAATATTGAACGAAAGAACAAAAGAACAAAAAAGAAGAAAACACACAAAATCGAGAACTCGAGAAGTTGATTATTTGTGTATCTCATGTGTGTATTCACGACTTTGGGTTTATTTTTATATTTATTTTCGGAATCGATACATCGTTGAGGGTTGGACGTTGAAGTTGAATATTGAATTGTAAACGAAAAGCGAGAAGCGAGAATCGTTATGTGTTGGGTTTCTGTTCATTTATTTTTATGAACTGTTCTGTTCTGTGCTCAAGTCTGAAGAAGAGGGTACGATACGAGTAATTTATGAATGTTTTGTCTATATTTTATTTTTTTAGAAAGCAATAAAGGAGGTAAATTAAATTATAATCAGTAGTTTACTGTGATTTTTATTAGATATTTTTTGTAATCGGCAGTGATTTAAAATGAAACCTGGTGGAAAAAATTGTTTCGAAGATCATTCGAATGATCATTCGACTCTTTAAATCATTCGAATACTAATATCTCGATTCTTTAAATCATTCGATTATGCCCATCACTAGATATAACCCTTATTTCCTCTAGAGTGGGTGCTACTTGCCTGACAGGCCCCTATATCAGCTCTATTGTGTATTTGTTTAAGCTTTCAAATAATTGTGAGTTACGACCAGCCTCACTGAGACAAAAGTCCACAGTCGATGGGTTATACGTTCACAGGAATTTCGTGTAGACTTTTGGTGGGTAATAATTTACAAAAAAAGTAAGGCTGGGATGGTAAGGTATTCTCGGAACGGTTTCAAACCAAGACTGGAGTAAGGCAAGGCTACTCGCTGAGCCCAGTTTTATTTGAGCTTTTCATCGAGGACATCAGCGATTTCCTTCCAGGAGGCATTGAATTCGCAGGAGTCTTAATAAAGACACCCCTTTTTGCTGACGACATAGGAATGCTAGCGTACTCTCTCGAAACTCTTCAGCGGATGGTGAACCGATTGGCGGACTATTTTAAATTATAGAGTCTAATTGTAAATATATAAAGTTATGATTTAAAAAGGGTGGAGGGAGGAACTGCTTTAACGAAAAATGGTTCTACTTATTCTTCCTTTAATGGCGGTAAGGCTATGATCATAACCCCCCCACTTAACTGCATTCCTGTGTGGTTCGCCGGTTCGACTTCAGAAAATAGCGGCGGGGTTTTGAATCACTTGGTCGTTGAGGTCAATCACGTGCTGGTGTTGCTGCATTTGTGTAATCCAGGAGTTTTTGGCCCGCCTCTCTTTTGCGTTTGTATTGGAACGTTGATTGATATTGCCTTTTTGACAGGGTTCGTAGGATGTCTCCTTTGAACATTACAGTACCAACTGATCCGGTCGCGCTCCCTTTTCTTTTGAGATAGGTTCTTTGACGTGAAGTTTTCCTCGGATATTGGAATTTCTTTTTCGATCAAACTTTGTTACTCCTGCTGTCATGCGATATGCGAAGCATCTTCATTTCAGCTGCAGTTGATTTACCCTCATACTTTTTGTACGCTGTCCAAGATTGTCAACCGTGTGTGAGCGCCGGGCGCACAACTGCGGTGTAGAGCTTTCCTTTCATCGGGCATTTTTCGATCACAGAAGATGGCAGAATAGTCCCGCCATTTCATGCACCCTACGCTTACGCGATGCTTAATGTCATCATCACAGCTTGCTTCGCTTGAGATCATAGATCCCGGATATTGGAACTTTTCGCTCTTCTGAATAACTCCTCCATTCATATAAGTGTCTGGAATAGGTCGGAGTGGATCAGAGAACAGTTATTCTGTTTTCTTCGAACTAATACGATACCCATTCCCCTCCTAAACCTGCACCCTTACATCAAGTGCTCGTTGTGGGGGCGTTTGATCCTCGCTTATGATATGATGGCTCCATCGTCGGCAAAGAATAACTGATACACTTTGGGTTCCGTCACTTTTCCTTCCAAGCAGATAACCAATGACTGTAATAAATATCAAGGGACTTAAGACGCTTCCCTGGTGCACACCGACTTTAATTGCTTCTCGGTGACGCCAACGGAGCATCTTACTCTTGTCTTTACTCCCTCGGACATGTCCATGATCATCTGTACGTTGGTTTCTGGAACTCCTTGAAAAGTGGTTCTACAATGGCGATTATAAGTACCTGGGAATGAATGGAACTAAAAAATTGAGTTTGGAAAAACACCTTAAGAAAAATATGATAAGAGCAAAAACGGCGATACACACTACTTGGAAAAGGTGTTTTGCAATTAAGTTAGTTGGCCAAAGCAGTAAGTTTAAGGTTTCTGAAGCAGTCTCCGAGTCACAAGTTTGGGGGTGTAAAAGATATGACCGTGGACAAGCTACTTAGATTCTATATCAAAAGAACTTTCTACCTACCAGTACCCCAAACTATTTTATTAGGATAGAAACTGGACTGTCTCCACTTAACGTTAAAACTTCAAAGCTCCAAATTGATTACATCCTAAATGTAATGACAATGCCAAACTATAGACCCCCTGTCTGTTTTTTTCCATTCATTATTTCCGAAAAACCCATTACCTCCACTGGGGTTCAAATCTAGATGAGCGTCTTTTCAGGCAAGCACTCACGCACTGTGCCATTGAAGCCGCATTTCAGCTCATCCTGAAAGTGGGGTGTTGGTTGTTTATCGATTTTTAATGAACATGCCAGCATTTTTCTAAGCGCCTGTAATTATATATGCAATTCAATCTGTTTCTTTCTATTTCTCCAATTGTATTCCATATATGCCAACCATTCTTTCAACAGAATGAGAAGGGAGAGAGGGTGAAACATTTGACACTGGTCAATAATATTACAATTTGAAATGGTTTTTTGTGTGACACTTGCATTTAGGCTGGTTCCGACAATTTTCTTTCTGAGTTGTTTGAATGAACAACCATATCTTACTATTGTCTAATCTATCTATTTATTTTTGATTCAGCTATCGTAGAATATTATACTCTCCTCGCCACTTGAATAGAACACCCCTTACGTCTGTTTTCTATCCTTCATTGCTCCCAAACCAAGCATGCTAGACTTAATTTTTTTTTGTAAATTGAAGTTTATTTAATTGCTGCAATTTGATCAAAAGGAAGATTCAATGCTAAAGCTTTAAGTTTTAACAAAATATTATCCACCAAAAACCGGCAAAATGCGGTGTCGAAAAATTGCGCCACTTTTTAGAGATTTCTGATTCTTTTTATTACAAAAATAACTTAAATATAATTGGAGTATTTTACATTCCAAAAAAAATGTTTAATAGTGTGTTGAGCCACCTTTCTGTTCCGAAACTTCACACCTCCGGTTTGGAAGGGATGTATACAAATTAGCCAAATAACTCAGTGAAATCAAGCTCCAAGCTAATTCGATGGCTTGGGTTAGTTCGGGTATTGTTCGAATATTGTTGTCCTGATCCGTACACTTGACGTGTCAACCATCCGCAAACATTTTCAATGATATTTAAATCCGGAGAATAGGGCGGCCATCTTAATAGCTTCACATTTTGGCTCTGTATATAGGTTTCAATTTCAACTACCCGAGCTGTATGTTTTGGCGCATTAACATGTTGATAAATCCACAGCAGAGGTCCAAAAGGGGTATAAAAGTATGGAAAGGCCTTTTTCAATATGCCATTGTAAGACAACGCATTCATTGTGGTTGACATAAATTGTAGTCGACAGGTTCCATACTAGGAATTAGGAAATGGCCCCCCACACACCTCCAACTCTGCTATGCAGCCGGTCCAAATAATGGGTTTCTTTGCTGAGGTCATGGAAATAGTAGCTATAGCCATCGGGGCCTTCCATATTAATTTTTTTTCATCGGAGAAGACTACTCTATGCCACTCCGAAGTCACATGTGCGCGACAAAAACTGAGGCGTTGCTCTTTTCGAACCGGGATGAGAGGTGCGGTGTTTTAATAAACGTCGAAAATCTGCGCTAGTACAATCGTCTTTATTCTTTGTTGCATTATTGTACACAATTATTCTGCAGAACGTGAGCAGGCCTGCTTAAGTACAATTTTAAGAAGTCACTGAATGTTCATAAACGTCAGATTTTTTGATATCCAAGACAAGACATCAAAGGAGAAGAATGTATCAACTTTTTTCATTTCATATAGCATCGTCCTCCACAAAGAAATCTCTTTCTTTTTCCATCAGAGTTGAATTCTTTTTCCATCAGAATTCTTTTTTGAATTAATAGCTTAGTTTTCGCCATAATCCACGCCGCAGCATCTACTTCCCTTAAAAAAAGTGGAATTCGGTTGTAAATAAAAAATTATTAAAATATTGCCAAAACTTAAATTTTTCGCACTTTCAATTTTTGTTTTTACCTCCCGCGCTTTCTGCAGTCAAAAAAATATGGATGCACAATCTGCCAGACGCTGATGACATTTATGACGTTTATGAACATATCTTCTGCAATTCATCTAAGTTAGTTCGATCAAAAATCTGAATTTATGAACACATCTAACGCAGGTCTTAGTTAGTCAGATGTTTATGAAAATAGTTGTGAGACTCGCCTTGATACCGCATTTATCCCTGATTTTTGCCAAAGAGTCGTAAGAATTTGACGCTTTTCTTAAATTAAGTCGCCTTTCCGCATTAGTAACACGCTGTGTGTCCGGCCTTTCATGTTTTTTTCCATATTCATACTCATTACTTAAAAATGTACATATAACGTGTCGGCTCCTCTCGATTTTCTTAGCTATTTTGGCAATAGATAACCCAGCGTCCTTGTAAGCTTCGATTTGTCCTTTTTCCGCCTGGGTTAATGCTTTTCCTCGACCCATTTTAGATTTTTTTTAAATTAAATAGTCGAAGTTAACAAAAAAAAATCGATCAACGAAGAATATGAGTCCGCGTGCCAAAGACAACGATCAAACTAAATGCGTGTTCTATTCAAGTGGCTCAAAAATGTTTTTTTAATTCCAACGAATGTTAACATAAAGGGGAAAAAACATATAACGGCTCTTTTCCAGAACTTGCAATTTTGTCACAGAGAAAGAAGAAGAGTTGGACAAAGATAACGGGCATAATATCATTATTTTATCATTCCGCTTTCGAGTTATGAACAATTGCAAATAGAGTGTCTGAACAGGGTGTCCTATTCAAGTGGCGATGAGTGTATTAATCAACGTATCTACCAAACTCTTTTTATTAAAAAAATATTTGTCAGGAGAGTTTGACTTGTGACGTTTTTTAGATGACATAACTCAAATTGTGTCAAAACAGCGAACCATTTTGAGAATTTGTAAACACGAAAAACGTCATATTTGTCAATGTGTCACTTTTCTTCTAAATACGTAGGTATGCAAACGAAAGTACAATGGCGACATTAGTACCTGCTTTTTGTGATACGAATGAGACCCAACTATCACCCCTATTGCGATTGTCAATCGACAATTGATAATTGACTATTTTCAATGTGTGCTATTGTGAACGAACGATTCTAAAGGATTTTGTCAATCGCAATCAATTAAAAAAAGGGATTGACAAGAATATCAATGAAAATGATTCGTTCACAATAGCACACATTGAAAATAGTCAATTATCAATTGTCGATTGACACTCGCAATAGGGGTGTATGTATGTTGTGCCAGTTTTCTTGACGTAGTGTTGAACACTTGCCAGAAAACAAAAACGACACATCTGCTTTTTAGTGGTCATAAACATAAACTAGACCTGTGTCGTTTTTCTAGCGAGTAGAGTTTTGTTTATCATAAAGGACCGGTATCGATAACTCAAAAAATGGAATTTTCCACTCGTGACGTTTTTCTTCCTGACCATCGATATGTAATGTTCATTATTTAATTTTCGGTAGCTTAAAATCCATTATAACCACAAAGTGAACTGCCAACTAATTAACAGGAAATGAAGTGTCAAACATCGCAAACGCCATCACCTGGTTTTTTGGTTTTTTTTTTTGTTACTATTTCAGGGTGCATAATGTTTTCAAATAAAAACGTTCCTGGGGGAAATTAATTTCCGTACAATTCTAGTCAATATTATTCTCTCTCTCTCTATTGCCGATATATAAACTCTCTCTGTGGCTTCCTCTATTGGCAATCAATTTCAATTTACTTGCGCTTGGGTCATTTATCATTATTTTATTTCTGTCAAAAAAAAAGTTTCGTTTCCCCATCATTAGTAATTATGTCGAATACTATGAGCTACGTATGAGCACAGCGAATAAAATCAATACACACTCTTACCGCAATTTGCGCACACATCAAACTGCTTGTTTTATATATGCGATAAGAGAGAGAGGCGGTTGTTTGTGAACGTATCCATGTGTTGGTATGTCCTTAAGGAACAGGAAAATAAAAGTTGTTTTTTTTTCTTCTTGTCCACTTTACTAATCAAGCTTTGACATTTCTTGTCTTGCAGGCACCTCGAAAAACCATTAACGCAAAACCAAGGACACAAGAAGAGAAAATCCATTTTGGCTCTTCTTGATGTTATCGCTGTCTATACACATATACACCAGGGGCATACCCAAGCATACAAACTGCGAACACATTTTTAAAACATTCTTGGAGCCATGGTATTGTCTGTTTGGCCAAAAGGTATTTTCTTAGATCTAATGGATGAATGGATCCGAGATTAGGTGGGTAGTAGGTCCTTTTGGAAGTTCTTCATTCATTTTCTCTACCTATGCTTCTGTACTTGGTAAATGTCTGCCTGCCTGGCTGCCATGCTGTGGGAAAAACATCAACAATTAAGGTTAAGGAACGTTTTTGATGACGCCGATCCCCTCACCCGTAGTTCATAGTCCCTACTAAAAGTAGCCTTTTCTTGTGGCTAATACAAAAATAAGTTACAATCTTCTTAATTATCCATTGAAATGACATAAAGGCAAAGCTCAACGATGAGGGGAGTGAGCATTAGGGAATCATGGTTGGATTTGATGAAAATGTGGTGCTAATAAATAGGCAATTGCTCTGCCCTCTATGAGCAAGCAAAAGTTTTAGCAGCTTTAATGAAATTGATTATTATTGTTCCAGAAGGCTTGTTCGGTGAGGGAGATGAAAATGAATGCTTTAGGAGAGTTCAAATCGTAGTTCATGCGACCTCATCCAGTTTAATGGATGATTTTTGGCACCAATTTGTGGGGGTCATTTTTAGGGTCGGAAACAAATTAATGTTCTACGCTACGTCAACGGTGTCACTTTTCTTTTATTGTAATTTTGCCGCGAATCTTCTGAAATGTACTTTGCATTTTTTTCAGATGGCCCTAAACTTTGTTGGACACGTGGCTTAATCAACATACCCTCATACCTATTCGAAGCTCCTTTCACGCGTGAGCGCAGGTGTCTTTTAGCTCTGCGTTCCTTAGTTTAGTTCACCTTAGGCGCTAGTTTTTGGGCTAGTTTCTAGGCGCTAGTTTCTGGGCTCTCGAGCTCCAGGTGTTTTACGATTTTATCGATCAAGTCAAAAAAGAGACTTGATCAATAAAATCGTAAAACGCGTGGAGCTCGAGTACCCAGAAACTTAAGCAAAAACAATCGCCATTGCCATAACACGGCCTAAGCTTGTTTAAGTCTTTTTGTAACATCATCATTCCTTGGAGGGCGTTTTGACAAAACGTTGCTTTCGATTAATTGCCTAAAAACGAAAACAACAATTTAAGCAAAATATGTACATATATAAATCACCCTTATTACGAGAGGCTCTTTAGTTGATCGACTCATGTCGTTTTTTGAGTCGTGGCGGTTTTGTGTCGTTTTGGTCGCCGTTTTTTCTGTGGAATGTCTTCTTCTTCCTTAATGCCGGTGAGGCTATGATCAGGATTAAAGGGATCTTAACCGTTGCACCTAACTGCATCCCCACTGGTCCGCCTGGGGTTTTTTGTCTGTGTGTGTGGAATATAAATTAAATGACACCCGAGGCGTTTCGCTCCCGCAATACCGACACGAATCCGAAACGACTCAGATAATAACAACGATAGAATCAACTAAAACGCCACGGGTGAATGTCTAAAAAGTTACCTAAACAAGGTTGCCCACTTTCGTGGGCGTTTTGACAAACTTTTCAAATTTGTTGCGAATAAAAAATGTTCCAAAATATTCCAATCCCACGGCCACTTTGGGGGATGGGCATATGGATAGGGTATCCAAAAGTTCGCTCAAGTAGACTTTCCTATTGTTTTTATTTTAACCTTCTTCCTTGACGGTTAATATGTTATCAGAATTATAGGGACCATTTCCCGTTCCACTTCACTGCATCCCTACTAGTCCGCCTGTGGGGATCGCCGGTTTGACCCAAATAAACATCGGCAGGTGCCAATTTTTTGGATCACTTTTTTACTGATTGCATTTGATCCATGAACTCTTCGGCTTGTTTCTTTACGATTTCGATACGTGCATGCTCCTGTTATTAATTATTGTTTGGTCGACTTTTACGATAAGGGTGACCTCTAGTTGAGTCAAGCCACGAATTTGCGTGCACACTTGTGGGAGAGTTTCTAGATGAAGATTGTGTCGCTAGGCTCAACTGAATGTTAAAGCTGTCAAAAGTGACTCCTCGCCTTAGTCGCCTTTTACAAAAAGCGGAGTGTTTCTTTTTATATTGAGCGGAAACTGCGGCTGGAGCTTTTTACCTTGGGTCCTAAGCGATGCTTCATATTTCGCCTGAATACTCTATAAGCCCTATCGTGAATCCCGATGAAGAAAAAAGTATCCCTCGAAAATTTTATTCAATCAAAACAAAATTCGGTATCTTGAAATTCTCCCTGAATTTGATTTCCCCGGAGTCAATCTTACAAATACCAAATGCTAAAAAAACAAATTCGAAATCAAAATCTGTTGTGTAGTTCAAATGTTTAAAATTGAGTTAAAATTTAAGATTGCTAGATACTCGTACTTAAAGAAAACAAAACACCGAATAATGTTTATTGATTGAAGCACATGATGAGATGCAGCAGAATGAATTAACGATATTTCGAGGAGAGTTAAGGATAAAAGCAGCACTCATGGAGTTACCGAAACGTAATTTCTGTTATTTACTCATTAACATATTTGTGCTATTCAATATATTTCAGCAGCATTCTAGAGTCAAGAAACCAATGTTTCCATTGTCTGTTGGAAAAATTGTCCAATTCATTTCACCATCCCAAAAGCTGCAGCACCAATAATAGAACTGGCCAAATGACGACACTTTTTTGCTGAAGGTGGGAATCAGAAAGGTGTAGGGCAAGAGCCCGACATTGGGTTGGCACAGTCTTTCTTATCGGAAATTTTTGTCCAAAGAGAGAGACGTGTTCGAAACATATCTTTGTCCAATGTGGATAAATAATACCACCTTCCCCATCACTAGTTTTTCATTTGGCGGTGTAGAAGTGGATCGATTAATCTTCCGCAAATACACCGTCCTCTCAGATTGATCTGGTAGAAATAGTGATTTGGAAGTTCTTTCCAAACTGTAATTGGGCTATCGTGGTTTCTTTGTAGACACCTAAATGGGTCCAGAATGATGGAGTGGCCAATGTCCTTATTGGTCCACTGTGAGGTAGCTTTCAAGTGGACAGCGGAACATGCAGCTATTTGCCTACTGAATATATCAAGGATTCCAGGGGTGTCAGATGATGCAAATTGTCAAGTGCTGCGGAGGGAGTTGTGCGGAGTGCTCCGCAAATGCACAGGCAAGCTGTACGTTGGACTTTGCCCAGCTTATCACGATTTATCGCTTTATCTAAGGCTGTCCACCAGATAACATCCCCGTATGTAAAAGGGCCCTTACATGGTCAATCGACTGACATCAATCACTAGCATGTGTTTGTGAAAATGTATGTGTATGAGTCACACACATTTGGTGAAGTCTGATTGACGAAAATAAAAGCAAGTTTGATTTTGCATGATGAACGTCATGCTGATTGATATGTGTAAGGGTTGGATTGACGTAATTACTTCATTGTGTCTCGTGTCACGGAAGCGAAAGCATGTCTGGCTCCAGCGGAAAATTGAAAGACAATGAAGACCGAGCATTTGTATCGGAATTAATTAAAACGTATCGATCATTACCGACTTTATGGGATGTCAAAGGAAAAGAATATTGCGACCGAAACAAAAAAATGCAACATTATGAAGTTTTACTGCAAAAGTATAAAGAAAAGTATCCTGATGTACAAAAAACGGATGTCACCAGAAAAATAAATACGTTCAGAACGAATTTTCGGCGCTAGCTAAAACGTTAAAATGAATTAAACAAAAGCGGATCCGGTGTCGATAATTTCAGCGAACCACCTCTTTGGTATTTTAATGAAATTAGTTTCATTAAAGACAGCGAATATCCGTGTGCATCTCGCAGTATAATTCCAGAATATATTGCAAGAGCAATATATGCAATACAATCGTCCGTTTCACTCATCGCACATCCGTACACCACGAAAACTCACAAAAAATAAAAATTTGACGTCAAGGGGTAGCGTCAATCACACATACACGATGCATGGTGTCGACCGATTGACCGCGTAAGGGCCCCTTAAGAATTTGTCTCACGACCGATACATAATACATAAAGTAAGGGATGCGGGGTTGTAAGACCCACTTCTTGCCACTGACTTTGTTGGAAGAGAAAAGGGCAACTTTAGCTTTTTTGACTCTTTCTTGCATGTTGTGTTTCCAGTTTAACTTCCTGTCGAAGATTAGACCCACAAATCTAGCTTCGTGGGAAATAGTTAAGCTGGCACCATAAATAAATTCTGGGTCAATATGTGGAATTTTGTATTTCCTGGAAAAGAGGACAAGTTGTGGTTTGTGTGGGTTGACACCCACGCCACAACGATTTGCATATCTCGTTAGCTTGATCTTCACCACTGTTCCCCAGCAAAATGACAGGTAAATAACTCGGGATAAAATTAACAAAACTGTCCATTGGAACATTGTTCACGATAGCAATTATTCGGGTGAAAATTGTTTGAAAATCACGATACCAATTTTTTGAATATGGGAAAAAGTTCGTGAGAAATTTTGTTGCTGTACTCTATATGTATGGTGACTATCCGTCCTTTACTTAAGAGGACCTCCTTTCCATTTACCTCTCGTCGTCTTAGTGACACAAAAACGTATGTCAATATTTGCTAGTTTTCAGGAGAGACGATTTTGTGATTTTTTTTACTATTTTTCGAAAAAAATGTTGATACCGCAAGTGCTAACTTCTAAACTACTTCACCTAGAGGTACAATGTTTTGCCACAATATATAGAATGATATACGAGTATGAAGAAAGGTGTCATACCCAGTTCAAAATCGTAAAAAATGTAGTTACGTTCATGTGTCACTAGGGCGACGCGGTCTGATCTGTATTTTTTTCTTTTTAATAAAGGAAGGGTTTTGTCTTTTATTTTTGAAACTGTCTTTTAGATCATCGAAAAAATATACACGCATCGAGTATTAATTAATGCTAACTGAAAAAGGAATTCGAGTAATGAATAATGTTTTTACTAATGACAAAGTACAAATGAATATAAATATTGTTAGAAATGAACACGAAATTATGTTTATATTTTTTTATTATCTTAGGCCGGTATTCACCAACCACACATAAATCGATTTTAAAACTAAGAACCTCATATGTAGTTTAAAATCCACCTAATCACTAAGCACTAACAGGTTTGTGTCTACGCTACCTTGAATGTGCGAACAAATAATATTCTCTCGCTTATTCAAATTTACACGATCAACAAAAACAACATTCTACCGACAGCCAATGCGTAATATTTACAAAAACCAGACTACAATTTTTTTTTTCCATTTTGAAAATACACGTTTAAAAAAAGTCAATAAACCGAGCTAATTTTGACAGCTGATCAACTTAAAAGTGGTAGGAACCAATAATAACTCGTATGAGCGCTCATAAATATCAGGGATGGAAAATGGTATTTTTGAGTTGTATTTAAAACTGTTCTGAGATTGTACTTTAATGGAGCCAATTGTATTGAAAACCCTTTTTCGCATGAAAAAATAGTATAAATTCAACTCGTAGTATTTTATTTTCAAAAACATAAACAAACAAAAATAAATATAAATAACTTCGTAACAAAACCTATTGAAAACCCTTTTTCCCATGAAAAAATAGTATAAATTCAACTCGTAGTATTTTATTTTCAAAAACATAAACAAACAAAAATAAATATAAATAACTTCGTAACAAAACCTATTGAAAACCCTTTTTCCCATGAAAAAATAGTATAAATTCAACTCGTAGTATTTTATTTTCAAAAACATAAACAAACAAAAATAAATATAAATAACTTCGTAACAAAACCTATTGAAACCCCTTTTTCCCATGAAAAAATAGTATAAATTCAACTCGTAGTATTTTATTTTCAAAAACATAAACAAACAAAAATAAATATAAATAACTTCGTAACAAAACCTATTGAAAACCCTTTTTCCCATGAAAAAATAGTATAAATTCAACTCGTAGTATTTTATTTTCAAAAACATAAACAAACAAAAATAAATATAAATAACTTCGTAACAAAACCTTACAAACAAAAATAATTTAGTTTTTACCACATTTTCCGTTTATACGAGTAGTTTAGTCTATGAGCTCTTCAAACAGATATGGCTGGAATGCAATTTTTTGGTGAACAACTACATTATTTGTAACTTCTGCTACATATTCGTGTGGTTAACGTAGAAAACATAGATAAATGTAGCAGACGTAGGTAACAACTGTCATGCGTAGTTTTTCAGTTGTCAATTTAACATCTTAACGTCACTGACATTGTAAGGACAATCAATTTGTTAGACAAGTATGTAGTTGTTAGACCTAGTTAGAGGTAGTTTATGGTGAAAAGTAGTTTACCTATTAACTACGCGTGGTTAAGCATGAAGATTACGTGAGTTAGTTTGTCATTGTTTACAATTATTCCAAATATGCCAAAACATCCATCTGGAAATGGAGACTGGAATAATGCGTTCAGAGCGGTGTAAAATTTAAAACAAAAAGATGTGGTAACTGATTCGACTTTTTTTTTTGGAAAAATCTAAATTGAAAAAGAATTGAAGAAGAAAGAAAAAAGATGCAGATTGATAAGTTGTATCGAAATATGTACTTGAACATATTCATTTGTATTGAATTCGATACAATTGTATCGACTTTTCCATACCTGAAATATGCACTAATAAGAGTTGGTGAATACGGTTTGTGAAGCTGTTATCTAGGTCGGCCACTACCGGCCTAAGTGATGATTTTTTTTATATATAAAAATAAAAATGAATTGCTGTTCGTTGGTAAGGGCATCACTTGAGAACGGCTAGACCCATTTGGTACTTTTTTTTAAAATGTTCTTTATTTGTATTGTATTGTATGTGCAGTGGGGTCATCAGTAGATGACAAGCACTTAGACCTAGTGGTCCATTGTACTTCGGCATAGCTGCCCGCTCGCTGCTTATTGGCTATTAGTAATAGAGTCAGTGAGGGAGAACCTGAGAGTAGCCTTGGCGAAGCGAAGGATATTAGCAAGTTCTATATCCAATATCGCCCATCTCATCTTCGTTGACAAATTGTTTACCTATAGTGTTGAGCCTGGTTCTGGCGAAAGCAGGACATTCGCAGATGAAGTGAAATGCCGTCTCATCCGCCTCTAGGCAGCACTCACATAGGCCCGAGCTCCTAATGTGGATGGTCTTTAGGTGCTCGTTAAGAGGACTGAAACCAGTGACGAGACCAATCAAGGATCTCAAGTCTTTCCTATTTAGTCCAAGCAAAAACTTAGCTCTGCTGATTTTTGGACCGCCCACTAGCTTCTTCGAATACCTGCATGAGACCAGGTCATGCCAGTATTCGGAATGTTGTTGGCGTAGAACCACAGCCATTTCACGTTTGTGGACGGTTGAGCAGCATCCTATAGATGGTTGTGGGCCAATGAAGGCTGTTGAAAAGCCCTTCCTTTCCAGAGCATCCGCTCTTTCAATACCCTGGATACCTGTGTGCCCAGGAACCCAGGCAAGTGATACCGAGTTACATCTTCCCAGACGGTTAAGCTTATCCATGGTTTCCTCAACTATTTTTGAGTTGAGAGAGCCAGCCGAACAGGCTTTGATAGCGGCTTGCCTATCTGAGCAGATGTATAAGGTTTTACCCTTAATCCTTCTAATTAACAGGATATTGGCGGCAGTGGCAATCGCAAAAATTTCTGCCTGAAAAACAGTTTTTTTGTCTACCCAAGGCTGCAGATAGATTTATCCGACAGTCTCTAGAGTAGACCCCGGCTCCGGAGATACCGTCAATGAGTGAGCCATCCTTATAGACAATGACATCACCCGGCCTAAAGCCAATGTTCTTTATAGTCCGATAAGGTTTTAACAAAAAGAAACATTGGAAAAGTTACCTTGTAGTTCACTGCATTTTTCTTTCTCCAGCGAAGCCGGGTGTGTCTGCTAGTTTTGAATAAATCAAAAAAAAAATTAGCAAAAATAAATATTATCCTTTATTTTACTTTGACTTACGGTCACCGTATTCTATATATGTCACGTACCGAATAAGAAATCACATCGACTTAGGGCGTTACGAAGTCTGAATATGTCTGAAATTCCGGTCTTGGTATAACTTTTCTCGTCGTACAATCTTAGGTGATGTGCAATAGGATTTACTGGACTATAGAAGGAGTAGCTGCAGGCTACCCATTGTATTTGCCGAAGAGATGTCCCCTCGTTTTTTTAGTGCTGTTTGATCCGACAACTTTGGCAAACGTATTCAAAACCCTCGTTACGTAAGAGAAATGCACAAAAACCGCCTCACCGTTCTGGGTACGCACTCGGTACATAACGTAAGAAAAACATCACTAAGCAATTAGTCATCTGAACTGTCATTCAGTCCCGTTGGCATCAGCAAACTTTGGCGTCAATTCCAAATAATTTATACTCGAAATTAATCGGTCATTTTCGAAGGCGTTTTTACCGCTCCCATAGGAACAAGCTAGCAATGTGCAAATTTTACTGTTACACAAAGTTTAACTGTTGAAAATTTAATGACATCGTACTGTCATGTCATCGATTCATTAATAGTTTTTACTCTGTTCCCGTTTCCCCGTTTATAACAGGGCAAAACTCAAATTATAAATGCACCTACATATATTCGTCGTGGTCTGCATGCATGTCGCCGAAAGACATCAATTCATACACGGCATTGTCTGGGATCATATATGATTGTTTTAATGTTTATAACCTCCCTGCCTTCCGGTAGTGTCCCGTATGAGAAGAGACCGACACACATAATACAAAACACCAATCCAATTTCATTTTTATTTTCGAATCATTCTGACAGGGCGAAACTACAATACCTCATTCATTGTTCCATCATCCTAGTGTTTCATAGTTTCAAACACAAAAACACACACACAAGAGACAAAGCCATCCATAATAAAGCAGGAACCACGACAATATGTGTATTCCGGCTGCTGTTGGACGACCCCCTTTGGCGTCACCGTCGCCATTGTCGATTGCATTTAATGCGAGGTTTCGTGTTGCCTGCGCTCACCTTGGGAAAAGGCGAAACCGACTTACATGGTGATGGTGAGATCAAAATGTCTATCGGTCTCCGTGGCATTGTTCGCGTCGGGAATAGTGAATGTGTGATGTGAATGGAAGGAATAAGGATGGATTCCATCAGCGTAATTGTACACCCCAAAACCGACGAAAAACAGTGTGCTAGTGCTTTTGCATTATAATGGGCGATGAATTTCGCAGGACTTAGGAGTCGCATACTCAACACAACACCACCACGTGCAGTGTTATTATTTGGAACGTATGTCTCGGCCGGTTTTCCATGGGGCGAGAAGTACTCGCTCGCTACCCCGCTGTAGTTTATTTAATTAAATATACAATCAAAATGCGAATGTCGAGCTAGAGAATGACGAGCTCAGCAGTGTCTGAAGTTGGTGTGGTGATGGCGGGTAATTCGTCATTCGTTGTATTCCCAGGACACGAATGGATATCCCACCCCCTTGGTGACGAAGCGATGGTGTTGTTCTGCCGTCAAGCGCAAGAAAAACTATTGTGTGTGATCATGGTAATAGCAATAGGGAAACGGAGAGAGATCAACATATTGGCAAGGGAATGTGAAAAGGACTCTGAGAGATGATTGCAATGATGCCAATTGATAGGCGGGGTGGCGGCGATGCTGCAAATGGACCGCCGAGTGCGTGTTTTATGATTGAATTTGATGTTTTGCACGTGCACTACGCGTCCCATTGTGATATGGGAACAACGTTTTTCCCGCAACATTTTCGTGTGTATGTTCAAAAATTTTCCGCTAATTACACTTGGGAAATTTTTGAAAAGGAAAAAAAAAAACGATAATAATTGGATCAGATCGTGTTGTTAATTATCATAAGTGTGGATGAATATGAGAAATTAGGATTTACTGTAAAGGACGCTTCCAGCGGCGGCTGCTGCACGCGTAAGAAGTTTAATATAAATTTGATTTATGATTGGATATAAATTCAATCGCAATAATTACTATTTATTACTGTAATTAGAGGTGAATGATGGATGGGGATTATAAAATTCATTAAAATGCTAGTCAAGTGGGAAAATTGTATAGAAAATATTCTGAAATTAATCTTCCTGTGACGGCAAGACCCTGGTGAGATCACCACTACCGCTGAGAGGGGTTAAGTTGGGTTAGGTTGAGGTGGTTTTCCCAACACACTTACATAGACCAATGTGAGGTCCATTGTGATACCACGCGGATCTAAGGAGTTTCTCTCACTACTCGTTAAACCACTTGCCGCTTCTTCCGAAGCGCGAAGGACTTCAAATGTCAGTGTTAGCCAAGTCACTTAGATCATTTAGCAAGAAGGGTCCTAGATAGAGATTTCTTTTATGAGAGAGAAAGCAGGACATGTACAAAGAAGGTGAGGTGTAGTCTCCTCCTCTTCTTTCTTTTGCGAAATTGTAAGACTTTAATGGAAAAGAGTGGGGCAAACATTGGGCAGTTGTTGTTGCTCGTCTTCAACATTTAAAATGCGAAACTGGGTTAGGATTGTTTGGATTTTAATTAATTAAATGTATTGGATTTGTTGTAAAATTGTTGACAATAGAATATACATAATTGCAACATTGTGGCATTCGAAATGCGTTGAATTTAAAGTAAGTGGGGATAGTGGTTATTCTCTTGGTCTCAGAGGTCGGTTTGGCGTTGTCAACATTCTAGGAAAGTTACACAAAATAAATGATTTTTGAAACTACATACTTCATTTCACTGTTCAGTGTTTAGTTAGTTTCGAAAACGAATCGCAGATGAAATGCTTCTCTGCAATTCCTGCATGCCAAGGTGGAATCTTAAAACTGCAACCATAGAAAAAATAATTCGTATCCTTTCGATGCAGAATCTACTCCACTCCTTGCGGAATATACAAAACATCAGGGACAAAGTGTATGCCTCGTTAAGCGAAAATAATTTAAAATCTTACTAACGTTTGGTTTAATTAAGGGAGTGAAGAAATGAGGATGAACAAACGTCGCCAAGCTTACGGAAACAAAACTTCAGTTGACGCATTAAATGTAGGAGCTCGACTGAAACTAAAACACAACGTAGGTACTTCTCCATTTGAAATGTAACCGCCGTAAACGCTATACCAGCATTTGATTGGCCTCAGTGACCAAGTGATTCTAAGGGAGGTCTGCCAAAGCCGATACGTTTTGATGTCAAACCAGTTAAACCCAACGGCGGACCAGTATAGGGACGTCTTCGAGGAATAACCATAGCTAAAACTTCTACAAACCAACTTATAAAAAAGGACTTTCCTGAATATCCAACATTGTGAAACATATATCTGCTCCAGGTGTTTCCAGCCACAACACCTTTTCAATATTGATCCAAAGTAGGAGTTAAAACTATATGGACCAGCGGACTTAATCGGACTAGACACGGAGAAAAGCAAAGAAAGTTTCTCTTCAAAACTTTACCACAGATTCGCGATAATGTTGGCGATATCTGTACAAATTATCAAAATCTTCAATCCACCCAAAAGTTGATATATTTCAAGTGCCTTTCAGTTTAGTGAACCATCAAAATGTTGTAAGCAAGGCTATGTCCGACTATTAAAAAATCTCACTGCTGATATGTAGTACCTACTTTGAGGTAGTTAAGGTCACCTACCTCGGAGTTAGTACCATTATTGACACATTAGTGAAAATTCGACGAAGGATTACCCTACTGATATTTTGGTTTGGCAAAACAAATGGGTTAAAAACTTCTAGCACGGAAAACAAAGTACAAGTTCTACAAACCCCTGATGGTGAAAGATCTGCTACATGGAAAGGTGAGTTTCTTTCGATATAAAAACCCTCCTGCGAATTTTGCGATGCCGGGAAATAAGACCAAATGAGCTTTCAAACGTTGGCACTTTCATGGAGAGATCCTACGAACCCCGTCAAAAGGCAATTTCAATCAACGTTCCTGTAAAATCGCGAAAGAGAGGCAGACCCAAAAAACTCCTGGACCACACAAATGCAACAACACCAGTATTTGAAGAAGCGACTCGAAATCAGGAGACCTGCGAATACTTTTTGAGGTCAAACGGTCGAACCCCACAGGCGGGGCCAGTAGGGATGCAGTGAAGTGAGAGCGTAAAGATCCCTTCAGTCCACCTTGTCGTTAGAGAAAAGGTGAAATAAAGTTGGCCTTATTTCGTTTCCAAAGGGTTATGAGGCGACACTCCAACAGTTGGTCTTATTTCACTTTGATAAGGTGAAATTACCCCCATTTGGTCTTATTTCGCTTTCAATTAATGAATTTGGCTTTATTTTAATTCAAGTCAGTGGTTTTCAGCCACCGACCTTAAACTCGATCTCCTTCTCCATTCTCCTTCTTGGCCTTAAGTTCTGGTTATAACCCGTAGTTCTTAATCTACGTTTCAACTTTTGCAAGATGACAGTATTTCCCAGTACCGATATTTAGTCGAGTAGGCGAGGAGAGTGAAATGAAGAGAAGATGCAACCGCGAACTCTATAAGCGGTATCAAGATGTGGATGCAATCGATGGACTAAAAGACCTTCGAGTCCCGGCCTCTTGGTTCGAGACGACAAGGCAGACCGAAAATCTGCCTCAAAGATCAATCCGTCTTGGATACCATGTAGTTTGGTCTGGACAACTGGGCCCTCATCACGTTAAATCGACAGTTCGGAATCGGGTCTACAACTCTATATCCCTTCTATTGTCCTAGCGAAATATAACAGTCCTGATGGTTAGAAAAACTAGTACCTTGGGGTATTGTAGCCGTTTCTGCCGGATGGTTGTTAAGGGTGTGGGTTTTATGGGTGTTTTTTTTTCAATAGTCAACCAACTGAGTCGGCTGTTCGCAACACCATTTAGTATTTTGAATTCCACTGTCAAAAATGCATAGACACAATTACCGGCGCCTTTGTGGAAAGTGTTGGGGAAGATCCTAATTCTTTGATTCGCCATCGTGTGCAAAAACTTGTCCTGTATTCAACGATTTTGTGGTAGATTTTGCTCAAGGACCTGGGTTGACACAATTACAGGATTCAATTACAATTTCAGTCTTGAGTTTTGCGATTGGGCGATTGAATTGTCGGAAGTCCATCCACTTCAAATTTCGTTCAGTGATGAGGTTCAGTTCTATCTCAGTGGCTCTGTTAATGAGAAAAATTATCGCATTTGGAGTGAGGAAAATCCAAAGCTGTTCCATCAGCTACCGATGCACCCCGATAAATGTCCTGTTTGCCGCGGTTAATATGGGCTGGCGGCATCATCGGGCCGTACTTCTTCAGAAAGTAACAAAATCAAAATTTCATCGTCAACGTGTCCGCGTTTAGGTCACGGAAAAATAATAGGACAGCCAAAATATATACAAAAAATTCCAATCCACCACCAATACGAGTAGAGTACAACGCCGCAGAGAAGCATAACGACGAGGAGGAGCAAACGTTTTATTGATGATCCTTCATTTTGTTCTGCGTACATCTCTTTCGCTTGAGTTATCGCCAAACTTTTTTGCTTCAAAAGAAAGTTTTCGGCACAAAAACAGTTTCGGAAACACAAAAACTTCATGGGTCAGTGTCTTTTTTGTAAGTAACAAAATAATACATTAAACTAAAATGTTTTCTTCCAGCTAAAACACTCATAAATATTCTACCTATTAGTAGTTTAGTTGGTGTTTTTTTATTATCTTAATCGGATGAATAAATCCGTGCAGCAGAGACATACCTTCCTTTGGAGTTTGGCGAAAGCAGCAGTAACGTATTTACATGAAAGTCTATTCCACCAATCAACCCCTTCCTTTCCAGCATGCAATAACGATTTACGTGCAAATCTTTGTTTAGCGGGAACAAAACAAGAAAACAACAGGTGCTTCAAGTTTCCATTCCCTAGAAGTACTCGTAACAACATCAATCGCTTCAAATACCGTTGGATTAAAAAAAAAATCTTTAAATACATTAATTTTTTAGTTCCCCCCAAAATTGTATTTCCTTTCCCGTCCTTTTTTTATAACTTAACTTTGTGCGTTTGTTTTTATATTTCATTTTCGCAAGGAAAAAATTGTTTAACAAAAAACGTAAGAAAAGGACCATATTATGCCAAATAGAGAATGCATTGCAAAAAAAATCTATTGTTTTAGTGTGTTTATTGACGAAATGGAAACATGAAGGACCAAGATCCTGGAAGTATCACCTTTGGAATGAGTAATCCTGAAAATCTGTCCAATTAGCGAAAAGAATGAAATTCAATCGAAAATTCACGCCCCCATAATATTAGTGGGCGTGGACGAAGGACAAAATACTCAATTTTGTCGAAATCCTTAAATTCACACCTTGAAAATTAGTGGTCAATCGTTTAAATCCATTTATCGAATTTTAGTGGTTGAAGCGACATGAAAAATGAGCCGAAGTACCAGGCGCCCAGAATCAGAAAATTAGCAGTAGGTATCCGCAGAAATTTGAATTTTTTTTTTCTACAACCGCAGAAATCTGAATTTTTTTCTACAACCGTTTGTTGCGATTGCAAGGCAACGGCTGGACGGATTTTAACGGTTAATGGCTCATTTTTTAGAGTAAGGCAGCGGGATTTAGTTAGGAAATGTTTCATTGTTGTGGCGCTACGCCTACAAACGCAATGGCGGCGAAAACTTGGACATGAAATTGAAATGTAATTGCTCGAATACGACTTTACCGATTTTGATGATTGACGACTTATTTTATAGGTTAGAGGGGAGAGATTTTGGTTGCGCTTATATAGCATCTCTGCCGATAAACATCAAACTATCTGTCCAATTTTCGCGACAAAAATGTACGCAAAATTCATTTGAAAATTCACGCCCACATACTTTAAGTGGGCGTGGCCGAAGGATGAAATACATATGTTAGGTTAGGTTAGGTTTAGGTGGCTGTCGGCAGAAGCCGACACACTAAGACCAATTTGGGTCCATTGTGATACCACGTATGTAGATAGATAGATAGATAGATTAGATTCTTTATTTCATGAAATATATGCACAATAGTTTGTGTTTGAGAACACGGGCATGGCAGAAATAGCCGTCTGCCGGAAATGACATTTCGTAGATATTAAAGAAATTATTACATAGAAGTTAAATTGAAAAGGAAAATTGAAAAAGAAAGAAATACTTATTTACAACACAAGATTTTGGGTTTAAGCATAAAAGATTAATTCGTTATGTCTTTAACAATTAGTCGACAGAAAAGATGAAAAAAAATATATATATTTATATAAAATAAAACAAATAAAATAAATGTAATTTGTACATCAGTACCTAAGTATAAAACTAGATTAAAGGAATGGAATGGATCAGCGAGGGGGTCTAAAACAATTTTGATGATTTGCAACATAAAGATTTATAATTTTGAAGTGATTTAGAACACACAAAAAAAAAAATAATTAGCAGTTTTAAATGATTTGTAACATAAAAGAAAAATTTTGGATTATTAAAGCAATAACTTAAGAAGAACGGCAAAAGTGGCTTGTAGCTTGGACTTTTAAAAGCTTTTACGATATAACAGATCATGATTGCAGTATTTGTACAAAACAAGCCACCCCCTAGCTCCGTTTAGTATATCGTACAGACCATTTACGGACAGATTGCTTACTCGGAAGTATAGACGACGAATCTCTTGTAAAATAGGGCATTCCGCAATGAAGCGGTGAATATTTTCAGGCACTCTCATGTTGCATAGATTACACGTTTCCTCAAGATCTGTTCTGTGTGGCATGGAATTCAAATTTATTAATTCTGCTCTCGCTCTAAAAATGGTGCTTATAACTTTCGTGAGATAGCAAATGATGGTTTAGGTTCCTATAGATTAACCTTGAAGCTGAGGAAGATGCTCTAATTAGGTGCTGATCGTATAATTTGTCATCCTTTTTAGCAATGATCATTGCAAAAAGCCTCTGCCAGTCGTTAACATTAGTTAAAGTAAAGGAGACATTCAGTTCGAGAGATATCGCTAGCTGGTTCCAATCCTTAAATAGAGAACCATTGGTTTGTAGCAATCTTATTAAGATAGTCTTGGAAAGATTATTCCCGCTTCTCATTACCACTCTGGTTAAATAATCAGAATGAGCTTTCAAGTTTCGCACGTAGATGGGAGGCAAACCTGACTCTACATGCATAGCGTAGGTCGGAGTCGCATTTGGTAGCCGGCATAGACGCTTGAAAAAGAATCTTTGGACTGCCTCAAATTCTTCGAGGGGGCTCACACCAAAGTCCTGCACACCATAGCACATACAAGTATTAACTGTGGCATTAAACACTTGATATTTCGAAGAAAGGTCAATGTTTTGATTGGCGAAGAACTTCGGCCACATCATGTTGAGTGCCAGTTTGGCTTCAATACTTTTTTCTCTGGCATGCTTGTTAAAGTTTAGATTATACGACAACAAAACACCCAGGTACTTGAACTCACGAACTAGCTCAATTTGTTCGTTGTTAAGGCGCCAAGTTCCTACCCCAGGACGTCTTCTCTGCCGGTTTCTTAAATACCATGACCTTGGTTTTTGCGACGTTGATACGGAGATCCCAAGTTTTACAGTAGGTTTGCAATCTATTAATTTGCAGTTGCAAAGAAGAAGGATTTTCCGCAAGTAACACTAGGTCATCAGCGTACAGAAGTACTTTTATGTGATTGCCCGCAAAGTTAACGCCACCCGGAAGAATATCAGATATTGCATCAATGTACAACGCGAATAAAATTGGGCTTAATATGCAGCCCTGAGGGACGCCTGCAGATGTTTCAAACCATTCGGACAGGTTCGACCCATCCCACACAGCTGCGCAAGGTGACGAAAGAAATTTGGCATACAACATTAAGAACTTTCTTGACACTCCAAGGGATGCCAGTTTATAAATTAAAGCTTGCCTGTTAACTGTATCAAACGCTGCTTTAAAATCTACAAAGCACACAAAAAGTTTCTTATTATTTTCAATATATTTTCTAGCGATGCTAGTCAGCGCGAAATTATGATCAACGATGGAAAAACCAGCCCGAAAACCAGCTTGATACATGCTGAGGCGATTATTATCCTCTATCCACCTGGAAAGTCTTGTGTATAAGATCGAAGCAAAAATCTTTTTTAGAGAATTGAGAATACTTATTCTTTTTCTTTAACGATGATGTTATGCATATGACAACCAAATACTTTGTGTGATCCAGGAGCTTCAGGCCTGCCTCTCCAGCGGGACATCTTACTCTTGTCTTTACTCCCTCATACATGTCTATGATCATCTCGTTGTGTAAGCTCCACCCATAAAAGGTCTTTTCAAAATCAACCAACACCATATGGAAAGCCGCAATAGCAATATTTTTCGATCAAGATCCTTACACTTTGAATTGCACCTGTGGTTGATTTACCTGCGACAAACCTGCGCTGGTCATCTTAATTCCCGCAATCTTATACCAACTCAACGATTTGCAACCTCAACGATTTTCATGGTATTGCCTTTATACAAAGAACTGGTTAGGCATAAGATCGCCTCTCATCAATTTGGAAATGAGTATCATGACCCATCTGGGCGGACCCAATGTCTCCCATCTTTTTCCGGAATTCTGAGGGTCTCTCATCTGTCGCAACCGCTCTTCGACTCCACCAAAAAAATGTTTGGGAAAATTGTCAGAAATTTCAGAAAATTGCGAGAAAACCTTTCGTTTTTCCCAAAAATAATTCTGGCGTAATTACCTGGAGTCATACGCCGGTCTTTTGCAAACTTTATTTTATTTTGCCACTCCAGTCTTCACTTTGGCAACCCAACTGGCTACAAAACCGGAGGAGTTTACCAAATTTGTTGAGGTTCTTTTCCACTTGGACACACCATTTCAAAGCCCATCAGGAAAGATCATGGGCACCCATTTGCTTTACATGTCCCAACCTAAGCTAAAGCGCACTTTAATAACCAGATAAAGCTTCCCCAAAGACCCTTAATGCAAACGATACTGAATCGCATCTTAAGAACTCTAGTTCTCAAGAATCGTCAAGACAATTCACCGCATTTTTTGTCAGACCGCTCCTTTCAATCAAAAAAGAAACAACAATAAATTCCCCCACCCAAATATGCTAATTGCACTCACTATCACTATCACCTCAATTTGACACTACTTCCGTGAATTGGTTGTACTAAGTCCTTTGACAAGTGTGTGACATGCAAACAGCATTTTCCGCTCATTAGTTTAACCCGAAACTCCCTACACTAAAGCTCTCTTTCGATTCCCACCATTAACTATCATCTCTCTTCCTGTTGCGCTCCACATACTCGTATCAACCTGTCATTGTCATCGTTTGAAATCCCTCTACGCAACAGCATCGTAACGAAATCCTTTCATTAATCAACATACGCTGACAAGTTTATCGACACTTCCTGTGAAAGTACTTCGACGAAATGATCATCCACAATAGTGGCAACTATACAATTGATAGCACATCGAGATACTGTATGCTCCAAGGACGACTACGACAGCATCGACGACGACGACGATGACACAAGCTAGACAAATGAAAGGACCTTAAACGACACATACAACCACGTGTTTAGCCCTAAATAAATTGCCATGAAATTAACATTACTCGCCCGTTTCCCCCTTCCGCCGCACGCCGCCCGATGGGAGCGCAACAAACGTATGTGTCGCGCAGCACCGACTTCTGAGCAAAGACCAAGTGACAAGACAATAAATTGATTTTCATGACAACTCTTTTATTATACCCTGCCCGGGGCCAAATAAATGAATATAAAATAAAGGTTACACGTATCTAAAAAGCGAACGCAATCAATAATCTCTCTTAAAAATTCGCCAGCTATCCTTGGGCTGAACGGACCATGGTAACGTAACCTCTGGGACCGGAACCACCCTAAAATAAAATACTTAATGATATCATTTAATCAATTCAATAAGAAACACACACACAAACACCGTAACCAAGGGGTGAAGCTGTAAATGAAATATCCTCCAGGATAATGTGGGAGGCGAGCAGATTAAATTCGACAGCATTAAACAGATGTCGAAGTGGTAGCAATGTCAATGGTGGTAAGAACAATTGATATATCCATTTAGAACTGCGTTACGATTTTGAATTGTGTTCAATGTCCTGTCAGGATATGCAAGCCGTCGACTTAAATCAAATTTTGGTCGAGCTTATTTTCTTCAATGGAAATTTGACACAAAATCGAGGTCCCCTGCCGCACGTGTGCGTGTCGAATTGTGTGTTTGTAATGCATTTTAACGGATTCTTTTATACTGCGGTATTTATTTTCCATATCTAATTACATTCACCCCCGCGAGGGTTGCGATGATAATTCGTTAATCCGTCTCGCTAGGAATATTATTTGCTTTCTGTTTTCAATTACACCTTGTCCACCCTAACGCAGACGACACAACGGGACGACTGCTCCCGGTCTCCAGAGAATGTAACCATCTGTTTAACTTTTCGTATAGACGCCGCGCGCCGCCCGATGACTACGAGGACGAAAATCCTTCATTTCATTCGTGACAAAAACTTCTTGTAGACTTACACATTGCGTAGTTATGGCGAAATAGAATTTAATGACGTCAGGTGAGAGGGCGGCCGGCTTAGTAATGGCATGTTTTTGTCTCGAAGGTTTTATATCCTGAAAGACAGAGAGTTTAAATATTTGTACCCCATTGCGGTTAAGGTACAAGTTTAACCACATTAAAGACAGATACACTGAAAAGTAGATGGGGATTGTGGTTTTTACTATGGACATTTGGATTCATCATGTCATTTTGATGTTAAACATTATTTTCAGTTAATTAACCCTAATAGTGAAGTCCTTGTTTTTTTGGGGGGATCTGTGGAGAGCTTTATTAGTTTTATGTTATATATCTTTGTCACCGTCTAAGAATGGGACTCGTTTTCTGTTGGGTTTATTTTGTTGTGTGAATCTTCTAAACAAGGATTAAGATAAAGAAAGGATGTATAAAATATGATGTTACTACCTCTTAACATGTACAGTGATACTTCAAAATGACGAGAATATGCGGTTGAAAGACCGGGACAAGTTTTTGGAAGCTCTTTACTCAGGTGGATTGTGATTAATGGGAAAACGGATGGATGTAAGGATTTATAAATTGTTTTTTGACTGTGTTTTGTGTATTTATTATTCCGAAGAAAATGGTTTTTATTTTGCGTCTAATGTTTGTTTCTGAAATGCATTTGAAAGTCCTTTGGCATCGAGGTTTTTACACGTTAATCTTTGAATTGTTAGAAATTGTATTCAGTACAGCAAAGCAGGGAGAATCAATCTTTCATTTTTAGCACTTTCACAAATCGTGCAGATCTGTCTTCTTTTTTTAACGGCAACGTTATGGTCTAGATTAAAAAGATCATAAGCTTCGCGTTCTTTATTATCCCCATGCTTCCGCATTTCGGATCATTACGCCACTGATGTCAATCGTGTGCTTGACTACGATTTCGAGGTTTTAACTCCACCCATGAACACCTTAAAAGTTTTACCACCTCTTGCGAATGTCGGACAAACATCTAGGAGTATATATATTGCGATGACAAACTTCTCAATAGGGATCGGTGTCTTACACCACAACTAAGTCGGCATTTTTCATTTATAGGTTCATATTTGTAGGCATAAACAGCTTATACAGGACCTAAACCCTAGCTATTCCAACAATCTGTTTGTAAAGGGTTTTTCAACAGGGACGCTACAAAAGTAGAGCGACAGGGACAGCAAACGACGCCGAATTTCTTGCCGCTCTTTTGACATTTCTCTTCAGTAAGGTTTGCCATTTCATGATGGAAAGATATACGAGCCAACAACGAGTCGAAATTATTAAATTTTACTACCGAAATTCGGAGTCAGTGGCCTCAACGTTAAGAGCGCTACGTCCAATTTATGGTCGTCATAATCGTCCTAGCAGATCAACTATTGAGCGTCTGGTGGAAAAATTTGAATCCACAAGCACAGTACAAAATGTTCCCGTGCCAGTGAGACAAAGAAGTGCCCGTAGTGTCGAGAATATTGCTGCCGCTGAGGCTTCAGTTGAAGAAAGCCCAAATGTGTCTCTCACACGTCGTTCTCAAGCGTTGGGCATCTCTGTGACGTCGTTGTGGCGAATTTTGCGAAAAGATCTTGGCCTACATCCTTACAAGATTAAATTGGCGCAAGAACTGAAGCCGCTTGACCACCAGAAGCATCGTATGTTCGTGAATTGGGCTGAGCAACAACTTGAAAATGATTCGGATTTTTATCTCACGAAATGGTCCAGTCGCTTGGCCGCCTCGGTCGTGCGATTTGACGCCGTTAGACTATTTCCTGTGAGACTACGTCAAGTCTATGGTCTATGCCAACAAGCCAGCGACGATTGATGAACTTCGTACGAATATCGAACGTGAAATTGCAGCAGTATCGGCCGATTTATGCTTGAAAACCGTCGAAAATTGGGTTCAGCGTCTGGACTTCTGCAAGCGCGCCCGTGGTGGCCATGCAAAAGAAATCGAGTTCCATACATAATGGCATCGAACATACTTTCACAGGAATAAAGAATTTCATTGATATCCAAAACCGTTTTTGTTTTATTTAAAAAAAACTTTTGTAGCGCTCTTATTGAAAAACCCTTTACCTATTGTACATATACAGTAGTGGAAGTTCGATTATGGACAGTTCACACCGAAAAGCCGAAATTCCATTTAAAAGACCAGGAAGTGCATCTCCTACTCCAAAGCACGTTCAAAGCATCTGTCGATATTCCATACAATAAACCGTTACCTTACAAGAGCTTTCTCATTCTTCGTTAGTGAGCTCACTGGAATTTATTGAGAAGGTGATAGAAAATGGTGCATTTCTGGTGGAAGTTCGATTGTGAACAGTTGCGTTATTTTTGCTATTGCGGGGAAACTGCTCAAAAAGTTTTGGATGTTTTTTCACTAAATTGTTAAAAATAAATAAATATAATGAATAAGAATAAAAACTTAAGTAAAATTTGAGACAATTAAAAATGGGACGCGGTAAGGACCTTACTCGGGATGAAATAACAAAAATAAATTTTTTCAGTGAACAGGGATTGTCCATGAGGGAAATAAGCCGTAAAATTAACAGGTATGTTGGAGTCGTATGTAATTACGTTAGACTTGGTGAAAATTACAGTCAAAGAAGAAAATTTGACAACAACAGAAAAATCGTGAAAAGAGGCGTATTTTACACGAAGTTCGACGGCATAATGTCACATCCACTGATATTCAAAGGGAATTTGCTCTTCCTATCACAGCGAGGAGGGTACGGCAAATTTTACATGAAGACAGAAACCTAAAGTACCGTAAACGTGTCAAACAAATTCCGCTTACTCAAGCTCATAAAGATGCGAGGCTTTAGTTTGCGAGAACTCACATAACCTGGATAGAAGAATGGAACAATGTTACATATATTCAGTGACGAAAAAAAATTTAATCTAGACGGCCCCGACGGTTTTTTTTAAATTATTGGCATGATCTGCGAACACCTCAGCAGGTGAAAATAAGCAGACATAGCGGAGGAGGTTCGGTTATGGTTTGGACGGCATTTTGCTCTGCGGGAACATCACAAATCGTGTGGTTACCAAGAAATTTTAACGCTTCTTTGTACATCGATGTGCTGGATCTCAATGTAGTGAGCATGTCCGAAGAGTTTCTTTTTGAAAATTTAATTTTCCAACAGGATAACGGGCCCGTTCACAACGCAAGGTCCGTTAAGAAATGGTTTTCAAAAAACAATATCGAGGTAATGAAGTGGCCGGCTCTAAATCCAGACCTTAACCCAATCGACAATTTGTGGGGGATTCTTGGACGTAGCGTTTACTCACATCGCAGACAGTTCCACCACGTTAATCAGCTTAACCCTTTCGATCCGGATGCGACATCCAAGGTATAAAAACACCTTTGTTCTATGTCCCACATCCGGATCGAAAGGGTTAAAGAAGCTATCCGCGAGGCTTGGTCCTCAATCAGCCCTGATGTGCTTAAAAGCCTTACAATGTCTATGTCAAATCGACTTTCAGATGTTCTCCAAAATAGAGGAGGCCCCACTCGTTATTAATTTAAATCATTATTTAAAAAGAACCGGAAAACCTTCATGTGTTCATAGTTGAATTTCCTATAGTTTTCATTGCTTTCTCCTGTTTTCTTATACCTTTATTTTGGAAGTCAAATTTTATGTAACAATTTGTTATTTATAATTTATCATTTATTATAACGCTTTTATGTACATTTAAAACTTTCAATAAATATTTTTAATTTCTTAAAAAACAAATGTTTTGTTGATGTTTATAATCGAATTTCCACTACTGTATGTATTTAAAATTTAGACCTTATGATCCATTTACTTCACTTCTCACCTAGAAGTGGAACTAATCTCTCCAAGAGTGTGGTGAAACGAAAATTATTGCACTTGATATTTAAAAGGCATTTGACAGAGTTTGGCATCAAGCTCTTGTCAAATATTCATGCTGTTGGGATCGATGTCTCCCTTATTCAATGGATTACAAACTTCCTTTCAGATCGCACATTACAATTTGTTTTAGATGGTTTTGAATCTGACGAATCTGACCGCTTAAATGCTGGTGTTCCCCAAGGCTCCGTTCTGGGTCCAATTCTCTTTCTCGTTTATGTAAATGATCTCCTGGTTATAACTTCTAATCCAAATCATTCCCTGCTCCTTGGCGTTGCAAACGGATCGGCAGCGTATGTTAAACTCATTCAATTCTGACCTTGACAGCGTTATTTGGTGGGTTTCAGCTAACCGTGTAGAATTGTCATTGAAGCGAAACCCAAAAATTCTGTCATAATCGATGAATGACACTTGCATCATGAAAGACTCCGTTTTCGGCATGTGTGTTAATGACAACCTCCGCTGGAATGACCACACATTCGATGTCGAAATGTCTAGGTTTCCTCTACCGGTGCACTACAGTTTTACCCCTTCTAATCGGGCTACAATTTACAGGGCGTTCATCCGCCCCTTAACTTAAGTGTAATAGTCATACCTGGTCAGGTGCACCCAAAACTGCTTTGGTGTTGCTGGATACGATACAAAAGCGAGCGATTAAGCTTATATGTGAGAGGAGTAAAACGCAAACGACTGATTCACTTCAACATCATCGTGACGTTTGCGGTATTTCTTTATTTTATCGTTTTTTTGCATCATCAATGCGCGGTGGAAATAGCCAGTTGCATTCCGCCCCTTCAACATTTTTTCCGCAATACTCACACTTCACCGAATTCTCATCAGCTTACCCTCAAGACTTCATTGGGGCGTATCATCAGGTATCGAGAGTCTTTTATAAGCCCGCACCACACGCTTTGACCCACTTTGCTTAAAACTAATGTGCACCAGTTCCTGTCTTCTTTCCTTCCCTCTCTTGTTGCTACTCGTGCTGTGTTGTAAACTCGTTCAGGGTATTCGAAAATCCCTTGTGCACCACTGAATATCGCTACTTACTAGCTTTTACCATTAGAGTCAGTGTCGGAAAGCAAGTTTCCTAAGCAAAGCGAAGGACACTAGCAAGCATTATCTCCTTTAACTCATATCCATGGATGATATGTGTACCTAGGTATAAAGCTCGACTGTAACAAAAGCAGGACATTCGCAGATGAAACGCGATGCTGTTTCATCCGCACTCACAAGCCCAAGCACTCATCCACAGGCCCAAGCTTCTTACCCTGAGAGTGGACTGAAACCAACGAAACCACTAAGGATTCAAGTTTTTCCTATTCAATCCGAGCAGACACTTTGCTCTGCTGGTTTTGGGACCTTTTTCGAATGTCTGCCTGAGGTAAGATCATATCAATATTCGGTATGCTGCTGATGTAGATCATCAGTGTTATCACCTTTGTGAACAGACAAGCAGCATCATAATGACGGTTCCATCGTCAGGAAAGAATAACTGTTGCACTTTGGAGTCCGTGACTTTTCCTTCAAGCAGATAATCAAGGATTGGAATAAATATCAAGGGACTTAAGACGCTACCCTGGTGTACACCGACTGCGAACTCCTCGGTAACGCAAGCGGGGCATCTTGCCCTTGTCCTTACTCCCTCATACAAGTCCATGATTATCTGCACGTAAGTTTCTGGAACTCCTTGCTGTGTGAGCGCCACCCATAACAGATCCGTCGGTTGCCTATCAAAGGCCTTTTCAAATACACCAACGCCATATGCAAATCCTTAAAGGAATCACTATGTTTTCCATCATCATCCTTACACTTTGGATTGCATCTGTGGTTGATTTACCTGCGACAAACCCGCACTGGTCTTCAGACAGCCGTATTATTTTCCTCATTCGGCTATCTAATACCCGCTCAACGATCTTCATGGTTTGTGACATCAGCTTGATTGAACGGTAATTGTCACAGTCTCGGGTATCCTTTGTACAAAGGAAGAAGAAAACTTTCCCTTCACTGGTTAGGCATTGGATCGCCTCTCATCAGTTTGAAGATGAGAATCATGAGCCATTTCGACCCGATGTCTCCCATCTTTTACCAGAATTCAGAAGGTATTTCGTCCAGCCCAACTGCTTTCTAGTTTTTCTAATCTTTGACCGCCTTCCTCACTTCTTCGACATTAATGTTCTTCATTGTTGCACTTCCACGCACTTTTGCTGGAATTTGAGCGCCCACTAATTTGATTGTTAAAGATTTTTAATAAGAAAACCAATGGAATTTGCGCGGACAGAAACACTACCGCTAGCCGCTAAAATCCGAACGACCAAAGAAGATCCGAAACCAACACCTTTATCTACATTCGCATTGAAGGAAAAACAAGCAAAAAAACATCTTCCCGCGGAAAAAACTCAGTCTTTGCATTTTATTTATATTTGGCATTGATACTTTTTCAATGGCTCTTCTTTCACGGAAACGGCTTCCAAAATCTTAAAATTGGCACATCTTTGAAATTGAAAAACGAGAGCTATGGTTGTGAATTGATAGCACTCCCGCTTCAATTTTCGCATTGGTGTCCTAAATGCCTTAAAAAGACAAATTTGCAAGCTGTCAAACAAATGCGCAAACTGAAATGAAAATGCTTTGTCAGCGAATTTCCAAATTAGCTCACTTCGACCCTAATGAAAAAAAAAGCGGCCAAGTGCGAGTCGGACTCGCCGATGAAGGGTTCCGTGCGAATTATAATTATTATTTACTTAGGCACCTATTACAGATTTATTATTAGAAAATAATGGTTCAATAAATTAAATGTTTTTTTTTTTATATTTGAGTTGATTTAATGAAAGGTAAATTGCGGTTTACGATTTATGACGTATTAAAAAAAACTACTTGCTGGATCTCGTTCAAACCAATTTTCGTTGGAAGTTTGCATGGTAATGTACAGCATATATTTTTTTTTAGTTTTATCATTCCCTTATTTTAGAAGTTAGAGGGGGGGGGGGGGGGGGGGCAACATTTTAGCACTTTGGAAGTGTCTCTCGCGCATACTATTCAGTTTAGAAAAAAATGATATTAGAAACCTCGATATCATTTTTGAAGACCTATCCATAGATACCCAACACTTATCGGTTTGATGAAATTTTTTTTTTTTGGGTTCAGTTCCATGTATGGGGAACCCCCAAAATTTATTGGTTTTTTTTTCTATTTTTATGTGAACATCTTAATGCGGTTCACAGAATACATCTACTTATCAAGTTTCAACAGTATAGCTCCAATAGTTTCGGAGAAAAGTGGCTGTGACATTCCCGGACAGACAGACAGACAGACATGACGAATCTATAAGGGTTCCGTTTTTTGCCATTTGGCTACGGAACCCTAAAAAGGTTTAATAAATGGCCGTTATATTTTGGAATCTTAAATAAATTACTTACATCTCAAGTTAATTGTCTAAACTTTCTTTCCTCTATTGTTGTTGTTATGCTTTAGGTTTAATAAATTTGTTTTATTCCTAATTGAAACGTTAAAATGGCTGCGTTGAACCATATGCTTTGTTTTAAATCTGCTCCTATTTTTTCTTATGTACTTCACTTTTTTAAACAATTCTACTCCACGCATTCTTTCAGAAGTTTCATGGCTTAACCAAGGTTCTCTGAGCCAGATAGCTTGTTAGATACGAGGGCGGGTCAATAAGTCCGTGACTTTTTGAATTTCTGACCTCTTTACTGAAACGGCAACACTGCTCCTGTCAACAGGCATCTGTCAGTTGACTCCTGTCAAAATTTAAACTTGCTGCGTCAGTGAGTTTGTGTTTGACAGCTATTTTTATCAGACTACTCACTAATTTGAGGAGAAAATGGAAAAAAGTGAATTTCGTGTGCTTAGTAAGCATTATTTCTTGCGAAAAAAAACCATTACCGAGACCAAGGCTAAGCTTGAAAAATACTATGGGGACTCTGCACCATCGATTTCAATGGTAAAAAAGTGGTTTACTGAATTTTGTTGTGGCCGTACAAGCACTGAAGATGCCGAACGTCCTGGACGCCCAGTTGAGGTCTCTACACCCGAAACAATCGAAAAAATTCACGATATGGTGTTGGCCGACCGAAGATTGAAAGTGCGAGAGATTGTGGAAGCCGTAGGGATCTCGCATGGCTCAGTGGTTTCAATTTTGAATGATCACTTGGGCATGAGAAAGCTTTCCGCAAGATGGGTGCCGCGTTTGCTCACAGTCGACCACAAACGCAATCGTGTAACAACTTCACAGGAAGGTTTGGCGTTGTTTAATCGCAATATGGAGGAGTTTTTGCGCCGTTTTGTAACCGTGGACCAAACATGGATCCATCACAACACAACAGCGACCAAACAACAGTCAAAACAGTGGGTTTCTAAGGGTGAATCGGCGCCAAAGAAGGCCAAGGTGGGATTGTCAGCCAATAAAGTTATGGCGACTGGTTTTTGGGATGCACGCGGGATAATCCACATTGACTACCTTCAAAAGGGAAGAACAATCAATGGGGAATATTATGCCAACTTATTGGACCGATTCAATGACGCTTTGAAAAAAAACCGACCTCATTTGGCCAAGAAAAAAGTTCTTTTCCACCAAGCCAATGCAAGGGTGCACACATGTGCAGTCGCCATGGCAAAAATCCATGAATTGGGCTATGAATTGCTCCCTCATCCACCCTATTCTCCAGATTTGGCTCCGAGCGACTACTTCTTGTTCCCAAACCTGAAGAAATGGCTTGGTGGAAAAAGATTTGACTCCAATGATGAAGTCATCTCGCAAACAAAGGCCTATTTTGAGGACCTCGACAAATCATTTTTTTTGGAAGGGATAAAAAAATTGGAGAAGCGTTGGACAAAGTGTATAGAGCTCAAGGGAGACTACGTTGAAAAATGAAAATTTTTTTTTATCAAAAAATCTGTGTTTTATTCTAAAAGTCACGGACTTATTGACCCGCCCTCGTACATTAAGAAAAACAATACTGACCAGCTTATTGAACTTCAATGAATATATATTTTGTTTCTAATGTAAGAACGTCGAACACTGGCAAAAATATTTAGGTAACTCTATTTAGGGGTCCTGCCCTACCCCTCTTTCTTCTGGCATCCAACTTGGGGAGCATATGCACTGACAATATTCCACACCTCACCTTGCATCACCAGTTTGAGAGAGTCAAACGATCACTCGACTTTGAAACGGGTCCAAGACACTGCCAAGTAGCTCCGACGCAAGGTAGGGACGTAGATGGATGCCCTTGTGACACGGTGGACACGGTGTGAAGGCTCACATACACCATCAGTTTGGTCCATTGCGTCCATTTTGGGATTCCTTAAAATTTGCTGCGAACCTGAAAAGAGAAACGGAAGATATTTAGAAAAGATATTTTATTTCGTTTATAATTTACAATTTGTTATAGTACAATTTACATAATATAAATAACAAAGATAATGACAACTTTATGTCTTTCTACTGAAAAAAGTTTACAAGTGACAAAAATTAACTTAAATTAGAAAAATGTTTGTTTTTGAGGAAAAACAACTACTTAAAACCTCAAATTAAGGAGACACAAAAAAAAGATAATAAATAAAATATACATGAATGCATAAATAAATAAATAGAATATACATGAATGTATAAATAGATAAATAAATAAATAAATATATAAATAAATAAATAAGTAAATGAATAAATAAATAAATAAATAAATAAATTGTTTAATTGGTAAATAAATAAATATATCAATAAATAAGTAAATAAAAAAAATATACAAATAAATAAATAAATAAGTAAATAAATAAACAAATAAGTGAACAAATGAATAAATAAGTAAATAAACACATAAACGAAAGAAAACGCTGTTTAACAGCTCAGTAATTCGCTTTGTCAGAACCACCCGGATTCATGTGTGAATCTTAGGAGTTTCTTCAGCTCTAAAGCAGCCAGATTCTCCAGCTACTCAAAGAAGTAGCTGCCAAGAATCTTCAATCTTTGTGTTCTAAGGGCAGTGCATTCGCATAGCAGTTGACGTATAGATTCTATTTCTTCAACGTCCCTGCCATTCCTGCAGTAGTCGTTGTGCAGTATGCCCAGCCGCTCCGCGTGTAGGCCCACTACACAGTGTCCTGTGAGGACTCCCGTCAGGTTCGTATATCTTTGCGCTTAAACAAGATCATGGTTTTAGATTTCATTTGGTTAAACGCTGGCCAGAGCTCCCTTGTGTGTCTGCATGTATCAAGGTTGATCCAACGTAAGTTTGCTTTACTCATGGATTCGGTGATACTTAGCATTAATGTGCTCAGTGGAGTTCTTATGGATTTTAGGGCCAGAGATTCATTCATCTCCGACCCCTTCCTTGCTAGTTCGTCCGCTTTCTCATTGCCCGAGATGTCATTGTGTCTCTGCCTGGAACACACTGCATTCATTGCTAAGTCTAAATGATTCGCTCAGGTCCAGAGACTCACAGAAGATGCCTACACCTGACCTGTACCCACGGCCATCTTGGATCCGTCGGTGTAGATAGCTATCTCCTCTTCTTTCGTGACCATTTTATTACTCCATTCGCTTCTTTCGGGAATTCTGATATCGAATCTCCTTTTGAAGACGAGGGTGTGGGGTAAGTAGACAGTAGCTACTTTCCGCTAGCTTGCTCCGCCGCAAGGATGATTCCTATTAAGTTCCTATCCTGTTCCGTCCCGTAGCAGATCATCTTGAAAGCTTTTGTCCTCACGTCCAAGATATGCACCTGATTTTTTTTTTAATTCGCTTACGCTAAAGGGGCTTTGTTTTTTCTGTATTGCACAGTACCCTTATAGTGTTAAACACAGCGCATGCATTTTGTGTTGAACAGCAAGCAGCACCTAGCAATGAAGTATTGTGTTGCATGATTTTAGGTGCTACTTACTATTCGAAAGAATAGGAGGATATGAAAGAAGTTTTGGTACTAGGTATTTTGTCTCCACGGGTGGCGTTTAAATTGCTTAGGGAGATCTTTATTTATTTGAATTCAATTAAAGAAGATTTCGTTTCTTAAACACATAAGATTTCAACTCGCATTCTTACCATCACCTCTTCGGACTCGTAGCTCCGACCACTCGTACTTAAAACGACAAATCATGCTTCCAACTTAAGCTAACCACTACTTTGGTATCCCCCGGAAACCGAATAGCTCTGACCCGAGCCTTTCAGCCCGTCCCAGGATAAGTACCATGATAGGTAGTGCCTGGCGGGGTAGTGTGTTTTCTATTAGCGTGCATTTCAATAGTGCTTTATGTTAAACCAGTTCGACACGTACATGTTCCTATTATTTTTCAATATCAATATAAAATAGCAATTAGATGCTTCAATGATTTTTTTTACAACGTAACAAGCCACTTGATAAATATAAACAAACAAATTAAATGTATACGGTCAGAGGAGTAAGTTAACCACGAGCAAAGTTAGAAAATGTGTTACGCTGACGATTACTGGTACACTGTCCCTTCCTACTTACTTTACTGAACGGGTTCCCGACCCGTGAAGACACTACAGCCTTCCATCCTCTACGATCCCGGGCACGTTGCTACCAGTTGTCCAGACCAAGCGCTCTGCCATTCGATGGCTTGGTCTTTGAAACGGAGGTTGGGTCTTCCTTGTCGTCTCGAACCTGGGGGTTGGTGATTCGAAGATCCTCTTAGCTGGAGTATTATTGTCCATTCGCTCGATGTGGCCGAGCCAACGTAGTCGACGTATTTGGCTTCTTGGACTACACCCACATCTTGGTACAGCTCATAGAGTTCGCGGTTGTATCTTCTCCTTCATTCGCCCTCCTCGCACACGGGACCAAAAATCCGCCGAAGAATCTTTCGAAGGAGCCCAGTATCAGCTCTCCCTTCCTGCTTATCGCCCAGCACTCGGCGCCATAAAGCAGAACTTTCTGGATAAGGGTTTTGTAAAGCATACATTTCGTCCTCCGAGTTAGGAGTTTTGCCAAACCGAAGTAGCAGCGGTTTCCTATAGTAATTATCTGCACTAAGGTGTCATTCGTGGAGTTCATGTTCACTCCGAGGTAGATGAACTCCTGAACTACCTCGAAATTGTTGCTATCAATAGTGACGTTTTGTTTTAGGCAGTGGACAGATGTTTGTTTGTTTGTTGATAGCATGTATTTAGTCTTGTCCGCATTTACTACAAGGCCAACCGATTTCGCCTGTTCTCCAATCGCCGTGAAAGCTTATATCACGGAGCGCTGTGATCGGCCGATGATGTCAATATCGTCCGCATAACCCAGCAACTAAACGGACCTGTTGAAGATAGTGCTTTTCGTGTTAACACCTGCCCTGCGCACTATCTGCTCCAGTACGAGATTGAAGAAATTGCATGATAGCGCGTCCCCTTGCCGAAATCCGGTGCATGTTTGAAATAGTTCGGATGACCTACTTACCAACTGCACGTTGCAGAGCGTGTTTTCCAGTGTCATGCGACACATGTGAATCAGTTTTGCCGGGATTCCGAATTCGGCCATCGCCATATAAAGCTCCTGACAATGTATACTATCATAAGCGGGTTTGAAGTCGATGAATAGATGGTGTGTCTCGTCTTTAAATTCGTTGGTCTTTTCCAGGATTTGGCTCAGTGTGAACATTTGGTCTATAGTCGATCTGCCTGGCCGGAAACCACACACACACACGCAAAACGGTTTAAGACGTTCACACAGTAGGTACGTTGGATAGGATCTTTCATGCGACATTAAGCAGGAATATGCCTCGATAGTTCTTGCAAGACATAGGATCGCCTTTTTTCTGTCCCTTCCTATGATTGTCGAAAAATCACAAATAAAAAAGAATATTATATTTTATGTTTCAGTTAAAAAAGTTTACAAAATATAAGCGGCATTGACATCTTTGCCGTCAGCCAGATCCCCGTATGTATATAAATGTCATTTTACCTCTATCGAATCAAATTCGTATCCTAAATTGAATTCAAATCTATTTAATGTTTGGTAAACTTTCATCTTTGCCTTGAACTACTCACACAAACCAGGCTTGCAAAATACTTGCATCGAATTCCTTTTCATCTTTTCATTCCTTCATCTGTACTGCAACTATCCATTGGATATCTTTTTATGTATGTGTAATTTCCCTCTTTTCCGAACTTACATGATTCGAAAAATTAATCAAAATCGTTTGGTATTTTCCTCAAATTTGTATGCCACAAATGAAGTCCATCATAAACCCTCAGTGCGCCTGCTGCTGTTAACTTCCATCAGCCATCACAGCCAACCAAAATCCCTTCCACAAACGCAAATAGTAGGTACACATTTCTATCAAAATCCAATCAAAATTACTTTGACGTCCAAAGCAAGTACACTATGCTGGACTTAATCCACTCGAATACTGTGTTGCAAATAAAATCTATAATTGCATACTCCCGCCACCATCGAAACACTTCGAGCATAGTCAAAGCTCAAGTAAAGACAGGGCGCTGCGCTTCTTCGTACCTCCACTCCACTCGTGCAGCTCTTCAAACAATCACGGCAGCATGTTGAACATTTCCAGTACGTTTACTTTGGGAAATCCTTTCAGGCTAACTCATCCGTGTAAATCTGTAAAATCATGTATTTAGCTGGCAGTAGCACGTGTCGCGTCATTGTCAATTGATACGCATGAAAAGACAGCTGCTCGCAATGGGTTCAAACGTGCGATCCAAGGATTACTGCGTCTCGAGCCTAAGAACCGGAATCTCCCTCCCTCTATCTGCATTACATAGTCATTGACATTTCGATCGTGATTATGGTAGTGATAGGACGTAAAATACAAAATCTAAAGCGCACTCTATTTGCAATGGTTATCCAAAGTAACCATTGAATTTCTGGAAATCCACTGACCAAGTGCATAGATGTGGCAAAGCACAACTGTGATTTCTATAGCAAACGCCAAAGGCTTTCTTTCATTGATACGTCGGGATAAGAGAAGGGAGTGCCTTGTTTGCTGCAATCATCGCACACACTCATACTGCATCAAATTAGTTTTCACAACCCTCTTTGTTGATCCCGTCACAGAGTCGAACTCACCTAACCAATTTATTCGTTATTTTTGTCCCCTTTCAGGAGTTGCATAATCGGACCAGAATTGGAAGTGAAAGTTTGCTCCATTGGAACTGTGATAAACCGTTCGGCATATGTGGCCGACTATTGCCAACTAGAAGGTACTGGAAGACAATCACAGCCAATGCCTATCAGATGGATGTCGTGGGAGAGTGTTTTATTGGTGAGTACGCTTAGTAATTAGTTAGTCGTATACCTACGTATTAAATTGCAGTTTGAAATAGAGTATCTTGAATAAGTGCATGATACATTCGTGTTTATAGTAAAAAATGTATCCGTACCTTAAAGCTTGGAGAGTGAGAACACCAATAAATGTGAAGTAAAAAGACTTTGAGACAGGCCTGCCCATTTTATGAACTTCAACGAAATGAATATACATACTCAGTTTCGTGTATTTGACATAAGCTCAAAAGCTAGGTATCGATGCGTATGCTAAACCTCCTCTGTGTCATCAGATTTTGAGGTTATATAACTTGATATAACCACTTTTGTTTACTGCGTTAATGTTACACACTTTCTAATTTGTTTTTGTTTTACCAATAAAAAAGAAAGTGAGTAATAGGTGGGTAGGAAAAAAAATGAGTGTGCTTAAGACCACACGACTGAAGTAAAACTTCTTTCGCTCCATCTATATACATGTATATATATATCAATATATATAAATAAAAAAAGGCGTGAGCCACGCTACACTAACGGTATAGACTATAGTTGATGTGTAAACAAAACCTGTATGCTCGTCAGCGTTGCATTAATTTAAATGAAGGGCGTGTCAGTGGGCGAATTTTGAAAATATTTACACATGAGCATCAAGTGCCCCTGGAGAGTCTATATTATAAATTTCAGCTTCCTCTTGGTCAGCTACAAATTAACCACTGTCATGTCCCGTGGGTTGATTCTGTCGAATATCTCGGTGTATATCTAGACAAGACATTAACCTTCCGGGGCCATATAACAAATACGCTTAACAAAATAAGTATAGCTACTAAGATACTGTACCCTCTTATATGTAGGCAATCACCCCTGAGTAAATTCAACAAGATTACAATCTATAAAGTCATCTTTCAAGCCATTATCCTGTATGCTTGTCCGGTGTGGGGAACGTGTGCGAAATCACATATCAAAAAACTTCAAATTGCTCAAAACAAAACATTAAAAATGATGCTAAACCTTCCCTGGCTTTTCTCAACCCAACTTCTACATAAAGAAACACGGTTACTACAAGTGTCAAAGAAGATTGAAGTTCTCAACCAAAGATTCAGCTTAAGATGTAGCAATTCTAGTAACATGTTGATAAACAATTTAATAAGGCAGTAAGCGCTTTTTTTTACGTTTTATGTGCACTTAAATATTATTTAATCATTTATTGTTGTTATTATTTATGTATTTATTTATTGTTGTTGTTATTTATTTATTTATTGTTGTTATTATTTATTTATTTATTTATTGTTGTTATTATTTATTGATTTATTTAATTTATTTAGTTCAGCAATTTTACGTACACTTAAATATTAATTAATTATTTATTGTTGTTATTATTTATTTATTTATTTATTGTTGTTATTATTTATTTATTTATATATTGTTGTTGTTATTTATTTATTTATTTATTTATTGTTGTAATTATTTATTGATTTATTTAATTTATTTAGTTCAGCAATCCTGGCAGTTCCCTAGTTTTAAGTTTTAAAAAAATTAAAATATATATTAAATGAAGGTTTAATTCAACTTTTTATCCCAATTGGTAATTATTTTCACAAAAACTTTAAAAAAAATTACAGTTGTAAGATATAATATATCAAATCTCTGAGCAAGCTGCGTATTTATTAAATTTTGTAAAGCCTTAATCTATGAATAAAAAATTATATTTATCTAAGCTCGCTAGCTAAAACTTTAGTTTTTTGCCATCCGACCTGAAAATCTGATGATGACGGTGACGCTCGATATTTCCAACTAATGAATTGCGATTCATGGACACAATGACTTTACTCACTTCCGGTAAATTCCATCTGTCGGCAACTGTTTTAGATAAAGCATTCTCCTTTGGATCTGGTTGGATACATGATAAGAGCTAAGTATTGCCCTCTATTGAGGAGATTCAAGGGTGCTTACCCATTCAACGAAGCTTTCCGCCGACTAAATTTAATGGGTTATAACAAAAGAGTGTATGATACGAAACGTAACTCTCTCTCTTTCTATCTTCACTAACTTGTATTTCCCTTTCAACTTCCGTTTTGTCGGAAATGTACGTTTGTCTTTCGTTTTGCCGGAAGTGTACTTTTGTCTACACTTCCATTTTGCCGGAAGTTTTACTTCAAAGACAAAGCTATTTGAAATCGGGCGGCAGATAAAGATATACCTTAAATATATTCAGGGCGCCTAAGACCTAGCTCTTCTAACCAATTGTCTGTGCGAAGTTCCATAAATGGAAGGGACCCACAATCTTACGTCGACTGGCAAATTTGAAATTCTTCTCATGACAATTAATACGCTGGAATATTTGTCAGACTTTCGCAAGGTGTGTAGGTGGTGGAAAAACCTTAAGTGTTACGGCGCTTAATTAATACTGGGAGCCATAGGTGAGCAGTCCAACGCAGTGTAACCACTAAACCACTGCGCCCATAGGCACACCAGCTTTGTCTATGTATCAACGTACCCCTTATTTCGTCACATGTGACGCTTCTAGACATACCGCTCTGGCATCCTTTCCCGTGCAGGGACGGGCTTAGAATATCACTGCAGCGCCCCCAGACGGCGCTTGTTGTAAAAGCCGATAAATCTTTGAAATCCAGGCATTGAACATCTTAAAGCTGTCCCGCAGGTGTGCATGCAAATGCGTGGGTTGACACGACTGGAGATCACCGGTGTCGTATAAGGTCGATCAAATAATAATAAACAATCAAAGTTAGGTTAGGTTAAAACAGGGGTATGTTATTCGCATACAGCACTAGGCAACAGAAGGTCCCGTCGCGATCCCTAGGGAACTATCGAAACTAAGACTTTAAAAGGAGAAAAACCTAAAACCTAAAAAACTTCTTAGACAAAGCACCCAATCTTCCTGCAGATTTTTACCAGCTTCCTGTGGTCTATCCCGTTCAGCTCCCCTAATTCCTCAAAGAAGTATTCTCCTAGAAACCTCCTACGATTCCGTGCTATGCCCTCGCACTCACACAGTATGTGCGTTATGTCTTCCTTCCTCGGCTTGCAGATCACCACAGAACCTACATATATCCACATCTACCAATCTAAGCCGCGTAGCATGCTTCCTTCATTTGAGAATTTCCTTAGATTTTTTCTTGTCCAAATGAGGCCAAAGTGCTCTAGACACCCTATGCCCCTCTAAATCAGCCATTTTTAAGATCTTCTCATTGATTATTCCCTTGAATCCCTTGATCCCTCTAATTCAGATCGTGACCTCGTTGTTAACGAAGAACAGCTGTCTGGGATAATCTGCTAGTAGCCGAGATCAATTAATACCACTATCATCTGACGCCATCGTATCATCGATATCTGTGCACAGCAACGATGATAGCCTGCCGTGCAGTCTTAATCGATGGGGCAATAGTTCATTCATATTTGACGCTTTTTTCGTACTATAAACGTCAAGCGAACACCAAATCACCAACCATCGGGACGATCTATGTTTTTTCTGTTTATGTGAAGCATAGATCCGTGTCATGAGCTCACCGGAAAATCGTGACAGAACGTGCAGAGAACGCTGCAACGCAAAACAAGGGCAGGAAGAATAATATCGACACAGAACCTCTTCTTATATGGAGTTTTTGATAGGGCGCATTCAGTAAATCAACAACCAATTGTTGGTTGACCATGATCTACTCATTTTGTCTTCCAAGTATTCGGAAGTTTTTAGTTTTTTACTGCGCTTCGTTTGCTTTTGAAAACATAACCAAAAACTCTGACTTGCGATTTCCGGGTTACCGCACGTCTTTACTTACATATTTACTTACCTTGCGAATTTCTCATTAATTTGGCGGTCGACGTCTTTGTTTCTTCTGACTTTTATATGATTTGTGTTCAATAATGGATAAGACCTGTGAAACATTTGTGTTTCTAACAGCAAGCAGCACCTGGCAATATTGTATTTCATTGCATGCTTTTCGGTGCTACTTACTATTAGAATGAATAGAGAGATAGGAAAGAAGTGTTTGCGTGCAGTTGTAGGGTTTTTCTCAACGATGTATTCGATGACCTTCCATTCAGTAAGCGAATACTGCACGGTTGCCACCCGCATATAAACTTATGAAGTCCTATCTAGCATGTGAACGTCTGAAGGACTCCATCTAGATAGTAAACTCCTCTGGCGAAAACATACAGAGGAGATATGCAAGAAGGCCAGCCGCGCTCTCATGATATGTAGGAGCCTAGCGGGGAAGGCATGGGGATGCAGCCCAAACATCCTGCCATGGATGTACACTGCAATCGTGATCACATACGGAGCGGTAGCATGGACGAAACGAACCAGTCCAGTCACAACGCGAGAGACACTCGGCAAAGTGCAAAGACTGGCGTGCCTGTGCATTACCGGAGCAATGCGTAGCGGCCCAACCACAGCCATGGAGGTGTTATTGGAATTGACCCCTCTACACATCATGGTGATGATCGAGGCAGACAAAACAATCCTTAGGATGGCAAAGGAGGGAATTGGGAGAGGGAAATGCATCGGTTCGAAGGAACACGGTGACTTACTCAAAAAACTCCCACTTCTTGGCATACCTTGGGACGATGGCATCAGGAAATTCAACTTCGAGAAGAATTTCCAGATAAAGCTCAGCAATAAGGAGAACTGGAGCAATAAATTTACAACTTATGGACTGAGCAACCACACAACAAAGTGGTACACGGACGGCTCGAGGACCGAGGAGGGAACTGGTGCAGGAGTGTTTGGGCCAGGAACTAAGTACTACGAATCCATGGGCAAATGTACCAGCATCTTCCAGGCAGAAATATGTGCCATAGACAGGTGCGTTCGAATCAACCTCGAGAAAAACTACAGGAATTGCAACATAGCAATATTGTCTGACAGCCAAGCAGCCATAAAGGCTCTTGACGCTTACGTTATCAAGTCAAAACTCGTGTGGGAATGCCTACACGGACTGAATAGACTAGGCAAGAATAACAGAATTTCCATCTGCTGGGTACCTGGCCATGTTGGCATTACAGGCAATGAGGCAGCGGACTCTCTGGCAAGAAAAGGGGCAGAGGAACCCTTCATAGGACCTGAACAATTCTGCGGGATAGGAGAACACACTATACGCGAAGAGTTCAGGAGACTGGAGGAAGACACAAGGGCAAAAGCCTTTCTCAACCTCCAAGGTCTGAGGGAAGCAAAGAAACTCTTAGGAAATTACAACCAAAAGAGATTCAAAGCTTGTATCGGCCTTAACAAAAACAACCTAAGAATCCTAACAGGCCTCCTCACGGGGCACTGCAGACTCAAGGAGCACCTGAGGAAAATGGGCTTATCGGAGGACGGGCTCTGCAGATTCTGCAGTGAAACCGCCGAAACTCCAGATCACATACTGGAATCCTGTGGGGCACTGGCCCACAAAAGGATGAAATATTTGGGCAGGCACCAAATAACAGACAAGAACATACAAACCATGGACCCACAGCTCATTCTCAGATTCATCAAAGAAACTGGACTGGACGCTGTGCCTGCCAAGGAAAAATCAGAGCAATTCCTCGATACGCTTCACAAAGAAGTATATAGAGAGGGCTCTGAAAGAGGTCACGAACCTCTCCGAGGTACAAGCAGGGGACACAATAGACCAATAGCTCGCAGTGTAACAAACCCTAACCAATATTATTATTATTACGCCTGAAGCTGTTCTGCAACGCACTAATCGTGACGTACCAGTGTGTCTTCCAGCCCGGCAGTTTGGCAATGACCAAATCTCCACATTAAAGCAAATCGTGGAAAAGACCAATATCGGGAGCTCTACGTGGCGATGGCCGAATGGGCGATCCCGGCAAAGCTGATCCAGCTGTGTCGCACGGCGCTGGAAAACATGCAGTGCAATGTGCTATCTGGAAACAGCTTTTAAAAAACCTGCACCGGATTTCGGCAACAAGATGCGCTATCATACACCTTCTTCAATTTGGTTCTGGAGCATATATAGTGCGCACGGCAGGTGTCAACACGGAAGACACTATCTTCAAAAGACCCATGCAACTACTGGGATACGCGGGCGATATCGACATTATCGGCCGATCGCAGCGTGCCGTGATAGAGGCTTTCATGGGATTGAAGAACAGGCAAAATTTGTTGGCCTTGAAGTAAACGAGGACAAAACGAAGTACATGCTTTGAACAAACAAACCACTGTCCACCGACTAGGACAAAGCGTCACTGTCGAAAGCAGCAACTTCGAGGTAGTATAAGGGAGTTCACCTATCTCGGACTAAACAACAACTCCACAAATGACACCTTAGTGGAGATGCTGGGTTGCACCAGTTTAGAGCCTCCCTCTCGACTTGTTCCGGCTCTATCATGTGCCAGGCGGTCGTCATGGATGTCCTGCTCCATCCGATTACTTCGTCTGCGGTCTGTCCCAGCATTCTGTTAAGTTTGTTTTTTGTTTGTTTGTTTTGTTTGTTTTTGTTTGGCATATGCCACGAGTAGCGCGGGAAAGACGGTCAACCACGCCAGAGCCCCGCATTAACGTGGTAAGGCCATGGTTACTCTCTGAGATAGCAAAGTATCAGAGAGGCTCCGCAAAAATACAGCCGGATACCCCTGGCTGCAAACCATCCAATAAGCACGGGTCGCACGACACTCTGGATTAGGGGTGGATGGACGTTAAATCCTGGCCAGTTCTTGGTTGGCGCTCATCAATCGGCCTGTCTGCCATGGGTGGCCCTTAGACAGCATAGCCCGTTGAATCTTTGCACCGTAAGCCTCCTCACCGGTACCATCGCGAGAGGGACGAAGACTTACCCTAGGAAACCGTCAGCGAGGTCAAAACGATGTACATACTTTCAACAAAAAAACAGCTGTCCACCGCCTAAGCTGTACCAATATGAGTGTGTAGTCCGAAAAGCTAAAACACGTCGACTACATAGGCTCGGCCACGTTGAGCAAATAAACAATAATGCTCCAGCAAAAATGATTTTCTACTCCCAGTCCCCCAGGTTCAAGAGATGACAACGAATCCGCCAACGAAGCCAACGCGAATGCCAGTCTGGGCAACTGGAAGCAACGTGCCTGGGATCGCGGAGGATGGAAGCCTGCAATGATGTCTCAGGCATGGACTCTCTGCGGGTCGGGAGCCCGTTAAAAAGAACACATTCGTAGCAAAAATATAACTTCACACACATGACACACATGTCAGACGGCAGTGTTTTTAGGGTACAATTGTCAGCTTCATGTCGATTTCTTATCTATTTCAAAGTCTACTAAATGAATAAAGTTAAAATAAATAAATATCATAAGTAAAGGCACTGCGCGTTGGATACACTATTCCTGTTCCTATTCCTATCCCCCAAAAATTGGACGTGGCAAACACCTAAGAATGGTGGAATTGTTTTAAGAAGCATATTGTCTACATATTTTGTTAAACTCACTGTTAACGTTTTTTAAAGGTTTTTTTCGATAAAAGCAATGTTTTTTGATAAAATCGCCCCCAAAAAGTGGGCGAGGCAAACAAATGTCTATGATGGAATCGTTAAGAATGAATTGATCAAGATACTTTGCGAACTCAATGACTTCCATTTTCATTTCTGTAAACCGTTTTTAATTTTTAAATAGTCAGTAGGCGAATACGGAAAACATTAAAATCTGAGCATTTCGGGCCCTTGAAAGTACATATTCCCAATTAAGGGCTAGCGCTTGGGAAAGGATATCTAGGGCTTAACACAAACCAAACTCTCCCAATTGTCAGCCCAACAACTTCATTCAGTTAATAATAATTTGATTTGATGATCTATTGTGTCCCCTGCTTGTACGTCTTAGAGGTTCATGCCCTCTTTAAGAGCCCTCTCTATATACCTCTTGTGAAGCGTATCGAGGTATTGCTCTGATTTTTCCTTGGCAGGTCACACTCCTTAGTGCACAGCGTCCAGTCCAGTTTCCTTCATGAGACTGAGAATGAGCTGTGGGTCCATGGTTTGTATGTCCTTGTCTGTTATTTGGGCCACTGCCCCACAGGATTCCAGTATGTGGTCTGGAGTTTCGGCGGTTTCACTTAGCCCGTCCTCTGATATACCCATTTTCCTCAGGTGCTCCTTGAGTCTGCAGTGCCCCGTGAGGAGGCCTGTTAGGATTCTTAGGTTGTTTCTGTTACGGCTGATACAAGCTTTGTATCTCTTTTGGTTATAGTTTCCTAAGAGTTTCTTTGCTTGCCTCAGACCTTGGAGGTTGAGAAAGGTTTTAGCCCTTGTTTCTTCCTCCAGTCTCCTGAACTCTTTGAGTAGAGTGTGTTCTCATATCCCGCACAACGGTTCAGGTTCAATAAAGGGTTCCTTCGCTCCTTTTCTTGCCTGAGAGTCCGCTGCCCCATTGCCTGTAATGCCAACATGGCCAGGTACCCAGCAGATGGAAATTCTGTTGTTCTTGCCTAGTCTATTCAGTCCGTGTAGGCATTCCCACACGACTTGATGACGTAGGCGTCAAGAGCCTTTATGGCTGCTTGGCTGTCAGACATTGTACCTATGTTGCAATTCCTGTAGTTTTTCTCGAGGTTGATTCGAACACACCTGTCTATTACACATATTTCTGCCTGGAAGATGCTGGTACATTTGCCCATAGATTCGTAGTACTTAGTTCCTGGCCCAAACACTCCTGCGCCAGTTCCCTCCTCGGTCTTCGAGCCGTCCGTGTGCCACTTTGTTGCGTGGTTGCTCAGTCCATAAGTAGTGGATTCATTGCCCCAGTTCTCCTTGTTGCTGAGCTTTATCTGCAAAATTCTTCTCGAAGTTGAATTTCCTGATGCTATCGTCCCTAGGTATGGCAAGAAGTGGGAGTTTTTTGAGTAAGTCACCGTGTTCTTTCGAACCGATGCATTTTCCTCTTCCAATTCCCTCCTTTGCCATCCTTAGGATTGTTTTGTCTGCCGCGATCATCACCATGATGTGTAGAGGGGTTAATTCCAATAGCACTTCCATGCGGTTGGGCAGCTACGCATTGCTTCGTAGTCTCTCTTGTTGTGGCTAGACTGGTTCGTTTCGCCCATGCTACCATGCTCCGTATGTAATCATTGGTCTCGCAATTGCAATGTACATCCATGGCAGGATGTTTGGGCTGCATCCCCATGCCTTTCCCGCTAGGCTCCTACATATCATGAGAGCGCGGGTCACTCAGTTCATTCAGTTTCTCAGTGGTTAGTGCATTGGACTCCTGAGCGCGAGGTCTCAGGATCAAATACATTTCTTGTTATTATTGCAGAATGCGTCTCTAAGAATTTCACAGCAGCGCGCCTCAAAAAATCGTAAAAGGCGACTTTTTTTTAACGAACTCGCACTAAAAGGATTTTTGAATACCCTTAAAATGTAATAGCGTTAAGGAAATGAGGGTTAGTAGATAGGAAGAGATGTCGATGCACGTTGGTTTTAAATGTTTGTAGATTATTTATTATAAGGTGTAGGAAAAATGGAGGCAGATTTACAATCCAGGTGAGCCTAGCGACACATTTAACATCTTTTAGCTAATTAGAGAAACACAGAAAGAAAAAAACCAGAATGAACAACATAATATACTTACAGGCGCAGGTCTGTCCAAGAAAATCAAAATAAAAACTGGATGAACTGAAAACTCGTGGCTTCAATGACACAGTGCATGAGTGCTTGCCTGAGAAGACGCTAGTCTAGGGTCGAATCCCAGTGGAAGTGATGGATTTTCGGGATAAAATGAAGTAAAAAAGACAGACCAGCACCATAGAAGGAGTAGGTACTGATGATCGGTTGTGGCGAACCGTGAAATAGCGCTTCACGTAGTAAGGATTGTAAGATATATGGTTGTTCATTCAAAAACAATATCTTTTAGCTGTCTCGCAAGTGTGCATGCAAATCCGTGGGTTGACACGACTAGAGATGACCGGTATCGGAAAAACCGATCAAATAATGATCAATAATAAGAGCATGCACATGCACGTGTTGAAATCGTAAAAAAGACAGGCCTGCGAATTTCTGGATCATCACACAAGTGCAACAACAATATAAGTTGTGATGAAATAATCCGAAACCAGGAAGCTTTCCGATCTTTATTGAGGTCGAACTGCGGACCAGGAGTGATGCAATATAGTGGGAGGTTTATGATCCCCTTAATCCTGAACATAACCTCGCCGTTAAGGAAGGAGAAGAAGACGATTGAAGAATGCTACTCTTAATTCGATTCATTGACTATAGAAATTGAATGTAGATTGATTCGTTCTTGAAATTTCATCATGTCGACAGGGAAATTTATCAGCTTCAAGAACACTCGGAAAGAAAGGCACCGGTATTGCATTTCAAACTTAACAGTTACAATCCTTAAACAGTGAACAGTTTCCAATCAATCGCAATGGAGTTTTCCAAAAATAACCCAATGCCATTTGATTGATGTCTGTACTTGTCTGTGACAAATGCTTCAGAATTTAACTTAGCTGCGATTCCTTTATTAAAAAGTTTCGTTAAGTGTTTTTTTTTTTTTTTGTTAATGATTAAGCCAAAACACTGTCCCCTCTCATCCATCCCTAAAGCACTTTATTTTGAAAGCATTTTCTGAAGCCCGTCAGGATTAAGGATTGCAAACAATTTATCTGTTTTTGTCATCAATTTTCTTTTTCCATCAATTAAATTTCCATTTTATTTCAAACGAATGGTGACTACACTAAAAGTCAAACTTGGCCACTCGAATACTTGCAGGCTTTTAAACCCCCCAGATTTAGTCAAAGTCATTCTGCAAATTTTTCTTTTTTTTTCTTTTTTTTTTTGTTTCAACGAAAAGCCAATATCCTGTCATGTAGAAATGAGCAGGGCGATAGGCAGGTTTTCTATTCGAAGTTGTAGTTCCGTTTACGTTTTCGCTTTCGTTTTTTTTTTGTATTTATTTTAGCCTGAAACGTTATTCTATGTGAGTTGTTAAGCCTTTAAATAAATAACCCGTTGTCGTCGTTGTTCAGCATCGCCTAGGGCTACTGCTAAAGCTACAGCTCTATAAGTATACTGCAAAACAGCATCCCCTCCTTCAACTCACACTTCACACAAGTCCTATCTATATAAGTGTAGGCACTCGAACACACTGAAAGAAAAGAAGAAATAATCATAATGAAAAACACTCGAGGGCATTCCTCAACTCATGGTTGTTATGGATCGAGAGAGCGGGCTCGAGTGTACGAGCGAATCCTGGATATTTGCAGCGCGCTCACGTCAAGCGTAAGGAAGAACCCCACCGAACCTGACACCGATTCCTAGTCGTATTATTTTTCATTAAATTCGGTTAGAAAACCTATACTGGGATTTAGAGACTTCAACTGTTTTAACAGTGAGCTCCGCACCGATACCTACCACGGGTACATATATGGCTGGCAGATATGAGTCCTCCTCGTTGTGCTATATGAGCTGGAAGCAAACTATTACCATGCCAACCCCTCTTAGGATTAAACTCGCTCTCCACCCTGTTAAGAGGAGTGTTTTGTTTTTTGTGTTTTTGTTTACCGAAAGCAGAAGCAGGCGGCGATATCGCCTGCCAATCTAGTTACAAAATATTGTACTTGTACCATCTGTTTCAATTTGTGCCTTTACCTTTTTTTTCTTTACCATTCCTACTCCTGTATTGCATTCAGTGATTTGCTTTTTCCCATATTCATTGTATTTTGTTGTTTTTTCTTTGCTTTTCCAGGGGAAATTCACTTCAAAGTCTGATGTATGGTCATTTGCTGTAACCCTTTGGGAAATTCTAACTTTTGCCCGAGAGCAGCCTTACGAGAATATGACTGATGAAAAAGTTATCGAGAATATTGGTCATATATATCAGGACGATAAAAAATACGTAAGTCAATATATTTACTTTATATTTGTTGCTTTGTTTGAGTGTTGATGTATTTTTGCATTATTGTCAACTAAAATGGGTAAATTTTGATTTATTTCGACAAAAAAAAATCGACACAAATAAAGTTGAATGGGTCCTCTGAGAGAGAGGATACGGCAAGATGTCGTGTAGCTGGATTGATTTTAGGTTTCTAAACGATATTCACATACAAATCACCTTAGGCTTTTCTTTTTTGAATAATTTACCTTTCCCTAGACGTGTGGAAAGTTACTGAAAGAAAACAATGATTTGACTTGTGCTCTGTTTCTACCGAGATTTAAGTCCAACTAACTTAAGTCTTTTCTAAATTTTGAAGATTTACCATGCAAAATTTCATCTCCCAAACTGAAGATTAAAAACGAAACTAACGCCCATTGTTCTACATTTCGATCGAAAACAGATTGAAATCGAAATAATAACGAAAGTGAATTTGTGTGGTCTACAATTCGATCGAAGTGCGAATTGTTAATTTAACTTTCGAAAATGAGTACCTATTGTTATTTACTCACGGAATCATCACCATAATAACTATAATTTTGTGTAGCCTGTAAATATCCTTTTTTATGATATCCTCGGTAAAAATATCCCCGAAATACACTTTGCTTCAACTGAATAAGCACAAACATTTTCTTAGCTACGTTGTCCATTTTCTCAAAACCTTGTGCCGTAATATATCATTTGATGATGCTATGCTAACTGTTTTTTTATGATGTTGAGAAAATAAATCGGAAAGAATAATTCAAAAAATACCGCTATTTTTCCCCTGGTTCCCTTGCAAAGCATACAATATGGAAAAATGCAGTTTTATTTTGCGTCAACTGAATAGACACAAATATCGAAATTGGAAATAAAAGTTATTGGGATTAAATGAAATAAGTTTTTCTTAAATATTTTGTTATTGGTTAATTTTAGTAGTAGGTAGGTACTGCCGCCTTTATTCGTAATAGTTTCGTAAATTCGATCCGGCATGGAATCGTACAGCCTCTTTATGTAGTCCAGTGAAATTTCCTTCCAGGCCAATTTAATGGCTGCAATAAGGGATTCTCTGTACTCAAACTGACGTACAGACTCATAAACTTTTCGTACTAACCATCCCCAAACGTTTTCTATAAGGTTCAGGTTCAGTGAGTACGGCGGCCATTCAAGCAATTCCACATTCCGCTCCTCTATCCAATTTTATACTATGCGCGCCGTGTGGATGGGGGCGTTGTCCTTCTGAAAACCTCAGTTTATGGGTTCAAAAATGACTGAAAATTTAGTAAAATTTCTTTTCAAATTTCCTTTATAACTTAATGCAGTAATTTTTGAGGTTTGGAACTCAAGCTCAACAGTGCCATAGTAGCAAACTGCTCCACATACCATAACACCACCTTCTCGTCTATGATGCCGCACTAAAAATCGTTCTTCTTTCCTTACATCGTGGAAGTAATAATAAAACCCATCAGTGCCATCAAAATTAAACTTCTTCTCACCCAAAAAAAATAACATGACGCCATTCATTTTTAAAACTCATATGGAGTCTAGAGAATTCTAAGCGCATACACTTCCGTTTCTCGTTAAGGGGGCGCAGAGTCGCAAGAATTGGAAGCACATCTTATAATTGATCTTCGATCAACTGCAGTTGTTGCCGTTTTTTGACCTCCTTTCATGTTTTTTCCGTACGAATCTGCTTCTTAAATAAGAATAGACTACTCTAAAACTTCGTCCAATTTTGTCAGCAATAGAACGCCCGGTTAGTCCTTGTTCTTTTAGTAAATCAATTTGAGCTCTTTCAACACTATTTAGATATTTTGATCTACCTGTTTTTTTTTTTGAAATACAATTAATCAAATAAAATTCACTTAAGGCACTTCAACTGTTGATCTAATGTGTCAATCTCCACAGAATACTCATAAGCAGTGAAAATAATGACCTTGTGTCTATTCAGTTGACGCAAAATAAAACTGCATTTTTTCATATTGAATGCTTTGCAAGGGAACCAGGGAAAAAATAGCGGTACTTTTTGAATTATTCTTTCCGATTTATTTTGTCAACATCATAAACAAACAGTGAGCATCATCAAATGATATATTACGGCACAAGGTTTTGAAAAAATGGTAAACGTAGCTTAAAAATTTGTTGTGCTTATTCAGTTGAAGCTGAGTGTATATCCTCTTTCAAAATATCATTTTTTTGTGGATGTCCAGAGTTTTAATTTTTGTGAGTCGAAGAGGTGTCCAGAGTTTTAAACCCTTTTACCCGCGACCACCCCAGGTACTATTATAGGACCAGGCTCTGGTGTAGGCTGAAAATATCATTTTTTTATAATATCCTGGGTCAAAATATCCCCAAAAATATCCTCGGTCAAAATATCATTTTGTTTTTGTGACTGAAGAGGTGTCCAGAACTTAAATTTTTTTGAGTCGAAGAGGTGTCCAGAGTTTTAAACCCACCCCAGGTACTATTATGGGATAAGGATTTGGTGTAGGCTGTAAATATCCTTTTTTATAATATCCTTGATCAAAATATCCCCGAAAAATATCCTCGGTCAAAATATCTTTTTTTGTGACTCGAGAGGTGTCCAGAGTCTTAAACCCTTTTACCCGCGAAATGACCACCCTAGGTACTATTATGGGATCAGGATTTGGTGTAGACTTAAAATATACTTTTTTATAATACCCTCGGTCAAAATATCCCCGAAAATATCCTCGGTCGAAATATAATTTTTTTTCTGTGACTGAAGAAGTGTCCAGAGTTTTAAATTTTGTGAGTCGCAGAGGTGTCCAGAGTTTTAAACCCACCCCAGCTACTATTATGGGATCAGGATTTGGTGTAGGCTGTAAATATCCTTTTTTATAATATCCTCGGTCAAAATATCCCCCGAAAAATATCCTCGGTCAAAATATCATTTTTTTTTTGTGCCTGAAGAGGTGTCTAGAATTTTAATTTTTGTGAGTCGAAGAGGTGTCTTGAGTTTTAAACCCGCGACTGGCCACGCACTTACTATTATGGGATCAGAGTAAATTTTTTCCAGAGAAATTTGGATATATTCCTGGGATATAAACAGAAGTAATCCTCTGGACACCTCTTCGACTGGCAAAAAAAAATTATATTTTGAAGGTGAGATTTTCCGGGGATATTTTGACCCAGGATATTATAAAAAGGGATACAGTGGTTATCCCACAATTCATACACACAAATGGGTGTTCTACATTTCGAAAAATTCCCATCCACCTTGTTTCTGCTTCGTGATATATTTGTGAAATTAGTGCAGTGTATTTCCTGGTGCCAAATGAAAGCTAAATTTATAAAAAAAAAACATTTGTCGAGTTTTAAGGACCTTCTTTGTTATTGAAAGGACCCCTTGGCAAAATAATGCTTGGATGTTTGTCAGACGTTCGCAAGAAAAAAAAACTGGCCCGACGAAGTTTGAGCTTCAAACCATTCCATTAAAGTCAAACAAACTAACCATACTGAGCCACTGCGGCCAAACATTTTACTTCACAGAACAATTCAAAATGAATATTCTTTCAATTTCGACAATTCGAAGAAATTGTGAAATTTTCGAAAACGAGCGAAATGTAGAACCGGAACCCAGCAGAGTAATACCGAGTGATAGTTAATTGCTCTGAGTGCAAGGAGGCACTCATTGACGCATTTCGCATTTACGAGGTTGAAGTCGACCGCTTTAAGAGCCCAGATGGTTAATTCCATTGCTGGAAGTTTCATCGTTAGGACTGTCTGCGCTGCTTTCTTAATCGCTTAGATTTGAGCTTGAAAAACATTGCAGTAGTCTGGCAGTCGGTAGGACTGGTTGATACTAAGTGCCGCTGAGAAAACTCCTGCTTGAAGGCTCAGGAATGTTTCCAGACCCAGTTGGGGAGTAGATTTTATAGAACCAGTTTTCCCCAGACAATCAATCCTTTTTATCAGGTTTTTGAGGCAAAATTTGGGGTTGGGATGATGGTTGGAATAAGTCTCACAATCGAGAGTGTACAATGTGCGCCTGTAAGCCCAAAAAGCTTTCCTATAGCCGTAAAAGGCATTCGGTTCCTTTTTCATTATATCTTCAGTGTTCCGTTTCCGATTTAGTTTGGAATTTAAAACTACCCCCAGGTACTTGACCTTGACCTACTCTTGAGAGATTTAGGCGAACACCTTTTAGTTTCGGTTTGATCCATATGGGTATCTTGTATTTCTTAATAAACAGAATGAGCTCGGTCCTTTTGAGGTTGATTGCAAGTCCATTGTCATCCGTCCATCTTGATAGTTCTTTCTGATAGCGCACATTCCATGATGTCACTAATATTGTAAGGACCTTCCTGTGATTAGTATGACTATGTCATCTGCGTATGCAACTATATGTATGCACCCACCATTCAAATCGAACACGTTCTAATCGACGCGAGGCACGCATCGAACATCTTAAACTTGCGCACATTCCGAGCGGCAAACGTCGACTCTTTCCATATCCTTTTTGCGTATAAATTACGAGCTTTACTGCCCAACGAGAAGAAGCTGCGAACCGACAGGCAAAGAAATTCAACGTTGGCGCCTTGGCGTAGCACGCCTGGGGTACTGGAGTAGCGAGAGTCTATAGAGAGCGCCTGAGTGAGAGATTTTCTGCTTAGCACTAACTCACAGACGCCAACAATATTTGGAATCGGTATCGCGACGTCATCAAAAAGGTTATGCTTTGGCCTGCCGCTTGACGGAACATTGAGTTTTCTTCTCCAAAAAAAAATCAAACAAATCCTCAACGTGACAGCCAAAGAGAGTATCGTGCCACCCCAGAAAAATAGCCCGTGATGCACACCGTAAAATGATGACAGCATGTGAACATCTGCAAGCACTGCATTGCAAAACTATGGCCTAGCAAGCAAAAAGTATTGAGCCAAGAGAAAAGGAGGTGAAGAAGATCATGTGTAGAGGAAGGTATACGCACCCGGAGGTTTTTTTTAAAAAAAAGGCCAATCACCTAGCATTTCGACAACCAGCTGTGATTTGTTTGACAGAAAATATCAAAACAATCATTCAAAATAAATTCCCAATCTCTTTCCTCTAATTTCAGATTTATAGACCTGTTTGGCGGAAACGTTGCCTTCAAAAGAAAACTCAAGGTTTCCAGTTGCAAAAATAACTGCTTGCTCCCAAGGCCGTAGTCAGACAATTATTTCGGGGGGGGTTTATATTTTTTCCATACACCAATCAGTGTGTACCTTTCTGAATGGTAGCTAGATGTAATAAATAAAATTAATACAGCCCATTTTAGCCGAAAATCGACCAAACACGATTTTTAATTGGGATTATGGTACTATACTATATATAAAAAAAATTGAGACAACAATTAAACATGACATTACGATGATAGGGAAGTAAAAAAAATGTGTTGGAAAATTCTGTTCGTCCGTCTGCCTGTTTGCAGATCTGCAGCCTAAGCGGATGGGCCGATTTGCAAACTTGGTTCATAGTGCTTATTTAGTAGTCTCAAACTAGGCGTTGTTGAAATTGGAATTTTAGCTCTAAAACAATGGTATATTGTTTGTTAAAACTTAATTTTTCTAAAAACGGCCTTAACGATTTAGATAAAACAGTCTATCTTTTGGTAAGAATGGATTTTACGAGATTTATCTTAAAACGGTACCTCCTATAGAACCGATTTTTTAACATCAGAATTTCTCGCTAACAACAAACCCGATTTCAATTAAATTTAAAATTTAGGAAGGCTTTTATGATCGAATTTATACATAACTTTTTTGGTTTTTTGAATATTCTAGAAACGGGTATATTGAATTTGTACAGATTTTTTTCCAGATCAAAACTACAGGTTTCCTTGTATTGAAATATGTAGGTACTCAAAAAATTTTAACTATTTTCAATATTTTTTTTTCCTAGGTAGACTATTGTTAATAAAATACTATTGCATACTTAGTTTTTCCAAGAAAACTCTCAAACAAATTTGAAAAACTAAAAGACTTTTCCAATATTTTTTTAAACAATTTTAAGTTATTATTTATTAGATACCTGATGACGGACGATGATCATTTTTTAAGATTGTATCACTACAAATAGTATTACATAACATGTAGGTAGGAATCATTTTTATAAAATTAAATTTAATCTTCTGGCCTTCTGCGCTGCAAATATATCTAAAACTTCCTCAGTGTCAATCTCAATTTGTTGATGAATTCACATTACCGCAAATCCTGTTAATCTTTTTTCACCGGTAGAATTTCTCAGATAAGTTTTTAGACGTTTCATTGTCGAAAATGTTTTTTCCGGTGTACATGTTGAAACCAGTAGTGTCGCCAAAATTTTAAGAAGCTTGTGGATGTCAGGAAACAGATCCTTATTGTATTCCCCAAGAGCTATTATTGCACTCTTTGAACGCTCTATATCTTTTTGTGTATGGCATTTTGTCTTTCATAGCGTAAATTCAGCTTTAAAAGTATCCCAATCCAAAAACCATTTATAAAATTTGAAGTTTTCTTCGTTATAATTTTGTTCGTTTTTGCCAAGGATCGATGGAATCAAAATACACAAAGAGGAAAGTATGGACTTATGGTTTTCAAATCTCATTTTAAGCTTACTTAAAAAGTCATCTAAAAGAGGAATCATTATACAAGGTGGCGCAAAAGTAATCCTCCTATCAGAAAATGCTATAAATTTTGCGATTGGCCCCTAATGTCAGTTCTGTTTTGACATTTGTGTAGTAAACACATGCGAAATACACGTTAATAAACAATGTTACGCTACACTGCTCCAAAACGCGGAATATTGGTGACTATTTATTTGAGCAATAATCGGTCGGTGACTTTGGCACAACGTGAATTTCGTCGCAGATTTCCTACCCGTCCAACGCCTACTGGTGAAACACTGCGACGTTTAGCCGCTCGCCTCGAAGAGACTGGCACAACACGAGATGCTGCCAGGCGTGGCAGACCCCGGAGTAGCCGTTCTGCAGAGAATATTGCTGCTGTAGCCGAAGATGTCATGGAAGCGCCGTCGACATCGACCAGACGACGTGCCACGCAAATGGGTATCAGTCGACGGTCTTTACAGCGAATTTTGGTTCAAGATTTGAAGATGTTTCCGTACAAAGTCCAGACGGTGCATCAGCTGTTAGCTGCTGACCGCCAATCGCGTCTAACATACGCTCAAGCCATCCTTAACCACCACCAAGAGGAAGATGATTTTTCATCAAAAATAATCATGAGTGATGAGGCCCATTTCCATCTTAGCGGGTACGTAAATAAGCAAAATTTACGCTTCTGGTGCACTGAAAATCCGCGTGTAACCCACGAAGAGCCATTACACCCGCTCAAAGTCACTGTATGTTGTGCTGTTTTCGCTGGAGGAGTCATCTGACCTTTTTTCTTCGAAGACGTCGCGGGCCAAACGGTTACTGTGAATTGTGAGCGCTACAGAGCAATGATCAACGAGTTCTTTTTGCCGCAACTTGATGAATTGAGATTGGAAAACATGTGGTTCCAACAGGACGGTGCAACGGCACACACTGCACGTGCCACAACCGATATGCTGAATGATGCATTTCCCGGGCGCCTAATCTCCCGTTTTGGCGAATTGCACTGGCCAGCAAGATCGCCTGATTTGACCGCTCTAGACTTCTTTTTGTGGGGCTTTTTGAAGTCGCGGGTTTATGTCAACAAGCCTCAGACTCTTGCAGCTCTTAAAGACAATATCCGTCAAGAATGTGAGGACCTATCGCCGGAAGTTTTGGCCAAAGTGATGGAAAATGCCATAAAAAGGGCTCAAATGACAATCAACTGTGGCGGCGGCCATTTACATGACATCATATTCTCGACTTGATGTAAAAAAAAATTAAAAGACCAAATAAAAATAATCCACAAGAAGAATCAAAGTTTTTCATTTTTTTTTTAAATTACAGCCAAAAAACATCGGAAGATTATTTTTGCGCCACCTTGTACATACTTATCCTAAAATAGGTTTCAGGATCTGTTGTGCTCATGTTTTGTCTGTGCTGCTGCCTTGACACAATTCGTGAAATTTTAAGTTTTTCATCCACAACATTTACTAAGTTTTGTGCAGTCTCAAAAATTGTTTTCAATTCCGGAATGATGTTCCTTGGAATGTGTTTGTTATTAATTCCACATGTTCCAATCCAGACACTAAGTTGCATGAAGGAGATTGTAAGATCTTACAAAGTGTTTGCCACTTTGTAAGTATATGTAAACAAAACACTCGTACAACGCAAACTTACTGCAAAATCACTAGCTGAAATAGATCTTAAGAAGCACCTCGCCTTCGATGACGTATCAGAGTCATTATCACTACACAACTCTTCCAAAGCATCAATTATCGCTTCAAAAGCGTGTTTCACACATTGCTGTTAAATTTTTCCATTTATTTTGAGGATAATTTTGTTTAATCATTTCCTGCAACTTGTGTGTGCGCTTTGCCGCTAATTTAAAAAAAATTTCAACGGATTTTTTGGTACCAATAGTGTTGCGAATAGGCTGAATTCGACAAGAATGCCCAAATGCCATGTTTAGAGAGTGTGCGCTACAATGCACGTATAAGGCTTCTGGATGAGACTCGCGTACTACAGGTCTGAACTCCGTTAAAACTGCCTGTCATAGCTTAAAACTAAAATCAGAAATTTATAACATAATCAATAATTATTTGAGTACAAATTTCATACTGATGCGGAAAAGTATGATTTACAGATGCATTTTTAAAAAAATTCGGGGGGGTCAAACCCCTGTGACCCCCCCCCCCCCCCCCCCCCCCCCACCGGCTACGGCCTTGCTTGCTCCTTATACCTGTCTCACAGCACATTCCATACTATTTTATATCCCTTTAATCCCTGAATTGATGGACTCAAAATATATTGTCTTAAAATGTCGCTTCTTTGTATTTGCAGGTTCTTCTTCCAATGCCAATGAACTGTCCACGGGAAATCTATGATTTGATGTGTGAATGCTGGCAACGCAACGAATCAAATCGACCTAATTTCCGTGAAATTCATCTCTTTTTACAACGAAAAAATCTCGGCTATAAGCCGACATCAACGCTTTATTGAAAATTACCCAACGGCTTCATTCACTAACTTCGTTTCGTTGTTGGTTTGGCTTGAAGCCGTTTCTGTTCACTATTTTGTCATCTGTGACATACATTTCTATACGTATCCCCCCCAAGATGATGATGATTACGAAAATTATGATGAAAGAGAGAAGACGAAACTCAATGTGAAAGCATCCAGTGATTTTGTTTTTTTTTGTTAAACAAGTAAAACCAAAGGAACTGGCTGAAAAGGGGTTGCACTTTTGAATAGAAGATGGTCGTCGCCCCTAATCTAAAAAATACATAAAATAAACGTACTTGACAATGATGGATCATCGAAAGGATGTAATATTTTAAGGATTTAAGGTATATTTAACTATTTAAGAAATTATTAAATGTAATATTTATATTTGTTTCTTTTCATTTTGTTGTTCACCCATCAGATAGGTACTTTGTAATGTAAATAGAATATTTTTCTTTTTATAGTTAATTCTTTTTAATTAAATATTGTGTAATATAAACCAAATGTGTATATGTAAAATATTTTAGTCCTTTTTTCTTACTAGACTGCGAATTGTTTTTAATTATTTGTATAGATGTTTAATTCCTAAAAAATATGATTTAGTGAAAGAAAGTTTGAAGTCATTTTGTGATCTTAAAAATAATGTTTCTCTTTGCGTTAACCTGTTCAAAGGAAATTTATATATCGTCGGTGAAACGTGAAAAGTGTGTAACTCCAAATTGTCTAAAAATGAGATTTTAATGCCATCTGTTAGTTCAAAACGGAATCTACAGCGCCTTAAACTCGGAAAATTTTGGTATAAACGGCAACTTAGAAATTTGTGTAACTCCTTGACCAATCAGTCGTTTGAGAAAACCGTGTATCTCCCAATATCTTCCCATTACGCGTATGTCAAAGCTTGTGAGTGACACAGTGATAAACGCTTGGCATAACGCTTATTTTAAGTAATACACTAGTACAATTCTATAGTCCACATTTAAGGAACATGGAGGCCCATCAACACCTCTTGTGATCACAACCATATTTTGAGATCAAGAACACCTTTTGTTTTAGCGTATTCGGATAACCATAGCCACCGCGATTACTCCCACTACCAACGGCCGGGCTAGCCGAATGTCTCCGGATGTACCAGAATCCAGCTCCGGTGGAGCGTTGCAACCAATGTTCTTGCCAGATAGACCCCTTACCTTCTAAGGTTGTGCAACCATAAGGTCGGAAATTTGATTAGACATCAGTTGTAAACAAAGCGTTCCAGCCTGGTTCCAACTTGGGTGTGTAGTGAGTTCAACTAAATGCCCTTGATGGCGTCACGTGACACATCCGGATCAGTTTTGCCATAATCCCAAAGTCGCCCATCCCCACGTAGAGCTCCTGGCGATAAGTGCTATATGCTTCAGTGTGACAATGTTATACATTTGGTAGGCGTTTTCGGCATCTTCTACTAACGGTCTCTGATTTAAATTTTGCAGGGGCCAAGTAACCCCCAAGGTTTTTTTTTGACTTTGCCGCCTCTTGCGTAGGTCTGACAAACATCCAAGATTTGAGCTTTTATTAAAAACCAAACAAATATTCTGTCTTTAATTTGGCAGCGATGGTGTAGGAAGTAAATATCCTCGGTCGAAATATCCTTCTTTTTTGTGAGTGGAAGAGGTGTCCAGAGTTTTAAACCGTTTTACCCGCAAAGTGGGCAATGTTTTCGAGAGTTTTAATTTTTGTAAGTCAAAGAGGTGTCGACAGTTTCAAACCCTTTTAAACGCGAAGCTACCAAGTACTATTATGGGATCTGCGAGTCGAGGAGTTGTCCAGAGTTTTAATTTGTGTAAGTCGAAGAGGTGTCCAGAGTTTTAAACATTTTACCCGCGAATCGGCTCACAAAGGTACTATTATGGGATCTACGAGCCGGAGAGGTGTCCAGAGTTTTAACTTGAACTACCCGTTCTCTGATACTCTCCGCCCTTATCCTGGGACCTATGATCAAAAGCGAAGCTAACTATGATGACGACGCTAAGCATCGCGTAGGAGTAGGGTGAATAAAGGGGTTGGAAAACTCAACCATCTTCTGTGATCGAAAAATACCCTCTAAGCATAAAGGAAGGCTCACACACGGTTCACAATGTTGGACAGCGTACTAAAAGTATGAGGGAAAATTAACGGCAAAGATTGATTGAATAAGGAGTTCTAAGATCCGAAGAAGCCTCCACGGCAAAGAACCGAGAGAAAATGGAACGCGACCGGCTTGGTTGGTACTGTCATGTTCAGAGGAGAGATCTTTCAAACCACTAATAATTTTTATTATAAATAATTGTTTTTCTATGTTTAATGAATTTGAACTATTTTCACTACTATTTGTTTTTTAATGTTTCTATAATAAAAATGATAATACTGCCAAATTTTTAGTTTGAATCTTGATATTTATTTCTTGTTTCAGTTAGATACGTACTAATTCACACAATCTTCGTATTAAATCTGTAAAAGTCCCAGGCGCCAGGCACACTTTTTGGGGAAAAGTGTGTATATACAAAAAAAACATAAAAAACGCATTAAATTCATTTTAGTTGATATGTTGGTTACTTTAACAATATTTCATTAAAATTTGACGCCACTCATTCAGAAAACAGGAAGTTTAAATAGGCTCCTGTAAAATTTTAAATATTAAAATGGAGTTGCACACTTTTCACGTTTCACCGACGATATGTATATGTATATAAACATTCGCCTATAACTATATGCAATGCCTGAACAAGATGATGGCTAATACTAAAGTTCTGTTTTCAATGGGCATGAGCTAGAGCGAACTAGTATTTTGCTTGCTATTTCATCATATCTATGAGTTTGCAGAGACCTACTTTGTATTCTGAGCTCTTGGCGATTTCAAGAGATTTTTTGGGCTGTTTTTGTAGTTTTTCCATTTTTTTTTTAGATGAAATTTACGGAAGGTTCATATCTACTCTCTCATTCGCACTTTCTTTTCAAAAATCTACGAAATTTTTATGTACGCAGGATTTTGTAAAAATTCTTTGTTTTTCCTAAGAATTAATTGTTATCGGAGAGTATGCGATCACCCCTACGTAATTAACTCCTTCTATACATTACTGCCCGGAGACAATTTGTAGTCAGGGCGAGCTTTATGGCGAAATAAGGGAATGGCAAACGTTTTTAATATTCAAATTTATTAATTTATTTATTGTTTAACAAAGAAAGAAATATTTTCTCATACCTCAGTACCGTGCCTGTCGTGGCTATGAAAACAAACACAATTCACAAGCAATGATTTGAAATGTTCGCCTGCATAGGGGCGGAGTTGAAAACAAATAGATTTTGTTTCTTCTCAGCTTTGAATAAATTGTGTGAGATACCTGCTGCTGCGCCTGGTCGACTAGTAGTTTACTTTGGCCTGACGTTCGCAGGCTGGTCGAATTTTTAGCGGTGATTTTTGTTCAAATTTCGAAGTTTCTTTGTTGATTGTTGCAGAGACAGATGAGAATTATTTGAGCTACCTCACTTTCACGATGACGGAAAAGTAATCTTTCAAGGAGCAGCTGAAAACTTCGTAAAAAGAAGAAAAACACGGAAATTTTTCAAATTTCAAATGCAATCTTTATTTTGCTGAGACTCGAGCTCTTATTCTCTAGGTTAAGCGCTCTGGCGTTTTCCTTTTTGTGAAGATGCGTAAAATGACGTGCGTCATCAGCGTCAGCTTAAGCTGTGTTGCGCACCGGCATCGGAATTTGCGCAATGCCATGACGCATCAATACTCGTAGAATAGGGGTCGGTATTGACCAAAAAGTTGTGATTTAGTTTTGATAAATGGAACAATCGTGTTCGTTGTTGAGACTATTAAATCGTCGTTCCAAACACGAAGTGGCGTATCTGCATCTTTTTCTCTTGGAATAGAATCTCTACTGTGAAGTTAAGTTTTGCACATACGCCACTTCGTGTTTGGAACGACGAAATTATATAAGACGATCATCGTGAGACTTATTTTGTTGAAATTGGTTTGATATTTTGAGGGGAACGTTTGAAATGTTCCATTGTTTTCCAGTTCCAAACTTGCATTAGACGGTGAGATTTTCTTCAGCTTCCTCAATGTGTAGAGCCCTCCGATTCTTGCTTACCTCTTCGATGAATTTGAGCAAACTGCGCAGCAGGAACCCAGAAAGAGAAGAAAAAAAACCTAGTCAAGTTGACTGCTGGTATTTTCATTAAAATCAGTTTAGGTAATTTCACACAAATTGACGCCATTTCTTTCTGTCTGAGACGCAGTCACGCTTTGGATCGTCGCTTTGACGGACGCAAAGTTGAACCATAGGAAATCAGTGAAACCCATCAAAAAGCTGCGTTTTCTTTAAGTATTTTCCTCAAGCGCTCTGGCACGGTTGCTGAAACGGAGATGTTGGCTGTTAAATTCGGAAACGGATCACTTATGATCAATCAGTCCTGTCGCACACGTATAACAAGCAATTATTTTGCATCAATGGAAAGGCTGCGTTAATTTTTGTGAAGTTTCATAAGCTGATGTGCAAATTTCATCACGATCAGCTGTGTGCATTTTGTAGACATTTCATCTTTCCCACCATCTGGAACCTGTAAGCAAAGATTGTTATTGCTTGTCTGAATCTAACTCGATATAAAGTTCGCTTCTTACTAAACCGTGATAATTTTCACATCCAAAAAGGGTCAGTATTAATCGTAATAAAAAGTTGTGCTATAGTGTTGTAGTTATGGGACAATCAGTGCCCGTTGTTGAGACTAAAAATGTAACGGTCATCGTGAGCCTCATTTTGTTGAAGTTGACTGGATAGTTTTAGGAGATGATAGAACGTTTAAAATGTTCCAGTGCTTTGCAGCTCCGAACTTTTATTAGGCGTTGACGGATTCCGCTGAGGTTTTCATCAGCTTATTGAGTAAAGTGGCAGAAATCTTGCTTACTCATTGCATTATCTTGAGCAAACTGTGGCGCCTAGAAGGAGATACAAGAAATTGTTAATGTTGTCTTTTTTAGAATTTATAAGCTCTGAAATTCTTCTATTTCTTGCAGGAGAAAATTGAAAGATTTCAATTAAATTCGCATTAATGTATTATTTATTAGGTATCACCGCATAAACTGCGAGCAGATGCAGAAGGTGTGTTTAATTAGCCTGAGCAGCACAGAAAATTAGAGAAAAGTGCTGGATTTTGTGTTCCATGAGTAAAAATCTTGCCCCAAAGTGTTCTACATTCTGTCACTTTGTGTTCCATGGATCTGTCCAGAGCTGTTTAGCATTAGATTTTCTGTACCTAGGTTTAGGTGTGTTAAATGAGCCTGAGGTGAACAGACAAGTAAAGAAAAGATCTGAAAAGTGCGGGAGTTTGTGATCCAGGGATAAAAATCTTGCTGCAAAGTTTTCTACAGTTAAGCACAAGATTTTCTGCACCTAGTTTTGAAATAGCACAAGTGGTGAAAAATGTGTCAAATTTGAAAATTCAAATTGAACTGAATCACGTTTGGAGCATCGCTTTGACAGGCGCGTGAAGTTGAACCCTGCGGGTGAATTTAGAGTCGCCAACAAAATGTACATTGATGCGGCATCACTGCACAACTTACGATGCCGATGCACAACACAGCTGATGCAATTTTCTTGATGCCGTGCTCGTTGACATTTGCGCATCAGTTTACGCAACCTTACGAAAATTAACGTGATGCTGTGTGAAAAATTAACACGATACAGAGCTGATGCTGCATCACTACCGCAGTGATGCGTTTCTGAATACACCCTACACCTCTATCGGAGAAAACAACGTATCTGAAATTCACCTCACTTAGGCGTTGCACCTACATGCAAAACGCCGGGAAGAGGAGGTTAACTCGAATTTAAAAAATTGCTTCGTAGAATACTTTCGAAGTGAAAGATTCACAGTTCGGTAAGGAGAACGTGTTTGAGGTCGTTGAAAAAAACGTTCGAAGTGAAACTACCCACACAAATCTTAACGCAATTAAATCAATGCGTATCGAGTTTATTCCTAAAATCCTCATTTGTTATGGAAAACTCAATTGAATGTTTTTGCATTTAGAAACACTAAAAAGTAAAAGGAAGTAATAAAATAAATTATACAACTTCACGAAACTACGAAATCAAATCAGATGGCGCTGCCATAATGTGTGTTTCGTTCTCATTTTTCTCATATTCAACGGCAAAATCTGTCACTGAATTGTGACATGTGTTGGGAACTTGAATCCCCGATCGATTACACAGTTTCTACGGCAAAGTGAATCTCAGATACGTCGTTTTCTACGAAAGGGGAGATAGAATATCAGTGAAACCTATCACAAAGCTGCGTTTTTCTTCAACTTCAATAAAAAAAAAGCGCCGTGAACCAACACGAAGCTAGAGAAAAATATTAACTGTCAAACATCGATCGCAGTGACAGCAACAGCATTCCCAACTTAATACGAGTAAAAACCCTAAATATACTGTTGCTGTGCAAATTCTACCAATCTTGCGATGATGTTTTCAGTTTTCCCAACATTCAGATATTTAACGGATTTTCGCTCTTGTTTGTATTTTGTGCGAATTTATCTCTATCTTGTTTAGAAAAATGTTTTATTTTCGCTGTGTGCCGTCGCTGTGCTAATGTATTTCACACCACAGGAGCTGTCTCATGGGTGTCGCTGTGGTACTCGCTGTTGGCTGTGTTACTGTGTTTTAGCTAGGATTCGTGTCTTTGGTTTCCATTGAATTGTGGTTGGTTTGAGTCAAAGATGAAGGCGCACTCAAGTCCTTGGATGCAATAACAGCAACGCACGCGCTAAAGCTTGATTATACTTTAGGCATTGCAGCGATGAGCTTGCGTTAATGAACGTGTGGCATAATGGCTGGTTAATTATGAAATGTGCAGTGACCACTTTCCATTTGTGCAAATATAAATAACAACCACTAAAACCAAGACCCGTGGTTCATTTTGCTTCGAGTCCGGGTCTAATTTTAATGACTGGGCGCATTCAAACAGCTCCGAACGACTGGGACATCACAAAATGAATTCATCCTTTAAAATAAAATTAAATCTATGTATGCAATTTTGTTAAGTAAATGTTGAAATAAAGCATATAAATCACGCGAAAAACAATGAGACTTAAAAGAATATACTTGTATAAATTTAAAAAAAAACATAGTAAATGAAAATAATATAAAATATTACAGAAAAAAATATCTAACCGTAATGTGACTAAAAAAAACAAACATCGGAACAATCGGCCATAAGCTAATTAGTATATACAAAAATATAGAATTTATATATAATTTGATTTATTTTATCTACGCTATTTTGTTAAATTAAATTAAATGAAAAAATAAACAAACTGTTGTAATATGTGTAAATAAAGAAAAAACAATACACACATTTCTCTTATACACGCGCAAAATTTTATAACAAAAACAAAATCTATAACAAGAAAAAGAAACAAATAATGCACTTGCTGAATAACGAAGTAGTTTATACATGTCTAAGCAAAAAATTAATAATTATGAACATCACTGCAACTTAAAGTTAAGGTTAATTTATAAAAGAAAAACCGAAACATCTTACTTTATTAATTTTAATTTTGTATTTTATTTTTTTGTAGAAAAGAATTTATAGTTAATTAAGTAGAAATACGTTTAAAATAAACAACAGGAATACACTTCTTTTCCAATTACATATTGAAAAACACATTTTGATTTTATTTTACTTTTTGTAAAACAATGCATGCATTTTCCGAAATACATAAACAGACTTCTTTTATTTTGTATACCTACTTTTTTTTAGAAATTTATGGAATGTTTGGGCCCTATTGAATTCGCATTGGATGGTTCTTGTTTTCTGCTTTGGATATTATTAATAGACAGCTGGTTAAGTAAATGGTTTTTGTGGTATGAAATTGGTGCGAAAGCGTCCTTTAAGGTTCTCCCACACCAACGCGATTTATTCGCAGCGACAACGAAAATTTCGCCTGTCAATTTAAGCAGTACCCACACTAACGCGATTAGGTCGCTGCGACGGCGACTTATAGGGAAGGTGAGGATAGGGAATTCTTTGTATTTGCCTGCATTCTCCTTGGACCGCACCCTAAAGACGATCAATGAACATTTAGGAAAACCAAATCGATTTTAGTTTTCATCAATCAATTGAGGAGAACGAGAATATTGAGGAGCATACAAAAGATCAATGTTACTTGACCGATGACTCATTCAAGTAACATTGATCGTTGGCATCGAATACATCCTTCATGCCATCTTTAACTCGATGGTTTCATCGGGCAGTATGACGTAGGCAATGTTGAAACAAAATATCCTACAGACCATGATTTTGAAAACAAAAATCGTTGATCATGGCTCTGCACAATGGAAGATTTTCTCAACAAAACCCGCTGCCTTACCCTAAAAAATGAGCCATCAATCGTTAAAATCCGTTCAGCCCTTCCCTCGCAATCGCAATAATAGGTTGTAATTATGGCGCGCAAATTTCTGCGGATACCTACTGCTGATTTTCTAATTCTGGGCGCCTGATACTTCGGCTGATTTTTCATGACGAATTTGAGTAGGATTAGTGGATTTTCACCACCAAAATGAAATAATTGATTGTGGGCAACAAACTGCTGCACCGATTTCAATTATTGACCACTTACTGTGAAGGTGTGAACTTAAGGATTTTGGTAAAATTATGTATTTTATCCTTCGGCCACGCCCACTTAAATTATGGGAGCGTGCATTTTCAAATGAATTTTGCGTACATTTTTGTCGCGCAAATTGGACAGATAGTTTGATTGCTCGTCGCCAGAGCTGCATGACCAAAATCTCTCCCCTCTAACCTATAAAACGAGACGTCAGTCATCAAAATCGGTCCAGTCGTATTCGAGTAATTACGTTTCAATTTCATGTAAAAGTTCCCGCCGCCATTGTGTTGGTAGGCGTGGCGCCACAACAAATTAAACATTTTCTCCCCGAATCCCGCTGCCTTACCCACAAAAATGAGCCATCAACCGTTAAAATCCGTCCAGCCGTTGCCTCGCAATCGCAATAAACGGTTGTAGAAAAAAAAATCAAATTTCTTTGGATACCTACTGCTAATTTTCTGATTCTGGGCGCCTGGTACTTCGACTGATTTTTCATATCGCTTTTCCGTAGGATGTTGAACACTTTTCTGTTTCTGTTTCAACCACTAAAATTCGATAAATAATGGCTGAATTTTCGATTGAATTTCATTATTTTCGCTAATTGGACAGATTTTAAGGATTACTCATTCCGAAGGTGATACTTCCAGGATTTTGGTCCTGCGTGTTCCCATTTCGTCAATAAACACACTAAAATAATAGATTTTTTTGCAATCCATTCTTTATCATAATATTGTTTTTTATACCCTATTCTAGGGGTATATTAATTTTGACGCATAGTTTGTAACATACCTTAATATTGCCCGTAGACCCCTAAAAGTTACTATATTTATGATCAGCATCGATAGTAATGTCGATCTAGCCATGTCCGTCCGTCCGTCGGCAAAAATTAGGCCTTTAAACTGGACCTAGAGAGCTGAAATTTTAACCATATACTCTCTAGGGTCCCGAAATAATCAAGTTTACGAATTTTTGAAATCCGCCCACAGACACGCCCACAAACTCAAAAAAACAAAATTTTGGAAAAAATCGAATTTTGAGCTAGAGAGCTGAAATTTTTTATATATGATCTATGGCCCATAAAACTAATTGGGACATAAAATTTTCAAAATCCGCCTACTGACACGCCCACAATTATTTTTTTTTATTTTTGAAAGTCCAAAGTTTGAGCTAGGGAGCTGAAATTTATAGTATATACTCTCTAGGTGCCCTTTATGCTCATACTTAAATTTTGTTTAAATCCGCCTACTGACACGCCCACAATTAAATAAAACAATTTTATTGAAAAACCAAAGTTTGAGCTAGGGAGCGTTTTTATTTACAAAAGCTTAGTTTTTTCGATAAAATCCTTTAAATTTTTGTCACGCCCACTTATGAGATATAGGAATAAGAATAGGGTATCCAACAGTTCGCCCAACAAACTGTAGCCCGCCCCTATGTTTTTATTAGGTTTTTTGTTAAAAATTATACAATTTTTTTCTTGCGAAAATGAAATATAAAAACAAACGCACAAAGTTAAGCGTGGGATATAAAAAAAAGGACAGGAAAGGGAAAACAATTTTGGGGGGAACTACAAAATGAGTGTATTTATAGATTCTTTTTTTTTATAAAAGCCAACGGTATTTGAAGCGGTTGATGACTTCTAGGGAATGGAAACTTGAAGCACCTGTTGTTTTCTTGTTTTGTTCCCGCTAAACAAAGATTTGCACGTAAATCTTTATTGCATGCTGGAAAGGAAGGGGTTGATTGGTGGAATAGGCTTTCATGTAAATACGTTACTGCTGCTTTCGCCAAACTCCAAAGGAAGGTATGTCTCGGCTGCACGGATTTATTCATCCGATTAAGATAATAAAAAAACACCAACCTACTAATAGGTAGAATAATTATGAGTGTTTTAGCTGGAAGAAAACATTTTAGTTTAATGTATTATTTTGTTACTTACAAAAAAGACACTGACCCATGAAGTTTTTGTGTTTCCGAAACTGTTTTTGTGCCGAAAACTTTATTTTGAAGCAAAAAAGTTTGGCGATAACTCAAGCGAAAGAGATGTACGCAGAACAAAATGAAGGATCATCAATGAAACGTTTGCTCCTCCTCGTCGTTATGCTTCTCTGCGGCGGCGTTGTACTCTACTCGTATTCGTGGTTGATTTTAATTTTTTTGGCTGTCCTATTATTTATCTGTGACCTAAACACGGACATTTACTTTCGGGCACCACGCCGTTGACGGTGACATTTCGATGTTGTTCCTTTCTGAAGAAGTACGGCCTGATGATGCCGCCAGCTCATTAACCACACCAAACAGGACATTTATCGTAGTGCATCGGTAGCTGATGGAAACAAAATATCATTCAGACCATGATTACAAAGTTATGAAAATAAAAATCGTTGATCATGACTCTGGAGCGGCGCAGCACCGTTGACGGTGACATTTCGATTTTGTTCTTTTCTGAAGAAGTACGGCCTGATGCTAATTAGAAAAATAAATAAATAAATAAATAGGTAAATAAATAAATAATGCCGCCAGCCCATTAACCGCGGCAAACAGGACATTTATCGGGGTGCATCGGTAGCTGATGGAACAGCTTTGGATTTTCCTCACTCCAAATGCGATAATTTTGCTCATTAACTGAGCTGAGATAGAAATGAGCCTCATCACTGAACGAAATTTGAATCGGATCGACTTCCGACAATTCAATCGCCCAATTGTAATTGAATCTTGTAATTGTGTCAACCCAGGTCCTTGAGCAAAATCTACCACACGATGGCGAATCAAAGAATTAGGATCTTCCCCAACACTTGCCACAAAGGCGCCGGTAATTGTGTCTATGCATTTTTGACAGTGGAATTCAAAATACTAAATGGTGTTGCGAACAGCCGACTCATTTGGTTGACTATTGAAAAAAACACCCATAAAACCCACACCCTTAACAACCATTCGGCAGAAACGGCTACAATACCCCAAGGTACTAGTTTTTCTAACCATCAGGACTGTTATATTTCGCTAGGACAATAGAAGGGATATAGAGTTGTAGACCCGATTCCGAACTGTCGATTTAACGTGATGAGGGCCCAGTTGTCCAGACCAAACTACATGGTATCCAAGACGGATTGATCTTTGAGGCAGATTTTCGGTCTGCCTTGTCGCCTCGAACCAGGAGGCCGGGACTCGAAGGTCTTTTAGCCCATCGATTGCATCCACATCTTGATACCGCTTATAGAGTTTGCGGTTGCATCTTCTCTTCCTTTCACTCTCCTCGCCTACTCGACCAAATATCGGTACTGGGAAATACTGTCATCTTGCAAATGTTGAAACGTAGACTAAGAACTACGGGTTATAACCAGAACTTAAGGCCAAGAAGGAGAATGGAGAAGGAGATCGAGTTTAAGGCCGGTGGCTGAAAACCACTGATTTGAATTAAAATAAAGCCAAATTCATTAATTGAAAGCGAAATAAGACCAAATGGGGGTAATTTCGCCTTATCAAAGTGAAATAAGACCAACTGTTGGAGTGTCGCCTCATAACCCTTTGGAAACGAAATAAGGCCAACTTTATCTCACATTTTCTTTAACGACAAGGTGGATTGAAGGGATCTTTGCGCTCTCACTTCACTGCATCCCTACTGGCCCCGCCTGTGGGGTTCGACCGTTTGACCCCAAAAAGTATTCGCAGGTCTCCTGATTTCGAGTCGCTTCTTCAAATACTGGTGTTGTTGCATTTGTGTGGTCCAGGAGTTTTTTGGGTCTGCCTCTCTTTCGCGATTTTACAGGAACGTTGATTGAAATTGCTTTTTGACGGGGTTCGTAGGATCTCTCCATGAAAGTGCCAACGTTTGAAAGCTCATTTGGTCTTATTTCCCGGCATCGCAAAATTCGCAGGAGGGTTTTTATATCGAAAGAAACTCACCTTTCCATGTAGCAGATCTTTAACCATCAGGGGTTTGTAGAACTTGTACTTTGTTTTCCTTGCTAGAAGTTTTTAACCCATTTGTTTTGCCAAACCTATCAGTAGGGTAATCCTTCGTCGAATCTTCACTAATGTGTCAATAATGGTACTAACTCCGAGGTAGGTGACCTTAACTACCTCAAAGTAGGTACTACATATCAGCAGTGAGATTTTTTAATAGTCGGACATAGCCTTGCTTACAACATTTTGATGGTTCACTAAACTGAAAGGCACTTGAAATATATCAACTTTTGGGTGGATTGAAGATTTTGATAATTTGTACAGATATCGCCAACATTATCGCGAATCTGTGGTAAAGTTTTGAAGAGAAACTTTCTTTGCTTTTCTCCGTGTCTAGTCCGATTAAGTCCGCTGGTCCATATAGTTTTAAGTCCTACAATATTGAAAAGGTATTGTGGCTGGAAACACCTGGAGCAGATATATGTTTCACAATGTTGGATATTCAGGAAAGTCCTTTTTTATAAGTTGGTTTGTAGAAGTTTTAGCTATGGTTATTCCTCGAAGACGTCCCTATACTGGTCCGCCGTTGGGTTTAACTGGTTTGACATCAAAACGTATCGGCTTTGGCAGACCTCCCATAGAATCACTTGGTCACTGAGGCCAATCAAATGCTGGTATTGTTACATTTCAAATGGAGAAGTACCTACGTTGTGTTTTAGTTTCAGTCGAGCTCCTACATTTAATGCGTCAACTGAAGTTTTGTTTCCGTAAGATTGGCGACGTTTGTTCATCCTCATTTCTTCACTCCCTTAATTAAACCAAACGTTAATAAGATTTTAAATTATTTTCGCTTAACGAGGCATACACTTTGTCCCAGATGTTTTGTATATTCCGCAAGGAGTGGAGTAGATTCTGCATCGAAAGGATACGAATTATTTTTTCTATGGTTGTAGTTTTAAGATTCCACCTTGGCATGCAGGAATTGCAGAGAAGCATTTCATCTGCGATTCGTTTTCGAAACTATTAACTAAACACTGAACAGTGAAATGAAGTATGTAGGTAGTTTCAAAAATCATTTATTTTATGTAACTTTCCTAGAATGTTGCCAACGCCAAACCGACCTCTGAGACCTCGTTCAGTAGGCCAAGAGAATAACCACTAACCCCACTTACTTTAAATTCAACGCATTTCAAATCCCACAATGTTGCAATTATGTATATTATATTGCCAAAAATTTTACAACAAATCCAATACATTTAATTAATTAAAATCCAAACAATCCTAACCCAGTTTCGCATTTTAAATGTTGAAGACGAGCAACAACAACTGCCCAATGTTTGCCCCACTCTTTTCCATTCAAGACTTACAATTTCGCAAAAGAAAAAAATCTGAAATAACAATTCAAAGTAAGTGAAACATCCATTTCTATGTAGGGCTTTTGTGTCTTAATTCTCTTCCTACCCTAAGCGTCTCTACTCTCGTGCTTGGTGTATACAAGCATCTTGTGCATTTTGGCTGAAGTATAATACCTCTCCATCAAATGCAATCTCGAGGATATAACAAAAGCTGGAACTGTACGAGAAAATATGAAATTCAATTCATTTGAAAGGACTTTTCTATGGGAAGAAAGAAAATGCTTATCTGAAATTCTCTGTATTTGAAAAGGGAATTACCAACTACCCAGTCTGTTTCTAGTCCCTCTGTCTCTCTTGCCCTGTCCTGGTGCACTGGTGTGTTTCTGCATAATTCATTGTTATCCCTGTTGGTGTATTTAACCTGAACTAATGCATCTTTTATATTCAGGGAACAAAATGGGTAAGAGCCACAAGTTTAAATGGTGTTGGTCAGGGTTTTCTTCCTACTTCCCCCCGTCCGTGTTGCAAAATTGCAAGGTAGAAAAAGAATGTGTTTTTTTATATTATTCTGAATGCAATTTCAAATTTTTGTTTACATATTTTTACCCAAGGCTTAGTGAATAAATAACTTTTAATGAATGGTAACGTCATTTGCAGGCAATTATCGCTGCTTACATTTCCCTGCAACTTACAAGTCCATTTAATTTATTCACCTTAAATTCATTCCTTCTACGCAGCTATAAAAAATATGTATGTATTTTTTTCCTTCTAATGTACACCGGGACTATCTTTTTTTGTCCAGAATGAAAGTTGTAAGCATTTTTTTTAATGACATCAACATTGGTTTTGCGGGCAAAATTATGTAGGTGAGTGTGGCAAGGACTGCGGCAGTGTTCAACAAATTTAAAGGAATTGCTAAATTTTATATACTAAAATTGTTTGGCTTATTTGTCTTAAAATACAATCAATGCATTTGTATCAATGAAAATACTTTGGTTGAACTAAAGAACAGCCGATGTTCTTCTTCTTTAACGGAGAGGTTATGATTAAAATTAGAGGGATCCTAACCGGCCTTATTCCATTTGGAGGGATTTATCCCTTTTTGAGTGATTTTCTGCGATTTTTAGTATGTCCGAGGGATAAGGGGACATTTTAGCTATTTAAGAGAATTTCTTTCATCGTTACAAGATGTATATTATTAAGGCAACGCTAATTCCAACTTTTTCAGTCCAAAGATATCTTAACTTCATTTATTGACAACAAAAACGCAGGCAGTTTTAAATTCGAATTTTTCAAAATTTGCATTTAGATAAAAATGATATTTATTTAGGACCGTCTTGTGAATCACATAATCCACTCTAAAAGAAGGCGAGCGATTTATTGTAATTGGAAATGATTTGAGATTTTGCATATCGGCTGCTCAAGATATAAAAAAAATAATGCCACTGCAATGTGATATAATGAGATGGAATATTGCTCTCAGTTTTGAAAACGAAAACTGATCAACAGACTAACGAAACCTAGTTAATTTTTTTTAATTCGATGAAACAACTATTTTTCCTTGGAATGCAAGAAATTGTATATGCATTTCGAAGAAATGGAAAAATTGTCAGTTAAGAGTTTTCCACTGTCAATGCTGATCATGAGCGAATATTTTCAGTAGTAAATGATGTTAGAAATAAAAAATTAAATAAGATTGGCTGTGAAGGCCTCAACACAATAACCAGGCCTTCATTTTTATCAATCAAATGAAACGTACTTATTTTCAGCCAACGAAAAAACATTTTTAATGGTTGAGAAACAATTTGTATGGAAAATAATGTACACAGATACATGTATATGGCGATATGTTGCAAAAAGGGATTTTTTTACTAACAATCTGGGATATACCATTACCAGCTGTTAACACTGCTATCGAGGTATCCGTTCGGAACAATTTTTTCCGGATTTCTACGAAATCCGAGAATTTCCATTCTAAGTATCCGTACCGATGAATTTATCGAACTTATTCTCATTCAAATTTATTCCGAAGCTCTCCGAAAAGAAAATGCTGCGGATTATTTTATGATGAAGCGGCGGGAAAAGTCAGTTTTGTGATCGATAAATGCCCATTATGTGAAAGGAAGGCTCTACACCGCAGTTGTGCGCCCTACGTTCAAAATGTTGGACAGCGTACAAAAGGTATGAGGGCAAACTAACGGCAGCTGAGAACAAGATGACAGCAGGAGTAACAAAGATTGATCGAATAGGAAATTCCAAGATTCCTCAAAGAACATATCTCGAAAAAATGGAGCGCGACTGCCTCAGTTGGTACAGTCATGCTGAAAGGAGAGATCATACGAACCATGTCAAAAAGTCAGTAGGTATCAATCAACAAACGCAAAAGAGAGGCAGGCCTAAAAACTCCTGGATCACAGAAATGCAGCAACACCAGCACTTGATTGACCTCATCGACCAAGTGATTCAAAATCGGGAACTCTGACGCTATTTTCTGAATTCAAACCGGCGAACCCAACAGGCGGACCAGTAGGAATGCAGTTAAGTGTGAGGGTTATGATACCTTTAATCCTGATAATAGCCTCACCGCCATTAAAGGAAGAAAAGGAAAAAGTAGAAGCATTTTTCGTTAAAGCAGTTCTTCCCTCCACCTCATTGACGAAGTGATTCAAAATCGCAAGGCCTGCCTAGTAGGGATGCAGTTACGTGAGATATGACCCCTTTAATCCTAATAATAGCCCCACCGTCTTAAATTATAAATATAAAATATGTATATTAAATTATTGTTGGTATAAATTAATATAAGAAATTTTAACTTCTATTTGAAAAACAAATTAATTTAGTTTGTTTTTAAATATGATTTTAAATTTATTAAATATTCTAAGGAAGAAGAAGAAAACAAATCAAGGGCGTACGCTGGGGGGAGGGGGGCACAGGGGCGCTCGTCCCCTTATATTGTGTCTTGAATGAGCGTGCCCTCCAGCATGTCGCTATGCTTACCTGGAGGTTAAAACTGCATAGATGTGATTTCTCCCCTTAGTCGCCTTTGACGACTAACGCTATTTTGGGTCGAATGGGGGGGAGGGGTGGTGCTGCAGTTATATACTTAGCCCGTCCCTCAGGGATCATACACCCGAAATAGATGTGACTGAACTCGAATATTTAGTTTTCGCCTAATTGAATTACGAAGAGTGTAAAGAGAAAACTTCTCCGAGTAGGTTTTCTTCTATGTGGAGACAAAACGAATAACCATGGACGCCCAGCCAATTAAAGATTTGACGGTAGAAAAGGCGGGTAATACAAGAAATTTGAGCTAAGCCATGGTTTACTGCAATGATTGAACATATCTCTTCAAAGACCATCAAATGTTACCAATTTTTCAATAAAAAAAATATTTCCGCAACGAAGCACGGATATTTACCTAGTTTCTAATACGACCCCAGATAAACCGTAGAGCAATCATCGATGTATCGTTTAATTAATCTTGAAAGTAGAAAAAAAAACTAATTATAAATGCACACTACAATTCCCGAGCTACATTAAGTTGAGCAGTCATTTTTTTCCTCAAATAAGCCGGTGAATATTGTTTTTGATAAGTTGTTTTTAGAAAATATCCTGGATGGCTTTTTAAATTTACTATCTTGCTTTATTTTACACAAAATAATATTTATCCTTAATAATAAGCTATATAGATATTATTCCCCTTTGTACTGAAACCTGTTTAACATTAGAAGTACAAAAAAAAAAGTTGCCATATTTGGGTACTGGCGGTAATATTTAAGTTATGTTTTTTTATTAATTTTATAAGCATTCTGAATGTGACTTAAAATCCTCTTTAACCTATTTATTTGAATAAGAAATATTGCAGTACCTTCTGTATTCAGAAAGGGAGAGAGCGCTTGTGTGCATATTGGTCAAAAGTGAGAAGGTAAAAATAGTTATGCCTTTTGTAAAATGTTTTAAAAAATCAGAAACATCAGTCAATTTGGAACGACATTTTTTATGCACGTCTTGAACCATGTTGGTGTTATAGTGTTATACCATTTTGTATTGATTATTAAATAGGACTCAAATTATGCTTATCCGCATTTGGAAAAAAATTCTAAATAGTATAGTTTACACCGAAATTTCACCGGAAATGTTCATCATTTACGGTCTTTTCCCATGAACGCAACGCATGAACGATTAGACAAACAGCGGAGAAGACTCTATGTCAGAAAATTGCAAATATTACTATCCCAAGAGCGGGAAATTCGACTATTTCATCAAAATATATTAAAGAAACAGGGTTCAGCACGGTTTTATTAGCCAAAATTGCAATCATTTTGCCGCGAACAACAGCAAACCTTTTCAAAGTTTGGTCACAATCCACAACATTTCGTTTCGTTTAGTCATTCTGCAAGCGTTTTTAGCTATCCGTGAAGTCTGCCGCCAGATCAAACTACACTCAAACATAACGCCGAGGCAAAATATTGCAGACAGACTGGCTGCCATTAAAGCCATCGCTTCAGTCACTTTATCCTCTAAATTAGTTCTAGAATGCCGCAATGAGCTAACCCTGCTAGATCAGTTCAGGGTTACCCTCATCTGGGTTACAGGGCATTTTTTTATTAAAAGGGAAATCCAAATCCCAGAGCACTCAGACTCGGTAACGGTCCATTGTAGTACCAGACAGAAATCCTCTTTTTGGAGTAGAGGTTGGAGAAACAAGGTGTTATTCGTTTCTCTCCTTTAATGGGTGGCGTATGTTTTTGTTCCCCATGGGGATTGGAGCTGCGCCGCACGGGTCACAAGCCAACACACTACCATCTACACTATCGCCACCACAAGGTTCCAGGGCATAGTATCGTTTATGGAAACGTACATGCCGACGAACTGGCTAGGTAATGCTCAGCTCTCCAGTGCTCACTAGCGAAACCAGTCCATGATCCGCTCGGAGCAGTAAATGCAAACTTCACCTCAGAATACTTTACAAAAGCCAACCCTAGATGGCGAAGGCTGACAACATGCGTCATATCCAGAAAGATGTGGCCAAACTACAAAATAAATAAAAATAAATATTAGGCATTAACGGCCCACAGGGGGCCTAAAACCTAGCTTCTCCAACCACTTTCTTTGCGAAGTGGAAGGGACCCAATTTTAAGCCGAATCCGAACGGCAAATTTGAGAAGCTTCTCATGACAATTGATACTCTTGGATGTTTGTCAGACGTGGGGCAGTGGAAAAAAACTCAGGATGTTATTTGGCCACGGAATTGAACTGGGGACCTTTCGATTAGTAGGCAGACACACTAACCATTGAGCCACTGCGCCCCACAAACTACAACAAGGCACAAACAATCGATCTCTTACCCAGAACCCGATAAGATATCACCAGACTAACAGCGATCATCACGGGGTACTGGTCCATAGGAGACATGCTATTTCTCGATACGGCGAAAGCTGCGAATTTCAATTCAGTTTCAATTCGATTTTGCCATTCGGTCATGTAAACGGAGTAAGAGAAACAACCTGTAAATCTGCAATCTGCTGCACGAGCACTTTCATCATTGTTGCGTTGCAGCTTGAATCTTAGTCAACTCATACAAAGAAACTGCTTTGCTGTGGAGTAGGCAAAACGAAAACAACCCTAACCTAAACTGCGTATACGCAAAACAGAAAATACTTCAAATTATTTTTGAATAAAAGATTAACTTTAATTGTTCTTAAAATTTTATTTGGTTTATAAATGTCACAACTTTTTAATTTTGTTTTTCGTTCGCGACGCGTTTCAAAGCTCCTGCTTCATCTTCGGGCGAGATGAAACAGGAGCTTTGAAACGCGTCGCGAACGAAAAACAAAATTAAAAAGTTGTGACATTTATAAACCAAATAAAATTTTAAGAACAATTAAAGTTAATCTTTTATTCAAAAATAACATACACAACCGGAGACGAACAAAAATAACAAAAATGGAACTTCAAATTAGTTCAGTTGCAATGCATCGTGTACCATTCACCAATTACCGAACGATTATTCTTGAACACTTTATTTACATGACATGGACGGCCGCGAATTCCAACAGGAAAAGTATAAGTGAATCCTCAACATTCCGATTTTTAGGCAAAGTTCGAGCGATATTTTAAATCGTCGGTATGTGGAACGCGACAATATTGTGGATTGTGACAAAACTTTGAGAAAGCGCGGCAAGGGTGTTGCTGTTCGCAGCAGAAAGTTTTGAATTCCATATTTGGTTAATAAAACCGCACTGAACCCAGTTTATATGAAGAACTAGTCACATATACGAGTAGCACCGCTGGAAAAGAAATATATTTGCAAGTTTTTGTTTACAAATGCATTAAAAGTGGTTTTCTCTGCAGATTGTCTTAGTCGTTCGTTTGCGAAAGTCGCGCTCATGTGTAGAGTCCTTAAGTGAGTTTAAATAAAGTGAAATTGTTAGCTAGCTACCTTAGTTCACTTATCAGAGATCTGTTTTTAACTAGTTCATGAGCTCACAAGCCTAGTCCTATCCTAGTTCACCTTACCTATCCTTTTTATAATTTTGAAGGGCTAGATTTAGTAGAAACATTGCTTTGGTTATGTATGTAGATAACTCATATTTATATTTGTCCATAGAGTATTATTATTTATTATTTTCTGAGTCATTAAAAAAAAGACCGCCCTGGAATTCTAGTGTTAAATCTATTTTGACAATAAAAAAGTAAAATGAATATATATATGTACGTACTTTTGAAAATAAATCACCTTAAATAAATGTATTTAATAAAAACGATGGAATATTATAGTTATTTATAAAAAAACAAAATTAGAAAAAAAAATTCAATTAACTGTATTGCATTTCAATTCTATGAATATGCTCCTCCAAATTTAATAATGAAAAAAAAAATTAAAATATTGTCAAAGAAATGCTGGAATATATCGGGAAAGAAACAATTTTATATCAAACTTGACTGAGTAAAAACAAAATAGTGAAACTGCATTTTATTTCATTTGCCGCGATTTTTCAACAAAAGTAACCAATGCTTCCTTAGATGAATCAGCTACGAATATCATTATCAGATACTAATCTGAAAGAAATTATAAATTGCATTTCGCAGTTGCAAGTTAAAATGGCCAGGAACTTCCATATGCACTCAAAGGAAAGTGCAAAAGTAAATCGTTTCATTTATCATTCATCAATTGTACCCAAGAAACACACTGCCAATTTAAACTTCTTTCATTTAAATTAAAAGTCAATTAAATTAAATTAATATATAATTATATTTAAATCCTTGTATATTTATTTATATATTTATGGTAGTACTGCCGAATCCCAATGCCCCAGCATTTCAGACATAAAAAAAAACTTTAAAAAATATTTATTTATATAAATTAAAAAAAAGAAAGAATGTATATTTAAAATAATTCTAAACTTTCCCGATTTCCCTTGTGCCTTTTCACAACCGCTGTTCGTGTTGTCTCTCAATAATTTATATATGTATGTATACACAAAAACAAAACCTTAGTTAACACAAATTGACTCGATAAGCAAAGAAAACAAATTGATACATAGCAGCGCAGCAGTAATAAAATCAGAACGCTTCATATAAAAAAATATAACAACACTGTCGAGTCCACACACGCAGTACTTCCTTTTCTAATTATTGTGTTATTCGTCACTAAGCTTCGCTCTTGAATAGTAAAATAGCAACCATAGCAAAATTAAATAAAAAATATTAATGAATTGTGGCCAAGATGAATGTATAATAACGTTAAAGCGATCTTTATAAATGTCTATTAGGTTAAATGTCTGGATGTCGATGAGAACTACAACGCTTATGCCTGAAACGGATGTGCGATAAAAATGCACGCAGTAATGCATGCAGTAATGCATGTGCAGTAAGAAATTGCCATCATTCAATATGCCTTTTGACTGACATAAATACCACTGACAGACCAAACAGACTAACATGCTACGTTATGTCGTAGAATTTCACAGCACGAAACGTCAAACCGGGAAAATTGTACCAAATTGTCCTGTTCTACTTCTATTGGTGCAGTAAGACTAGAAATAGAGGCAACGTGCAGCAAGAATTGGCATCCAGTAAGCAATGTGTCATTTTATATACAAAATTATCTACGGTTCTTGCTGCACGTATTTTTCAGCCTTTTAAAGTTATCTCGGTTTTATCGGTTCATTTATAGCTTTTAACAAGTTTTTTTTTTCAAGCAAAAGGAATAAATATTTTATGAAAAGAAAATGCACCTTGACTCCTAGCATATTGTGATCGGTGGACTACATGTTCAAATCACGCCGGGCCAAGTTACACATAAAGTTATGTTCCTTTTGCGAAAGTCTGACAAACAACCCAAGAGTATCAACTGTTATGAGAAGCTTCTCAAATTTGCCGTTCGGAGTCGGCGTAAAACGGTAGGTCCCTTCCACTGCGCACACGCAAATGGTTCGAGAAGGTAGATTGTAAGCCCGTATGGACCGTTTATGGCCGATATTTATTTATTTTAAAGCTTTTGAGGCGTAAAACGATTAAAATTGAACTAGGTAAGAATAGAAACGCTACGGCTAACCCACTGGAGGAAAATGAATTAGTATTGCCAGAAGTGTGAGGCTAGAATTGGGCGCGTAACATAAAATATTGTGAGCGAAGCCAGGGGTGATTGTTAGTTGAGAAATTAATTAAATGGTCTTCTTCTTCTTCCTTTACGACGAGATTATGACCAGAATTAGGGGATCATTACCCTCCCACTTTACTGCATCCCTACTGGTCCGCTTGTGGGGTTCGCCGGTTCGACCTCAATCGACATTGGCTGGTTTCCTGGTTTCAGATCACTTCAATACTGAGGTCGATCAAATGCTACTGTTGTTCCATTTGTGTGATCCTGGAGTTTTTAAGCCTGCCTCTTCTTTACAATTTCAACACGTGCAATTTTTTTTTTCACAATACGAGTATACACGCACTGAAGGGATTAATTTATTAGGACCCTTATAATGTAATAGCTACACAGCGCGGGCATTAAGGAAATTAGGGTGAGAAGAAGAGGAGTTGGTTTTAAATGTTTGTAGGTTATAGGGTGAAGGAAAAACAATGCGTGGAAGAGTATTCCACATTCGTGTTGTACAGCTGAGCAAAGATTCTTTCAACTTCACTGTACGTCCGAATGCAGGCTTGAGGGTGAACTGATGAGCATTCCTTGTACGGCGGGTATTGCGGTTGAAATGTTCTAGGGGAGAAATGCGACTGCATGCTCCCTTAATTGATTATTGTACGATCGACCTTTTACGACAGCGGTGATCTCCAGTCGTGTCAACCCACGGATTTGCAATCACACCTGCGGTACAGCTTTAAGATGTTAAATGTGCCGCTAGACCCACCTGGATGTTGAAATTGCCTAGATGGGATTTCTTCCTTTAGTCTCTTTTTACGACAGGCGCTATTTGGGGGGCGCTGTAGGATATCCTAAGCCCGTCCCTGCACGGGCATAGAAATTAATTAAGTGGTACAAATTCTTAAATCGGGTTGCGAAGTTGTTCACTCATTACGTAAATGTCTGCGTTTCTATGTCTTTGGCCTTCACAAGATTTTATTGTTTTTATCAGGGAACAGGCCTCCAGGGGATACCTCGATAAAAAAAACATTGAAAAATGAAAAATTGATGAGGAATTGAGCTACCAATAATAGACGCAAAAGGAAAGTCTTTTACGGGGCGCAAATTGCTATTTGAATAATGACCACTTGTATCAACTCTTTTTGGCAACAGTATTTATTAGATAAGCAATACGTTTAAGTCAAGTTTATTTTAAATGTCACCTCAAATCGAATCAAATTATTATTCGTTTTGTTTCAAGCTTTGGAGCTGTCATTTTTATTTATTTAAGCCGTCTGGTTTACTCAGCATCCATTGCCCTCAATTAAGGGATGTGGTCAACCTCTGAAGTTTGAGATTTGCAACCGCCCGCGATGTCTAATGCATAAATGCCACCTATTACTTCGCGTTTGTGTCTTCTCCTTAATTCGCCCTCCTCGCACACAGACCCAATTATACGACCCTTTCCCTATTCTGCTTATCGTCCGGCAGAGTAGGGATGCCATAAAGCAAGTCAATCGTTTGAAATAACAGCGGTTTCGGGGTTTCTCCGTCGTCTACATTCAAACCAGAAAAAATGTCCTTACGACTGGTAGGAACGCCGACTGTGTTTTTTTATTATGCAAACAATACAATTCACCCGACTACTTTTATTTCGTCTCAAGGCTGAATACGAAGAACCAAACAGGCTGTATTTAAGTTCCTGATTTTGTCTATCTGGGCAAAACAAAAAAAAAGTCTTTAGCGGTCCATACACAGTGCAAAAGTTTTTACACCGAAGTGTTAACCCTAAAAATATTTTTCCCCACACACACTTCAGTTCACAAATGTCCTTAAATGCACTCTTAACTTCTACAATGAAGGTGCATACTAAGTGCTTGCTATGAGTGATGATAATGTGACGACTGTTGGTTCTTAACTCATAATAGACTGATGCATGGAAACAACCAGACTGAAAAACAAGAAGAAAACAGTTATGGCGAAAAGGATTGACTGATAAAACGGACAAGGACTTCTCCGCGAATAAGAAGAAAATTCGCCAGCTGATTTAAAATAAAAATTTAACAATAGATGTGCCGACATACGAAGGAGCTCTTCGCTTTTTTGGAGCCTCTGATTAAAAAGTCCTCAATAAAAGTTCCATCTTTGACTTTTGACATTCTTAATCTAAGAAAGTGCAGCTTGTCGAAATACAACCAACAGCGATGACTTATATACTGAATCTGCCCCCACTCCCGAAAGCTAACTTTTTAATTTTTAGGTAGGTCTCGCCTGTAGGACGATCGCAGCGAAATAAATTTCATTTTCACGATGTCTACATTCACGTCCTTCTCAATTGTTTCCAAACTACTTCTTTAAAGACGAGGTCGTAATTTGGACTTAAGGGATCATAGCCCTACCACTTCAGTGCAGCCCTACTGATCCGCATGTGGGGTTCAATAGCTTCCAAATATTTTTAAAAAAAACTCAATAGTATTCAAAGTTCGTCTAATTGGTGACCCAGCAAAGATATCAAATAAATATAAAGGTCCCAAACTTTAAGCGACATGTGAATTAAATAGAAAACACTGTTTTTTTTTTATTTAATCATAAAGTACACAAGATGGGGTTATGTATGGAAAAGCACATCGGACAAATTACATCTACGGCTTTGCTGGCACATACGCATTCTTTTGTCGAAATTTTCCATGACCATTTTGCAAAAATGTGGCTAAATTTCGTTGATGCATCTGAACTTATGCACCAGTAACAGTCACTGCTTGATCAGCCTCATTGTCGAAGAATCATGGCCTCAAACCCAAAATCCGCACCGATCCGTGACACGTTATGGATGCATTTGTTTTTCGCCAAACTTTCATTATTTTTGAAAAATTGATCAACAATGAAACCACGTTGTTACTAACCCTAAACTGTCAACTGTCAAATTGTTTTTCTTTTAAGGTTGTCAACTATTTCCTACACAAATGGCGGCAAATTCAAAGCTTGCGTTATTTTTGGGACACCCTTTGCTTGTAAAGCTTAACAAAGACCTGTCGCTGGCCTAGTCTATTCTACAGATACCACCATGGGAGACGTTGAAAGAAATTAAACGAAATAATTCCTAAGAACGCATCATTTGTTCATCCTGCCACGCAGGCAGCTAATGCTCATCATCTGCCAGGACATCTGTATAACGGAAAATATGTTTTATATAGAACAAGCTAACTTTGGAACTTGCTTTCGAGAGACATCTCCCCAGATAAATTCAATCTACAAAAATGTCAGAAAAGAAGCCACTAAGCGTAATAGGGTTTGCTTTTCCTGAGAGAAGAAATTAAAAAAAAAAAGCATTACGATTTTAGAACCCTAATTTTAAAAATGTCTTCTGTTTTCCTAAATTATAAAAGTCACAGAGAAACGACGGACTCAAACCAACTCAACTCCCTCGCTAAGCATTCCTAACCAACAATGTTAGGCCTCAATAAACGGTCATTCAAGTAAGCGTGTACGCTTAGGAAACTTTCAATCTTAAGTGCTTAAGTTAATCAGAAAAACTCTCAAGGCACTTATCCGGGGCGCACTATTATTACAACTAGTTCATCAATATATATGTAGCTCATCGACTTATTGGACACCATAAGCCTTTCCTTGAATATTATCTCTGAATGTAGTGTTAAGCATATGTAAAAATAACAAAAAAGGTTTCGCTTTTCTTACTATACACATAAATAAATACTAAACACTCCTACATTAACCTATCCCCTCGCCTAAAAAAAACAATTATACTATAATTTCATTAAAGCAAGTAAAAATCCATTTATCTCCCGACCTTATATATATAAAAAAATATATTACTAAATAATACTTACATTTTAAAAATATATATAAAACATATATATATACACAGTCACACAAGTCATATCATAATGTCTATTGCAACGATAAAAATAATAGTAATAGTTAAATATTAAATACTAAATAAACATCTAGTTAATAAGAATATTAATTTTTGGTATAAAAAAACACTAGAACTTTTTTTTTCTAAAATCTAATTTTTAAAAACAGAAAAAAAGTATTTGAACGAAGAACATTGTGTATTTATAATGATAACGTAATTGTTGGGATATTTTAAACGAAAAGAGATACAATACAAAAAAGGAATTTATTAAACTTAAGCATCTAAAAAACAAAAATTAAATTTTAATTGACTTAATAAAATTACTAAACAATAAAACAAAAAGATGAGCACAATCACGTTTTAATAAAACATTTAAAAAAAATTAAAAAAAGAAGACGAATAAACTATATTATATACATATATGAACACAGGAAACGAAGTGTATTTTTAACGTATTAAGATATATTTTCCAAATGCAATATTGAATGTAAATACAAAAATGTATAAACAAAAATAAAAACATTTGTTTAAACAGAAAAACACCGAAAGAATAATTATGTAATTGTTTTTTTTTTAAATGTAACATAATGGAAAAAACTTGTAGATGTGATGTCTTTTTTTTTGTTAATTTTTGTTTAATTATTCTAAACTAAACTATTTAAAAGAAACGATAAAATATTCTTAGCGAATGCAAGACAATTATAACGAATATTACTTGTTTTAAGGTTAGACACAAGGACACAAAGAAAATGTCCTGAATTATGTATTTTATTTTTTAGGAACGGACCAAAAGCCAATATAAAATTCAAGGAAAAATAAAATAATAATAATAGTGCTTATTTATTATACAAAATGGAGAAAGATGGAAAAATTCCAGGTACCTTAATAAAAGAACACAGGTAGAAGAAAAAATAAATAAAGTAAAGAAAAGATGATATTTAAAATATGTAATTGGTTGCACCTAAGAGGCAAAAAATAATAATAATAAAACCGCAACATGCATTTCTTAAAAATAAATAGACAATGCAAATTTAGATGAAATAAGAATGTTTTTTTTTTTCTTAATAATATGAATAGATTTTAGTATAAGCCAGATGATGCATTAATTTATGATTAATAAAATTGCTATTGTATCTGAAGAGAAAATTCAATGCGAAAAAAAAAATCAATCTGATATTTCCTGAGTTAAAGTTAAAATGTACAACCACTGACTATAAATTTAAACAAAAAACCAAACGAACAACCGAATGTAAAAATTGAATTGATTTAAGAAAAATGAAGTAAACAAACACACTGTATTCTTAAATACATGAAAATAAAAAGCTTCTTAATAAAAAAATAAAATAAAAGATCATGGTTTTTAACTTCGAGTTTTACTAACTTAGGTCCCGTTTCCCTTAGTTGAAATGGATACCTACTACGACTCCCTTCAACTCATGCCCAGTTGGCGTGAATCCTCCTCGTCAACCGTCTTAGGTGTCCAATGCGGGGTGGTCACTTTGTCGTTGTGCCATTTTGACGTTGGTGTGGAGGCTAAATCTGGAAGGATTGAACGGGTCACCCATGACAGACCGGCCGCTGATGAGTGGTGGTGTGAGCGGATAGTTAACTTTGCCAACGGATAAAAGCTTGGGGGTTAAACCAACCGCAATGAAAGTCTCCCCCCGAGGCCTATTGTAAATAGACTTTTCCAGGTACGACAGCGATGCCAGGGCTTGTTTACTTTTTTCGGTTTTCAACGTGGAAATCAGATTTACAACAAATGCAAATAAAAAAAAACTAAAACATAACGAAAGGGTATAGTCCGCCTTGGATACGCTATTCCTATCCCCCAAAAAGTGGCAGTGGCAAAAATCTAAGTATGGATGAATTGTTAAGAAGAATACTGTCTACAAATTTTGTATTACATAACTGTTGTTTACGTTACGAAAAAAACCAACCAATGTTTACGTTACGAAAAAAACAATGTTTACGTTACGGGGAAAAAATGTTTTTAGTAAAACAAACATCCCTATAAAGGGGGCGTGGCAAACACTTTATATGAAGGAATTGTTAATAACGACTTTATCAACATAAGAGTACTTTGCGAAGGATATACGACTTTCGTTTCCATTGACTTGTTCAATAAAACTTTTTTATAAATAGTGAAGTAGGCGGATTTTTACAATTCTTACACTTGATCATTTCGGACCCCTAGAGAGTATATGTCCTAAATTTCAGCTTTCTATCGAGCGCTAGATGCAAAGAACCCAACTACGAGGGATGCGATTCCAACACGCTCTCACGAGGGAAGTGATTCCAACACGCTCAGCGAATGGAAAAAATATTCTTTTTGAAAAGGCCGTTTGGACGAGTTGGTCGTTCAACCAGCAGGCAAGGAAGGCGGTAGAAGCTGCGCAGGGGAGTGCGCCCAGAATGCCGAACTGACACCCTACGCGGCAATCATTAAGGCGAGAGCAAGCATCTTGGGTAGGAAGACGGTTTCAGCAGTAAGAGAAAGAAAAAGGCTGATAACTCATCAATCATAAGAAAAGCGGCCCGAAAGATGAGCTTCTTGTTGCTGTGGTAAGCCATCCAGAACCTTGTGGTCGACGGACGCTCGGTCAGTAGAAAGAAGTTGGGAAAAAAGTTCCAAGACCGCCTTCAATTCGATGGCGATGGTTGCGAGGGGAAAGCAAGGTTGTTGCTTATCGAAACTTTTCCTCCGTAGGTTTCCTGAGAGGTTTTGTTATAAGGGTGTGTTGCATGGGAGGTCTTCCAACTTAAATGTGTCCCTCTCGGCCAGCGCGAAGATTTTTTCGTCTACAAAAGAGCAATTGGTAAGACTTGGGACTTGAAACTCGCAATGGTGTATTGGCTGTATACAGTTGTGGTAAGACCATACTTACTTATAGACAATACTCGGAAAATTAGCGATGGTAGAACATTAAGTATAGATATAACTGTTTGCAAGGCTACGAGTCCCTACAAGTTAAACCTCTGTGATTGGACCAATATCACATGTGAATGTCAGCTGTTCACTGAAAATGTCCGCTTCGAACAAGTGAAAGAAGTTAACCCCTTATTCCTCAGTGAGGTACAGATAACAGATGACAAAAAAAATCTGATTCATTTTGCTTCAGTGTTCGTATCATTGCAAGGGCTCCTGCACACGAGCGTCTCGTCGTCGTTAACACGTTTTGGATGCAAAATACGGAAGGCATACGCTTGTTTTAATCAGTAGTTTGTATGAATACATTACAAGAACACTCCAGAAAAGATTCGTTTGTGGATTATTAGGCGGAGAGGACTCAAAAAAATCTTGTATGCGTCTGATGAGCCGCTCCGTGTGCAGGAGGCATAAGTTTTCACTACATCGGTGAACTTAACTAGTCGTAAGTTTACTTGCAGGTGAGTTGTGTTGCCTTCGTACTTGAACTTGCCCGTTGTTTTGAAATATTTTTATTTTTTTTTTTTCAATTAATTATTCGAAATTTGCCGCACCCGCTTAAACGGAGGGAAAAAGACCCCCTCCCATATCGAAAAATTATTGTATTTTGTCCTTCTACAAAAAGTGGTTTGCGCCGCCAAAGTTGCTCCGGAAAGGGATAAATGTCAAAGAGATGCAATAACAAAACCAAATGAAAAGGAAATCTACAAAGACAGTTCTAAATATGACGCCGGCGATAGGAGGAACTGGTTCTGACACTTACTTAATTCTTGCACAGGCAGAACCGAGTGAGACTGCGTACCAGGACACTGCGGTTTTGGAAGGTAACGAACTATAGCTGATGAGCTTGCAAGCATGGAAGGAGATTAAGAAAGCAGTGATGCAGTGGTTATCAAACCAACGCTGTGTGTATTGAAGCCCATCATTAAAGAACAAATCACAAGGATTCAAGTCAGATTTACGAGTCTACGTCGGCATAGCGGGTGTCCATTCATTATTGGAGCAATATGACCTCAAGACATATAGTGAAATCCTTAAATTAAGTAGTGGGCAGCTTAGAACTCTGGTAGGTAACCTGCCTGAACAGTGTCTCCTGAGGAAATATGACAGGCATCTCAGACTGACAGATACGGACACGTGCAGATACTGCGGCAACCGACAAGCTGAGGACGATTTATTATTATATATTGTGTGAATATGAGGAAGTATCGCAAAACCGAAGTAAATTCATAGGAAAATACTTCTTTGAGCAGCTAGAGGATATAAGAGCTACACAAATTATAAGCCAGCTCATAATGCTGCAGGGAAATCAGGAGTTTCTCGAGAGAAAATGTTTAGGCTTACTTCGTGACAAGAGTGAGCTGCAGTCACTCAGAAATTCTCAATCGAAATCGGTGTACACCAGAGAAGCGTTCTAAGATAGTTATTAAGATACTTGATATTTAGTACAGTCCTTGATAATCAGCCTGGAGCGAGAATCAAACGTCCCTGCAACGAGCGCTTGATCTATGGGTGGATGTTTTGGTGGGACCTGGGTATCGTATTAGCCCGAAAAAGACAGAATACCTGTGCTGCCCCGTAACTATAACCTATTTCAAAGAAAACGGAGCGCGACTTGCTCAGGAGATATCCCATAAATCCCATCAAAAAGGCAATATCAATCAACGTTCTTATACAATCGCGAATAAGAGGCCTAAAAACTCCTTGATCAGACAAAAATCCCTTAAGCATTTGATTGGACTCACAGACAAAGTTATTCGGATCCGGGATCCATTTGGTCCAGGTCATAATATCATCGTTAAAAGGTGCTTTTCCTAGTGCTTTTTAAAACAACATTTCTTGCTTTTCATAGACTTTTTAGTTCCTTTTTGATGGTTCAAGAATCTTCGTGCCGCATTATGTGCATTCTCCAATCTGTTGCTTATGAACGATATGCAATTGTTTATGCGAAAGCTCTATTCGTTTCGAAATATGGGACAGTTTTTGGTTCTTCTTACTAATATAGGAATACTAGGGGTCGCCCCATGGTTGAAATTCGACCAATTTATTCTATAAGTTGAAAAAAAACAAAGTCTACTGTTATACATATTAATCGGAAAATGAAATTTTTCGACATTGCATTCTCTGATTTCACATGATATAAAATTTGTCCGTCATTTTCAAGTAAATTCAAGTTTTCAAGCGTTTTCAAGTAACTTCAAGCATTTTCAAGTAACTTCAAGTATTTTCAAGTAACTTCAAGCATGTCCAAGAAACTTCAAGTATGTTCAAGCATTATCAAATGCATAACATGCGCAGCAATGTTGTTGTTGGTAACTTCAAGTATTTTCAAGCATTTTCAAGTATCTTCAAGCATTTGCAAGTAACTTCAAGCATTTTCAACTAACTTCAAGCATTTTCAAGTAAGTTTGTTTCAAGCATAGCTATCATTTTTTATTTATTTAAACCGTCTGGTTTATTCAGTATCCATTGCCCTCAATTAAGCGATGTAGTCAACCTGTGAAATGCGAGATTTCCGACCGCAAGTAACTTCAAGTATGTTCAAGCATTATTTCAAGCTTTTTCAAGTAGCTTAAAGCATTTTCAAGTAAGTTAAAGAACCTATAAGCATTTTCAGGTAACTTCAAGTAACTTCAAGTATTTTCAAGCATTATCAAGTAACTTCAAGTAACTTCAAGCATTTTCAAGTACCTTCAAGCATTTTTAAGTAACTTCAAGCATGTCCAAGTAACTTCAAGTATGTTCAAGCATTATCAAATGCATAACATGCACAGCAATGTTGTTGTTGGTAACTTCAAGCAACTTCAAGTATTTTCAAGCATTTTCAAGTAACTTCAAGCATTTCCAAGTAACTTCAAGCATTTTCAAGTAACTTCATGATATAAAATTTGTCCGTTCCGATTGGCAGATTATTGCCTCACACAGCAATGTTGTTGTTGTTGATGTTGTAATTTCATCCAATTCGCTTCATTTTACCTGCTGTAATTCATAATGTGTTCTATATAAATGTGGATAATTTGTGTATTGTGCACTTCTATGTATTGTCCCCTACCCAAATATTTATAGTGTTGGCATATCTATGTGACGTATAATAGCAAAAATGGGTGGATAGGCAACTCCGTATTAATATATAGATTTTTATTCCAAGCACCCACTAAATGTGTCTATGAGGGGCCTCTGGCTGCTAGATGCTTTCAGATCAATTTTGGAGATGCAGTCGAAGTCGCAAGACGTTATCGAGTGAAGTTAACGAATCCTAACAGGCCTCCTCACGGGGCACTGCAGACTCAAGGAGCACCTGAGGAAAATGGTTATTAGTCCAATCAAATTAGTCCTTAAAATAGAAGTAAGGTTACAATAATTCCCATAGAGCTAAAAATTGGTATGAATGTTCAAAATATTTAATTATAATTGCATTGTGAAAAGTCCCCATCAATTCCCCTAGTGCAAAAAATTTTATTGATGATGAAAGTTTGCAAAAATAGGTTTTTCGCGTTTTTCAGCTAAACGGTGAGTTTTACAGACAAATAGTTCAGACAAAAATTGTAGATCATCTGATTCTCTACAAAAAATGTATCTACACTTTTTTTCATAAGTATTGCTATTTCCGTGATATAGCGGTTGAAAGAATTGAAAAAAATATTTTATTCGTAATATGCACGTCATTCTTCCGACCTATCTACCTTAACGATGGTCCGATCGAATATGTTGAGACCGCAAAAAATGTGGGTATGTTATTTAATAAAACGTTAACGTGGAGTGATCACATTAACTTAACAGTTGGCAAAGTTTATGGTATTCTTCCTTCTCTTTGGACGACTCAATACTTCACTCCCTTGAAAACGCGGATCCTTTTAGCTAAGACCTTAATTATACCAACCTTAACATACGGTTGCGAAGTTTTTGGAAAGTGCGACTCGATTAGTAGCCGGAAACTTAATGTAGGCTACAACAACACAGCTCGATATATCTTCGGTCTTCGAAGATACGACCACATTTCACTTTTTTCTTTCCGGATCGGTAATATTATGTTTGATTCACTTTTAAAGTACCGTACCATTTTAATGTTACATAATATAATTTATTCACGTCAACCCCGCAACCTTTTTAACCGCTTAACGTTTTGTGCATCCATCAGGACTAGACAAATTGTATCCCCGCGCTATTCTTGTTTAACGTCTGAACGTCAAATTTTTGTTAATGCCACTAGATTCTGGAACTCCTTACCGCGCCAAATCAGAGAAATAGGATTGAAAAAGAGATTTTCTACTGAACTAAGATCTGTCTTGTCTGCCAGTTAATTTTACTTGTTTCTTGTAAATTTAAAATTTTTGTAATTAAAATTTGTTGAAACTTGTTTTTATATTATTCTCATGTAACTACATAAATCTTATTGTATTTATGAATTTGAATCGGCCGTTTATATTCTTATATTATTTTTTTTTCTTTTTAAATTTCTAAGTATTATGCTCTTCGTTTTATAGTAGTCCTCATTGTTCCTTGTAAATCGATTAATCAGCTTATCACTATTTTAAAAGATATAATATATCTTACTGTGTAAGCCTTCAAATATCTACTTAAATAAAAAAAAAAAAAATTACTTTTATATACATTTTTGAACCGTTATACGAGTAAACATATGAGTCTCTATGTCTTATACATACAAATTATAAAATTCTTATAATATAAATGAACGTCAAAAACTCCGCCCCTATTTTCTAGATTCTCAAGCCATACAAAGCCACCTAGAGTGGTTTTCTCAGTCGTTCCGCAACTCTCGAAGAGATAGGTCGGCTAGTTAGTGACGTACGCAATACAGCAAAGTGAAAACCAAATAGTGGACATTAATTTTTTTAATTCAAGTGCAGATAACTAGAGTGCGTAGCGAGCTCTTACGCCGGAGGTGTGGGTTCGTTTCCAGCCAGAACCAGGTTTTTAATTTTTATTTCATAAAACCAAATTATACTGATAGAGACAGTGGAGAAAAAAGTGCCGCAAAGTGGTCAGGTGATGGACCCCGGAAAATCGGTGGTCCGGCGTACGGGCGTGGGTGTGCCGTTGCATCGCGTGGTGAAAGCACGTGTGCCGGCTAAAATATCAGCTTTAGCAGCAACAACAATAACAACAAGTGCCGCAGTAGCAGAAGCAACTATGGCAAAGACAGCGGTACCGGCAAAGATGACAACGGGTCGTTTGCCAATAAGAGCAATGCAGCAAGATGCAACAACAACAAAAACAACATCATTAGAAGCAACAACAGCAGCGAATAAAAAAGCATTGACGCCCGAAGAAGCGGCCAATTCGGCGGATATAGTCGAAAAAGCAGCTACAACAGTAGCAGCCACAGAAAGTCCCATAACATTTGCGGCAGAGTTCCAAAGAGTGGAGAAAAGGAGAAAAAAAATAAACCCGAAGCCGAATCTGTCGGCCAAGAGGCCGGCAAAGTTAGAGGGTTTAAGTTTGGCGACACCAGGTTGTTATGACTACGACGCAGAAAGCTTCAGCTCATATGAACCTGACGTTGAAGCGGGCCGGTACGTTGGCGAAGGAAACTCCTTTCGCGATCTACTGAGGACGCCGTCCAAATGGATGAGGAAGAGGAAGAGGATGAGGAGGCGCAGCTCGATAAGCTAATTAAAGAGCTTTTGGAGAAGCGCGAGAAGTTGCGGCAGAAAAAACTGCAGCAACAAGAACAACAAAAAGTGCTCAAGCAGCAGGTGCAGCAGCAACTGCAAGAGAAACAGCAACAGCGACAACAACAACAACAACAAAAACAACAACAACAACATCAGCAACAACAACAACAACAGCAGCGGCAGACGCAGGAAAAACATACAAGGAAAGAAAGAATTCCCCCCATAACTGTAAGTAATTTCGATATAAGCGATAGTATTAGGTTATGTAGATTAATTACAAAGAACTTTCATGTAAAGCGGCTTTCGGCCAATAAGCATATAGTTATGTGTGAAAATATAGAGGAGTACCAGAGAGTGCGTACCGCCTTGGGAGATGTAGAGGCCGAGTACTTCACATACACCCCAAGGGAGCAAAAGTTAAAAACCGTGGTGTTGAAGGGAATTGATCCCTCAATTAAAACGGAGGAGCTAGAAAGAGAGCTTAAGACCTTTGAAAGCGACGACCTGAAGTTCGTGGGGGTCAAGCCGTTTTCCTCAGCTGTGGCAGGTGGTGGTAACCGTCACTTACCATTCTTCCTGGTACAGCTTACTCCCGACAGCAAAGTTGACAGGCTGCGAAATATCCGCTTCCTGTACTACCATGCTGTGAGATGGGAAAAAATAAAACGGTCAGATCGCATACTTCAATGTATGCGCTGCCAAAGGTTCGGGCACGCCGCAGCTAACTGCAACATGCAGTTTAGATGCGTCAAGTGCGACAAGGACCACAAACATGGTGAATGCTCTCTAGGTAAGGAGAGAGTCGAAGACCGGAGTGTACTCTCCTGTGTGCTATGCAGGAACTCTGGGCATCCCGCCAACTTCAGGGGTTGCCCAAAGTACCAGGAGCTGAAAAAGCGAGTCCAGGCCCGCAAACAGCAGTCGGAAGACGATAGGCGTCAAAAGAGTCGCTCGTTCTCGAATTTTGTGGCACCTAATGTGTCCTTTGCCCAAATGGCAGCTGGACCGGGTCAAGCCCAAATGACATTAAACCAACCAAAGGTAGCCCAAAAGGCACCAGAGGTGGATCTGGACTTAAAATCGATCCTTCTGTCTCTGCACGGAAAGATCGATAAGTTCCAGAAACAGTTAAATGAACAAGCGGCCCGAATTGACTTTATCTATTCGGAGCTGTTTGTGGGGTCTGGTGTGCCATAAATCTAATGGCTGCGCTGGATGAGGGAAACTTAAAGATCCTTGCTGTGAATGTTAATTCACTAGTCAGGATCGAGAAAAGAACGTCACTTGCCAATTTGTTGAAAACCGAAAACCCAGATGTGCTTTTGGTTAGCGAAACTAAGCTAAATCAGAAGCACAAATTGGGGTACAGAGACTATCATGTAATAAGAAGAGACCGGCCTCACTCCATTCAAGGAGGTGGGGTTGGAATCTTAATTCGAAAAGGCCTGCGCCATAGGGTTATATATAGCGGGGACGTGCGTAGGTTCCAGTTGTTGGAAGCATGCATCATATGCATTCCTCTCCATAGCCGGAGGAGAATGTATGTGGTGTCGCTTTACGCACCTGCAGCACCTCCACCCAACCAATTTATGACAGAGCTCGAGACACTTTTTCGTAGTCTGCAGCTGAACTCGGAAGAAAATTATTACTTCTTGGCCGGAGATATTAATGCCAAACATGCGGCGTGGGGAAATGTTAATGCAAATCCCAGGGGCAATCAGTTTCACGACTAGTGGCGCCTCAATATGATTGAGTACAACCTCGAGTTGTACGCGACGGATATCCCTTCTTTCCCAAGAAGCGGTGCTTTCCTGGACTTGGCCTTAACGGATGCAAGACTTCAACTGACAAACATAGATCAAAACACGCGGAACTGTTTGCGTGCGTTTGAGTACGATAGTGACCACTACGGACTCGCCGCCGCAATACGGATCCCGAACGAGCAAACGCTGCTGGAGGAGTACGAAGCAGTGTGTTCATTCGATTATCGGAGGGCACAATGGTCGCGCTTCTCCAGATTTTTAAAGCGAGATATACGTTCGAGTGGGATCGACCCACCGACAAACAGTAACATGACAAATGATGACATTGATCGGCATTTATTGCAAATGGACGACGCCATCAAACGAACTATGGAACGAACTATTCCTCGGGTAGGACGTTCCGACGACGACCAGACAGAAAAGTACAGAAACCCTACAATCGACGCACTATACCGACAGAAAAGTAGACTGCTCTCGAGGCTTAAACGGCTGTACAGACAATTTGCTGACCCCAACGACCCGGATGTTAGGATGCTGAAGTCAGAGATCCGAATCCTGAAACAGCTGATAAAAGAAAATTACAGAAAATCTGTAAGTCTGTATTGGGGCAATAAAATTCGGGCTATTAAAACCTGTAGTCCGAATATGTTCCCACAGATAAATAAGTTGTTCAGGAGGAAAGATCACAATGATATTCCTTGTGTTCGAATCTCCCAGACAGCAGAGAACAGACAGACAGTACTGACTGCTGGAATAAGTCCAGAAAGTGTTGCTTCAAACGACGATTTTTTCGTGGTCGAGGACCCACAGGAGAAAGTGGATTTCCTGGGCGCTTGTTTCGAGGCCGTGTATACGGTGAACAATCCTGTTCGCCGTAACCACGACATTGAGAATAGGGCTCTGGTGAGCCACTTCTATCTGCGCACCGAACTTGAGAATTGGCGATCTGAGAATAACGGATTCACCGTGTTCACTGATGAAAACCATGCTAATGCAGTTGTCGCCAATGGCCGAGATGCATCGCACTTGTTCGTGTCGAAGGATGATCTTCTGTGCATCTTCGAGTCACTAAAGAATAAAAAGTCGGCGGGGATGGATGGTGTCCCAAACGTCGTATTGAGACACCTGCCTCTGGAGGCTGTAGATATTTTCACCACGCTGTTTAACAATGCGCTGAATAATGCACATTATCCGGCGCATTGGAAGGTAGCTGTGGTACACCCTATCCCGAAAAAAGGTAAAGATAGGACGAACCCTGCCAATCTCCGGTCAATTAGCTTGCTTCCGAATATTAGCAAGGTCTTTGAAAAGGTTGTCAATAGAGCCCTGTTAAAGTGGGTCGAGGACAATAATATAATCCCGGACAACCAGTTTGGTTTCAGGGCGAGGCATGACACTATTCATGCCGCGTCGAAACTGGTTTCCGACATTCAGTGGAATAAATGCAAGAACCAATGCACGGGTGCTTGTCTGGTTGATTTTGAGAAGGCTTTCGACACCGTATGGTTAGAGGGACTTTTCTACAAGTTGACCAGGCGGGGGATGCACAAACCTTTGCTATATGTAAATTATAATATGCTTATGGGAAAGAAGTTCGTTGTCAAATGTGGCAACGTGATTTCGAGCAGAGTCTTTGAAATTAAAAACGGTTTACAGCAGGGGGCGGTCAATTCTCCGATCCTGTTTAACATTTACACGAGTGATCTGGTGGGTTCACTCAGACATGCTATAGCGTATGCCGACGATTTGGTGGCATACAGGTCAGGTCCTAAAATCGAGGTCATCAACATTCTTTTGCAGCGTGACTTCGATCAAATTAAGCGATATTGCGCTGACTGGAAGTTAAAAATCAACTTTCAGAAGACGGAAACAATCTTGTTCAGAACTCCATTGGCTGGGGCCTCTAGGGATACCAGAAAAAACTGGAAGAAATTGACCATTGTTGGACAAAATGGGCAGCCATTGGCGGTGAGAAGCGTAGTTAGATATCTAGGTATCTGGCTTGACCAGTATCTATATTTCGATAGACATATAGCTGCTTGTCTTGCTGGGGCCAAGAAGGCTTATGCTCTGACAAGGAGACTGTTTCATAGCAGTCAACTTGACTCTAGAGTGAAGGTCATTTGCTACGTGGCCCTTATAAGACCGATCATCGCTTATGGTTGTCCATTGTGGTTTAATATATCGCCTAGTTATATGGAAAAGATTCGGGTTTTGGAGAGACAATGTCTTAGGACCTGTCTTCGATTGTTCCGAACGCCTGAATCCAATTATATAAAATACTATCCCAACAAGGCCCTATACGATGGGGCTCAGTTGAATAGGATTGACAATTTCCTCATTAAGGTGACTCGAAGGCACGTTGCAAGGGCGATGGCCAGCGACAATAGTCTGATATTTGGGGCTTACTACCCCAATGAAATGTACATAGAGAGTACGCTCCGGTCTGGCTTTATCCCGCCAGAGGCATTTATCCATATTGACGCAAAAGGGCTGGTACAGACGAGGGATGGTATCCCGGTATTATACCACCGCTACCGCAGCGCGAGAGATAAGCGGCTCATCCGCGGCGAGGACATCGCCAATGCTCATGAGCTCCTCCGTTTTAGTACCGCAATATCGGAGAGGGATCAATTCGACACGGAAAAGCAATTCGCCGAATTTTGGTGGCTTGTTGAGGGGGGAGGGGTCAACATGCCCTCCCAGGACGGTGCGTTACTCTAGGTAACATCCTCTTAGCTTATAAGTTAGATTAAGTTAGCTAGGGCGTTTTTGGGAGAGGCCGGGCTCGCCAACGTGTGGTGGTGCTTCCGGGAGTTGACTGACGCTGTAAGGCTTCAGTCGGCTCACGGCGGCGCGTGTGCACGTTGACGACTGCCAGGCACCCGGAAAGCAATTAGGATTTTGACCACTTGTTGCGCAAGGCAACGAGTGTTCAGAATCCTAATTATAGTTAGAATATGTTAGGTAGTTTAAGTAAGTAGAATAGGTAGTTGGTAATTTGTTTTATATAAAAATATAAAATTTAAATAATGATGCCGAGTTTTATTTAATTTTCTCGAGGAACACATATGTAAGATTAGTTCGTAAAATAGTTTTTAGGCCGAAAGGCAATAATTATAAGATACAGTTAAGTTTAGGGCGTCCGCATAAGGATCAATAATCTAGAATAAGTATCCTGTTAATTTTAAGTTAGATTTAATCATTTTTGTCTAGTATGTAAGTTGATATAAGCTAATAATTAATAAAAATGAATTTAAAAGTAAAAAAAGAGTGGTTTTCTTTACATCATCCTTTTCCAGGAGTCAACAGAATTGTATCTATTGCCAGTGGAATTGTTGGTGATGACAAAATTAATTGTCATAAAGCTCGTGAAGTTGGGATTGCTTGCATGTCAAAAATAACAGGATTGACGTTTGATAACATTAAATTCAAACGTGCTGATAAAGTAATCGCTCTTTTAGCTATGAGTAGCACTGTCAAAGTTCACGATAAGAAGATTCCTGTTGACCCTGTATTATTATTTCAAGAGTGGCAAAACAACGGGTTTGAAATTGTTCGAGAAACAAAATTTAATTAATTGTGCTGAAGTTTTTAAAGATAGTAACTCTACTCATGAAGTTTTTTATTTTTTTTTTTTATTTAGTGATTTACCTATACACAGTAAGATACCATATCTTATAAACTAGTGAAAGGCATACAATAGTTGAAGCGAGTATAAAAGAGTTATAAAACGAAGAATTCATGTTGATGAGAAAAAAACAATAATGAAAAGTAAAGCATAAGCAATTATTTACACGAAAATATACAAAGAGTCAATACAAACATTTTAAGAATTCAAGGAGAGATACGATTTTAATTCATTTTTAAGTTTAGTTGCGTTATGTAAACTTCGGATAGAGTTGGGCAAGGAGTTCCACAACCGTGTGGATTTTTCAATTGAGCAGATCTGCTTGAGGTGGGATATCTTATTTTTTCATATATATAAGTCGGTTGATGTGTTAAAAGTATGTCCGAAAACAGGCAAAGAGTTCGAAATTTGAGAAGATTGTCGAAATTCATATTGTAAAGTTGGTTGGAGTAGAGTGATATTCGATCAAATTTACGCAATCCGAACACATATCGCACAATACAATTAAATGCCACATTAAGTTTCCTCTTGGATACATAACTACAGCTCGCAAAAATTTCACAAGCATATGTTAAGACTGGCATGGCTAGAATTTTAGCAAGTAACACTCGTGTTTTAAAGGGTGTAAAGGATTGGGTCGCCCACAACGTTCGGATAACTCCATAAGTCTTGCCGACTGCAAGATTAATGTGGTTGTCCCAAGTTAAGAATCGATTAAAGGTCACCCCAAGGTTCTTGACGGATTCTACATACTCAATAGGAGCATCTTGGAGTGTGAGGATAGGAAAATAAGCCTGATCTAGGGGCTTTCGCGAAATCACGATGCACTTAGTTTTATCTCGATTTAATATCAGTCCATTTCGTTGAGACCACTGCACTATATCGGCAAGATCATTATTTATCAATTGCGCGGCGTGCTCTATTAAACCCAGAGGACAGCTTAATACGAGCTGAGCATCATCAGCATACAAATGAATTGAACTGTTTTTGATGACATTAGGAAGATCGTTGACATAAAGGGAGAAAAACAAAGGCCCTAGTATGGATCCCTGAGGGACACCACTTATTTTAGGCAGGGGGTTGGAAAGGGATTTGTTAGGGAGATGGGTTGCCACTTTGTTGAAATGACTGCAAACTATTTGACAATTTCTGCGACGAAATAAATTTTGAGTTGAGTTCATTAGGATCAGGAGCATCAACGTTATTGTTTTTGGATTTACCAATGCCAATATTGCGCAGATTACTCCACAAGTGCTTACTTCCTAATGAGCGTTTAGTTTACTTGAATAAAAGTTAGATTTTGCGGCTCGTATTGCAGTAACAACTTTATTGCGAAGTACACAGTAGGCTTTTCGATACCCTACCAAACGGAACCGTTTCCAACGAGTGTAAGCAAGGTCACGCTGTTTCATTAGTGTGCGGATTTGTGGGGAAAACCAAGGAACCTTACGAGGCAACACGATTTTAGTCCTTAGCGGAACGTACCGATTGTATAGGGTTTCAATATTGCAATTAAAAAACTCAACTTGTTCGTTTGGAGAAGGAAAATAGTAGATTGAATTCCAATCGATACTTCTGGTATGTTCCTCTAGCAGCGCATAGTCAATATTCTTAAAATCTCTATATTCCATAGTTCTCACAACACTCACAGTTTCAAAGTCAAAGGCAAGATATATTAAATCATGCCTAGAGAAAGCAGGTGCCTCGAGCTGGTCATAGAAAATGATTTTGTTTCTATTACTGACTAAGAATAAATCCAGAAACGTAGAAGACTGATCAGAGAGTAAGTAGGAGTTGTAGTATTGACTGAGACTAAATTAAGAGAAGACATCTCATCTGTAAAATGGCTGTCAGACAGGAGATTGCTGTTGAAGTCTCCACATAAAACAACATTAGGACACGTAATAGAGATTTCTTCCAAGGTCGTGATGAATTGTGAAACGTTAACATTTCTATTAGGCCGATAAGCAGCACCAATCGAGAGTTTTGATTCGTCATTGACAAGTTCAACAAACACATGCTCAATCTCACAACCATCAGAGGAAATGCTGCGAAGTCTGCATTTGATATTGTCCCTGACGTATATTGCAACGCCACCACCCAAGCGATCAGTGCGATCAGAACGAAAAACCACCTAGACAACACATTTCATCACTAAACGAAACCCTAAACCAGGTTTCGGTTATAATCACTAATGGAATTCGCTTTCTTCTTTCTATGTACGGAGCTCCA